>CM029928.1:4800000-6000000 GCA_017639245.1 Myiopsitta monachus
GATGCCTGTGTGCAAATGCTGCCTGTTCCTGCTTTGTTTCTCCCAGTGTTGCTAAAATCCATGTTTCACTTTGGCAACCTCCACTATCCAAGGCAGGAAAGATAATGTCAAGGAGCTGGTGCTCTTGCATCAAGACATTCAGGTACTCCAGAACACCTCCCACTACTCCATTTTCTTCCACCCATTGTCTCTTTCATTTCCCCCACTGTTACTTCTTTTTCCATTACAAAGGAAGCAGAAGGATTTGAGCCCCTTTGCTTATGCATGCTACAGCTCTGAATGCTTCCATTCCCTGTCATGGCACACAGGGTCAAGTGCAATGAATGGAAGCATTGCTTTGCCAGATTTTAGGAGAGTAAGGAAGATGACAAAGCATGTTTTGTGCTCTTGATAGAAACACGCCCCTGCAGCTGATTGCATATGCCTGAGAAGACTCAATACCGTCTTGCCAAGTGCCTGAATACTCTTAACTTGAGTTCCTCTGCAGGGTATAGCCTCTTACTAGCTTTAGGCTAGTAAGGGAAGTATTCTTTGTGAGATCTTCTAATGGATTCTCAGAGCTGCAAAGCGCTGTGTAACACTTTTGTTGCTGCCAGCCCACAGTCCCAGGAGGGAACACATCTGCTCATTGACATTTGGGATCACTTACTAGGCAAATGTAGCCCTCAGTGATGCTTGGGCATTCCCCACAGAGCAGACCAGGGTACGAAACCTTGTGTAAACAGGTTGTGCAAGTCTTTGGGTCATCTCTGAGGCTAATTAATATCCCTTAACAAATACAAGTGGGCATTAGTAGTTCCAAGAATGCTGTTTAGTCCTCCCTGGAAACCTTCAAGTATGCTGCAAGTATATGGGAATTTTGGAGTAATATCCCCTAATTTCAGAACTATGACTCTGTGCATCACTTGCAGGTTATTTACACTGCCTTTTTCACCATTTAGCTAAAGGGCTGAGGTTCCTTGAACATTTAGTGACAATAAGTAGAATGCACCCACATGCATGAAAAGCCTTCTCTCCACACAGGTGTGCAATACTCCTGTGTACCTCTTAATTGAAGCACACAAGAATATTGCTTTTCCTCTCCTTTGTGTAAATCAGAAGGCAGCAGTATTAACAAGAGAGGAAGAAATCATGTTCAGCCTTTGAAGTGTTCCTCCTTGAAATGAATTAATTTCTTCTCTTTTGTGTTTGGCTTAGGAAGATAGTGACTTACGGTATGCCTCTGCTTTGAAGTTGCTTTTAGAATACTACTCTGGCACGAAACAAAGGCATAATTCAGAATTTGACTGGGTTTGGCTGACATATGTTTTAAAAAAACATCCTTTAAAGTGCAATGACAGTTTATTCAAAACGGGGGTCTAAACATGACTATTAATTTACCACTTCAATGTACTCTCACCTAAAATCTTCTGGCAGAGAACCTGAAGAGGAAACAAAGCCAGAGGATTCTTTGGCTGAGTCTGTAGGTTGGTTCCAGCCTATCCTGTGAGGCAGCTCTTAGCTAGACTCCATGCTTTTGTCTGTGGGTGGTTTCAAACATGGTCTTCTCAGCAGACTTGCCCAGCATGTCTCTTTTGTCTTTACAGCCACAGCAGTATGTTTCTCAGTGTTACATCTGTGTTAGAAAATACAGGGTATTGAATGCAGCCATTCCCAAATGATTAAAGCTTACAATTTCTTCTAAGTGTGCTCGTATTAAAAGAGAGGGTAGGAATCTCTTGTTCTTCATGGGAACAAACATTACTTCCTATTGGAAACAGACAGCAAATGATATACAACTAGTGTGCTGTGGTTGGGCTGCAGTATCTACAGAGAAATTTGGGTATTACACTTCCAAAATAACCACTAAATCTATTCACTATCCATCCTTACAAATATAAGGAATCCATTACTAGAAAATGCTTAGTAATTCTTAATATAAGGAGAGTCTCGGAGTAAGAAGGCAGTATAGAAATAAGAGCATTTAGATGTCTGTGCTGTAGCCACTGCAATTGGCTATAGGGAAACGTAGTATTGCCTAATCCATTAGTCTATCCAAACCACAGAGGCGTTCCATAAGCTTAGCAGCAGTAGTACGTGCATTGTCCCAGAAAAAAATGGCTTGGCATCAAACTTCCATTCTGGAAGTCCTTTGCTATCTACTAAATGTACAGTATGGACAAATACCACAGAGTTGCAACTTTATCTCATTTTCAGGAACTTCCCTGGAGATCATCCCTCAAAGCTGTATCCCAAAACCCACCCAATGATTTCCTCTTAGGATCTGGGAAAATCCAAGTTATTTTAGCACTGTGTTTCATATTGAAATTAATGGACTTCTTGCAACAAATAACACACTTTGACTGGGTTTGTGTTTGCTCAGATAATATTGTGAACAGTTGTCTCCAAGGTACACTGGAAAAAAGTCAATAATCTGAAGGAAATTGGACACTACCTAATTGGAATTGCAGATAACAACACAATTATTGTAGAGAAACTGTCCCCCCTCCTTAAGAAACAGATAATAGAAAATTTAGATTCCAATTGTACCATTTAAACCGCTGACTTCATAATCTGCTCACAATGGAAAATTACATTCCCTTGAAAAAACTAATTACCATTTCCGAGCATTTCCCCCAGCTCCTAAGACTTATATCAAACCCTAGCAAAGGATGGGATTGCCATAGCAACTGCCAATCTGCTTGCTTTTTATTGCTGTTTTTGTTTCCTCACTCAGAAGCCCACATAATAAACTCATTTCATCAAATGACCAGCCATGGGAGACTGAAGTCAATGGTTTCAGAGAACATGGTGCTTTCTACCAGAGCAAGATGTTGAAAGCAGAGAAAACAGCAAATACAGATGATGATTACAGCCCGACTGCACTTTGGAACTTTCAACAGGATGAACCCTTGTTACTGTGCTGCATCAAAAGAAGTGTGAGCAGCAGGTGATCCTGCCCCTCTACTCTGCTGGTGTGAGAGCCCACTTGCAGCACTGTGCGCAGTTCTGGTGTCCTCAACATAGGAAGGACATGGAGCTGTTGGAGCAAGTCCAGAGGAGGCCACAGGGACGGTCAGGGGCTGGAGCACCTCCCATACAAAGACAGGTTGAGAACATTGGGGCTGTTCAGCCTGGAGAAGAGAAGCTGTGTGGAGACCTCAGAGCAGCTTCCAGTGTCTGAAGGGGGCTACAAGGATGCTGGGAGGGACTCTTCATCAGGGACTGTAGTGATAGGACAAGGGGTGATGGGTTCAAACTGAAACAGGGGAAGATCAGGTTAGATCTAAGGAAGAAGTTCTTCCCTGGGAGGGTGCTGAGGCACTGGCACAGGGTGCCCAGAGAAGCTGTGGCTGCCCCATCCCTGGCAGTGTCCAAGGCCAGGTTGGACAGAGGTTTGGGCGACATGGCCTAGTGTGAGGTGTTCCTGCCCATGGCAGGGGTTGCAACTGGATGAGCTTTAAGGTCCTTTCCAACCCAAACCATTTTGTGATTCTGTGATCTTTGAAGTATCCATCAACCCAATTCTGCTGCAGAAAGAAACATTTCTTAATATTCCTTTTATGAGCTTTACCCCATACCAGGAGATCTTTATTGGTTTACTGGTGTCTAATATATCATGACATTGCAGCTCAGGAAAGCCACAGCATCAAAAAAGTTCTTCTTGGCATGAAAGCTTTCCCCTATATTCACTTAGGGAAGTTATGCCCTAAACCACAGAAAATACTCATCAGCAAGCATAACTGAATGGCAACATATGTGTAATTTCTGAAAGGAATGAAATAAACTGCAGAAACCAATGGGTTGGTAAAAAGGGCTCTTAGGACTCCTTACGTTCTTTCTTCAATATTAAAGAATAGCTCTGAGAAAGCAATTAAATGTCCACGCTACGTGGTGCGTAACTCCTCTTCTGCCTTTATTGCCACTATGACTAGTTTTGATTAAAGAGTATTTTAAATTGTACACATGTTGAGAAAATAAACTTTAAAGTCTGAAGGTTCTGGGGTTTCACTCGTGGAAAATGACATCCTTGCCTTGGCCTCCAAGAAAATGGTCCACTGGTCATTTATTCAAAGGCTGAGATTCACCACTCAGAAATGGATGAAACAGGTAAATTCAACGAATATCATTGTCTTCACCTCTCTTAAATTCAGTATAAGTTTTCCATGCAGGATTCTTTGCAAACTTCTTTATATTATTTTCAATACTCCCTAGAAGCTCACTCTCTCCTTTTATTTCTATTATGTCCAAGAGCATGGGAGCTGTAAGTTTATTCTTGAGAATGGGACAAATGTGGGACTGCAGAGAAACATATCCAAAATGTCAGCTGCATGTGGCATGTTATGATTTAAAAGGCCAGAACAATCGTCCCTGCAACTTAAAAGCAATACTGGTTTCAGTTTAGATGACAACGTATAAAAAGTTTCTGTGACCTATTCCTGAGTGTTTGACTCCTTCTGGTAGCATGAGGAAGAAGTTAAATGCCCTACCCCTAAGCCATCCAACATTAGTATCTGGTTCAATAACACCAAAGGAGAAATGGCCTTCATAGATACCAAAAAACTTTCCAAAGTAGAAACAATGCAATATTTGTGCTTTTTTGTTGCAAATTTTGGGTACAAAACTGACATATGTGGTAAGATGAAAAATTAAACAAGATCTTTTTGACTTCAGAAAGGTTGCATCCCTTCTGGTCCTAAAACCACACACCCCAAACTCCAATTCCTTCTCTTTCAAAAATGGCTTGAAACAACCTTTCCCATCACCTCTCATTTCTGTGAGAAGGAAAAGCAGTCTCTCAATCCATCTTTCCTAAGAAAACAGGTTAAAAAATACCTATGAAACAAAACAAAGCTTAAAAAGCATGCACTAGAGGTCTCTGCAGTGACAAATCAGCCCCAGCAGTACCTGTGGTTGTCCGCAACCCTCGTGGTTGTCAGCAACCCTCATGGTTGTCTTTTGCGTTTAGGATGCTTCAAGCTTTTGTGTGACTTGGGATTCTTTTGTGTGACTGTGGACTCATGAGCTTTCTGCAGCTTTCATTCTGAGCCCTATCTTATACTGCTGAGGATCCAGGCTGAAAATGAAAGGCTGGATTATAGGTTAATCAGCCCTGTCACGAGCTGCAAAAACCTCTTTCTCTGCAAACACAAAAAAAATGCATCAAAAGCTTCTACGTATACCTATGGATGGCTTATTTCCCTTTTCATGTCTACTGTGTATACTTTTTAGGTATCTGCATATTGATTAAAAATGGCTTTGCAGTTTCTAGTGCAAATATTTAGGACAAGTATTTTTATAAAATATACCATTTTCTATGACTTCTTGCCATAGAGAAGAAATTACAGCCTTTAAGGGAAAATAGAATCATAGAACCAACTGGGTTGGAAAAGCCCTTTCAGCTCATCCAGTCCAACCGTTCCCAGCACTGCCAAGGCCATCACTAACCCATGGCACTGAGGGCCTCGTCTCCACACTGTGTGCACACTTGCAGGGACGGGGACTGCAGCCCTGCCCTGGGCAGCAGTTCCAATGCCTGAGCACCCTCTGGGGAAGGAACTGTTCCTCAGCTCCATCTAAACCTCCCCTGGGGCAGCTCGAGGCCGTTTCCTCTTGTCCCTGTCCCTTGTTCCTTGGGAGCAGAGACCGACCCCACCTCACTACAACCTCCTGTCAGGCAGCTGTAGGGAGCGATCAGGTCCCCCTGAGCCTTCTCTTCTCCATCTGAACCCCCCAGGTCCCTCAGCCTGTTCCCCATCACACTGTGCTCCAGGCCCTGCACCAGCTCCATTGCCCTTCTCTGGCCCCTCTCCAGCACCTCAATGTCTCTCTTGTACTGAGGGGCCCAGAACTGAACACAGGATTCGAGGTGCAGCCTCAGCAGTGCCTAGTGCAGGAGAATGAAAATACAAAACTTCAGTGAAATTTACATCAAAAAAAAAAAAATCCTAATTTTATAGTTCCTTAAAGTCACTTGGGCAATAGGTGCAGAATTTGTTTCACCAAGATCAATCATCCTTTGTGGAATCACCTTATCAGGAAATCTTCGTATCTAAAGAATTAAGTAGCATTTACAATAGCTTGTTGCAAATCACACTTGCAGTTGTATTTCAATTAAGGAATGTAAATATTTTAGAACAGAGTTGAATAATTCCATTATACTTCATTCCTAATTTACATGTAAAAGTACTTGCTAGCTATTAATGAGGTATTTATTACACGAGATGATAGTTCACTTAGTACTAAATACATCAAATAATACTCATTAATTCTTTTGGAATCCAATTTACATAACTGAATGGCGAAACTTCATGTGTTTCAGTAAATGCAGAAACAGGACCAAAGCCCATTTCTGTTACATACAATAGAAACCCCCAAACTATCTGAAATAAGCAATGAAATGAAGATGACGCTGTATACTGTATATAGTTCAAGAGTAGTGTGATGATTTGTAATGGTTAAAGAGATGCTATGATTTCACCCTGTACAGTAATCTTTAAAGTCACTGTGTTTCTACAGAAGAGAGATCCAGTATCCCCTGATACACTGTGATGTCTCTGGAGACTGCTGGTGATGGTTTACAGCTCCCAAGAAGCCAACTGTCTTGCACCTTGTTCTCACTGAACTTGCATTGCTATTCTGCACCAGCACTGCCGAATTACATTTGTCCCATGTGTTTTCCACGCAGTCTTTAATGAATGTGAGCTGCCTGGAAGGAAAGCCTTTGGGAGCACAAAGCAAACGAAGGAACAAACTTTTAATCAAAGAACCTAAGTATGCTCAGAGCTCTGTTGTGTGAATGGCAGGGGGAGTTGAGGGTTCCCAGCATCTCAGGGGAATAACGGTGCAAGGTGAAAAGCTTGCAGCCAGAAAGTCAAAATCACATGTTCTCAAAAATCTGGCTTTACGATGCATACCCTGCAGATAATGGCTCACTAAGAACAGCTGATTTACAGGAAGAATATGTAATGAAATATATGTATATTCTGAAATTAAGACCTTAATTAAAACCATATTAAATTTTGAGATGCATAGAGCTGTCTTCTGAACCGCAGGTTTAAAAACCTTGTTAATGCCTTTCTAATATCATTCCCTGAAAATGGCATCAGAAACCTCTCTCCCCTCTTTGTGTCAAGATTTTAAAAGCAATTACATTTTGCAAATTCAGATGGAAAAATGCTCAATGTAAAGGCAACTCTAGAGTTTCCAAAATGGCTGTCAACTTCTCTGTGAATCAACCATTACAGATTGCAGTCAAGCACAGCTCTGAATCCTCGCTGCTTAACCAGTGTTTTGCAGTTGCTTTCTTAGGCTTAAGACATTAATGTGAGGACATGTTTCATACCTCCCAAAACCATATTACAATAGTTTTACTGAGGAGAAAAGGAAGACAATTTCTCTCTTATCTGACTATGCAGTTCAGACTATGCATTCAGACATGGCATACAACACTGAAAACCCCATAACCCACCTAGAATAGGATGCAATATCCCCAGGTGATCTTCAGATTTGCAAAACAGTACTCAAAGGTAAGATTTATGTACCTTTACAGAAGACTTATTTTCACAATAACAACACTCTGCTGGATAAGATCTATTCAGAGAAGAAAATGCTCCCAGATACAGCTTCCAGAAAGGGCTACAGATCCACAGCATCATTTGTCAGAAGATGCAAGTACCCTTGAAATCAAAGGCACATGTTCAGCTCTGCAAGAGTGTGCCTGCTCCACAGCCAGATATATCTGCACTACAACTTGAGTATCCAAGTGTTCTGGTGAAGAAACCCTATGACATGATTCTAGGTCTTGTCAAGGTCTCTGCACTGGCTCATGAACCTATTGAAATATGCTCTGTGCACAGCAGAGGATAGCTCTGCACTGTAATAATGGTACATCATCTAAAGTACAGTGATGTACTTAGCTTAGGTATGTATCTAAAGACACATACCATACAGTCTGGGACCTGAACTACTATAGAACAATTCAGCTGAGAAGAAGTATTGGTGAATGATAAGTTTACTATGAGCTGGTCGTTTCAGCCAGGAGGGACAAGAGTATCCTGGGTGCATTGGGAGGAGTGTGGCAGCAGAATAAGGGAGGTGATCCAGCCCCTCTACTCAACCCTCGCGAGGCCCCATCCAGAGCACTGTGTCCAGTCCTGGGTTCCTGAGTACAAGAAAGACAAGGAGCTACTGGAGAGGGTCCAGTGAAGGCCACAAGGATGATCAGGGGCCTGGAGCATCTCTCTTTATGAGGAGGAATTGCAGGAGCTGGGCCTGTTTAGTCTAGAGAAGAGAAGACTGAGAGGGGATCCCATCAATGCATATCAGTATCTCAAAGGTGGATGCCAGGAGGATGGTGTCGGACTCTTTCCAGTGGTGCCCAGAAACAGGATGAGGAGCGATGGTCATAAACTAATACACAACAAGTTTCACCTCAACATGAGGAAGAACTTCTTTACACTGAGGGTGTCAGAGCACTGAACAGGTGGCACAGAGGGGTTGTGGAGTCTCCCTCTCTGGAGGCATTCAAACCCTCCTGGACACGTTCCTGTGTGACCTGCTCTGGGAGGCCCTGCCTTGGCAGTGGGTTGGGCCTGATAATCTGCAGAGGTCCCTTCAAGCCCTAATGGCTCTGTGTCTGTGACAGTTTAAACTGACCAGTTAGCTGATTTTAAGCTAGATAGGAAATGCAAAATGCGCAGCTATATGAACATGGAGCTCAGTTTGTGCCACAAAAAAGCACCCAGTAAATAAACACCTAAACTATCATTCTTAGTTGAGCCTGGCAGCAACAGCCAAACCAGCTAATTTAGAATTGATTTCATTGTGTTCCCAAGAGCATCACTGCTGCAACACAAACACACAAGGACTGCAAGACAAATGTCCACTTGACCTGGCAAGCAGAAAGGTACGGAGGCTGCAAGTGCAATGTGCACGTAGCAAAGCCTTTTTGGCTTGTAAGGACCACTGTGTCTGAATCCCTCTTCAGATGGGATCAGAATCACTTCCTTCCAGAAGGACAAACTAGTTCTATACCCCAGATTTTAGAATCCTAGAATCACAGAATCCCAGGCTGGTTTGGGTTGGAAAGGATCATCTATCTCCAATCCCCCTGCCATGGGCAGGGACACCTCACACTGAACACTATTTTAACTCTAATATAAGTATTTAAGCTATCCCAAGATTCATGCTGGGGCAGGGAGATAGGGAGGAGCAGAGCTTTATGTTTGGTTGACTAATTTAAGACCTAATGTGAGAGGAAAAATAGACCTTGTACAGGTTTTTCCTATGAATAAGTTTATAGCTGTTAATCAACTCACACTCTTCCAGTCCTAATGAAACTGCAGAGATTATGAACAGCCTGCTCTGCTCATGTGCTAATACCATGAATAGACTTTGCATTCTGTTTTTACCTACTAATAGTTTCGGAGCACTACTGAGATTACTTGAAGTCTAGAAATGGGAACAGGAGATCAGTTTATCTGTAACCTATTAAAAATATATTAAATTAAAAAGGTAACAATGTAAAAATTTATTGAACTAATAAAAAAATGCCGATATCCTGCTGAGAATTACAGCGTTACACAGCATCTTCTGCATCGTGGATTATTTTAATAAACATATCGAAGGGAGAAAATAAACTAGCTGATATTTTGGATGCTGGATAATGGTTCTTGTTTTCTTCTGTATTTTAATTACTCCATAGCTCAGAGACTTGCAGATATACCCCTTTTTAATACATCACATGTGGCTAAAATATTAGGCATATCTTTCATGTGTACTCCCAAGATGACTCTATCTGCCAGACTTACTAGTTTATTTTTATAACACTTACTTGAAATCCAGCACCATCTATTGATGGAAGATACCTGAAAGTTTGAATGTGAGTAGGAAGTCCCTTTTCCTGGGATACTGTGAACACGTTTACTTGAAATAAATGTCACTTGCCATAACAGTACTAGATCTGATGTTTTAAGATGCTGAGCACCTTCTTTTCTTGAGGGCTGAACCCAAAATGTTTTTTTCCCAAACTGTGTATATAAACTGTTTTCCACAAAGATCTTTTCTGCTAGCAACTTACCTCCACTTTAAGAAAGCCTGTTGGTGTGGGAGGTGTTGGGCCATATGCCCTCCTGAAGTCCTTCTAACATAAAATATGTTATGATTCTTCTTTTTCAAGGCCAGCCAAGTTGTGACTGGAAACAGCATGCCACTAGATGTGGTGTCACTAGATACAGTGGTGCACAGAACCTGCAGCCTGGAAGATAGGTTTCTGAGCACTCAGACAGGCAACAGAGAGGTGACGGGCTATGCTACAGAGTTGAGATACAGAATTCCTAAGTCTCAGCAACTGAAAATGGATGTGTTTGGGGTTCATTTGGACATCTTTGGATTTCAGATGTATATCATTAAATGGAAGAATACCCATGTGTCAAATTACAAATAATCCATCTGAAACCTTTGGTCACTTATTTTCTGTTAACATTTTGGGCCCAATTTCACTTCGCTGTCATTCCTTTTTAGTGTCTACTTTGTGATTGAGATTAAAAGCACCAATTGTCATATCACAGTGTCTGAGATCTGCATTGCCAGGGATTACAAGAGACCCAAGGGTAAGGAAAAAGTCCTCCACAGCCTCCTGTGTTCTGCAGATTAGTGATGACAGATCTGCCTCTGTGGCTTCTACTTGAGAATAAAAATTCAGGAAAACAAAGGACCTGGCTTGAAGCCCATTCTGATCAATAGGACAAAGCCTATTGACTAAAGTGCTGAGAAGACTCAGAGATGTCAATGGGAAATGGCATCTGACTGTAGTTAAGTCTACTGAAGAGCAGTAACTAATCATGGGATGGACACACTGTAAAAACCAGGAGCCTTGGATGAACTCCCTTCCAGACCCGTAGTTGCTTCTGTGGTAACTTCCTCCAACTGTTTTAGGTCAGAAACTCCTTGAAGCCCCAGTTCTGCTCTTGCCCTTCCCCGTAAGACAAAGAAAGATTTTTGGAAAGTCACGATGAATTTTCTAACTGGAATGAAACCCACAGCTCCGAGTGCAGACCAGGTCTCCAGGAAGACAGTCACCGTATTCACTTGGCTTGAGTTTAGGGGATGAGGACAGAGCAGATTCTGCTCTTCCACAAGGAAATCCTAACTTAAACTTTGGCTTTTCTGCTCACTTACCACGTAAGAGGCTATAGAATCTTACTGTTGTGCGATACTCTCCCTCATCGTAGGGCAAGTCTTGGCTGAAAGAGCATGTACTTAGACTGTGATATGTGCTATAGAGACAATTCACTAGCACACACACTACTTTCCAAGTTATTCACTTCGGAAGTATTTTCTTCTTTCTAGCAACAGAATGGTAAATTCAAATCCAGTTTATTAGTTAGCCAGTGAATTTTTATCCCTTGAGAACACAATGAGCTGGCTGCAGGTTGCCTTTATTTTGGTGTGAGCTTGATTTTGTGTTCTCATTCTTAAATGAGAAATTAGTTATAACTAAGTATGCTATTCTGTAATTAAGCTGCCACAGGGAAGATGTTGATGGCTAGGAATCGTCTTTACAAAGAGTCATTTCTTTTAATGAAGGCTGCATTTTATAAACAGATTGTTCCCATTTCAGAAGGACTTAGGAAACCAGAGACATTAAAAGTGTGGTATGGGTGTTCCCAATTCATGTAATTGTGCAATAACACTCTATTCAAGAATTAAATACTCTATCCTCTTAAGCACTGGATTTATACTGTTGATGAGGACAATGGTAGGCAGAAGGGTGCTTGGTGACTTCATGTGGAACAAAAATTACCTATTTAGAACCATTCTTTGTCTGTCTTGAGGAAGGAGCTGCAGAGCTTTAATTCTTAATTATGAAGAGCATAATTTATATTGTTTCAGGCTTTCTGCCATCTCTGCAGCTCATCTCAGTCTCTGACAGCTTTCAGAACGAAAGGGGCTCACAAGCAGAAAGTTTCTTTATATGCTCTGGCTTTTACTTCCATCTACATGTGACCATGTTTTCCACAGTCTTATTACCAACTGCTAAGGAATATTCTGAAGCAGTTCTCTGAGCAGCTGCATTCCAGTCCTCGGCTCAAAGGACATGGAAGTAAAAAGCACCATGAAACTTGTTGCACGCTTGACAATTCAGCTTGACTTTTAATTCTGCTGCCTAGTGTTTAATGAACATCCTCCTCCTTTTAATTCCTCTTTGCATGCTCTCTACCCAGGCCCAGACATTAAAAATGTCAAAATCTTATTTAAAAGCCTTCCAGTGCCCAATGAGAACATTGGGGCTGTTCAGCCTGGAGAAGAGAAGCTGCGTGGAGACCTCAGAGCAGCTTCCAGTGTCCAAAGGGGACTACAGGGATGCTGGGGAGGCACTCCTCATCAGGGACTGCAGCGATAGGACAAGGGGTAATGGGTTCAAACTGAAACAGGGGAAGTTCAGGTTGGATACAAGGAAGAAGCTCTTCCCTGTGAGGGTGCTGAGGCACTGGCACAGGGTGCCGAAGGAGGTTGTGAATGCTCAATCCCTGGTGGTGTTCAAGGCCAGGTTGGACAGAGCTTTGGGTGATGTGGTTTAGTGTGAGGTGTCCCTGCCCACAGCAGAGGGTTGGAACTGGATGATCTTAAGGTCCTTTCCAACCTAAACCACTCTATGATTCTATGATGAAACAGACTGTCAATCTGGTTAATTACCAACCAGTTCCAGGAACTTACCAGGGACAGTTGAAGGGGGCTTCTGACTGCTAATGGCAGGTTTCTGACAGGATTCATTTTGCAGGAGTTCCTATTGGCACTTTTATTGCTCTCAAGCTACACATATGTTCTGCTGGTCTCAGCAATGATAATTGCACAGCTCTTCCTTTAGGTGAATGCAACTCTTTAATTTCTAGCATTTGATCTAAGACAGATATTCCTGCACAGCCCTGCCTCATGCTGGGTAGCTGCAGCCTTCTGGCCACTGAGCTTACCCGAGACAAATGCTGACTCTTTTTACCAAACATCGCCTTTTTCAGATGAAATTTACTTCTTATGGGAGACTTTAATAGGGAGAAAAGCATCCAGAACAGGTGGATAATAGAAAAAAAGAAGCTCCTGTCTGTAGATGCCTTGAACAATACTAGAGAAGAGAAATGAAACTTTTTGAAACCTTTTCAAAATGATTTTGCAGAGATTTTTCTGATCACATGCTAAAAATAAAAGCGAATTAATAAATATAGATCAGCAACCCCAAGAGGTAAAGCCAAAGGCAAGAGATAAAAAATGTGCTTGATCTCTCTTACTGGGTCCTTGAAAATCTTAAGCCTTAAACAGTAATTGTTTAATAGTAACACTAAAGTAAAATAAAATAGCATAAAATAGCAGAAAAGAAAAGAAAGTAAAAGAAAAAATATAAATATAAAATATTTTAAAATAAAATAAATGTCAAATAAAAAAAAAAAGTAAAATAAAATAAAATAGCCCCAATCATCTATGTGACACATAGGCCCAAGCCATTTTCTCCTCTGCTGTGTGTATGATTCACATTCTCTTTAAGAATTACTGGTGATGACTCTCCCATAAAACAACTGAAGTAAAGGAAATGGTGGCATTTTAGAGAAGCAGACTAAAGCAGAACAAATGAAGAAAGAAATGTAGCCCCTGCTTGACAAAGCAGCTATGCTAACACAGCTAAGAATGATGTATTAACCGTGCATTAAGGGTATTGTCCTCTTCATCACCCCAAGCAATTTCAGGGAATTAGGAGGCTTCCACCAGCTCCACTTAGACAATAGTGAACCATCAGGAAATCACTGACATTTGACAGGTTCCACAAGCACACTGGGACTTGGACTGAAGTACATTTCAGTGGATGAAACAGCAATCAGATCCAGCCTGCCCTGGTTCTGGACACAAAGGATTTCCAGTTCTTTTCTCCTCCAAGCTCTAAAGTCACAGTATGCACAAATAAGCAAGGGAGAAACTTCCCAGCACCTTTCTGTCTTCTTTGTTCTGTTGAAACAAAAAACTAAAGCACAGCTCTGCCTGGATATTGGCGTTAGTCACAGAAAGGAAAATGCACCTCTTTCCCTTGGAAAAAGAGGTGGGCTTCTCGCACAGTGAGTCACGGGGCTACATTTGACCTTTCCACAGGGCAATCAGATGCAAGATAAACCACACTTTTATCTCCTTTTCCCCTTGGGTTTTTTTTTACATTGTTCACTTGCTGTATTCCAGCAGAATTACTGTTAAACGGATGAGTTTTTTAATGCCGCTCCATAAAATGCCAGCAAAGCCCATCATCACATCTCCATAGGTTTTAAATGATTTGGAGTTTACAGTCAAACTGCATTTTCCAGTTCAGTGAATCCTTTCGCTGACTATTGCTCCAGCATCCTTGTTGTTTCCCATTTACTGAACGGAAAGTCACCATATGACTCATAATAATTTGGATTTAATTGCAATGATATGACTTTGGTCCCAGGGGATAGTATGGTAGGGAAGGGCAAGGGGACTATTCCCTCTTTCTAAAGCCATGATAAGATTTCTTTGAAACATTTGCAAATCTCCAGCACAACATGTTCATCCTAATTCTGAAAGTCCCTATTAGATTTCCTCTAATCTAAAATATTCCTGGGGTTTCTCTCTTGTGATGTTATTGCTTAATAAATGGTGTGGAAACTTGAAATCTTTCATAAAAGCTCCAACAACATGAAAATAGTTTCCATAATGAATAGATTTCAATCTCTAACTCCCTCTGTAGAAATGTTTTAATCATGAAAGACAGAATGGAGTTCTCTTGGGGTTGTTATTTAAAATAGTAAAGAAAAATATTGCCATCTAGTATGCAATTGTGAACTGGGGCTTGGTGCTTTGTTCACAATGGGAAAGCAGACAGCTCTTTTACTGAAGGAATTGACTGGAATCTTGTGTGGATTTTTGAGAGGGAGTCTATTATTGCTCTGTGAAATCCTGCCATTTCTGACAGTCTGAAAGATGATGTGTTCTCAGTCTACATCTTGATATTATTTGTAAGGGGATAGCCAGCATTTGGAGTAAGAACTTTTCCTTATATGATTCCTCACGTGCATTTGAAGCAAATTAATAGCTTATCTGAACAGCAAGAGTCTGTCAAATGTAGTATTCTCCCATAGCTTCTTGCCATTGCTATCTCAAGAATGATGACGGAGAGGATAGGGCATCACACTGAATTTCTGATTTTCCACCTCCATATTTTGTAGCACTGAAAATGGAATCAATATGTAAGGGCAACCAAGTTTGTAGACATTATAAACATCCAAATTACATGAATCTTGGCTCTACCTGCAAAAAAAAGTCACTCCAGCTTCACATCCTGCATTTATTAGCAATTAACACCATTTTGATTTAATTTCTAGCTTCTTCTATTTCTTTTTACATTTGCAACCTGTACCACACAGTATTTGAGTTTAAGACAGTGTGAGTGATAAATATGGATGTGAAGGGAGGTTCATGATTCCATAGATAAAAACCTCTGGGATTTGATTTTACGTATAATTAGGTAATGAAAATATTAACAAAATCAATTATTTAATTTCATTACTAATATTGGATGCACAAGTAGGGAAAGAATAAACATGGCCTTAATGACACACATAGCAACCTGTGACTACAAATGCAGTCAAGCAGGGAAAGCACAAGTAGGGAAAGAATAATCATGGCCTTAACGACACATGTAGCAACCTGTGACTGCAAATGCCCTGCAAAGTACATTAATTCCAAGTGGTTTACTGGATGATAACTTTATTAAATGATACATAATCTTACATAGCGAGAAGCAGATTGATTCAAACGTTTATTTAAAGCAGTATTGAAGCCTGGAGTTTGGGTGAATTTTATTTTTCATTTTAGAACAACTTGCCCTTTAAAATGCTTTCAAGATTCTTCTGAATCAATCAGCAAATGGATTGGAACATGGGGTAAAGAACAACACCAGAAAGGGAACAGCTTCAGTTTACAATGGAAACTAAACATTTGCCTGGGAAAACAAAACAAACCAAAACAACCAACCCAAAACCCAAACACCTTCAATAACTGTTTCATTCAAAAGTTCAAAATAGAATCGGTTTTGTACCATGAAGCTTAGTGAGAACAGAACATTGCCATGTAAATGCAAGGAAGTAAAAATGTCAAAAGTCGGAAAAGACAGCTAGAAAACCATCAAAAGCCAACAGCAATAAGGGATCTCATGTGGTACTACAGGTACTTCAGATATAAAGGTAAACGTACACTGCAAATGAATCAAGATTGAGTCAGCATCTAGCAAGCCAGAAATCATTCAATCCTATCATATTCTAGGAATATTTTGTATCTGCTTACTTATAGGGTCTATTAATAGGGCCTATGCAGAATTCATTATCATCTCCTTCATGTTCTCCTTGAAAGTACATTTTGTTATTCAAACACATTAATATATTTTAGTGTTGACTGTGACTATACTTTTACAGAAGAGACTTGCACAATGCCATGTAGGAAAACATGCATTTTCCATAGCATCTTACCCTTTTGAATGGTCAGCTAAAGTTCATCAGAAAATAAATGGTGATGTTAGGCATAATTGAAAAGCCCATAGAAAAAAGGTCATGTTTTAATAAGAGAAAGGTGTTTTTAATAATAACATACGCGGCTGCCTAGCGGTTTTATTTCTATTAGCTTTCCTAAGACTTTCCCTTTGGGTTAGCATGCTGATCCCCTAACTCCTGCTAAAGCCTTGCATGTTACTCTATTGACAGGACAGGCAGCAGGATAAAATACTCAGGAACCTTTGAGCTAATGATTCTGAAGAGCTTCACAAGGACCTATTATAACAAAGCAATTGGATGAGATGATGACCTGATTAAATTGAATGTAGAAAACTGCAAGGTGGTACACATTGGAAAGAACAATTTAAACTCCTCATATGCACTGATAACTTCTGAATTAGCTATAAGATCCTGGTGAAAAATAAAAATGAAGGAGTCATCAAGGAGAACTGAATAAAGACATCTGTTCAATATGCAGCCAGTACCTAAAAATCTCGATAAGACTTTATGTGGAAGGAAATACAGAATTCTATTAAAATGGTAATGTTAATATCGAAATCACTGGTGCATCTTGATTGTCAGTGTTCTGTAATCTCATCCCAGAAACAATACAGAGAAACAGAATAAAGAAAAAAAATATAGAATCATAAAATAGTTGGGGTTGGAAAGGACCTTAAGATCATCCAGTTCCAACCCCCCGCTGTGGTCAGGGACATCTCACTCTAGACAATGTCACCCAAGACTCCATCCAACCTGGCCTTGAATGCTGCCAGGGATGGAGCATTCACAGCTTCCTTGGGCAACCCATGCCAGTGCTTCATCACCTTCACAGTAAAGAACTTCTTCCTTATATCCAATCTAAACTTCCTCTGTTTCAGTTTGAACCTGTTACCCCTATGCCTTAAAAACAGATAAAGATGTTACAGGACCTTTCTTAATGGTAAGAACCTCAAGGAGAATAAAGTTATGCGTGGAGAAAAATAAGACTCCAAAAGGGTTCCCAACCTTTACAGGAATATTCAGAAGGGCAAAGAGGATTTCACAATATGCAAAGAGCCAGTGGGGGAGGGGAAAAAAGATACCAAAAGTCTATGGCAGGAAAATAGGAAATAAGACAAGTAGGAACAGCAGCAGATCTTCTAGTCCAGCCCTCAGACTCTAGACATCAAAAAATGCTGAGTCCATCTTTAGCCCCCAAAATGAAGGTCTATGTCATGCTTGCCCATGACTTGTATTTCACAGCAGTCCCAGGGGGGCTATCATAACGGTAGTGATGGTTTAGGCCAGAGATGTGCAATCCTCCCACTGAAGCCAACATAGACGGAGGATTCCATTTCTGCAGAATCTACCACATTTGGATCTTTGGGTAAGGTCATGGTTTGGTCATTCAGATACAAGTCGATCAAAGCAGTATGTTAAATTATCAAATGTTTAAAAAAGGCCCAATTGGTATGTTCCACAATGTCAAACCCAACATTTTAAACACTTTATTTGTCTACACACCATCTACAAGATACGACTGAAGCAGAGTCTGGCAAAACTTTAAGATACAACATGATGAACCTGGCTGTAGTAAGTAATCAGCAACTGCAACTTCTGTGCTACCTTGGGTCAGCACATCCTGTCCCATGAGCCACTTCTCAGGCAACTGGCAAGTTTTCCTAGGCAAAGCCAACACATTACAGGAAGCAAAACGTGCTGTAGCAAACAGCATGCTTCTGAGTCAGGATGAAGCCTCTGCTCAAGCGTGGAACTTCCTTAGTCACTTTTGGAGGTAGTTTTAAGATACCACAGTGCCAGATATGCAATAAACGCCACAAAGATTAGGTTAACCAAAAAATAGATAATTTTCTATATAAATATTTTCATAATCACCTAAAGAAAGCTATACAAATAATTTCTACTTAATTCATTCCAAAGAAAACAACTGAGTTACAAACAGTATAGTCTTTAAATAAAATTAACATTTAAAAGATGACATGGCTAATTATTCTCATCTTGGCATCTTCACTAAGGTTCCGCTTCCCTTTACCCATCATTTCTGGAGATGTACGTTGGAATTAACAGTGGTTTTAATCGTTTTGGGCTGAATGGGAGTACATGAGTGTCATGATTGTAATTCCCTTCTTCAACTTATTTGTGCTGACTGCTGACCAAGCTGTTTGAATCTTAACAAAAGAGAGACAGGAATTACTCACTGTCTCGTCTCTTCTGTGCCTGTTTCAATTCCAGACATCTCGGCATACACTGAAGATGAAAAGACATCTCATTTTCCTGTCTGGATACAGGCTCGCAGTTTGTACAGTATTTGTCTCTTACACAGACATAGCAGTAGTTGAGCTGTTTTATATGGAAAAATGTACAGCAGATGTCAGACTCATGCCAATTTCATCAATACTGGATTTTAAAACCTCCAAACATAGCAATTACAATAGGAAAAGTTTGCTGGAAAAATTGTGTCCAGACTCTCATCTGTTGTAACTGTTCCCTTCTATCAGTGGATTTCTGACAGCTGCAGTCACTTCTATACTACTACTACTTTGTAACTTCTTTTTCCCCAGGATTCATAATTCTCTTGTTTCCTTTACTTGCAGGTTCTGCGTTCACAAAAGGATTTACTTCACTGTCTGACATGAAAAAAAGAGACTGTCAAGAAGAGGGTGTTAAATGTGATGGAACTCGTAAACTGCCCATTAGGGCAGAAACAGCATGTAGGGGAAGCTGCCTCTGAAAGACCTACATGCCACACAGGTAACATCTGTTAAGTTATTTCTTCTTTACAAGCTGATTTGCTTCTGGGCATTTTTTGTCAAGTTATTTTATATGGAGTATTTCTGAAATGGTACTTTGAAGAGGTAACAAAATGAAGAAGTAGTTTCAGGAGAACTGAAAACACTACAACACGGAAGTACACGTTCAAGTCTCGCAATTAGAAAGGTTGCCACTAATGAAGCCCCTAAAGAAGTCTGTACAAAAGGGAACAACTATTGAAACACTGAGGTAGGCAAATGGAAGCCCAAGTTTTGCACAAACAAAGCAGCAAATATCTAATACAGGCAACTGAGGATTTTCATATTCAGCACCTCTTAGCCTAGGTAAATTTTGGTTTATGTCTTCATTATTTGCTTATGGGTCCCACTTATTTTGACAAATCAGCCTCTTGGTCTCCATTATTACAGCTTTCCAGATTTCCCAAAAGGCATCTTAATTCATACTTCCTTTGCTGGCAACCTGGCAACCTAGCATAAGTGTTTGTGCTTTCCTCTAGGATAGTATAATGCTGGCAGAGAATGCACTCCTCAACTTTTATATGTTGAAAGTTAACAGAGTTAGATTTGGTCTGTGTGACTTTCAGTAGCCATGTTACTTGGCTGACTGGGGAAAAACCATCAGGATTGGCTCAGAAAGAAGACAAGTTATCTGTGTTGATGACAGGAAAGGTGACTTGAAAGGCTTACCTGGAATATATTGTTAAGAACTCTCCCTTTGTTTCTGTGGGAAAGTGATACTATTGCAACCATGGTTTTAGTGTCAATCATGGATTCTCTCTGTCTTCTTCTAGTATCATTATTTTTGCAGGTATTAAAACCCTGAGTGTTGACTAGCATAGAATGAAAAATAAAGACAACTTTACTCAACTTTAACTCATTTTACTGAATTAAATGTTTCCTCAACCTGGAAAATTACCATCTCAACCACTGAAATATTTTTATAGACAGGTTTAACTGCAAATACAGGAATGAGATGGCAAAGAGATGCAAATAAAGAAGAAATGCAAATGATACTGAACATTCGCATTGCAAGGTCACATTTCCAAATGACATACGAAAACCTTAACAGTGTAAGGACACTTACAGGTAATTTTGGTGCTACTGTATTGATTTCAATGGAACTGTACTCATTTACAAGAATAGTAAATCTGATCCAACCATTTATACTGTCAGCATTTTTCAGTTTATAAGCGAAAAATATAACTGTTCTGACAGCTGAAAAATGAGGCTACAAAAGTAAAACTGGGTTGTTTTCCCCACCCCTCACTGATGCTGACAAGCTGCAGAGCAGCCTAGAAAGAGTGGAAAGTTCCCTGCTGTTACAACTTTTATCTACAAACTAGCTGGCCTCCTCAATGGAGTCAAGCATAAACTGCTAATTGCAGATTTATTATCTGCACTCTGCAGTGGGAACTGTTAGATCTTCCAAATGCTCATGTTGATTCCACAGCCCAAGCAGCCAGTCCTGGAGGCAAGCCAACAAGTAGAAACACACATCTTCAGTACACCCCTGAATGTCATTTTTGAATGACTGATGACCTTCTACTGAGCTACGAGTAGAAGACTGTCTTGGAATACCTGGTCAGCAGCTGGTCAGAGTCTGGATCAGGTTCCTGTTGCCCACTTCTTGGATGAAAGAGTTAGTCAAATTTGGCAGATTTCAGATTAGTCCCTTGGAGAGGAACAACAGATAACAGAAGCACAAATACCTTAGCTTAACTTCATTGACATATAAACTCAGGAGTATAAACCCCTGTTTCCCTGAACCCCAGCAAGGAATTCCCTGACTTCTTGCAGTCAGCGCTCAACCCAACACTTTAATTTCTCAAAGGTCATTGTGACTTTGGTTTCTTTGCTTTTGATTCAGCTGCATTTCCTTTTCCCTCTCCCCTTCCTCAGGGCAACCCTAGTTCCTGCATGTGCTTTATTATTTCCCACAAAAAGGTTTAGCTTAAAAGGTTTCTGCTCATTCTTATCCTTATCCTTATCTTATGCGTTCAGTTTTTATTTTTGCTATGGCTGAACAAAAGAGAATTAACTGCGCCTTCATTCAAAATGAACAGAAGGACAGCTGCTTTATACAACAGCTTCAACCCAACTGCAACAAGAATTACACATAGATTTCCTTTAAAGCATTGGGGTTTTTTCAATCTCCTGTTACTTATATTTTGCACGTACTAGATTTTGGAACAGATTGATGACTGATGGAATTAAGCAATCCCTATTGTCAGAGTTTAAGAAATGCTTGTATAAGCATCTGGTCTTGTTTAGAACAATTCCACCAAGGCCTTGCTTCTAGCATTAACATGCTGCATAACAATAAAGTAAAGCTATGCAGGACACATGGCTTCTACTAAAGATATTTTCTATAATAAGAAGCAGAGTAATGAAATGTCAATGCCCAGAGCAATATTCAAGTATGAAGTCACCCTATGGGATCCATGCTGCACAACACGGATTTCACTGAAGACCAACCCTATATAGCAGGGGAGCCACGAGGAATGAAAAGGACCAACACTGACACAACTCTAAAAAGTCATTTCTAGAACTGGGTAAGAAAATAATCATCTTTACTAGATAGCATGTTTCCCTCTTCCTCCCAAAACAACCCTGTACAAATGCTACTAATTCTAATGGAACTTTTCAATGGAAGCAGGATGAAAAAAGTATTTTCTTGGTTGCTAATTTAATTCAGGTGAGGTACGCATCATTGTTAGATGTGGTTCAAACAAAAACCACTTTGAACTTCTTCAAAGCTTGTCTATTTTATCTTCTAAATACATCTACCACCAAAACCATAGCATGACTCTACTTCCAAAGCATGTCAGATGTTTGCATTCATTGTTACACACCAATTAACCCCACCACCTAACAGCATGTAGTCTTTCCATTCCCTGTGATGTTGCTCAACAGAATACCTTTTGCCAAAACTATTACAATCTTCAAAGTGTTGCCTTCTTATCCAGCAGCACATGGGAGGCAAAGCTGCTGGCATTTCACATATATAAATTGTACTCTTCTCATGGCAAAAACATTCCCACACAAAGACAAAGCTGTGTTCTGAATATAGTCACATATTTGGTTTTGAAACAGTGACACTAATAAATAGTATAGAAAACACAGTCCTAAAGCTTCTGCACTGCTTACAGACATGTAGAGAACCTGGTAACACATTTCTAAACTTCCCTAAAGACATGTATCTATAGCTGCATCTTTGTTTGTTGAAAGCATGTATCAGCAGCTGTCCAAGTTACACTGAATTTGAAAAGCATGAAAAGATTGAATTGCTGTTTCACAGTTTGAAGGGTAGCCAACGTGTTCAGCATTCAAGTAGATACAGGCTTGTCACTGCCTATGAATTCTGTGATGGCTAGTATAGAATCATAGAATGGTTTGGGTTGGAAGGATCTGAAGATCATCCTGTTCCAACCCCCTGCCATGGGCAGGGACAACTCACACTAGACCATGTTGCCCAAGGCTCTGTCCAGCCTGGCCTTGAACACTGCCAAAGACAGAGAAATAAGCATACACATGAATAAGTATGTTTCTTCCCCTGCACTTGATCATGTCTCATGACGACGTGTCCCAACTACAGCAGCTGTTTTACTTTTCAGTGGTTTTGCAGAAATCTCTGTATTGGAAGGACTGAAGGAACAGTAGAAATTCTGTAGAGAATTTCAGCAGTTTGTTACAGCAGTTCTAGGTATACAGCAATTGTAAATTCCATTTGGGAAATTACACTTTTGGAAAACAGATACTGGCAGGATACACAGAAACCACAACAAGAAAACACCTCCTGATTAGTCCAACATCAGAAGATGCAAATGACAGACTCCCACAGATGGGTTTGCAAACAGCAACAGAAAATACCCTCAAGCCAACTGCACAAGAAGAAAAAGGCTGTCTCAAAGAAACCTGGTTTCATGAAGGAGGTTGCGGTACAGAAGCAAGGAGCACTGGAAAAGGAAAGAGCTCAAACAAGCTTCGCTGGCATGCCTTTCAGGAAATCTCAACTAGATCTTCACCTGGCAGCCCTTAACAAGTCAAAAGTGACCTTACCTAAATAAAGGCTAAACAAAGAGAGAGACAATTTTTCTGGTGATGATGTGCTTCAGTAAAGCTCACTGAATAAAACCTGTGAACCACTGAGAAAGGCAAACTCATCCAAAAATAAAATGATAGCTTCATGCTATGAGAATCTAGAGGACAAGATGATGCATAAGATACTTGGAGTTTCCAGACTCCAGGATTTCCAGATACGAGGATTCCAGACTTTTCTGGAACGAAGAGTGGGAAAACTCAAAATTGTCTTCGTTTTCCAGTCAAGGAACTACTTGGTGAAACATAGCATCAAAATGTGAGAAGAAATGAACACCATTATGGAAAGAAACATAGTCATGCCTGGTTTCCTGAAGAGTTTCTGAGAGGTAATAGACAACTGGCATTCGACTGCCACTGTTCATCCACCAGTTGCAATTAAGTATTGCCAGGGTATGTGTCACATCTATTTATCGGGTTTTTAGAAAGGAACATGTCTGGACCCTCAAGTCTCTCACATTTTTGTGTAATGTGACTTGTGTCTATCACAAATAAGCCTGAATTATCAGCTAGTTCTTCAAGCACCCTGTAATAAAATCTTCTGAGTAGAAACTCTTCCTTCCCCCCCAACCTCTCATTAATGACTATATCATATATGGCCAAATTTTCAGCTCAAAAAATAAAGAGAAGAAAAAACTTGTAGCTTTGGAAGCTGGAATCTAATGTGTGACTAACAGTAAAGCAGGCTTTCCTTGTTGCCTAACACTTAACAAAGTTCTGTGGGTGCAGAGTCTTGAAAGACTGTTTAAACAAATTGTGTCTTTTGTATAGACATTACAAAAACAGGATAATGGCACACACAGACAAAGCAAAAACAGGCAACAGGAAGGCTAGCCCAAACTAACCTTGAGGCATTGCACTGAAATAGATTGTTTATATTTGAAACAACCGTAGACAGTCATGTTTGTATGCTATGAAAATGGATGACAGAAAGCCCAGAAAGTCAACCATACACTGGACTGCATCAAATGCAGTGTGATGAGCGGGTCAAAGAGGAGGATCCTGCCTCTCCACTCTGCTCAAAGAGGAGGATCCTTCCTCTCCACTCTGCTCTCGTGAGACCCTACTTGAAGCACTGCGTGCAGTTCTGGTGTCCTCAATGTAAGAAGGACACGGAGCTGTTGGAGCTACGACTCTATGAAAATAGACCTTAGAGGATTTGAATTAGCACTTAAAAGAAGGAAGTGAAATGTGCATCCAAGACAGAAAATTGTTGTTGCCAAAGTCTGAAGACTTTTGGGTACCTGTAAAATCTTGTTCCTGTAAACAGTCATACTTAGCTTGAAGTGTGAAAGTTGTAGACCAGGTATTTTCATTTATAAGGATTTAAGATATTCATTAAATTTTTAAGTGAAAAAAAGAATCATAGAATCATAAAATCATGGAATGGTTTGGGTTGGAAAAGGAGCTTGTGATCATTGAGTTCTAACTCCCTGCTGTGGGCAGGGACACTTCACACTAGACCATGTCACCCAAGCTCCATTCATCCTGGCCTTCAACACTGCCAGGGATGGATGAGGCAGCCACAGCTTCTCTGGGCACCCTGTGCCAGTGCTTTAGCACCCTCACAGGGAAGAGCTTCTTCCTTATATCCATCCTGAACTTCCCCTGTTTCAGTTTGAACCCATCACCCCTTGTCCTATTGCTACAGTCCCTGATGAAGAGTCCCTCTCCAGCATCCTTGTAGCCCCCTTCAGACACTGGAAGCTGCTCTGAGGTCTCCACGCAGCTTCTCTTCTCCAAGCTGAACAGCCCCAGTGTTCTAAGCCTGTCTTCATACAGGAGGTTCTCCAGCCCCTGGTCATCCTTTTGGCTCTCAAAGAGTTCTCAGCTTAAAGGTACACTTTACACAGAGGTTTCCAGCAACAATATTATATATCTTTGCAGAAGAATTCATGTACTTCAGGTAATTCAGTGTAACTTATGGAAAAAGCTTAAGCCTAATATTCTATAGGGCTGCAGAAGAGCTTAGAAACAAAACCAAAAAAGCCTGCATGACCAAACAGAACAAATGATACCAAATATTTCTGGACAGTTTTGGTTTTGTTTTTTCCCTATTTAAATTGCTCGTATCAAACTACTTCCCTCAAAACACACGCAGGCCCTGTCCTTACCTCTATGAGTATTTCTTGCAAATGCCAGTTATAATGGCATTATTTCAAAAGGATCATAGTAATTGTAAAGAGTTAGCTACTTCCTAGACATCAAATGGACTAATTTTCTCCCAGCCCATATTTTTTCCTTCCTTTCTATAGCTTTTAAGAAGTTGGGAGAACATGGAGATACAGTTGTAAGAAGTGTTTTGTCAAAGCTTATATTGTAATTCTTAATCCATCTTCAGGAGCGCCCAGAGTACTCAGTAGATGGCTGCAGATGGATTTTCAAAAACCTGGAAGAATAACAAAGAATCAGATATATTCTGCACTCATTCTGCATACAGAATGCGCCTTTTCTATTCTTCCTGAGCTGACCTGCCATTAAACTGGGTTAAAATATGCTTTTTCAAAAGAATTTCCACCTTGAGCATATATGGCTTATGCATTGACCCTTCAAGGTCTTTCTAATTATAGGCAAGACTATACCATCATTTGCTAAATGCACTTGGAGTTAATGTAATTTGCCATGGCATTTCTAATATATTACTAGACTTGGGTTCCAATA
This sequence comes from Myiopsitta monachus, assembly GCA_017639245.1. Lineage (NCBI taxonomy): Eukaryota > Metazoa > Chordata > Aves > Psittaciformes > Psittacidae > Myiopsitta > Myiopsitta monachus. The sequence goes on from CM029928.1 coordinate 4,826,054, forward strand.
TGAAATAGAACTACAAGCAACATAATGAAATCATTACAAAAATTAACAAAACCACAGTTGCATAAAATCCTGACCCTGCAGCAGAAAAACCTGAGCGGCGTAGGGGCTAAGACAAAATAGAGAGAGCACTCCCATCAGAGCAGAGACAGGCACAAATGTGATCTAGCAAACAAATGGTACCAGCGTTATTCTGCTGCAGAGCTTAAGCTCACAAAACCCTAGTCTTCTACAAAGTAATTTCCAGTTGTCTCCTCAGGCATTCAATAATCGATGTATTTGGCATGCTGCCCTATCCCCTGGCTGATCCAAGTTCCTAAACTATTCCAGTCCTGAAGAAACAGAAGATCCGGAAGAGAAATGAATGTGCATGCTGACATAACTAAGCAATTGCTGGTTGGAGAATTACTAGTAAGCAAGGGAATGACATATTGCTGCATGTGTGTTGCTTCAAAGGGATAAACAGGATTGAAGGGAAACATCCTGACTTACCAAAACCCTGAGACTCTTTCCCCTGAGCATCTCGCGCTGTTCATACAGTCACGAGTAAGATAATTGCGATCACACCACCACTACCTAAAATTACTGCATGAATTCCTTCAAGCATCACCTCTATCCTTGACTGCTTTGAGCCAGTTTATTTCAGATTAGTAAAGTGGTTGTCTAGCTGACTTTGCCACACCTGTCACCCACTTCCATTAAAGCTAATGCAGTCTGCTATAGATCTGACCACTGCTAAGCACGATGCCTTCTCCCTGTCTACCCCACCTGTAGCAGACACTGAACATCAGTGAATGTTCTTAAAGTGGTGTTGAAACTTTTGATGATGCAGGTGCACAAACTGATAAATCAAAAAAAGATGCTTTAATATCAAACTCTGTTTTAAATGAGAGGTGATGGTGAGAAAGGAATAAAATATCTCATAATTATAACATCATTAGTGAATTAATTTTTTTCAAGCTCAGAAACCATTTCCATAAATTATCAATCAATAAAAAACTCAAATCCCTTCAAAATTTTCCCTATCTGTACCCTTTTGAATACACTTTAAAGATACTCAGACAGCTGAGAAGAACAGTCAGGGCCTTGCAGATGTCATGATTCCTGCAGAATTTAAGACTCCTGCAGAGTAAACAGGTCTAAGTTACTAAAACATCTAAGTAACTGATTAAAGCCAGTAGCTCCTGAGTAAGTTAGGTGCCTTTTCTCCTGTAAGAAATAACTAAGCAGCTGAAAACTAGAGGCAGCAAATATCCTGAACCTTTGCTGCATTACACTCAGGGTGTATCTAAAATGCAATCACTGCACCTTCCCACGCGGGGACTAGCTCAGACACCAATAGTAGCACAAAATGATGGCATGTGCAGGACTCAGTGAGGAGCCAGGTACCTCTTTGGGCTTTTAGAGAAAAATAGAAACAGTACTGTCAATACCCAAATTAGCTAGAGTAAAGCTGTCTCCTGTATGTCTCCATGTGCTGTAGCTGACTGAATACTGCAGACACTGCATTGGACAGCATTGGCTTGGGAAGGAAACAGAACAGGAAACTGAAGATGAAGAGAGACCAGAGGAAGAGGCAGAAAGAAACTATGGGGCTAAAAAGACAAAAAGGGAAACAGGTAAAATAGACCAAAAAAAGACAAAGGCGGAATGATAGAAGAATTTTTGTCAGCTTTCATATGCAAATTAATTACATTCAATGACTGAATAAGCACAGGGTGATGTAGAAATAACTTAAAAAGTCTCTGCTTTTCTGAACATATAGCCCTCAAAGTACAGAACTTACACAGGAGATAATCCCCAGTGGTGAAGAGCTGGCTCTGTATCGACTTCCTGAGTGGCCAAGGCAGAGCATCAGTGTAAATACTTTTGACAACAGAATCATTTACATGGATGTTTGACATGCAGATGTAAAAAAGAGCATAGAAAATACATGTCAGCACTGGATTTTTACTCTCTTTAGAGGCTGAGGAGATCCAGACAGTAGTACATCCTTTCCGACGCACTGCCAGCAAAATAAAATGGAGGCAGATAAAGAGGAAGCAGATCTAAGGAATGCTTTGGAAGTTGTAGTTTTGATTTCTGCACATGAACACTATTCACATATGTGCAGCAAAGTGTGGCCATATGAATAGTGATAATGTTTTCAGCAGCAAATGGACATTCTCACATGCAGAATCCTATATTGTCTGAGATATAGGAATTAGCTCTGAAAAAGTAATAGTTACAAAGCAGCCAGTTTCAAAGTGGATTAGTATCAACCCAGAGTATTACTGAGACATACAGAATCCACACAGAACTATCTCTCCACAAAATGATGCAAAAGTACCTAATTCCTGACTATAACCAGTTTAAATGAACTTCCTAAGTGGCTGGATAGGTATAAGAAGCACCAGTACTTTTCAGGCTCAGAACATGAGCTGCAATTTGGACAGAAAGCCATGCTCCTTACTGCATGTGGCAAGCCTTAACATAATCAGATGGAGAAAATCAGACACATGATTTTATGTTAACTGCTGAGTAAAAGTATCTCCAGATAGACAGCATTAGACTTCGAGGTTATAATCCCAGTGAGATATTCCTTTATCTTTAAGTCTTTGTGTGGAAAAAAAGCCAAATCTCTTCCTAATTAAAGTGCATATTAAAACCTGAAAAGCTCAAATGGATTTCAAATTGTTGTACAATGTCAAATAATTAAAGCTGCAGAAATGCTTCAATTATTATTATTTCTTTCCCTTTAGGGAACATTTTTCCATATTGGAAGCAAGCCAAAAAGCTCAGCTTCAAAATATCTTGGAAAATATCACTTTCTAAATTTGTAAATTAAGTGATGAAAATAAAGCTGGAGAAGAAAAAAATAGTTCTCTCCCCGCACAAGAACCTTTTTTGAATCAAGAACTAAATAGCACAAATAGCTAATAGAAAAAAACCACCAACCAACCACACAACCTCTAAAGCACCACTTTAGCTAAATGCAATACCAGCCTCATGAAGTTCAACCCAGCCAAGGGTTGAACCCAGGTCCTACACCTGGGTCGGGACAATAACAAGCACAGGTACAGGTTGGGCAGAGAAGTGATTCACAGCAGCCTGAGGAGAAGGACTTGGGGGTTTTGGATGATGAGAAACTGAACATGAGTGGCTTCAGTGTGTGCCTCCAGCCCAGAAACCCCCCGTGTGCTGGGCTGCATCAAAAGGAGCGTGACCAGCAGGTCGAGGGAGGTGATCCTGCCGCTCTGCTCTGCTCTCTTGAGACCCCACTTGCAGCACTATGTGCAGCTCTGGTGTCCTCAACATAAGAAGGACATGGAGCTGTTGGAGCAAGTCCAGAGGAGGCCACGAGGATGCTCAGGGGATAGAGCACCTCCCATACAATGACAGGCTGAGAACATTGGAGCTGTTCAGCCTGGAGAAGAGAAGCTGCATGGAGACCTCAGAGCAGCTTCCAGTGTCTGAAGGGGGCTACAAGGATGCTGGAGAGGGACTCTTCATCAGGGACTGTAGCGATGGGACAAGGGGTGATGGGTTCAAACTGAAACAGGGGAAGTTCAGGATGGATATAAGGAAGAAGTTCTTCCCTGTGAAGGTGCTGAGGCACTGGCACAGGGTGTTCAAGGTCAGGTTGGACAGAGGTTTGGGTGACATGGTCTGGTGTGAGGTGTCCCTGCCCATGGCAGGGGTTTGGAACTGGATGATCATAAGATCCTTTTCAAACCAAATCAGTCTGGGATTCTATTTTGTTGTGCACGAAAACACGAGTTTGTGCCACAAGCAAGAATTTGTACCTGCAAGTATCTGTGCATGTGAAGAGAGGTATATAGAAATAAAAAGAGGGGACTTGAGTACCTGGCTGCAAAATCATTGCTCAGATGAGAAAAGAAAGCCTAAGGCTTATATAAAGCCATACAAGCAGAGCAGACCTTTGTCCCTGACCCTATACAAAAGGTCCCACTACATTCTCCATGTGGAAATGCACATCAGAGAGCTTCCATGTGGCTAGCTAGTGTGTCAGTTAAGCAAAGATGTGGACAAGACTATGAGTTACATTGCCAGTCACTATGTTAAATAGAGAAGACGAATCAGACAAAATTATTTACTTGAAAGCCGCGAGAGAGTTTAAAGAAACATTTCTGCTTTGCTCCTTAAATTGCATCAGAAGCATATAGCTGCTCGTTGCTCTTCTAAAACTGCAACACTTTCCCTTTATTTACTGTCAAACCATATTTCTAAGGTACCTCCACCCCTGGGGTGCTTCACGAGCAATTAAAACGCAATCATCATAATAGAGAAATAAATAACCTTAATTAAAACACTGCACAGGAACCTTCCTCAGATGCAGAGCCAGTGGGGAGCTGTCTGTCTTCAGGAGATTTTACATATCTGTCAGTTACGTTGAGATCCAAATACAACATCAGCTTTCATGGACATCATTTGGATTTCTTATATGCCCTGAGGGCTCTGAATTCATAGCCCACCAAGCAGATGATATTCAGTGTTAGATGACTTCTTGTTAGATAAGATTTGTTAATTGCTTCGTTTAATTAAATTTTCTCAAGAGCTCTGGGTGACCACACACGAGCTCCCCTATTCCCCTCTTACCCTTCTTATCCTCTTTCTTACAAAACCAACAAAGAGCATCTCCAACATCTCCTTCCACTCCTTCATTTTTGTTTTCTACTCAGGCCTGTTATATTACAACCTCTGGTACTTCCCCGTATCACTCGCTCTTCATGCTGTGTTTACCTGTCCCTTGTCATGGCAGGCAAAGAAGAAATCTGCAAAATCCTCAATTAAGTTGTTTCAATCCTCACTTTTTTAGTGTAATATTCCCCAGAGGGAATAGAGGACCACAGCAAAGGAATACTTCTGGTCTGAAGTACGGTCACTTTCAGAAGCACTACACAGACTTACACAAGCTTATCTGCCCCAGAGCATGTGTCTAACTCCCTCCTTCCAGCGGAACACAACATGCTAAGTAAATGCCTCTACATTTTGAAGTGCATAAGTGGGGACAACCATGCCCCTAGAAGATCTAGATCCTGACTGTATCATGATAAGCCCAGGCCCTTAAGGATAGTCATGTTCTCTGTTACAGCTGTAGCAATGATGATGGCTATTTTCAGAGCAATCAGTGCAGATCTTCCACGCAGGACTTTGCCTAACACCGCCGCAAGTTCAATGCAAATAGGCAGCAAAGTACTCTTGAAGCCATGGGACTAAGGGCTCTACTGAAAGGAAGATATCCCTCACCTAACATGAGATGGCTCTTGCCTCAAGTAAGTACATGGTTTCCACAGATACATGGAAAGAGGCTTATCTCAACTTCTTCCCAAGCCTGCCACCTTTCTTGTTTGGATGAAGAGAATCCTGCTAAGAGCTAAAATCATACTGCTGTGTTCAGCTCATTCCGTGTTTACAGTTTACCGCAAGGTTGCTGAGCTATGTATGTTACATATGATGCCCTTCAGATGCTTTGAATATGTTATTGGCTCTCAGGTTTAGTTTAGGATTGAAGCATTTAGATTCTGACTGCTGCATTTTAATTTCAGAAGCTCTTTCAAATTCTATATAGGTTTCAGAAGAGTGAAACACAACAGGATATCATTTCCTCCTTTTCCAGGAGGAATTCAGGATCTCTCCTTGCCTAAGGCATTTACTATTTATTTTCAAGTAATTACTGGAGGGGAGTTTATACACCAGGCTTCCTCCTGTTACAACACATAGCCGCCTTTTCTGAGCTGTCCTTTTATATTTTAATTCCTCCTCTTTTGAACAAAAGGGAAATGAATTATAAATAGCTAGGAAGTAGCAACATCCATACAGACAACATGAATACAGGCAGAACTTTCATTGCATTGCTTTGAAACAAAGCAGTTTTGTATGCCACGATCTTAATTTGGTGTACAAACAACTGTGCCTTTCACAGGTCTTTTTACAAGATGTTTGTGATCTACCATTGTGCCTCAGGTAAATACAGCTAAGCAGTACGCGTTGTTTTCTGACTGATAGCTGCATTTGGCAGCTCTTGACATTGCTCTTACAATGGTTTTACAAATTAAAATGATGTGCTGAATGAATAAAAGGCATTATAGCCTCACAGGGCTGTCACATACCTCTGCATTTCATTTCTGTTGTTCGCAAGTGCATGTGGCACACTCTGGTCCAGTGCAGGCTGCCTGCATGTCCCCTGCAGTAGCAATCCAACTCCCCCAACCTCATGTCACAGCATTATTCTCTGTGAGCCCTCCTGTCACCCCACACTTCAGAAGCTACAAAGGCTGCAAGCAGTAACCAACTCTCCTTCCTTTGTCTTTGTTGCAAATAGACAGAAACATTGTGTTCCCTAAACCTACCCCCAAACCCCAAGTTTTATTCTTGGCTTTTGTCCTTTCTGAGAGTGTGCTTGAATGATCAAAATCCAAACAGGACCACTGAATAGACTGCAATTGCGCTATATACTATTTCTTACTACACTGTCAATTGCTCGTACAACAGAAACAATCAACATATGGTTCCAAGAGGAAGAAATAGAACTTGCGTATTGTGTATAATCTACATAGTGTAGATTGCCATTTTTATGCACTAGAAATTCAGTATGCCAGTAAAAGAAAGACCTTAAATCCCACAGCTGCTTCATGAAAACACAAAATTCTTCCAATAGTAATTCTAAGAGAGTACAAGAGAGCCACACATTTAGAAGAGTCTCACAATTTGTCTGTTGTCAACTGAATGACCAATCTTGGAAGAAGAATTTGTTCCGGGTTACTAAAAATTGTAACCCAGATCACATTAGAACTGAGATCAGAGTGAAGATGCATGATCCCATTAGGGTTTCAAACAGCCAGACTTTGATAGGAGTTTGGAGCAGCCATGTAACTATCTTTGTGAGAGAATGAAAGAGAGCTTGGGCTACTTTTGGAATGAAACCATGACTAAAATTCAGTAACTGACACGTATGCATGTACATCAAAATGGATTTGATTCTAATGAGAATCATTTTAACATCCTGAAATCCATGAGGAAACAAGTTAAAACTTTACATTATATCTTCTTGATATAGATAATATTTTAGGCACATACAAAAGAGTCTATACATGTATATATTAAGATACACATATGGTATGGGTATATATGGTGTGTAATGTATGTGAAAATGGTCGGAACGTTTATAATTATGGCATTTGCATAGAGACAGGTTAAAGGAGAGTATCTCTCCTCGCCTTCATTTCTGTGAAAGCTCATGGAATTACAGGAAGGAGATGGGAGACTCTTTTGACTTGTAAATTCTATTTTAAAATGCACCTGAAGGTGGGTGTTTTGTTCATCTCTAGCTTTGTTTAGCTGAGGAAGTTAACAGGTGAATTTGAAATTCAATAGCTAATACACACTAATTTCCTGTGTGAACACTATTTCCTGTGTTAACACTAAGTATACAGAATAAGGAGAATAAGTATGCAGGAAAATGTTTCACAGAAAGTAAAGAGATGTCCCTACTAGGAGACAGAGCGGAATTACAATTTACAATTACAGTTACTGGTATAAGTCAGTGGGATGAAAAGAAAATTATCCTCTATGTATCTTAATGGAATTCAAGCAAGTTTCAGCATAGAACAGTTTCAAGATTCCCATCATTTAGTAGACTGAAGAAGAGAGCTTAACTGCAAGAGAGAAGCTAAAAGCACTGATTTTTAAAGTGAGATCTAGATCATTTTAGTGATGAGCTCTTAAATATCTAAATAGTTTGTGGGGGTTTCTATTACAAAAATGGAAATAAAGTCTTTATCGCTAATCTGATTGCGATGTAATTACACGGTGACTAGATTTATCTCCTACAGCTCGGCTTGCTTTGTAACAGTCATTACTTCATGAAAATATTGCAGAAACATTTCTAAACCCAAATCTAATACTTTTTTTTCAGTTCAAGGCAAGTGGGAGTAAGAATTTCCACAGTCACCATTATTTGTATTCTGGAAGCCCCAATTGATTTGAAAATACCAACATCTACCAACAGTAGAATAAATGCTCCATTATACCATTTAATTTTACCCATGACAGTTCCTTCTCACATTAAGTATTCCTGCAAGCAAAGTAGCATCTTGTGGTTAATATTAAATCAATGTAAGAAACAAAGAATTGCTTCTTAGATCCATACGTACTTAAGGCTTTTAACTCACATACCAAAAACTAGACAGCCAAGCTACTGTTAAAATAAGGTTATTACCTGTTGAGGGCCTGTCCAACATCTACATACACAAGGGAACTGCAAAGGATGAATGGAATGCCCTGCTTGAATTTTACAACTCTCATTTTTGCCAGCGGGAAGGTGAGAGGCATTTTACATTTCACCCCACGGTTTGTCAGAAGTAATGTATTTCCATCAACTGGGGGAATTGCAAAGATTCATCTAAAGATTGTCAGACAAATGATGGCTTTAATTTCTGCTGTACTTACTGCAACTATAAAGTATGTAATAAATGAATTAGGAATTCTGAATTTAAGTTATAGTTCATACTAACGTCTTAAATTCTTCAATGTAATACTTGAGCCATTGCTAAAGTCCCTATACAGACAACCATATTACTAAGGTCACTTTTGGTACATGGATGGTCATTTTTCTCATCTCATATGCCAAGGACAACTCCTCAGAATTTGCTTTAATGAATTTGTCTCCATTGACTTGAAGGTTCCACTGACTTTCAAAATGTATCCTTGCTTAAAAGAGTAGCTTGTTTATTCAGGCTGCAACCACATGAAGTGCGGGGTTCATTCTCGCTAATATTTATCTATTTTAATTCTCACTATAATTTTCACAGGCTGAGAACATTGGGGCTGTTCATCCTGGAGAAGAGAAGCTGTGTGGAGACCCCAGAGCAGATTCCAGGGTCTGATGGGGGCTACAAGGATGCTGGAGAGGGACTCTTCCTCAGGGACTGTAGTGATAGGACAAGGTGTGATAGGTTCAGACTGAAACAGGGGAAGCTCAGGTTAGATATAAGGAAGAAGTTCTTATCTGTGAATGTGCCAATGCACTGGCACAGGGTGCCCAGATAAGTGGTGAATCATTTATGATTCTAATGAAGTCGCTTTCAAGCACTCATCATGGTAGACAAGAAATTTTTCTCATGTTTCTCTTGTCAAAGATTTGAGTTTCAAATCTCAAAGAGTTAAAATAACAAAGTCACAAGAGTCTGGAAAATTACTTTTGTGTCTTTTTCCTTCCAAGAAGCAAAATGGCACTGAATATAGTTGCAGAAACAGAGCAGTAATGAGTTTGCACTCACAGCATTGTAAGGGGGCGTATAACAGTTAGCCTTGAAATACATTATAAACCAAAGTGGCATAGAGGATTAGTTTTATCATGCAAGAAAGAAGTCTGATAACTGAGCAGTGGTATTGCCCACCCCATCCACCCAGAAAAAACTGAAGCAAGTTGGGTTTTTTCCTATTGTAATTAATGGAATATTTTCATTTAACTGTTGTCATGAGCTTCAGGAAAGTGTAAGAACTAAATTCCCCCTTTACATTGTTGCTGCAGATTGTTAACTAGTGAAGCAGGCAGGATGCTGAAGATGGTACCCACAATTAAGTTACAATCTGATGATTTGACAGACTCCCTGAAAAAATGAAGCCTTACATCCACTGCATTTGTAAAACTGCAGATGGTCAAAACACAATGAAGTGAAAACTGCCATTCCACGAAACAGTTAAGTCCTGTAGCTCTCCCAGAAACCAGAACACAGGATTCTGTTTGTGCGCAGTCAGTGCCATTTTTAAAATGGCCCTGAATAGGACAAAAATTAAGTGAGGACTGAATGTAACAACTGACCTTACAAAGCACATTTGCTGTACCATGTTAAGCATATAGCAGTTATGGATCACTGTTGGATATGGAACCAATTTCAGTGGCAATGTAACTTCCTAAGTTCAACATGGTTACAATTTGTCACATCCAATTATAATAATTTACATGAAGTGAAGCATTTTATATCAAATGACTCATTTTGTAATAATCATCACACAAATTATTTCCTGACAGTTTACAGAAACAGGGAAAACTCTCCCCTGTCTTCCACCAACATAACTCTGAAACTAGCAGCAGAGTAAATCATTCACTTGCTCAAAGGAAACATAAAGGAGTGACAATACATTAACATGTGTGTGATAGATGGATAGCTACAAGAGGGACTGAATCGTTCCAAACCACTGGTTTATAGAAACAATCTTTCAAAACAATATACTGTCTTAGATCATAAAGACAAAATATCACCCAAACTGGAAAGCAGAGGGGAGAAGAGTCTGAAATATAAAACCATTCCAAAATCAAAGCAGTGGTACAAACCTGGTATTTCTTTTTGCTATTACCTAAGAATATACTGGAATGACATGAAACAAGTAACTGCTTGCTAGAAATCAATAACCTCCTATTATAACAGAGGTACATCACAGCAGCCTTCCAGTATCTGAAGGTGGCTTATAAGGATGCTGGGGAGGGACTGTTCATTAGGGACTGTAGTGAGAGGACAAGGGTAATGGGTTCAAACTTAAACAGGGGAAGTTTAGATTGGATATAAGGAAGAAGTTCTTCCCTGTAAGGGTGGTGAGGCACTGGAATTGGTTGCCCAGGGAAGTTGTGAATGCTCCATCCCTCTTGGCATTCAAGGCCAGGTTGGAGAGAGTCTTGGGTGACATGGTTTAGTGTGAGGTGTCCCTGCCCATGGCAGGGGGCTGGAACTGGATGATTTTAAGGTCCTTTCCAACCCTAACTGTTCTATGATTGTATGATTCTAAATCTTGTTACTGACTCTCTAAACCCTTTGAACTATATCTCTGTATCTATATATATATGGAAAATAAACATATGCAGTGAACATGAAAGAGGAGATTTGCTGCACACAAGTAAGATAGTGGCATTCCAAGTACAGAACAGATGAGAGTATTTTTTGTTGCTGCTACAAATTTCCTGTCAGTTACAGTATAAATGAGAAATCAGGATCAAAAAAGCCGTGACGCATGTCAAAAAGACCATGTCGTAGACATTGAAAGACACGGACAGTTTCTTTATAGGAAATATAGGATTATATTAGGATTTGATTCTAGTAACCCACTGTATTCTTCAGAAAATACTTATTGCTGGTGCAGAATTTATCACTAAGCTTGTGGAATGAAACAACAGCAGCAAGCTGTTAAAGCCTGAAAGACTGACTGTAAGGGGGTGATGCTCCTTAAAACATGTGCGTTCTGAACAGCTAGACACTGATCACAACAGCCTTTTCACACCTGAAATAGAAAGAATCATACATCTGTGATTAACAGGTATTAGTACCTGAAAGAAAAATTAGTGAGTACTCCAGAACAGCTAGCAAAGTATTTCTAGAAGATCAAATAAGAAGCTGGAAATAAAAAGACCACTTCTGCAATCAAAAGAGAATAAATTTTCTTTCTTCTTTCAATTATTACAAGAACTTTTCCCTTGTGAACCCGTGAGTATATACTACACATATAAGTTATCCTTACAGGAATACAGGATATTCAAACTCAGTAGAAGACCATTAGAAGAAAGCACTCAGAATGCGAAGGTTGAGGGGAGTGACAAGGATAGAGTTACCCTTGACAGTTATTGGACAGTTGCCTTGAGCTGCCCGATTAGTATCAATAGTCTACAACAAGGTTCCTGGATGAAGATGGAATATTATCCTCAATACCATTAGCTACAAGGATGTTATTTATCTCTAATACTGTTACGATTTTTGAATTTATCAGAAAATGAGATACTCCAAATACTTGCCTGAAGAGAACTTTCTTTGCAGAAGTAAATGGGAGTCCGAAAGCAGACACCCTGTACCGGAATGGCCTAAAACCACTCACTAAATACTTAGACCAGAATTCCTTTCTCAAGGTAGGAGCAAAGCCTGAAGTAGACTAATCCTAACTGCTAAGGATTAGGATTAGCAGTTAAAATTTTTCTGCTCTTACTGGGCTTCAATGGGAGCAGAGACAGCTCAGCATCCCCTGCACTGTATTCACAGTGATTTGTTTCCAGCCAAACCTCATCTAACTATGAGAAGTAGGAGTGAGATGGATTCATCAGCAATGACCCCAGACAACACTTAGACTGGGTAAAGTGGGTTAAATTTCTTCGTGTTGTTTGGGCCTCTGATGCCCTGAAATTACTAGGAGTGCTTTCTCAAATGGAAAATGTCCAGCAGCTACTAAAACCAGCCTTATAACAGACTCAATTTAATTGTCTTGGGGATAGCATGAAATTGAATACACTGAGGTCATTAACCTTCAATACTCAAATCCTGGTTTTCTATAATTATCTCTTCTGATCACAGGAACCCTGCCTATCAGAGCCAAACAATACCCACTTTACACTGCTAAACAAAAGCTGAGGCCACATTGACCTTCATGTTTAACATCCATGTACAAAAATACTTTCCAAGGGAATCATTTTTAGACTACTTCCCCTGCTGATAGATGTAATTCTAATCTTAAGACTTATGCTATTTTCCTTCCTTTGGCATGTTTTGCCCTTAACTATGCAATAAAAATGCTAGTGCAATTCATATTGCATGGGTTTTATATATTTTATTGCTTATGTTATGCTTGGAAATAAATATGTGTAAATTCAATTATCCATCCTATATGTTGCAATCTCACAGGATTATAGCCCTTCGTTTAAAATTCTGGGTGTAGTTTATAGAGTAATAAATGCTTGAAAGCGTTGTATTCTTCATGATCACACTTTTGGAACATGAGATATCAATTCTCACCATGACTGCCAACGCACTTACACTTAACTTCTTTTGCAATCCTTCTCTACATTACAGTCTGGGCACTTGTGGTTTTTAGTGAGTCCTTCTTACAAACTGTAGTTGTTACAGGTCATTTCAGAAGAAAACCCACTGGATGGGATTTTTTCTGCATGGATGCAGATGTTTTCTGCACAATCTTGTGAGAAACGTGTTGCTCTCCTTCCTAACTTGGTATGTTAAAAATTGTATTGTAATCCAGTTATCCAACATTAATATTGTAATCCAGTTATCCAACATATAATAGTTATCCAACACTATGAGCAAAAGAAATACTGTCAGAACAAATGGCTGAAGGCAAAAGAAGAAGGACTGAAGGAAGAAATGGCACAAATCACTGATCATCTTAGATGTCTGCACACTAAGGGAAACACCAAGAGGTGATAGAGATCTTAGCATATGATCATGGCTGGGAAATAAATGTCAAAGCAGAGATCCAATGGTATTACTCAGTTGGTTGCCCTGCATTAAATCTAGTTTGTTTCAGAAAGATAGAAGGTGACGTTGGCTTGCACATGAAGGATTTGCTCTGAAGTCTGGAATATGGATGAACCCACTGGAAGTCTAAGAAGGAACAGGAAAAAGAATAAGGGGTATCTTCTGGAAAGCTTACTTATGAAACTGAATCAGCAAACCCAGATAAATCAAGATTTCTGTAGGCCTTTCACAAAACAATTCAAACCAAACTGAGTGGTGGGAATGAGGGACGTTGGATGCCCAGATATCTCTTGGGGAAGGAATATGTTTTGTCTGGTCAGCTCTTGACATGCATTGGCCAAAAAGAACTATGCACAAATGCTCCTTGTTTCTAATAAGAGGAAGCAGCTGCTGGAGAAGGCTGAACTAGAAAACACAGAATAACAGACCAGTTTGGGTTGGAAAGGACTTTACAGTTCCATCTTGGTCTTCACAGAAGGATATAAAGGGGAAAAAAAATTACTCTGGCAAGTCAGGTGAACTCTGAAAGAGGATGCTCAAAGAAGCCACAAAAGTTCCACTCTTGGAGATATTAGAAACTGGACAAGGCCATTAGTAACATGACTTAAGTTGGTTTTGCTCTGAGCAGGGGTTTGAACCACAGGAACCTCCAAAAGTACCATCCAAGCTATACTCTTTGATTCTACGAAATCACAGTGTTCTCAGTCCTCAAAAGGGAATTGAGAAAGAAGTGTGAATATACACTGACACTGAACCTCAATAAACTTAAGAATCAAATATTCCTAGCTCCACTGGCAGCTGAACTAAGTGACTATATTATTCTTAAATGAGAAGAATGGAATGTGGCTAATATGGCATCAGTCTTTAAAGAGAGGGTTGAAGGGAACATTCAACCTGCAGTAAACCCAATTCAGGTTAGGCAGTAGGAACAACATTTTAGTGTAAAGGTGAATCAATAAAAAAGACCAAGTAGGTAAGTTGCAGAAGAATTGGAGACTATTTAAGATGTTGGACAACCATATACTCACCCGTAACATTCACTAACACCAGCAAAACTGGATGATTCAACTGCCTCCTTCTATCTCACAGACAACCACTCATCAACAGGGCTAAAATTAAGACACTCTTACATTTTCTTTTGATCTCTCCCTTGTATTTCCTTTACTAATCATTTAATGTCTCTCATCAGTATTCACATACAGCAGCTGATCACTACTTTTGAGTCAGATTTCCCTCTAAAATCCTCACACCCACATTACATGTAAGTTTCAATCAAGTTATAAAGCTCCACTCCACCTCCAACATTCTGTACACGCTGTCTAACAATAAGATCCGAATCTCATTACCTGTTACCCAATACTGTAGCCTCCTTTTCATTGGTCCTGATCAGTGCAACCTGGCTCTGCTCGTACATATCCAGAAAGCTGATGAAAGAGCCATTTTCCAAGTTCATTTACAAGAGCTGTCTCTTTGCATCCTTCCACTGGATCTCCTCTTTTATTGCAAAAAAGTCAGAAAAGACTGATAGCATTCTCAGAACGAGCACGTGTACCTCTCCCCTATCAAACAGTTCTCACTGAGATAGTGATCTGCCAATGCTGAACTCAATTTAGGCTTACTAAATGAACAGACAAGCAAGCAAACACCAAAATAATGTGTGCTTCCTTCCCTGCTGTCCATGATACTTTGGACATCTGTTAACATAAACATCTCCATAGCTGCCTCATTGTTCTCCTCACATCTGTCTTTGCTTAGGCATCCTCCACAGAATTGCTGCTGTGCTAACACAGGGGCATCAGTCTGACCGAAACCATCCCACTGATTCCCTGTCCTCCCTTCCTGGACTTCATTTAGACCCATTTTATAATACAATGACTTGTAACTAATATTTAATCTACTAGACAAAAATACAGTTCTTCTTTTCTGCGTGCACAGTACCTAACAAAATGGGTGCCATAGCATAATAACACTCTCACTACTGCCGCCTGGCTTCTCAAAGGTATTTATAGGTCTGAGAGTCTGGAGCTGAAAATCTACAGCTCCTTTGCTTAGTGCTTAATGTCACACAAGGAACATAAGGCCATCTATTTCCAAAATGCTCCTTTGCAAATAGGAAGCTGCTGACTCTCCACATCCCCTCTGCAAATAATTATACTCTTCTGTACAAGCTATGGTTTTAAACAAAGGTAATTCAATGTTTCTCTAAGCTGAGGTATTGTAGCTTACTGATGAATACACATTACTTATGCTATTTGAAGCCTCTCTTTGTAAAACATAAAGACAGGTGTAGATAAACAAGAGATGTATGTGGCTGAACCACCAGAACACAGTAAAGCCAAAATAAAGCATTTCTTTAGGCACATTGCAAAGTGCTCAGTCTGTGTTTCATCAAGGAGTAGGGGTACAATTTTGCTCTTAGATACAAGCTAGTAGATGTCCTCCACCCGCATGTACAATTGCCTACTTATCCTGATGAAGAAAGAATATTACAAGTATGATCACTTCCCTCTTTCTCTCTGCAGGCAGAAAAAGCAACATGAATGGTGAACCTGAAATCAAGCATGGCACTGTTTTCACTTCATCATTGCTTGACCCAAGATTAAAAATTCGGCTTCACACTGATCTTATTTAGTGATAGCAACTTTTTCTTTAACCTGCACTGTCTTTGTGAAGCATATAAAGACTGATTTAATTTAGTTAAATTCTTGTGATCTTTCAAACCAACTAGCCAGATGATAAACAGAAGGCACTCAGGTGCACACCAATGACTTAAAAAAGGATTCTTCATGGATACAGAGATCTGAGCTACCATATTTAGGATGAAGGTCAAGGCCTCACAGTTGTAATTCCATGGGGATGCTGAACAAACTTTGCATGAACTGCTCTGCACTGGAAAGGCACTGAAAAAGGTTTTGTTTCTCTTTCCCATGCTGTAAGTGTGTGAATGTTAAATTGTAGTTCTCTCCTTAGGCCAAATTATGTTTAAGAAGACTGGAGGCACTGCAATGAAATGGCTGCTCCCAGTCCATCTAATTTATGCCAGCATTGGCACAGCCTCCAAGTTACATTATTTAAAGTATTAAATTAGATGGTTTATTTCCAATAAAATACCGTGTGGAGAAATATCACAGTGATCATAGCTAAACACAGGGCTTCAGGACATGCAGAAGAACAATTTAGAAATGAGCAAAAAGCCGTTCTGCATGATGGAAAGCATATGCATTTTTTTTTCAGTAAACATTATCTGGCATTCACATCTTTCTCACTACACAACACCGCAACTTCAATAGGGAAGTACTCAGAGTGAAGCTGTCTCATTGTAAAAGAGGTGTGAACATTCTCCACAAGCCTTACAACATCTTCTGATAACAGCTCTATAAACCTGACATTCTGTGTGCCCCTCAAAGTTCACTTCTCCATTCGAAGACAGCAGCAGCAAATTACACCTTAGAAAGTACAGAGGGCTAAAGAACAGTTCCTAGGGAAGGGTTTCATAATTTGTTTGTCTTTAAACAAATCTGCTTTTAATTTTGCATTAGCCATGGCTGCATGGCATTTCAGGAGGTGACAGCGGCCTAAAACATTAGGCTGGGTTCTTCCTTATTGGCATTAAAAATCAAAATAAATGAGCCCTTTTTCCTCCAAAGGTTGTATGCATACATTTCATTTTACACACTACAGATAGATAGTCTCTACTTCAACTATTCCTGTCCCCTGGGAAGTTATGCACCTATATAAGCCTGAAGCATAACAGTGCCTCTGTGCCTTCTGTTAAATGCTTGCTATTGAGTGTCTTGATGTAGTGACTTTGCACTGGAAAGCCAAAAGCTTGCTCTATGTGGCTGAATTCTTTTCTTTCTGCGCTGTTAAAAAATACAGAAATAAAGTACCTTGACAATCAGCAGCAGAAATTGCTTTTGCTCCATACAGATGATGGGGGAAACAGCTTTCAAAAAGGATAACATCAGCAGAGGAAAAATGTAACTATCAAAACTCTAATATGGTAACCAGAAATATAAACCAGAATCCATGGAAGTACTTGCCAACACTGCTATAAGTAATACGTGTAAGGTTTGAAAATCACACTGTCCTTGACTGTGGTCAAACACAATTAATCTTAAATTTGAAAAGAAAAAAGCTGCCCAATACATGATACATTATTTTTTCCCTTGCTGGCACTTGGCTCTGCAGGGCTATCATTCATTTTTAATGTCAGCACAAATCAGGAAACTTCAATTCTATCTGTTTCATCAGCGAAGAAATGCTCTTGGTATTCAAGCAATTTTGGGACTTTTGAGTCATTCCTCTTAACCAGTCTATTAACCCATTTATTTGGTGTCAATAAGCCTGTGCATTTAAGCTGTTTTCTCACTAGCGGATATTATTACAAACTACTGTAGAGTGGGGCTACTGACTTATCCTTCCCTGGGTTGAAATGATGGTCTGTATCCTTACCGACCTGAAGACCTTGGCACCCTAGGAATCAGAGGACAAGTATACATGAGGAACCCACTTCTTAGGCACCTAGAATCATAGAATGATTTGGGTTGGAAGGGACCTTAAAGCTCATACAGTTCCAACCCCCTGCCATGGGCAGGGACACCATTCACAAGACCATGCTCAAAGCCCATCTACACTTGAAGGCTTGGAAGAAGAGTTATTCATGGGCTGGTTTACCTGCAGCATGATGGCTTCTCCTTTTATTTTTCAATTTTTTTAAGCTGTGTTCAACCTTGGGTATTCATTTCAGGGTTGATGTAACTTGTAGCTGCACCAGGGGAGGTTTAGATGGAGCTGAGGAACAATTCCTTCCCCAGAGGGTGCTCAGACATTGGAACTGCTGCCCAGGGCAGAGCTGGAGTCACCGTCCCTGCAAGTGTTCACACACTGTGGAGACGAGACCCTCAGTGCCATGGGTTAATGGTGGCCTTGGCAGTGCTGGGAACGGTTGGACTGGATGAGCTGAAAGGGCCTTTCCAACCTGCTTGGTTCTATTATTCTATGAATTGCAGTTCAGTATTTCTCCTACAATCAGTGATTGTTCATAGGTGCCATCACAAGTGGATTTGATTCAAAACTCAGAAATGCCTGTAGAAATTCATAACCAACTGCTACCTAAATTATCAAATCGACTTTTGATACTACCCAGAAATCACAGAAACTCCAAATTCCATTTTGCTGGAAACTTTAGGAAAAAACAGGAGTTGATATGGATCCAAACCCAGAAGTTCAAATACTATATCTCTATTAAATTAATATATCTCTATTACTGTAGGATGGGAAATGTAGCAATTGAACTATTTTGTTGTCCATGTGAAGTTATTAACACTACAAAACAAGGCAGCAGATTGTTTCTCTGATTCACTGGACAACTATATTCATTGCTATTGCTTGACATAAAACAAAACAGCATGTGAAGGGTTTTTCCTTCAGTAACATTAAGTTATGGAAACCTATGTTAACTGTACAGGACTCTGATCAGTGTACACAGAAGTAAATGAGCTACTCAATAAGATGGGAGCATGCATCTATCATTTAATAACTTTTAAATCAGAAACTAGGTGAATGTTTTGTAAAACCAAGATCACTCATCACTCACTCTTCTTTTTCTCCACACTCCTGTTCCTCTTCTTGGCACGATCTATCACTTGGGCCAAACCCCCAACTTAAACTGAGATGTAGCTGGATTTTCGTCAGTGGAATAATGACGTTTTCTGTGAGCTAGAAATCCCTTTATAGACATCAATCTGGCACTACGATGTAGCAGCGTTTGCTACCAGAAGCAGCAAAATAAATCATAGCAAATATACAGCTGATATGTTACCTAATGGCAAGATCTATTTCTAGCTACATGGCATAGTAACTAAGCTGATAAATTTTGTTTTGCATTGTAGAAGTAGCTGCATTATTCAAAACACATTTCATAGTCTCTCTGCCCTCAGAAATGTCTTTGTTTTCCTGTCTTCCAACCAGAACCAGGCAAAAGCAAGACAGCACCAGTCCAGCTTCACTGGATGGAACCAGTATACCTAGAAGGCTTGGCCACCTAAGTGCAGAGCTGGGTTCTGATGAAAATGTGCCATGCAGCAAATTGTTCTTCAATCAGCTCTGCCCCTTGCACTTGCTTTTTTGGCCTATCAGATACATTCTTCCTGTTTTCTGAAACTGCATGCTCCTCTCTGTCCTCTACCTCATTCATTTTACACTTTTCTCCTTTCATACCACTCTGCCTTCTGCCTTCATTTAGCGGTTTCTAAATTCCACCCACATCACTTCCCCAATTCCCTTCTTCCTTTATCAAGATCCAGCGTCCATGCAGAGAACAAAGAAACATTTTAAGATCTGAAAAGAACTTACGATCTTGTAAATGAAAATTAAATTCATGATTGACAGAAATGAAGTGATTAAAAAAAATTCTAACGCTGATTGAAGATTTTGGGTAATGCAGAATTTACCATCCCAGGAAACACAGTTCAAATATATTTACATTCCTGCTTGCAGTAATAGGGTCCAAGTTTATCATTAGTCACGCTAAAAGAGACTTACAAGCATATATGCACAAGGTGAGGAAAAAAGAATCACAGAAACAACCGCGTTGGAAAAGCCCTTTCAGCTCATCCAGTCCAACCATTCCCAGCACTGCCAAGACCACCACTAACCCATGGCACTGAGGGCCTCGTCTCCACACTGTGTGAACACTTGCAGGGACGGGGACTGCCAGCCCTGTCCTGGGCAGCAGTTCCAATGCCTGAGCACCCTCTGGGGAAGGAATTGGTCCTCAGCTCCATCTAAACCTCCCCTGGTGCAGCTCGAGGCCGTTTCCTCTTGTCCTGTCCCTTGTTCCTTGGGAGCAGAGACCGACCCCACTTCACTACAACCTCCTGTCAGGCAGCTGTAGGGAGCTATTAAGGTCCCCCTGAGCCTTCTCTTCTCCAGACCTGAACCCCCCAGGTCCCTCAGCCATTCCTCACCAGACTTGTTCTCCAGAAAGATATACTTGCAAGTCTAGGGCTTTTTCAAACACAAAAAACCTGAGGTATGAACCTTGCAGAAGCTCCTTTTGGAAGGCTTAAAATAACTGGTGAGATGTCTCCTTTGCAGAACTTCCCTTTGTATTCTGAGCTTATTCAGGGAGATATTAAAACTCTAGAAGAGGTTTTTGGGTTCAAACCAAACCTTGTACTGTCAAGTTAAAGAAGCTGCCTTAACACAGGATTATACTTTCTTTGGAAAATTTATGATGTGAACTTGTAACTGAAATAATCCTACTTTTTGAAGAGGACAGAATTCTTTACTTTTCTTTTCAAAGAAAAGCAGTTCTCTCTGTTTTTTATGCCTTTTTATGTCTTTTACTACATTCAGCGATATTTCCAGTGGTTTTAGTATTTTTGCAAAAAGTTCTAGAGTTCTTGAGAGGCAGCTTTTGTTTTTTAATCTGCTTTGTTATAAAACACATATTGCTTTGCAAAGTGAGTACATATCTTAGTGGAACATTTAGGAGTCACTTCTTTGACATTCAGCTTCTTTTGGCTATAATCTATATAGCTGCATGAATAGTGGGTTTAGAAAGGTGATGCAGTACAACACCAATGCAGTACAACATTGCCTTACAAACAGGGGTTTGAGGAAAATATGAGCAAAAGAACATTCAGCTCTGCTTTTTATCTTCATTCAAGTATGTTAACAGTTTTTCTTGAAAGAAGTGGATAAATAGAAGTATGTGGTTTCCTAAAGAATTCTGAAATGGGATGAAAGTGGTGCCATGTGTGATACTATACTTTCATTTTCATCCCTCCCCCACAATATGTAGAAGAGGTATTTACATCCAGACCGTGCTTTTTCTTTGCAAAACTGGAAACATAAACAGTAGACAGTCCTTTCCTGTCACAGCCACATTCCAAGCTGAGATGTCATTTCTGGTACTGTTTGGATTCTGTTTGGGTTCTGTTCTCTCCTCACAGATTTCAGGCTAGGTTGAATCTGCAGGAATTACTCCTGTATGAAGAAGACAGGAAGGCCCTAGAGAGTGAAGGCTGTGGACTGCCAGCAGTGCTAGCTGTACCAGCTTTGCAGAAAAAACACAGATGAGCGATGCGTACACAGATGCTTCAGTAACTGTTTGTACCAGATACAAATCACAGAATCATAGGGTCATAAAATCACAGAATGGTTTGGGTTGGAAAGGACCTTAAGATCATCCAGTTTCAATCCCCTGCCATAGGCAGGGACTAGACCACTAGACCAGGTTGCTCCAAGCCCTGTCCAGCCTGGCCTTGAACACCGCCAGGGATGGGGCAACCACAGCTTCTTTGGGCAGCCTGTGCCAGCTCCTCAGCACCCTCACAGGGAAGAACTTCTTCCTTGTATCTCTATCTAAATAGACAAAAACAAGAGCTGTTGAAACTATATCCAAAACAAATGTATTTTACATCAGACCAAAATCCCAGAAGAGCAGCTTAAATCCAAATACAATATAACCTCATAATTCTTTATGACTTTTTTAACCAATATATTCTGTCACCCAGTAATGACATGTGTCAGCAAACAGCTCTTATCTGCTTTTAAAATGTTACCATCTTCCTAAACCCTTCCAAATTCATTCCATGTTTCAATTTCAAATCTACTTCATATGAATTATTTTTAAATGCTTAGCTAAAGCATTATAGCAAAGTAAAGCAAGAGTGGCTGAAGAGAAAGAATGAAAGAAAAGCAAGCAGTACACACACAAAAAGTAGTTCTTTCATTGAAAGCAAACACAGTATTTACAGCAGAGATAAGTGAAGATTTACAAGGTAGGGTTCTGCAGTCTCTGCAGTGTGAATTACCATGTAGGCTTTGAAGATACAAAAATAAACAGTCTGCTCAGTGGTGGTGTTATGAGCCTAGGAAAGAATCATTTATTAAGAAGACTTCTTTGGGGCTTTCAATCTCTTTCCCCTTTGGTTTCTCCTTTACGCTTTTAGTTAATTTCCTATTCTCTTCTGCCAATACTACTCCTTGCTATTCAGCTGCACAAGGCAGCTTGAGTGATTTAAAGATGGAGCATAACAACAGTATTTCTCATTTGCTACCTTTCCTAACAAACACAAGGATTCTTTAAAATAAAGAAATATGGATACACATCAGGTACAGGTATTTAGGCCTCATTTTCCCACTGCCTCAAATAGAGTTTAAGACCAATTCAACATTGCTCTAAGAAATCTGATGAGCAAGTAAATTAGAATTCTAAGTCACCCAGAAGCCTTTCAAATATTTTACCTGGTGTTTAATTGAAACATCACAGTCTAAGTAGAAAGCAAGGCTTTGCTTCATTATGCTATGGCCTGGAGTGCAGCTCTGAATAAATCAGCTCCAAGTTCTAATAGGAAAATGTGTTTTTGAGAGGAGCAAGCACACAGCTGCTTAACCATATGGAAGCGTAGCTGCGAGAAGCTCTGCTAATATCCACTTCTCACCTCCTCCCTTACATCCAAACATGGTGACCCAGGGCAGGCTCCTACTTCCGCCTTTGCTCCCCTGCAGCATCCTGCTCTTACCATCCTTTTGTCCTCCTGTAACACCTCAGCTGTTCCAGAGGCCTGGCAGGTCATCCAGCCATGTGACAAGCATCCTGCCAAATAGACTGAGTGTGCACAGCTTATTTTAGATGAACATTACACATCTCTGCTAACCAAATATACATGCATCACTTGTTGGAAAAATCAAACAAACAATTTCATATCCTTTCCGCACATCTGGAAACCTGTGAAGTGACAATGCTGGTTTGCAGGGATGTATAGTGCTTTTTCAGTCACTCACTATGGGCAGGTTTATCCATTAACACAGACTGATTCTCTCTATCCTTAAGTTTTCTGTAGCAAAACTTAAAAGGACAATAGATGGGGCCCAATGTACAGAATCCTCTGCTTTGAAGAACTAAATCCTAAATTATGCATGTAACAGCTAATAAAGAGCAGACCTATGGAAGGGGTTAAACAGCCAAACTGATACCAGAAGCATGAACATGTCTAAACCAATTACCTTTACCTGATAAACTTACATTTCAAGTTGGCAAAGAAATAATTTATGTACCACACACAAGGGCCAATTACTTCCTCTGTTGAATTTGCCACGGATATACGAATATTCCGCATTTATTAGTATAGAATTGGAGAGGGGACTTTTTAGCACAGACCTGGTTGCTTTCTATACCCATTTTTCACCAGTTTGCTTTAAATAACTGACAAAAGAAGACTCCAGTTATTCTCCCATGATGCCAATAGAAACATGCTATAAGAAAGCAAGATACTCACACATTTAGCAAATGAAAATTTCCCTAAGGTGTGACTAACTCAATAGGTAGCTCCTTGAACCTCATAAAAATTCACATGACTGCACTGAAATACAAAAATCAGACCCTGCTACCAAGCACCGTCTCTACCCAACCATCATGGAAGAAAATGCATGCTCAATTCTGCTGCTCATTCCCTGCGGGCTTCAAGCGCTGCATCCCATCTGTGCTCTCCTCATGTGTCTGTTAGCTGTGTTCTTAGGCTGATACTCTGCTTTCACACCCTTCTGAAAGTGCAGGAGCTGTGACCCCATGGGGACCTACGCTGGAGCAGTCTGTTCCTGAAGGATGTACCCACGGAAGGATCCACACTGGAGCAGTCTGTTCCTGAAGGATGCACCCTGTGGAAAAACCCATATGGAGCAGTTTTTTCCTGAAGGATGCACACCGTGGAAGGACCCATGCTGGAGCAGCTCATGAAGAATTACAGCCCCTGTGAAGGACTCAAACTGAAGAAGTTAATGGACAAGTGTCTCTCATGGGAGGGACCACATGCTGGAACAGGGGAAGAGTGTGAGGAAACCTCCCAGGCAAGGAAGGAGCATCAGGGACAACTGGGGGGAAGGTGTTTTTCAGAGTTGGGTTTATTTCTTCTAATCCTCCTCTGATTTGATTGGTAGTAAAGTGATTTCCCCAAGTTGAGCCTGTTTTGCTGTGACAGTCACTAGTGAGTGATCTCTCCCTGTCCTTATTTCAACCCTCCAGCCTTCTGTTATATGCTCTCTCCCATGTCCAGTTGAGGAAGGGGAGCAATTGAGCAGCTTTGGTGGCACCTGGTGTCCAGCCAGGGTCAACCCACGATGACAGCACAAGTGCAGCAGGAAGAATTCCATGTGGATTAATTTTCATAGAAAACTCAGTATGTTTCAAGTAGCCTTTGGCTTTTCTTCAGCAGGAGCACAAGAATAAAGTGACAGGCATCAGAGAGGGTAGGGAAATCAAGTAATATGTTGACAGTTTCCTTTATTGTTAGATACCAGTAATGTTTATCCTAACGTGTCAAGCAACCTAAAGTCATGTCAATGGAAAGGCTTCACCAGAGACTGCAACAAATTGTTTACTCAATAAAGGCGATTCAACTGGTGCTGTTCATTATTTAGTTGCATTGCGAACATAAGGCCAGCTCTGACACAGAACAGTTTAAAGCTAGGTAAGGTTACTGCTTCCAAGACTGGTCTCATTGCCAGATGGAATTCCAGTAAAATTGTCTGGAAGACGCAGTGTGAAATGTTTCTGCTGATTTAAAGGCGGTGTGGTTTTAACAGGTCTGAGCAATGCATTCCATGGCATTGTTTATCTTAGTTAAGAATCAAGTGACAATTTGCTGTTTATAAATACATCGAGAAAGTGTTTCATAGCATATTTTTTCTTTGAAGTCAATATAAAAGGTCCTTAAAACACAAGAAGCAAAATGCAGAAAAGACTTTGCCTGCTTTGGTTTTGCTAGAAAGTGCTCTGGGGAGTCAGGTCTCTTCTCACTGCAGCTTTCTGGCTTTGTGCAAAGCAGAAGCATTATAAATGACTGCAATGACAGCTTTCTGATGTTCTTGAGACACCGGCAGGTATTCAAGATTGCACCTCCCACCAAGAACTTTGCATTGTCATTTCCCAGTGACTTTTAGCACCTGTGCTCTGCTTCCTACCACAGAAAATGAGACCAATCTTACAGTTGCCAGCAGATACTTTCACCTACATTGACCCCGAACTAAAAAGATATCTCTGATCCTTTTCCCCTTCTTTTACCATAACTGATGTCCACTAGCTCAGTGAAGGAGGTAGGGCTGGTGTTTCTGGTTTTGTTTTATGAAGAGACAGGAGACTGAATTAGGAGCTAAGGGGATGAAGCACAGAGAGCAGACTCATGGCACAGCACAGTACATACAGGAATGCAGTGAAACAGGTTGCCCAGAGAAGCTGTGGCTGCCCCATCCCTAGCAGTGTTCAAGGCCACGGCTGGACAGAGCCTTGAGCAACATGGTCTAGTGTGATGTGTCCCTGCCCATGGCAGGGAGTTGGAACTGGATGACCTTAAGGTCCTTTCCAACACAAACCAGTCTGGGATTCTGTGAGCCTACAGGTCTGGCTGTTGCAACACTTGTACTTGAGCAGCATGAGTGAAGAGGCCCTGCTAGTAGCTGTCTGGTTGTCTTACTATTCCTTTGTTGCATGCACTGGTGCAAGGTGGAATGGGATGGGAATGAAACCTGAGAAGACAAAAATGAGCTTGTGGAAAGAAAGAAACAGCATGGCAAACAGCTTTTCAGACATGAAGTAACAGTTATGTACTATGTCCCTACTTTTGAAGTCTTCAGGACAGTTACGTCTACTTGTAATCTTTTATGCACTGTGAAATGCCTCAATGTGTACTGCAGAGAAGCTGGAGTTTCAGGTACAGAAAACGTACAAATAGAATTGCTACGTAAAAAGGATTTGTCATGTTTCCCAGACACAAGTACTAAGGACACAGTGCAGCTTGTAAAGCATGCTCTGTAAACCCAGTATCTCTCATATGGATCAGACACACTGCACTTGAGCAGAGAGAATCATTGAATCGTTTAGGTTTGAAAAGACCTTTAGGATCATCAGGTCTATCCATAAACTCACACTGCCAAGTCCACCACTAAACCATGTCACTAAGCACCAGTCTATAGGTCTTTTAAATACCTCCAGGGTCAGTGACTCCACCACTACACTGGACATCCCGTTTCAACACTTGACCACCCTTTCTGGAAAGAAATTGTCCCTAATATGCAATCTAAACCTCCCCTGGTGCAACTTGAGGCCAATTCCTCTCGTCCTGTCACTTGTTACTTGGGAGAAGAGACCAACACCCACCTCACTATAACCTCCTGTCAGGCAGTTGTAGCGAGTGAAAAGGTCACCCCTGAGCCTTCTCTTCTCCAGACTAAAGAACTCCAGTTCCCTCAGCTGCTACTCATAAGACTTGCTCTCTAGAGCCTGCATCAGTTTTGTTGCTCTTTGGATGTGCTCCAGCACCTCATCTTTCTTGTAGTGAGGGGTCCAAAACTGATAATCTGCAGAACAGATGTAGGTTGACATTTCATACAACATCCAATTCAGACAAAGGCACAGTGGAACTTCTTAGCACATGCACAGTGAGCAATCTTCAGTACATCTCACTATACAACAATCAGCC
This sequence comes from Myiopsitta monachus, assembly GCA_017639245.1. Classification (NCBI taxonomy): domain Eukaryota; kingdom Metazoa; phylum Chordata; class Aves; order Psittaciformes; family Psittacidae; genus Myiopsitta; species Myiopsitta monachus. The sequence goes on from CM029928.1 coordinate 4,852,788, forward strand.
GAACCTACCTGATAAGAACTTGTACCACTTGACACTGTGGAGATACTCCCCACTACCTGACTTCCAGCAGATCTGGAAGATCTTCACCAGATGACAACCACATGTTTCCAGATACATATTTACAGTTCATAAACTGAAGCCACTCCAAATGTGGAGACACAAGCTCCAACTAACATACAATTAGAAACTGTACAAGTGCACATTTCTGCTCTTTGCACTACAGAAAAGGCATTTTTCCTTCCTCCCATTCTCTCTGGTCACAGTTCATTGCTACAGAACTCCTGAAGAAAGATGAATAGTGGCATGAACCTGGAATGTAATCACAGACCTTTACAACTTCAATCTAAAGTACTCCCAGAGGAGTTACTGTAATGGCATGCCTCACATGTTCCAAAGAAAAATTAACTTTTGCCATATTATAGCCCATTGCTATCATTTCAGCAATGTCAGAACACAGTTTCAGTGTATAACTTAATTCAATATATACCTGACCGCAAAGCCTTTCTTCATTCGAGTCACATCTTTCAAACCGCATGTTTAAAGGCATATATGCAGCTCTACTGTTTTCCAGACATTCCTATTATGCAATGGTTATCTAATCTCTCTGTGTGCCAGTCAGTTATAGCCTCAGGACATTTAGAAGCTGCTGCATAAAAAGAGGAACATCCTTTGGTTTCAATGCACGTCCTATATATAGAATTTCAACACAATATACAATGAAGTGCTAAAAACTTCTGCTAGCCCAATAGCCAAGGCAATGTTTTAGGAAACTATATATACTGGCTCCTCAAAAATGGCACATAATGGTTTAGAAATAAAATTCTACATCTTGTGGTTGTCAGATTCAGTTCATACATGCAGAAATAATGTAGCACATAAGTAATTTCTAATACCATGAACTCCATGGAAAATACCAAAGATTATTCATTCATTTCAGCAATTTCCACACTATCCAGATTAATTACTTGAAATGATATCCTGCTCAGAAAGACAATAATACAACGTAGCAGCCCCCCTCAACAGTGAGTACTTCAAACTGCACAATTAAAATGGAGGCATCAATAGAAAACTAAAGGAAATTAGTATTTAATTTGCAGCTAGATGAAAAGGACCTTCCTCTGGAAGGCAGAAGTTCACAGCATCAAGACTTTATAGGGACCATTCAGAGCTAAAATCAGAGTTTCAAATGTACATGCTAAGAACTTCTGGGAAACTTTCTAGTATTTATCTTAAAACTGGGATTTAACATCCTACATGCTATGCCTTCTACCATTAGCCTAGCAACATCAGGATTTCTGAACAACCTTCTTCTCACAGAACATCATTTCTTCTGTATTTGATCAAGTCAGGAAAAAAATCTGTGTGACTGTCCTTATAGCTCCTAAAAGCAAAATTGCTTGTGCATGAAAATAAACATGACACCAACCACAAGAAGAATGGCAGGAGGGATTAGCCCCTTGGATATCAAAGCAAATACTGACATGATTACATATTAGGCAGGATTAGACATTGCTAAACTGATACTGTAGTGAACTGCAGCCATTTGCATCATTGAATAAAGGTTGTTCTAGAAATAGACTTAGGAATGGCATCTTATACTACTGTCACACCAAACTCTTAAGCCTTTTGCCCTGATTGTGCAAGCCGTGACTTTAAATGTCTGAATGCTCCAGACACTACATGGGGACAGTCACACTGGGCCACAGGGTGAACAGAGATGATAGCTACCTAAAAGAATGATGAAGAATGGCTATGTTTTATATCTGATCACTCTTGAGATCTCAGGAGACTCCCATAATTAGACATCTAAAATGAAGTAAGAGTTCATTTCAACTTCATCTAGTTTATTTCAACTTCATCTAGGTATAGCTGAGTACATCTGGAGACAGAAGACTTGGTTTTTTAGCTTGCTGGAAGAGAGGAGGAGTCCTAATCAGTGAATTAGAGAATCATGATCCCTATAGTTCTTTCTGGCCCTAAAAACCATGCACTCTCTTCTGTACGATGTACTGCATATCTGGCTCTCCCCAGACAGTTGTGGAAGGTCTGAGACAAGTCCCCCCTACAGCCTCCTGGTCAGGCAGCCTTCTGGGAAACAAAAGTTGCAGGATCTAACTGCTGTATTCTGAATAAGCCAGTGAACACATTCAGGTATCAACCTTCTGGATTGGGTGGCAGCATCCTTTCCACCTCTGTTTTTGAAGAAAATTTTGCTCAGATTTAGGATGCTTAATTTGCAAATACAGATTAGGATAAACTATTGGGACACCCCGTTCTGCCAAGAAGGCAGATGTTCGGGGCATAAACAATAGAACATAGAATCATATGATGGTTTTGGTTGGAAAGGAACTCAAGATCATCCAGTTCCAACCCCCTGCCATGGGCAGGCACACCTCGCACTAGACCAGGTTGCTCCAAGCCCTGTCCAACCTGGCCTTGAACATGAAAGTACTCAGGGAATTTCAGTTGGGTACCACTGAGTTTCACATTCCCACTAGCACAGGAAGGTTTCGTAAAGAGCACCCTTAAGTGATCTTACAAATTATTAGGTGCAGTCTTTAGCATATTTTATATTAATCCCTTGTTATGCACTACTGTAGGTCTGTGGCTCTAGGCTGAAGCAATAAAGGGCACAGCAAAGCAATTGCTTGTCATTAGTATCTCTCAGTTTTGTATTTATTTGGACATTTCCCTTCATTTCACCCCACTTTTCTGGTGAGCAAGATTAGTTGCTCCTCAGCACTGTGGCTACACACAGTATTAATCCAATTGGTCTGGAATGAAATGGCCACGAGACTGCAAAAATCTGACATCCAAATCCTTCTCAGTTCAGTGACAATTCAGTGATGACAAAATGGATGTTCAAGAGCTCTCTTCTTGATAGGATTATAACTTATCATGGAACATTCAGTTAAAACTCAGAGTTCTGACAAACTAAGGTCGTTCAAAGCTTTTAATGGAGAAATGCCACTGAGTGACTTGCCATAAAGATTAAAGAAGTTTAACTTGTCTGACATGCTGAAGCCATGAAGGTGAAAAGTTTGGTTCCAGTTATGAATTGCACTGTTCTGAATCCATTTCCTATAGCTTATGTTGAAACATTTAATGAGTCCTTGTGTTACAAGTTACAAGCATAAATATGGTTAAAGTAACAGATATTTGTGGGGTCAGAAGATTCCAGTGGTTTCAGACCGTTATTTCCATTTTAAATAATGGACTACAACAACCTTCCTACATAACAATATCTAACTCCTTCGTCAAAACTCAGAACACTTACCAGTTATTTAAGATTGCAAAGCAAAGCCCTATTTTTACTGAAATCAATACAAAACGATCTATGAATTTAATGAAACAGTGTACAGCCCTCTCAAAACTAGTCAGTATTGTGCTTTGCAAATAATATTATTATCTATGACTGATAGCAAACCACTAAATTAAAACTTCAGATTTCATTTACCTAAGTATCTCCTCTGTATTTTGCCTGGAAATGTCTTCCAAAATTGTCTCAGTTCTTTAAGAAACTTTATTATAACTAGAAGCACATAACTTCTGAACTAGTAATTTCCTAACTCTTGTGTAAGAAGTTTCTCTCCTTTTCTCCCTCCTCCTCAGACAACCCCTTTTCCTTAGGTCTTGGTGTCCTCTAGTGGCAAAGGGCTATGACATGTAAAGCTTTGGAAGCGTTTAAAAGCATTTAAAAGTCCTCTCCTTCCTTATGATGTCCATCATCTCAGCTCCAGGGAATTTTCAGGTCTCTCAGCAAATGGATTCTTGAAAGAAGCTGATAATCTTAGCTTGACAGTCTGTAGTAAGTCTATTGAGTGAAACAATAGTGAGTTCAGTAGCTGTTTGAACTTTGAACTATGCCCCAAGGCTGAATTTGTTAGGCAGTTTACAATTAACTACCTGTACGCTGTATTATTTTTAGCTTGAAAGCAAAAAGCAGATGCATTAGAGACTTTCATAAACGTGCCTACAGACTTTAGGTGGGATTTTCAGCACATTTCTACAGACTTTGACTGTACAGTTCTATTTCTAAAAATTACATTTATGACAAAGTCTTGCTTTTGAATGTAAATTTCCAACTTTTTGAGCTAATGATGAACTGTAATGACTTTCTTAGTTACACTGTCTCATGTACTCACTCACAACACTTCAAATTACTCAAACCCCAGTTATACAATATACTGTGCAAGGTGTAAGCCAGTCACTATGATGGATATTGCTCCAGCCACGCTGGGTCACGTCAAAAAGGAAAGAAGATCTCTACCTCCCCATCATCTAGCAGACATTCTCTCAGCTGCACACAGGTCCAGAAGCACACCAGTCATAGTGCCTGGTAATCACAGAACTGCTAATGTTTAGCATGAAGATCTCAGAGGACAGAGGCAGATGCCTGTCATGAATGAAATGCAGGGGTTAACAGGGCAGAGAAAAAAAATAATTGTCATGCTCAGAGTTAAGATCTGGCAGTTTCGGCTTTTCTGGAACAACTAGAGTACCAGATTCAGAACAGATCATCTCAATTGAAAACTTCTCTGACTTCATTGTGGTTTACATCAGGTCTCATGTAATATAAAAGAAAGAAGCTGAGTAAGTAAATCAGCCATTTGGCTTATTCAGGCTTGCACTCCCTGCACAGGGTTGACTACTGGGGATAGTCAGCAACTTAATAAAGAACAGCCCAATAGCAGACAACATTTTAGAGCAAGGTCTTTATTGTCACTAAAGAGGGAAGTAGAATCATACCTCATAGAACCATATCTCATAGAATTATAGAATGGTTTGGGTTGGAAGGGACCGTAAAGCTCATCCAGTTCTAATCCCCTGCAATGGGCAGGGACACCTTCCACTAGAGCAGGTTGCTCCAAGCCCCATCCAGCCTGGCCTTGAACACTGCCAGGGATGCGGCAGCCACAGCTTCTCTGGGCACCCTGTGCCAGCGCCTCAGCATCCTCACAGGGAAGAATTCCTTCCTAATATGTAATCTAAATATACTCTCTTTCAGTTTAAAGCCATCATCCCTTGTCCTTTCACTACATGCCCTCGTAAAAAGTCCATATAATCCAGGACAAAACTTATCTTTTAAAAACTACCATACTGCATCTTTTCACTGTGTGTCCTCTGTAGAACTCTCTTAGTCATGTTCCATCAGACACAGATATTTTTGAATAATGAATGATATCATAAAAAATTATCAACTTGATTCAGTGCAGGCACAAACAATTTAACAGTGATTTATGAAGGGCTCCTAACATACTTTGCGCATACCTGTGGTATATATATACACCTTTTTTATATATATATAGTGTATATACATAAGGTATGTATAAGCATATATAAGTGACTTATATACCTTATACACAAGATATATGTCACTCCAGCATCTGAGCTAACAAAAAGGATGTTATGTAGAAGTTGGGTCAGCTGCCTTTCATTTAAAGCACCTTCTGCTTTCAGGTCATTATCAACGTTTATTCTAATCATAGCAACTGCTATTTTTAATGGGTAGTCAATCTGCAGCAACCTTTCATCTTCAAATCTTCCTCAGCTTCCTCTCATCTTGTTGTATCCTGACCTTGTACACTAAATTTTACAGGAATACATATCAGATACACTGTTATATAAACTGAATATCTGCTGACTTGGAGCTGAACATAATAATGCATGTTAAAACACCAACCTTCTTTCAGAGGGCCAGTTCCTGCAGTTGTACTTTTCTCAATGGGATAGATCCTTAGATTTTGTTTGTTGACAGTCACCATAAACTCCTAAAATGAAATGAAGTCAAGAGTATGAATCTTCTACAATAAAACATGTAGTAATACAGTGGATACATCAAAGACAAAAGCAATACCACTACAGATGCCACATAAATGTTTTTAAATTGTAGCCAAGCAGATTTTAAGTAACAGCAAACAAAGTACTTAGGATATTTGCACAAAATTGTCCTGTGCTTTATAGCACAAAAGTTCACTGGGTTCTAAGTAACACACTGACAAAAAACTATAGTGTCAGCAGGAGGAGAACATTGGCAGAGTAGTTGTGCCATTGTGGATCAGGAGTACAGACTGCATACTGAGCCCAAAGGGGTAGGTAGAAGAGTAAATTTGTCACAGGACCAGCCTATGTACTGTGTTCCTCATTACGTGGATTCAGGGATGGAAAGCAGTCAGGTTCTGTTACAGCTGAAGTCAGGAAGGACCTTTACAAAGTACAGGTCCTCATCTGACAAACAGATGAGGCTCAGCAATAAAACTCAGGGGTTCTCTTTCCAGAGTAGCTGTTCCCAGAAAATGGCTGCTGTCTAGGAAGTGGTAAGTGATGTCTCAGCATTGCTTACTGTTTGTTGGTTTGTTGGGGCTTTTCGTTACTATTTTCTTTCTTTCTTTCAGTAATTAAACTGTCTCTATCTTGACCCACAATCTTCCCTCTGCCCAACCTGTAGCTGTGCCTGGGATCGCCCCAACCCAGGGGCAGGACCTTGCACTCGGCTTGGTTGAACTCCATGAGGTTGGCATTGCCTACCTCTCCAGTGTGTCAAGGTCCCTCTGGATCCCATCCCTTCCCTCCAGTGTATCAATCAACCACACACCTTAGTGTCGTGTTGGCGGCAACCTTGCTGAGGGTGCTGGATCCCACTGTCCATGTGACTGACAAGGATTTTAAACCTATTACTAGCTAATAGTAGCAGAGGTCCCTTCCCACCCCAAATAGTTCTGTGATTCTGCAATTACCTTATGAATTATCCTTATCAGTGACTTAAAGCATCCTTTGTTAGTTTACAAATGTGATGTTGAAGCAAGCTATTCTAATCTGTAAACATTAGGGAAACCAATCCATGAAGCAACAGGAGTGTAATTTTTCTGTTTAGAAAGGGTTGTGTTAATATGGTCTCTACTATCTATAAAAATTCAGTTACACACCCAGAGGCAGCATTAGAGAAACAGTATTTACAGTTTTTCTGATCTATTTGTTAAAGTCAAGAGGATTATCAGAAGGAATCCAGGCGCTCTGGCAATACTACACTTATTACTCTAGGCTTAAAGCTTGGAGATTTTGACTTTCACAGCTCAGAATACCAGAACAACTCAGCTCAAGCACCAGCATGAACATATTTTTAGTTATTGCCAGATCTCAAGCAGCAGTGGAAAAACAACCTGATACCAACACGCAAATAAAGGAACCAAGAGCCTTGCTTTGTTACAGAACTACCTACCAATTTGCTGAATCACCTAATACTGGGCAGGTTCTTACTGGCAGTATTAGGGAAAACATAGTAGCAGCCCTCCTCTTCCCACAGTTGTCACATATTCCGTATCTGCCCTTTTCATTGAAACAGAGTTTAACTGGAACAGGTCATCACCATAACCATAAGTGTTATTCTGACAAGAAATTATTTTTTCCTCATGAAAACAAAGGAGTCACGTTAGGGAAAACTGCTCATATTCCCAAACCCCTGAGTTTTTACTTGAGGAAATAAACCAACACCTTTCCTCTGTTGAACACAAAAGGGATTTCCCCCTCCAATAGATTTTGAAAGTTAGAGATGTGTCATTGGAAAGACATTTCTAAGAATGGCTCCGCTGGTCATGGCTAACAAACCTGGCACATACATGAGGCAAAACTGCTTTAAAGTAGTGCTATGTTTGCTATTTGCACAACGGCAGGGCAGGTTCTGAGATATGTGCACAAATGGACCCTGTGCTCCATCTGCTCCTCCGAAATCCCCAGGACAGGCGTGATGCACGGAATCAGACTCTACAACTCAAGGAGAGTTACAAAGCAGGTATGTTTATTACAGCGCCAGGTGCAAGGGTGATTGCTCCTCCTAACTTGCACACCAAGGGGTTAAGCAAGCAGACATTTATTACACACACACATGCGTATTCATCGGGTTCCCGGGAGAGTGGTGATGGTGGTGGTGGGGGATATTACAATTAGTTTAGGTACTCATTATCATAAGTCTCCTCCCTTTTGGCGCTTGCGCACTGCCCTCCGATGGTCGTGGGCAGGGGTCTTCAAGATGAAGTAAGCAGTCTTCCTCATGTGGGCAGGGGTCTTCAAGATGAAGTAAGCAGTCTTCCTCATGTGGGCAGGGGTCTTCAAGATGAAGTAAGCAGTCTTCCTCATGTGGGCAGGGGTCTTCGAGATGAAGTAAGCAGTCTTCCTCAGGGTGCACTTCTCACCTTTGGCCCAGCTGGATGCCCCGGTAATCACAATTAGCTGAACCCAGCCGTACCTGCAAGTTCTGAGAGCTGGCAAAGATTTAGAGCAGTGTGACCTGCGTACAAAATGCATTGCAAGCAGGACAGGATGGGCAGGCAAGGAGTATCCTAAGCTGGCGGATGTTCGGGAGTCACTGTCTCCAAACTGACTGATAATTAGAAGGATGGTAAGAAAGAATTCACTCATTAGAAGGATGGAAAGAAATAATTCACTGTTGTTAGTAAGCCTACTAAATTCTGTTATCACACCACAGACTTACAACACAAACCTTATTCTCTTAGACCTAAGTTAAGTTAAAAGTATTTTAACCCTATGTTTTCCAGGCACTTGCTTTCCTTATATCAGGTGAAGGAACCACACAGGGCTTTTTGAAGAGGAAGGGAGGGAGTGAAATGCCATTAGGACAATTCAAGGAGCAGATAATTTATGGCCACCTTATTCCTGAAAAGGAAGTTCTTCAAACAGAGAGTTTTAGATGAGGCAGCACAAGGTGCAGGCACTGAACTCAGGTGGGACATGGCACAATAACCCAGTACTTACTTCTCGGTGGACCCACTACTTGCTCTTCTCAGATCGTCTTCTTCAGAGTGTGCCTTATTCACCATGGAGGCCACCTCACGATTTCCAGGTAGTGAGAGATAAATCCCCCACGAGGTCTCTACCACACGAAAGCCTGCGTGGCCCGGTTTGGCCATGGAAAACCCTGTCCAGCCTGGTGGCAAGGGCGTGCTGGGCTGCCATCATGCCGGTGGGAATGGATGGGTTTGCAGTGCCTCACGTTAGCGCCTGTTTTTTCACAGCAAAAGCCTAAAACCTCCTGACTTTTCCTCAGAGGAGCAGCTTCCCGCCCTTCAGTCGCTACCGGTCCCTGCCCCTCACCGCCGCGGCTCCGCCTTTCCCCGTCCCTCCAGGGCTGCTCCGGCGGCGAGCCCGCCGCGATGGGACGGGGCGGGAGGGGGAGAGGGAGGCGGCTCGCGGTGCGGGTTCCGCCCGCCTTCCCTCCCTTCCTTGTCCGGCCGCCTCAGGGAGCGGGCCATGGCCCGCGAGCTTGGAAGGCCCTGCGGCTCGGTCGGGTCGGTGGAGCGGTGAGGGGCGCAGCCGGGGCGAGGTGGGGAGCAGCCGCCTGTGGGGACGCTCCGCCTGGGGCATGCCCCCGCCGGCAGGGCCCTCCGCTCGGGGTTAAAGCCTCCAGCCGGCTGCAGTCGCGGTCATGGGGACGGCGTCGTCCCTGGTGAGCCCGGCAGGCGCGGTCGGGGAGGTGATCGAGGACACGTACGGCGGCGGCGAGGCCTGCGAGATCCCGGTGGAGGTGAAGCCCAAGGCCCGGCTGCTGCGCGGCTCCCTGCGGCGCGTCGGTGCTTCGCGGCCCGGCGGCCTCATCGGGGCCAGCTTCAAGTCTACGGCCTCGGTGCAGGAGCTGGAGTGCATGGCCGAGTACGAGCGTCTGAAGAAGGAGTACGAGATCTTCCGCGTCAGCAAGAACAACGAGGTGGCCTCCATGGTGAAGAAGGAGGCCAAACTGGACAGGGAGAACAAGCGGCTTCGCGCTGAGCTGCAGGTAGCTCCCGCCGCTCTCTCGGATGAGGGGTCTGAGCAGAGAAACTGTGGCAGGGAGGTGATGGGTGAGGTGGCTTTTCCTTTCCAAGATGCTGGGGGAGTGGTGCCTGCCCCAGCGCTGTCCTGGTGTGACACTGGTGTGTGGTCAAGGTGTGCCTCTGGGATGGGGACCCCTGAGTGAGGAGGGATGTAGAGTGCTTGGGATAACGTATTCAGAGCTGAAGAGGAATCTAAAACTTTTGATCAGCAATTGCTTTCACTCAGAAAAACGGTATATTAAATGTTTTCAGGCACTTCAGAAAACCTACCAGAAAATCCTTAGAGAGAAAGAAAGTGCACTGGAAGCTAAATACCAAGCCATGGAGAGGGCTGCTACTTTTGAACATGATCGAGACAAGGTCAAAAGGCAATTCAAGGTATGGCTTGACTTCCCTTCCTGGGAAAAGGACCAAAAAGAAGATAGATGCCACTTAGTTGCATTTCCCCAATGAACTCTTCTCCGGTAGCTTTCATGGGGACCTCTCCTTCTTATAAACAGTAATTGGAGTATTGTTCCTGTAGCTGTCTATTTTATTTAGGATAATCATACCAAAACATCTATGTCAGACTGAGGAAAAAGGAGGCTGTGTAGTGATGCATCTCGAACTAAATTCCTGTGTTATTTGAACACAAAGTACTTATGTCTGAGAGTGACAGGAAAACCTGGGCTGCAAACTGACACATGCTGACGGAATGTATAAACACAGAGCTCCATTCTTTCTGAATAAGTTTTATATATGGTTCTGTAATGTTAAACACTGCTAGCTTACATTGAAGTGTGAATTGGTGCATCTCTTTTCTGCTGAAGTGTGATACCCAGTTAAAGGCAAAAGCCTTTGTGCTTTTGGAGAGGTGACTTGAAATGCCAAGCTGATGCTTCTGCTTTTTCTGTACTGCAGATGGTGGTATTTCTACCACTCAGAACAGAGCAGTAGGTCTGGTTTTGCTGGTTTTGCGCTGTTTTGAAGATTATCGATAATTTTAATTGTAGCAGGTGTTAATGTTTGGCAGATACATAAAGAGGATTGGTTTTGACCTTATTTGAGAAAATGAGACTTGAAGAAGATATCGCCTCTTTGAATTTAGGTTTATGTTTTCTTCCCATATGTAAATGTAAAAACCCCAAAATACATGCAGGAGTAAAAGGGAGCCTTTGAAAAAAGTTATTACAGATGGTGGGTTTAGAAGACAATAAACTTTAAAGAGCGTAAAAAGTTACTTACCCTTTTTAATAAACTTCCCAAACTAATGCAGGCTTCTAACTGTCCGAACAGTATGCTGAAGTTTAAAATGGTAAAATGGTGAAAACAGATAATTTAAACTATGTTTTCCTGCTCATTTATAGGCTCCTGATGGCTTCCTGTTCACATTTTCATACCTTTGCTTGCTAAGTGACTGCTAGAACTTTATTTTTCCAACTGAACCAGATAGTATGAATTGAGGAACTGATACTGATTACTGAAAGATTTATGGTTTGTATTTTCCTCTGCTCACAGATTTTTAGAGAAACTAAAGAAAATGAGATTCAGGACTTACTGAGGGCCAAACGGGAGCTAGAAGCCAAGCTTCAGAGACTCCAGGCCCAAGGAATCCAAGTGTTTGATCCCGAAGAGTCTGATTCTGATGATAATTGTACAGATGTTACAGGTGAGAATTTCAGCCTCTATATTTCGTGTTGGAATGTGACTGAGGTTCCTGAGTAGCAAAGCACAAGTCAAGTACTTAAGTCCTCTTTGAAAAAAAGTTTTAATTCAGGCAGAAAGCAACATAAAATAGTTTAAAGGGTAAAGCAGCTGACTTCACCGGCTTGGTTTAGACTGTGGGAACCCCACGTTTCTAGTCCTGTGAATGAATTGATGAAGAAAGTAGAGCACAGTGACTTGAGCACTCTTTTAAATTGTTCCATGAACAAGTCTTTTTTTTTTTCTAGTCTTTTTTGAGTTTTCTATTTCTAGATCTGAGGATCACATTCCAAAAGATCCAAAAAGCACATCCAAAACTAGAGGGAGTCTTAGACTTACTGTCTATGAGTAATGCAGTATGCCAGTCCCAGCTGCTGTCCTTTTCAGAATAGCAGTTAGGTATTTTAACAACCATGAACTGACCGAAACAGTTATTTTATTGAAGAACTGTTTGACAGGAAGGCCCTCGCAATCTTAATGACATAAAAGGCAAAAGTTTGTTATATGCTGTAGGAGGTATTTGATAGCATGGCAAGGATTCAAATAGGCACGTAATCAGTCTTTGCATCAGGTTCAAAGTAGAGCAATAATAGTAGTAGACTGTTAGCACTTTAACACTCTTAAGGGTACCCACCATTATTTCTTGTACCAAGAAGGGTTATTGAGGAAAAACTGTGTGCAAGTGCTGTTGCTTAACCTGTGTTTCACTTATTGAAATCAACTGTTACATCTTGGCAGGAGTATAAATATGCAGTCTTTAAAAGCAGAAACATTTCAAAATGCAGTGATTGGCTTTTTGCATAGTAACTATGCATTTGATATACTTCTGTAGTACAGCTAGTCTGGTTTATGTATTTTTTCTGCCTTCCTTTGTGTTAAATTGATTTTTTAATTCATATTTCCCTTACCTTTTTCTAAGTCATTTTCAATTTCCTGATTTTCTCCATGGAAGGTTTATTTAGTGTCGTGAACGTTGTGTATTGATTGGCAGAAGTGTAATCCAAGCATGCTGTGAAGAGGTACCATGAAAGCTCTTTCACACAGCAGAGAGACTATATTTCAAGTCTGACCTACAGCTCATTTATGCTTTTCAGTGCTGGAACATTCCTGAACAAAAGTTGTCAATTTTGTGGTATACCAAGTGACTGCAGCAATCCTGATTTGTAATGCAGGTCAGCATTTGAGCCCAACAGATGTCAGCAGTCTATGTATTAGCAAATAAGCTTATCCTTTAGCTTCACATTAACTTTGGACAAGTGCGTGTTTAGAACTACAGCACACAAAGGTGTGAGCAGGTTGGCTTAAGGAGTACAAATTACAATCAGTGGTACATGGCAATGGGCTTCAACTGGACTATTTAAGACTGATAATTTACCTTGTTTAGTGACATTAAAAAGGCTTTTTTTGTTGTTGTTGTTGTTTTCCAATTCTTAGCTGCAGGGGCACAATCTGAGTACTGGAATGGAGGAGCTTTGGGAAGTGAGCCATCCATGGGTAGTATGATGCAACTTCAGCAGTCTTTCAGAGGGCCTGAGTTTGCTCATAGCTCCATAGATGTTGAGGGACCATTTGCAAATATAAACAGGGGTAAGTAATGGTGGTTTGTTTGGCTGTGTCATTTTTCTATCCATTCTTAAGTAATTCTGTTCTTTCTTAGCTCCTTTTCTGTCCATTCATGGGTATGTGAGGGTTACTTGGAATTCTTCATTGTAAAAGTCAAAGGAACTGTACCAGTAAGTGCTGTTACTGTTAATATATTTGGTGACTGAATATGTGCAGTAGTGATTTTTATGAACAGCAGTGATTGGCACTTTGTTGAGGATAAACCAAATGCCAGTTTGTTGCTTATATTGACTAAGGAAGTGAGGGGGCCATTGATGGAAATCTGATTACAAGACCAGGATGTATGCACTGTTGTGTTGAATCAGTGTTAAATATTTTCTTATCCGTAACTGTTGCTCTGTAACTTTGTTTCCCAAATGTCCTCTTCTAAATTGTCTTCTGGTGCTCTGGTTTCCCTACCCCTGGAACCCTTCCTGCTTGTAGTTGACTTTGCTGGCAGTTTCTCCCTTTTTCTTCAGTCCTTCAGGCTCTGATGTGATTTGAAGCATGTGCCTGAAAAGTGGGAGGGCAGGATCTCCTCTATGGTGGCTCCTGCTCCATACACTAAGCCTTTCATCATCCCATGTGGTACTGAAAGGAGAACCTACTCCTATCTTGAAAAAGTGGCCAGCCACAAAATGAAGAACCTAAGAAAGTTTTAAAATTCATTGTTTCTATAGGCTTCTATATGCTTCTACTTGACATTCAGTGCTACAGAAAGAAATGGACTTAATCTCAGAGAGAATTTCCTGTAATGTTTCACTGTCATTTATTCACATGGTCTAATCAAAATAAATGTAGATCTGGAGAGAAAAGACAAAAACAACTTTCACTACAAATGATTTTATTATTTCTGCATATTTTTACTTATTTTACAATTAGCAGCTTGGTTTTGTGGATACATTTCATCAGTCCTCTTCAAAGGACATGTAATTGTAATGATAATATATTGAACACTGGTTTTGCCACATTATCAAGTTCTATGACATTGATGATATGCAGTCTCTAAACTAAAATTTAAAATACAGGTTTAGTAAAAATATTATTACTATTTTAAATAATACCTAATATTTATAATGTTAAGATGTTACAACTTACCAGTTATCCAGTGTAATCAGGTGTGAAGATCTCTTGACTTTGTTTTGTGTTTCTTAGATGATTGGGATGCTGCTGTTGCCAGTTTATTACAGGTTACTCCTCTGTTTTCCCACTCTCTCTGGAGTAACACAGTAAGGTGTTTTGTTATTGGTACTGATGAGACTCAACCAGAAGTGGACATCTTCATTAGAGTGAGTACCTCACGAGCTTATGCTCACTTACATGCTGGCTTGTTTCCACTGTGATACTTACTCAGAAATATGTCTAATATTTCTTGAAAGCTTTAATGAGTGTAGCCTGATGTCAGTGACAATATTGTCAAGGACTTCAGAGGAAGAAACTGCCTACAGAAAAGGAACTGAGATGTATCCAGTAGGTCCTTAGTGCTATGCAGGTTTAGTAATGAAACACCATTACTCAAATTTGCTTTCAGAACTACTCACCAAAGCTTCAAAGAGTCTGTGAAACAATGGGGTACTTCTTTCAAGTTGTTCATTTTTCAGAAGAATATGAAAGGCCTCTTAAGGATGTAAGAAAATGGGAAATTGAAAAAAGTTCATTAATCGTTTTGCTCCTGCACTTAACTTTGCCAAGGTGAGTGTTTTCCAGACTGGTAAAGCAAATGGAAACTGGTAGTCTGTGCAGAGTGCATAGTTTAGTAAAATGTATGTGATGCTTTGCTCAGTACTTTTCCAAAGCTATTATCTTCGAAGTGATACTCCTTCCAACTTTAGGTTTGCTGGTGCAGACTGTTAAAAGAATACATCAGCTTTACATCATTTCCTTTTTCTTGTAGCTACAGATACTCTTAAAATACAGCATCAAAAGGTGTCTTCATAGCACAGAAATGTTTTGCTTTCCAAGAGCATCTCTCTGTCGTGTGTATTGCTGGAGTCTTAGGAATTCAGTATGGCTGGTGTGAACGTCCTCTGTGTTTTTCATGTGCTTATCTAGCTTTGCACCTGGCTGTAGCATTTTGATTTTATTCTGTCACATATCATTTTCTATCTTTGGCTGGTTTTTGGACTGATCTTGTGGCTCTCCTGTGTGATACCTTATGCTAGCTTTCTACAGCTTAATTTACTGAAATCATGAGGGTTTATAACAAAAGTGCTTCCATATGTTCTGTTTCAGTAAGTAAATTCCTAACCTTCTAGAAGAGGAAACAGGACTCACTAAACGAAAAACACCAAACTAAGAATACTTTTAGAATGGTGTTAGGACTGTTTCTGTTATGCATTTGGGAAATCTGGGCAGTGTTGATGTTTGGGAGAGGAAGGGGTCTCCTTTTGCTGAAGAAGAGAGAAAAAGGGATTAGAAAATGTAATACCAAGGATCATGGAGTGGTCATTCCAAAACATCTGTATGAAAGCAGAAAGCTGGAAATGTTGCTATGCATTAAGTTTCATATTAGGAGCAGATTCTGAACTCTAGGGATTTCAAATACTGTGTGTTATTAGAGCTCTTGTATTAACTAGACCTCCTCTTTCTGTAAATAAAACATCTGTCCACAGAGAATTAAAGGCTGGTTTAAGACACTACTAGCTAAGATTTACAACAGTGGAGTGCTTCAGGGAACAGCCAGGTGCTTCAGAAGATGGTGATTTGTTTTCATAAAGGAGTCAGACTAGAGCTGGCATCCATTTATGCTGGTAGAAGGATAGTGTAAGCTGCCTAGGATATTGGAACTCTGAGGGGATAGTGTTGCCACATAACCAGCTCTGTGTATGCGGGTCATAAGTGTTCAATAATGAAATACAGAAGGAAAAAAAATAAACCACGCAAAGAAATGTTCCTGCCAACAATATTCACTCAGAGAGTTTCTCTTAGAAGACATTTGATGAAAATTGTAGTTCTCATATAAAGAATATAATCTTTGAGAGCTCCTGTCTGCTGTTGTCAGCATCCTCAAGTTGTACTGTTCTTTGTGGGACAGTGATAGATTACTGGGAATGTTATCCAGGGTTTATCATTCACATATATAAAGACGAAGAGCTTTTGAGTTTGGAGATGTGTAATTCTCCTTTTGAACTACTAAAAATGAAAAGATTATCCTACATCTGACAAATACTAAAGGACTTTTCCTAAAGAAGACAAGGAATAGAACAGAGCCCTCAAATAAGTGACAACAGGGCTTGTACATGGTATTTATTAACCGTGTGTCTGTTAATCGTGTGACTCCATGCTCTTGAGTTGCAAGGCAGTTAACCTGCAAAGCAACGATCATAAAAAATAATAAATGTTTTTAATGGTTTTGGTACAGAGAGCATATATTTCTGTCTTAGCTTTTCCTTGCTTCAGAGTTTATCGTAAGTTCTCTGCTGAGATATTTGCTTGCCCTTTGTTGTAAATAGATATGACTTTTGAATTAGATTTTGCAGTGAAACCCATCTTTGGAGCTTGTGTTGATTGAACTGTTTACTACAGCAGTGTAATATAGCACAAGAATGCTGCTTTCCAATCTAGTTGTTTGTTGGAGGACTGTGAAGAAGCCTTCTTGAGAAATTCAGAAGAGAAACCCCGGCTCATTTACCACAGAAAGGAGGATGGCAGAGTCAGTTCAGCTTCAGTGGAACAGTTCATTGAGCAAATCTCTCATGTGAGCAAAGCAAAGGTATACCATTTTAAAGACTGATGAATGCTAAAAGGCTTGTTTTCCTGCTCTAAACAACATGGAGTGCTAGCAGTCCCACATTTTAGGAGAAACCGCATTGAACTCATTGCTCTCGATGCTCATTATGTGAGCAGATTGATGAAGCTGGAATCTATGAATGTTGTAAAACTTTCAGTAGCAGAGAAGAAAAACAGCCACTGCATTTTCACTGAAAAAAAATATCCCTATTCTGTAAGGATAGAATTTCTCACCTGAGTTTAGCCATTTAAATGGCAAAGTTATTTATCTAAGGCCCCTCTGTAGCCATGGAAGAGAAAGAAGCATGGCTCCAGAGAGGCTGCTCCCCTCTCAGAATAGATCAGTTACCATTTATTTTCCTGTACAGAGAGAACTACTGGAACTAGGTGCCCAACTTTTAAAAGCTTAGAAAAAGTGAATCCTGCATAAGGAAGGCAACAGAATGGAATTTAAGCATGTTCCAGAATGCTTTTGTTAGAAGCCTAACTACTGTTTCCAGTTGGGTTTAGATCTGCATAATGCTTTGCTATTTACTTTTTCAGATGATTGATCATACTGGAGGTGTGGAGGAAGGAACATATGAAATCTATAATTGTGTGGAAAAGATAATTAAACAGGTAGAATACATGATGCATTTCAGCTTTTACCTGTTCCTACCTTGATTTATGACCTTAAGTGATGTCAGTGTGATTGCTACATGTTACTTAGATATAATTTAAAGGATCATTTTGTGTTTTTATCGTTAATATCTGACAAGCAAATCTGCAAGTGAAAAATAAAAACCCAAACTGATGAGTGCTTTTAGGGACAAGAACAGGAATAACAGGGGGAAGGGGTCTATTTGTCGCTTAAAATCTGTGAATTTCTCTTTAACCATATCATAGGATAAAGAAAGATTGTATAGCCCATTGTTTCCTTATCCTTCCTTGTGGGGAGTTGCTTCCACTATGAGAAGACTAAATCCCGTGTCTTAAGACCTGTGCATTCAGACTTTACTTGGTTTCATGTAATTGCTCATTTTTTTATGTTCTGTGCTAGTCTTAAAGGAAATGAGCACAGTGATGTTAATAGAGCTGTGTCATATACAGTGGGAATGAGACTAACACCAAATGTGCCTGCACAGTTAAGAATTACAGTTGCAGTTTTCTCCGTGTAATTTTCTTTTTACTTAGGATATATTGGGGTGTGAAATGACAGAACTAGAAGGCAAGGATTTAGGTAATAAGGAAGAGTCTACTGCTCCTGAAGAAGAAGTTTTTGGTGATGTATTGTGGGATGCACATGATGAACAAGAACAGATGGAAGCTTTTCAGCAGGCCTCTAATTCAACATGTGAGCTGGGATTTGAGAAAGTAAGTACATTGGAAATGTATATGGATGAAGATGAAAGTCATCACTCCTATCCATCTCTCATTAGGCAAGTTGTACTTCTGCAGAAGAAGCTGTGTCTGAGAGCATCCTTGAGGCTGTTACTCCTTGGGCTAAAAAAAGCCATATGTCTTGGATAGATAGCATGCTTATTTTTTGGGAGAGCTGCCAGTTTGTGTGCTGTTGAATGACACTGATGAAGAAGCAGTTGTTGTTCCTGCACTGGAAAAAAACACTGCAATGGTATGCCAGAAGTAGGGTGTCCTAGAAAAGGTTCTGAATGTTTTGGGGGTCTTGGAGGAAATCCGAGCTCTGTCTTGAAACCTGGAGTTAGGTCATTTGGAGATGACTGATGGAAAGATCCCATCTCATCGTGAAGCCATATGTATGTGAGAAGAACAGAGAAAACTTGAGAGCTGTTGAATAGCTCAGTGCTTACTCATTACTTGAAATAAAACTTTTAAAACGCTTGAAATTGGGGATATCAGACACAGTTATATGTAGGGAAGGCATAATGAAAGTAGGAAGATAGAAATTAAAGTGGTTGTGGAAGGTGATACAACAGCTTATTTAGGCAATATTCCTTGATATTATAATGTAACGTAAGCATGCAGATCCTGTGTTAATTGTGTTTAAATTGTTAGTACCCCTGTTTTACTAGCACAATTTATTCTTTTACTTCACAATACTCCTATATTGGCAATGGTTTGGAGGATAGTGCCACCTTTACTACATAGTAGAACAGGAATATAATAGAACATTAATAGAAGAAATACCTATGTATATCTTAATGTGCATCCACTTCTTTTTTCAGCCAAAATAGTTCTCCCAAGCTGATGAAGGGTAGTTGTTGTTTATATCATCCTGAACTCTGCTGCAACATTCTTGGGTGTCCATGTGGTGAAAGAAACCCTTTCTTTTGTATGCTTACTGCCTCAAATTACCATTTTAATACCAAAGTGCCAACTTTGAAGGCTTTGTCCTGGCAACCATGTCCAATGCAGTGGAGTAGCTGGGGGGAGAAGAGAGGCAAGGAAGCCTGAACAAACATAGTTCCCAATTGTTTCACTGTAGTAATGTTAATTCAGTTTATTAGGACTGAAAGTTCCATTTTAAATAGTTTTGAAAAAATGTTGTATGTATTTCACTGTTTCTTTAAAAGAGATAATAAATTCTGTGGTTTAAATGTTTAATTAGAGAGTTTATTTGTACAGTATTGCATTTCAGTAGTTATTCCCATACCTTATTAAATCTGTACATGCCTTTTGTGTCTAGATGGTTTACAATACCAAGCACTGTATTTCTCCTTTAAACAGTGGAATAATGATTGTTGCTTTTTTTCATAGTACTTTGAACGTCTAAATGACCTTGTAGCAGCCCCAGCACCAATTCCACCTCTGCTTGTGTCAGGAGGTCCAGGCTCTGGGAAATCTCTCCTTCTGTCAAAATGGTAGTTTAAACTATTATTTTTTTTTTTACATGAATGATTGATGAATTAAAAAAAAGATGGTTTCTATTTCACACATTGTATCAGTTTAATTAGAGGTAAATAGGAGAATTTACAGAGCACTGAAGTTACTGAAGCATCCTGGAAAGATGTGTAATAATTAAGTAGCTAATTCCATCTAGACTGCCTTTAACATCTCTCTGCCTCCAGTATCAATACCCTACAGATCTGTCTTTGTGGTATCAGTAGCTCAATAGCATTGCCCTTCTCTGATACAGAAAGGGCATCCTTTGGATTCTTTATAACCAACCTAATAATTTATCATATAAATGCAGTTTATGGTCACTTGTAGGCTATGACAAAATGTGCTGACATAAAAATAAATTGGTAGTGTCATTACCTCATAGCAGCTTAGTGACATACTACTGTCCGGTGCCAGGAAGGGCACTTATTAATGGCTCTCAGTACTGAGAGAACAAAACTTGAATCTGATGCAAAAAGTTCAGTTGTAGCTCAGGAAATATCTATCCTGTTTTGCAAGATAACCATTGAACACCTCTAACTCAGACTGTCCATCTCCGTTGGCAAAACTGATTGCTTTGATTTGAGATACATTTGCAAAATTACAGTCTGTTAAATGCCCTTTCTTTATTTTTGATTTTTCTCATTAGGATTCAGTTGCAACAGAAGCATTCCCCAAACACTCTAATTCTTTATCACTTTGTTGGGAGGCCCATGTCTACTAGCTCAGAATCTGCACTGATAATCAAACGCCTTACTTTAAAGGTAGGCTGTGTTATTACATACCCTGTATTGTATAATTCTTTGGAAAGTACCTGTGTGTGTGTGTTTGTATGTGAAAAGATAAAATCTTCTAAGGTTTCAGGGTTTTCTACATCAGTTCTGGGTAATACAAATGTAAGGCATTATAGAATGGGGGAATCGGGTCATATGTGTTGAATACAGATCAATTAAATAGCATCCCTGGGATATTCACAATAGATTGGCATTGGCAGTTGTGCTTCCAGTAACCTATATTGATTGATATAAAACCATATAAGCTTCTTCTAAACTTTCCTGCTATCTGGCCAATGAGAGAGGCACATGGTGCCTCTTCAGTCTGTGTGTTTAGAAACCTGAGGCTGTATTCATCAGTTGGCACTGTATCGTTCCTGGACTAGTCTCTCTCATATGATTATTTATTTATTGTGTGTTAAATATATGGGGAATAAATAAAGGGTATTTTTGTGCCAGGGCCTCCGCTTTCTTCTTCTTTCACAGGGTGCCACTGAGGACCTCAGAGGATTAAAGCCTGTAGAAGAAGGTCCAGTGGAGGCCAATAACGATGATCAGGGGTCTGGAACATCTCTCTTTACGAGGAGAGATTGCAGGAGCTGGGCCTGTTTAGTCTAGAGAAGCCTGAGAGGGGCCCTGCCTTGAAAGAGGGTTGGACTGGGTGATCTCCAGAGGTCCCTTCCAACCCTAATGATTCTGTGTGATTCTGTGTGAAAAATGAAATCGATTGTGCTATCCTTGCAATTTTCTCATGTATTTTAGAAGTCTTTCTGTTTAATCTGCAACTTTTAAGCCCTTTAAGTCTCTACATCCCTTCTCCTCAGGTTATCTCGCTAGAATTTACACAGCGAGTTCAATGAATAGTCTTTGTTCTGCATATGCCAGCTTTCTGCGTATACTAGAAGAAAAGATTTCCATGTGAACTTGACTAGTTTGTGCCAAAATAGTGTGGGGTTTTGTTTGTTTCTTTCCTGTATCTACAGCACTTCCTTTGTGAGAGTTTTTAAGGTCGAATTTGTTATATGTGTTTGTAATTCCGTAGCTTATGCAACACTCTTGGTTAGTGTCACCTCTGACTTTCGATCCAGCTAAACTTCTGGAAGAGTTCCCTCGTTGGCTGGAAAAGCTTTCTGCACGTCATCAAGGCAGCATTATTATCATTATTGATTCTATTGACCAGATACAGGTATGTCTTCGGAATACTTTTGTCAGTCTAGAGGAAATCTCAACTATTGTAATAGGTTTGGCTACATCTGTGTAATAGAAATGTTAATGTTTGCTTTGCTCTATACATGCACGTCTAGAAAATAGAAAATATTTCTGTAGATAAATTGTGTTGTTTTGGGATTCTTTTTCTATCTTAACACCTCAATTTTTGAAACCTTTTGAAACACCGTTATATATTGAAAGATTCAAAGCTGGGCGATGATTTATGGGCATCAAAACGGCCTAGTCTTTCTGAGGTAAACATTGCAACAATAGTATTCTATCTGCTTTGTTTTATGTACAGTCATGCTCATGCATGTCAATGGGTCATTTATTATTGCTTCAAGAACCACATTATAAACTTTTTTTTTAAGGCAGGGGGGTTGGAACTGGATGATCTTAAGGTCCTTCCCACCCCAAACCATTCTGCGATTCTATGACACTGGAGAATTTAAGACTCTTTTCACTGAGCTGTGCAGTTAATGAAATATATCACCTTACGGCATTGTTTTGAACAATCTTTGTATTAAGGAACAAAATTTGTTTTTTAAGCAAGCTGAGAAGCATATGAAGTGGCTGATAGATCCATTGCCAGTGAATGTGAGAGTGATTGTATCAGTGAACGTAGAAACATGTCCACAGGCTTGGAGGTATGTTATATTTCTGAGTTGTTTAAAAGTAGCCTGGGTTAGAATTGTTTTAAATTACAGTTACTTGGTGAAGAGCAAACAGCAGATTTGCCAAGACCTGGAGATCTAATAGGATGTGGTTTTGCAACTACTGAGGACAGCAAAAGCTTCCCTATTGCAACTGCAGAGGACAGGTTTTAGCTGTTTTGATTTACTGTGATGGATCTGTCCACATGACTGTATAGAAGAGGATATTAAATGCAGTCAGATGCACATGAAGAACCACAATACCATGATGTAGATGCAGGATAAGGCTAAAAGCGGAAATTTGACTTGTGATGACTAGAATTTCTAGTAACAGGGAGTAGCCTCAATTACTGCTGTGATATAAATCTTCAGAAAGGTCTGGAACTTTGATGTCTTTTTTTCGCTTTTGTGTGCTATTTAATAAGGTCTGAATATGACTTTCTTCTCTCTTACCAAAGGTTGTGGCCCACTCTTCATCTTGATCCACTCAATTCTAAAGATGTTAAATCTCTCATTAGTGCAGAATGTAACTCTGCAAATGTTAAATTGACTAAAGAACAGGTATGTCTGTTGCAGTTCTTCTGAAGTACCTTACTCTAGTATAACTTTTAATGGAAACGTACAGGCCCAGGTGCCAAAGGAAAGTATTATATTTAGCTAACTAAGTACTAATGATCAAAAACACCATGCTGGTTTTTTACCCCACAGCTCATAGCACTGAAACAGATGGAACAGCATAAATTATTAACACAAAAACAGTGCAGTTGCACATACTGCTGTAAACATGTTATTCTTTTATCGAATATTCGTAATTTCTTTTATAGAGTATTTGTAATTGAAGAATATTCATAATATTCTTTTATATTAGAATAATAGAAGGTTTTGTATTGCATAATACTGTGACAAAGATTGGCAGAGTGGGGAAAAAATGTTTTGCCTTTAATTTTGCCTTAGAGACCAATTCTGTAATGTAATCCTTATCTTGAGACGTATGATGGTTAGATCTTAACTCTTTTAAGTTCAAAAGGAAACTTTCACTTGTATGCTCCTATAGCTACAAAACCACGCAGTATTTTGTGTGCTGGTCATCAATTCATAGTCTTCAGATCTTACAGACAGAAGCATGGCTAGAACTTTCATTTTCTTGTGGAATAGTGAACCTGTCATTGGTGCAGTTAATTTCATCTTGGCTTACAGATTTTGTTTAAAATGTTGTAGGAGAAGAAGCTTGAGAGACATTGTCGTTCTGCTGCAACTTGCAATGCTTTGTATGTCACCCTCTTGGGCAAAGCCATTGCCTGGTAAGTTGAGATGATCTTGAAATTATTATGCTTATCACTGGATTAGATGACCTGAAGTAGGTTTGTTAGCATTTTGAAATACATTCATTTGACAGAGAATGAATCTTGTTAAAACAGTGGAGCAGCAGTTTCCCCCTTTCACTGACTGTACATGCAGTGGCAAGAATAACCAGGGTATACAATCATAATTTTGATCCTAAGTGAATCCAAATAGTTCTATCTATTGTTTTTCTGCTCTTCTGTTTTGATTTTATTTTTCTGTTATTCTGCTTTCTGGGTATTTCAGTGGCTTCAATGCGTTTTAAAGGTATTTGGGGAATGTTAGCATTGTTTTATTAAACAATTTAATTCAAGTCTGTTGTATTTACTGATGTACCAGATAGTTTGCCTCATAGATTTTTAAGGCTAAACTGAAGTTCAACAACTGTTTTGTGTAACATCCTGCATATGGTACTTTACCCTATAATTCCTCCTGTGGAGAAAATTAATCTTCCCTCTTGTGCAAGAGAATACTTAATAAGTGCATTGGCTTATTATTAACCTAGGCCTCACCTTGTTGAGAAAGATGCATTTTTAGGTGAGAGACTCCAGGAGACGATACACTGATTGGTAATTTACTCTGGGTGACTGATATTGATTATTTTTTGTTTCTGTTTTATGTCCTAGCGTGCTTAATTGCTCCTGAAAACAGGCTTTGTAAATGCATTAAGTAAACAGCAGCATGTGGTCTTACCTTTATCCAACCTGATGCTTCTATTCTGTGCTCCTGTTGGAGGAAAGAACACTGCAACATACTTTATTCTTAATAAATAAGAATGTTGCACTTATTTACAGAAATCAGACAGTATAACAGAAGGTGGCTTCAGGAATTCACCTCTTCTGTGTTTAAGCTCAGCAAGACCTGTGCAGCTTTTAAACCCAGTAGGAATTCAGAGCCTTTTTGAGCTCTTCAGTAGTTTCAGTTCATCTTACTCTCCCAAATTTGATAGTCTAAACCATGCCTTTTCTGTCCTTCTGCTCAGTCTTGGAAATACAGGAAATATAGATGAAACCCTTCAACAGTGTTTGCAGTGTCAAGACACCGTGTCACTGTACAGGCTTGTTCTGAGATCAATTAAAGAATCATTGCGGAGTGATACGGAGAAAGGTCTTTTGAGAGAGGTAAGCAGAGAATGTGTCGCTATTCCTACAGGTAATGTACATTCTCTCCTGAAAGAATCTGAAGTTACGAGTAAATGCAAATTTATGTTGATTCATATGTAAGATTAGAGATGACTGTATCATTAGCATGGAAGGGACAATTTTATTAATTGAATTATATCTTTTGCATAACTACAGAACATCTGACTGCTTTGTGTTAAATTTCAACTGAGTCATTGTCTCACAAAACAACTTTTCCACTGTCATGTGATACAGAAATAGCATTTCCTTGCTGATCACTGCCTTCCTCCAATGGTTAACTACACTGAGCTTAGTAAGTGTAATCAGAACGTGGGATCTTGTGAATACAGGACACTGCTTACTGGATTTCTGCTTCCTCTTCCTACCTTTGCAGAATTTCCTTGTTGTGTGGAACATTGATTTGATTAGGACATGATACTTAATTTTTGCTAGAAGTTCTTTGGTGCTGGCAGCATAAGACCTTCAGCATATTTTACTGAGATGGAAGTTCCTTGTCATAATGGAGTTATTTTCCAGTGTTTTAGAGGAAAATTGAAGGAGCCATTTGTTTGTCCCAGAGTGTCCCATTTGGCACTTTATCTATTAGAATGTTAATCCATTAGCACTGAGGGCTGTACTTTGAGGACTGAAGAGGGGAAAGGGCTTGTGTAGGCAGGTGTTTTTCCCTTGGCTCCTAAAGTATTTTTCTTGGAATTTCAGCGTAAGTAAGCTCTGCAGCAAGCACTTCTAACTATAAAATACTTGTGCTCTATGTAGATACTGTGCGTCATTGGTGTTAGCCACAATGGTGTGAGTGAGTCAGAGCTGATGGAACTTTATCCTGAGCTGTCTTCTGCAGCCTTAGCCTCGCTCGTTCACAGCCTGCACAGAATGTGTTTGCTGACATATGGCTGTGGTTTGTTGAAGTTCCAGCACCTCCAGGTAGGTTTTGTAATCTAAACACGTGCAAATGAAACTCCACCCCCTGAGCCCCTGCTGGTTTTTAGGACAGTGCTGTTGTTAACTGGAATGACTGTGATGTTTGTGTTTGCTCATCTGTTTTCCTTGAAGTCTTCTCTGATGTTAGAATCACCTTGAAAACTGTTAGGGCTATGACATTAGTATTGGCCATTATTGTTCAGCAGTTGAAACCTGGCATTTCAAACCTTCAGAAATTTCTGATCTATTAGTTGTTAACTCCATGTGTTCTTTCAATAGAAACAGAATGATGCTGGAGAGGGACTTCATCAGGGACTGTAGTGATAGAACAAGGAGCGATGAGTTTGAACTGAAATAGGGGAAGTTCAGATTAGATATAAGGAAGAAGTTATTCCCTGTGAGGGTGGTGAGGCACTGGCACAGGGTGCCCAGAGAAGTTGTGGCTGCCCCATGCCTGGCAGTTTTCAAGGCCAGGCTGGACGGGGCTTGGAGCAGCCTGCTCTAGTGGAAGGTGTCCCTGCCCATGACAGGTGGGTTGGAGCTGGATGATCTTAAGGTCCTTTCCACCCGAAACTATTCTATGATTCTATGGTGAAACACTGGTTCTTAAAAAAAACAAGCAGAATGGAAGAAGGGACTATTATGTGCATAACCAGAGCTCTGGTCTAATATAAGACAGTCTGTTGCTAGTGCTTTTGTCATCAAAAGGTTTTCAGTTCTACAAGATGTGTTTCATAAAGAAATCTTGCATAGCACCCTGTGTATCATCAGCACTTAATAAACAAATACATTTTCTTTCTCTCAATTATACTGTTTTTCAGGCTTGGGAGATGGTAAGACTAGAGTATATGGAAGAAGGTGAAAATGTTCTTTCTGCCTATAGACAAAAACTAGTGGAGTATTTCACCATGCAGCTAAGGTAGGTCAGAATTCCTGAAGATGTGTTAAATTGCAGGCTTTATGCCTCGTGGACATTTTTGTTTTCTTCATATAGCTTCTTTGACTCAGTTTAGTAAATGGCTTCAGCAGAATAACTCTGCAAAACCCGAGTTGTCAGGGTCAGTTTATTACTGATATGTTGCTTTTTAATCTTGGAAAATGCTGATGACCATGGAGGGGAATGGGAAGGAATTTCTTCCACATCGGTCATTTTGTGGTAATTGATCCCATGTGGATTTTTAACTCCCAGTAAATGGTAGGAACTTTGAGGTCGCTTGGAACTTGGAGAAGCCGAGGACAACTTGTGTTCAGCAGGCAGTTAGCACATACACAAGAGGAGGTCCAGTAGAAAAGCTGAACAGCTACAAGTTCACATCCAGCTTTAAAAGTGGTTTGCATTTACAGTCCTGAGTTAGTGTGTCCCAGCTGTGGGCTACTGCTTACTGCTGCTCCTCAGAGCATCCACTATTGGGGAGCGGAAAGCCAAGAGAGCCACAGTGTGCCGGAGAAAAGTCACAAAGGGATGGAGGGCCGCTGCAGGGCTGCAGTCCTGCTAACAGCACAGGTCTGCCCATAGGGGAGGGAGGAGCAGCTTCCTGTGGGGTACCTGCGGGTTCCACTAGCTCTGAGGTGAAACTAAAATGAAGAGGTGAGAAAATGGAGTACATAGGTCCTATAGTAGTCAGTCTGTTTAGACATTCAGGCATGGCAACTGTATGCTTGCCTAGTTTTCACTTAAAATTGGCAAGTTCTTTTAGGCCTCTCGGAGTTTTAATGTTTACTTTTCTTTGCTTTTCTTTCAATAGTCAAGACCGAGTGACTTGGAGAAGTGCAGATGAACTTCCCTGGCTCTTCCAACAGCAGGGTGATAAGCAAAAGCTACACAAGTGTCTTTTGAATCTCTTTGTATCACAAAACCTTTACAAAAGGTATGAAAGCAGCCACTGCTTTGGCAGTTAGAAACATTTCAAAGAAAATCTTTGTCAATATATATCAGATAATGACAGATATTTATTAAAAGAACTGAAATAGTAGAGGCTGAAATGCTAAATGCTGTTGTCACATAAATCATCTTTTTTTTCTCTTCTGTTACATAGCGGGTTGGTAAAGGGACAAAAATACTGCTGTTGAACAGCTTAGTCTCTATGGATTGTCTCTAGATGCTGTAGCCTAAAGACAGCGTTCATGCATATGGCCCTTTTCTTCTAAGCTAGCGTGAGTCTGAATAGAGGGGTATCAGAGATAAGATGAGCTTCTTATTTCCTTGTTAAAACAGGGGACATTTTGCAGAATTGCTGAGTTACTGGCAGCTGGTTGGGAAAGATAAGAGCTCTATGGCAGCTGAGTATTTTGACTCTCTGAAAGACTATGAGAAAAGCTGTGAGGGAGAGGAAAGTATGATCTGCCTGGCTGATCTTTATGAGACCCTGGGACGGTTTCTTAAGGACCTAGGTCTTCTCAGTCAGGTAAGTGCATCTAGAGATTGTTGTAACAGCAAGAAGGCAAATTAAGCAGAGCTCAGCGTGTGCTTTCTGTTGCAGTTGCGAAGTCATTGTGGCATGCAGGGTGCTGCCTGCTGCCATCATGCACTGAACTTCCTTGTTCCAGGCTGTAGCCCCTCTGCAGCGCTCTCTGGAGATCCGTGAGACTGCGCTGGATCCAGACCACCCGAGGGTGGCACAGTCACTGCACCAGCTCGCAGGAGTTTATGTGCAGTGGAAGAAGTTTGGGAATGCTGAGCAGCTGTATAAACAGGCACTGGAAATCTCTGAGAACGCTTATGGAGCTGAGCATCCTCGGGTAGCCCGTGAACTTGATGCACTTGCAACCTTATACCAAAAGCAGAACAAGTAAGCTTAACTACACCTGGTATTTATATGTGGAGGTGACCAAAAGTAACAGCAAAGCTTTTCCTCCTGAAGCAGTGTTTCATTGGTTCTGTTTTAATGAATTCCCGTGCAACCGTGAGCATCCCTTCTCTATTCCTGTAGCAAGCCACCCAGCCAACATCTGTTTTTCATTTAACAACAAACTTCTAGAGAAAAAGGAGGAGCATTGTCTGGCCCTAAGCATCTTGAATATTTTTATCTTTGACAAAAAGCGTGATTTCTCCCCCCAAGATTCTGAAATTCTCCACAAATTTATACACTCTGGTAATTTAGAGGCTTTCCAGAATACTCATCGATTCTACATTTGGCATTCTCTTAACACTGTAATTGTTTTCAGATATGTACAAGCTGAGCAACTGAGGAAAAAGTCCTTCAGAATACGCCAAAAAGCAGCAAGGAGGAAAGGCAGCCTGGTAAGGAGATGTTTGATACTTAAAGTACAGGGCATGTTGTGGCTCTGCAGAATGGATGAAAAAGCACCTCTGCAGAGCTGGTAAAGCTCCAGTGCTGTGGATAATTGAGGGCGTATGTAGTGAAATAGCCCAGCAGCAGCTTCAGTTACTGCCCTTTCACCTGTGCTGTGAGTGGCGATGCATCAGTCCAACTGGTATGGAGTTGAGAGGGGTGGAAAAGAAAGAAGTGGGTATGTACATGTTGGGTGTGTAAAATTACTGCTGATACAATTGGCTGTTGAACTGGCAGTGGAATAAGGTGTTCTCCGCTAAGGACTGCGGCGTTTATCCTAACAATGCTGATGAACAGAGTGGTTTACTGCAGTGAATAATCCAAGTAAAAATTTCAGGTGCCATACTAAGTTTTTCCCCATTTTATCTTCTGTATTTTTCAGCTACAGATTCCTCTTGCCATTCTTGAGCTAAGGCTTTGTAATGCAGTGCTTGTACTATGAGCTCAGCTAGTAACTTCAGAGCTCTAAGCTGTACCTCTAAGAAAAATAGTGAAAGGCCATAAGAATGCTTCTGTTTCCACAGTGCTTAAGTAGAAATGAATTTGGATCATGAAGATTTTGTCCATTTCTGTAATGAGTTCTGCTGCACAAATCTTTTTATTAAGACTTCAAAGATGGAGAATATGTGGAGTGTGTAACAGTGGCTGCACTTTTTACTTGTAATTCACTTTGCATGTAAGCATTAGCCTTGGCAGACCATTTTACAATGGTCCATGGAACATTTTACGATGATCCAGCCTGGAGTAATAGTTCAGATGTATTTGTAAATGGCATTTAGGGTAGGAGATTAAATTGGTTTTCAGTGTAGAAACCTAAGAATTTGATCTGGTTATCTGAACTGTGGAGTTTAAGCAGATCAGTGTGTGTGATACAAGACAAACAAAGCTGTAGGACAGCACAGTAACTTAAAATTCCTGGAAGCATTTTGTGTGAAATTCCATGTTAGATTGTAAATAAACAAATGTTTATGTGCCAGTTAGCTTGAAAACAGAACCTAGGTAGGATTATTGTGCTCCCTTGCCACCAAATGAAGTCTTCTGGTGTTCTGTCTTTAGCTGTACTTTCAAAGTAATGGAGATTGGCTTATAGTACCTTGTGCTTTGCCATAGTGTGGCTTTGCTCTCCTACGCCAAAGAGCCCTGCAACTGGAAGAGCTCACCTTAGGCAAGGATACACCAGATAATGCTCGAACCCTCAATGAGCTTGGAGTCCTCTACTACCTGCAGAATAATCTGGAGTAAGTGTTATTAATTGTGATACATCCACTGAGTGTTCCTATAGATGTAAACAGTGGGAAAGCATTTGAGAACTAGCACTAAATGTGAACACATGATCAAATATGGTGCTGTCCCTGATCATTCTGCTGAGTTTGTTTGCTGTGAAATTCACTCATCATTTCTAGAGATGATGCTATTAGTATATGAGTATTTACCAAGTTGGTGCATTTCCTGCATTCAGAATTGCTGTTCTGCAGTTGAAGTTCATTAGCCTTCATTGCACATATCAGTACTTTCTTGACATTTGTGCCTCCTCTTCTCAGCTGTTCTATTTTGTGACCCTCCTTTGTACTCTTCATCTGTGAACAGCAGGATTGTGCTGTAAAAACCACTCAAAGTATCAGTATTAGTAGAAATCATGAGTTAAATATTCACTGCGCTTGGAATCCTGAGGCTTTTACCCTGCTGGCCTTTTTAAGGGTGAAAGAGGACAGAGCAGCACAAAGGTGTTCTAAGAGCAGATAAACAGGGGTGTTGAAGGGGAATAAAAGGTACGGAATAGTTCTAATTGCATGTCAAGAAGCCACTCTTCACATCAACTTTTTCAGGCTGCAGAGTAGCCTAAAAGTATGTGTGTGAGGGAGTTGTAAAGTCACATTAAGTCTTTTCAGAGAAAAAAGAAAGTGCACAGCAAAAAAAGCACAGAGTAAGGTCTGGAAGTATTTTACATTCTTCCTATATCTGATGTTTATGTCCCAGTAGTTGTTGGGGAGCTGCAGAAGTAAATACATTGTAATTTAGGATCTGTGCATGGAATCTCTGTTAATTGCAGGAGCTTTATAGTGAAGGTGTTGATTTTTAACAGTGTTGGAAATGTGGGGTTTTCCATCAGTTTTCCCTCATGAAGTCACGCTGAAGTGACTGAGAATAGAGGAGTGGCACCTATCTAATTTTATACAAGATCATTTTATATTCCTCATTATTCATATGTAGTTCCTGTCCAACGCAACCAAACTTCTAGAGTAATTGTATCTCCACTATTTCATAGGTGAGCAAAAGGATAAACTTTGTGCTAGTGAAGCTTTAAGTCATTGTTTTAACTGGATATTGTGTCTCCATTCAGAATCAGCAAGTCCAAGATTGAATTTTTTGATCATTTGATGCAGTTAGAACGAAATCAGTGACAGAAGGGCTTGTCACTTCAGTTGTGTATGTTAGATCACATCATCCTCTAGCCCCTGGCATTTCTCTGAGATCTCCAGAACTGAACCTACAGTTCTGTGTAGAAATGAATTTTTTTTTTCCCCCTGTAATGTGAAATGGATTTTTCCAATTTCCTAAGCTGACCTCTTGGGAATAGTGTCACACAGAATTTGTCTGTATGTCAGGATGACAAACTGCCTGGTTATAATGGATGCTGCCACTGTTATGTGGGGATCACCCGTTGTTCCTCACAGAGGTGCTGTAAATCTGTAGTGAATAGTAGTACTACACTAGTGAGACAAAGTATACCCTTTTGATAGGGCAATACTTGAATGGTGGCATTGCAGAGTCTTTTCTACTTTGTCACTTCTAGACAGCTGCTTCTATGACAAACTAGCTCGAGGTACATAAAATCCTGTTCCAGTCTCTCTCACCTTGGTATGAAAGCTGTCTGTTCAGCCCTATGATGTGGTTTATGTTCTTTAAAGTTCCTTGAAAAATATGTGTTCTGGACCTTTACCTCATATCTCACTATTGTTTTATCCATGGAAGTACTTGACTACTGTGCCCAGAAGTCGGTAGACTGTTTTGAACAAGGCAGGGTTACTTTGCATAACTGAAGATGTAGGTTGAATTAAAGAGCAGCCATGGGTTAGGGTAATGTTTGCTGAAATGTGCTAGACTGGCTTTTCAGTCCTTTTAACAGGGAGGATACAGTATTGCACAGGAATATTAACTAGCTTGCTGCCTGCATCCTAGACTCATCAGGTCTGTGTCAGGGATGTGTAGTTCCTCACTGTGTAAGTGAATTTCTGCTCTGGCATTTGCTTATTCTGAGGAGAGTCCACTCCCAGATGCCAGTGCCCATGCAGTTTCCAAGGCTGAGTTTGTTGTTTCGAACAGCCACTTCAGCCTGTACAGGTGTTCCCAGCTTTCAGGTACTGCTGACTGAGTGAATGTGTTCTGCAGGACAGCAGAGCTTTTCCTGAAGCGCTCCTTGGAAATGAGAGAGAGAGTCCTGGGACCCGACCACCCCGACTGCGCGCAGTCCTTGAACAACCTGGCAGCCTTGTACAATGAGAAGAAGCACTATGACAAGGCAGAGGAACTCTATGAGAAAGCTTTAGACATCAGGAGGAGAGCACTGGCTCCGGATCATCCCTCCTTAGCTTATACTGTGAAACACCTGGCAGTGCTGTACAAAAAGATGGTAAGCCCAAGCCTGTTACCTTTTCTTACCACCTTGATTGACTGTAATGCCTTGCATTGTTAGTCTTCAATCCAGAAGGAGTGGGGCATGGGAATATTGTCAGCTGTTGGTGATGCACACCAATAAAAGGTCCATAAAGATGTAGTCAAGTGGCCTTGGTGTGTTTCCAAAAAGCCCACTAGCTGTTTCAAACCACATTTATAAATACATACTTACTCCAGATGAGTTACTGAGCATCTTCAAACTGGTGGTGCTTTGAAAACATAAGGAGACAATTCACATTTTGCAATTCCAGTGATCCATTTCCCACCGTTACAGTGGAAGTTTGCAGTATTTAATTGCTATTAAATATGAGAATTCACATTCTAAGAAGAGAAGCCTAAGCATACTTGTGAAGTCTGTCCAGTTAATATGTGAGCAGATTGGAATTCAGAGGAAAACAGATGTGCTGGAAAAATAACCTCCAGTAAAACTAGCTGGAATATGAGAGAGGTATTTTAGAGAAACCAAAATCAAGAAGCCAATGCCTCAATATGGCAAATGGGAAGCAACAGGTACTTGAAATGGCATCAGACACTGTGGCTGTTCCAGGGAAGATGGTGTGAACACTGTGTCAGTACTTGGAGAACTGCCCAAAAGTTAAGGCAGCTACGTTCCCATTCCCATGTCACCAGTAAAATGTAGGCCCTTCAGGACAAAAAATAAGCTCTGCTCTCATCTATGGAAGGATGAGGAAATACAAATGGACACACTCGTGGAGAAAATACACATTCTAAAAGAAAGAGATAGCCATAGCTGAGAAACGCATCACCTGGGAGTTGAATGTGCTCAGTGTTGGGGAAAATTAAGTCCTAATCAATATTCATGATAAAGAATCTGTGCAGAATATAACTATGCATTAACCAAAATTAAACCCTTCTTCTGGAAACAGCTACATCTTCTCCAGGGCTTTTTGTTTAAAATAGATTTTACTGTTGCCATTTTGACACAAAAGAACTGAATCATTTCCCCCCCTGTCGTTTCTAGGGAAAACTTGACAAGGCTGTTCCTCTGTACGAACTAGCAGTTGAAATCCGACAGAAGTCATTTGGCCCAAAACACCCCAGTGTGGCAACTGCTTTGGTCAATCTGGCTGTCCTGTACTGTCAGATGGTAAGTGCTTCATGTCTTATGTGTTTATTATTTCTCTCTTAGGTTTTATAAGAGTAGGTCTAGAGCACAACATTTCCAGTGATAGGGGGTTGTCACACTATAAGGAAACACAGCTCCACTGCTTACTCAGAGGGAAACACAACCCTTTGAATCATAGACTCATAGAATGGTTTGGGTTGGAAAGGACCTTAAGATCCAGCCCCCTGCTATGGGCAGAGGCACCTCACGCTAGACCATATCACCCAAGCCTCTGTCCAACCTGGCCTTCCAGTATCTGAAGGGGGCTACAAGGATGCTGGAGAGGGACTCTTCATCAGGGACTGCAGCAATAGGACAAGGGGTGATGGGTTCAAACTGAAAGAGGGGAAGTTCAGGTTGGATATAAGGAAGAAGTTCTTCCCTGTGAGGGTGGTGAAGCACTGTCACAGGTTGCCCGGAGGAATGATAAATGCTCCATCCCTGGCAGTGTTGAAGGCCAGGTTGGACGGAGTCTTTGGTGACCTGGTTTAGTGTGAGGTGTCCCTGCCCATGGCAGGGGGTTGGAACTGAATGATCGTAAGGTCCTTTCCAACCCAAACCATTCTATGATTCTATGTATTACAAAATCTGAGAAGGCTGTAGACTTCCTAGTTTACAACTAATATGAAATTCAAAGGAGATGCAATCAATTTGATGAAAACAAATCAATTTACCACATTCCTTTCTTAGCATCAGTAGGAGTGAGCTGTAGCTTTTTCTCTATTTCTGCAATATGCGTATCTGATTTTGAACAGGGATTAAAGTTGTCTCAAGTAAATTAAAGAGCATTTGGTAACTCAAAGCTTTCAAGATTGAGATCTTTCAAAACTGCCTAGAATCCCAGACCCCTATTATTACAATATTATGGGGGGACTGCATTTGCAAGGGCAAACCAATTGCTCTGACAATCTCAATTACCATCCTCATCTGTCAACAGTATCAAGAACTCAAAACACCTTTCTAGTTAAATATGCATGACTTTGCATCGAGGGTGTGTTGATATTCTGTTGGCAAAAAGAATTAGAAGTGTAACATACATCTGTAATAAACAACTCTCTCCTACCCAAAGAAAAAGCAGATTGAGGCTTTACCTCTCTATGAACGGGCACTAAAGATTTATGAAGACAGCTTTGGGCACATGCATCCTCGTGTGGGGGAAACTCTGAAGAACTTGGCTGTGCTTAGGTAAGATTATATGTTTTAGCCCTATAAAAGCAAATTACTGTAACAATTACTGGATGAAAGAAAACATCCCGGGCTTGTGTACTTAATAGGCAAGTGGAGAGCCTTAAGCACACTTTGGCGATAGCATGGTGTGCAGTTTCAGTTTAAATGAAATGAGAGACCTGTTTTATTTGCTTGTTTCAACTTTGGTTTATTCTTCTCCAAAGCTATGAAGGGGGAGACTTTGAGAAGGCAGCTGAACTGTACAAGAGGGCTATGGAAATAAAAGAAGCAGAGACTTTGTTGATAGGTGGAAAAGCAACTTCTCAACACTCATCAAGTGGAGATACATTCAGCTTAAAAAGTGCATTATCACCCAATATTTTCCTGGAACATGGACAAAGGTAATACAAACCTGCTGCAAGGAAAGGCAGGCTCTGTTGCTATTTTAAAGCAGACATGAAATAACTATCTATTTTTCCTGAGATAATGTATTATTTTGGGACCGACCCCTGTCTTCATGAAAGACAGGGAAACAAATGCTGAAGCTTGAAATCCTTCCATGTTAAGTTTGCAGGCTGCATGGTACGAAGTGAGCTTCTTTCATTGTATATAGATATGCACATTAGTTACTAGCTCAAGTTAGAGCTACTGCTTACCTCTTAGCCTGAGTGCCAGGATTAGAACAAGTTCAGTGAAACCTATTGTATATACTCCATGGAGTAATTGTTATTTCGATGTTGGAAGAGCTTGGCTTAGAGGATTTGTGTATTGTTGGTTTTCATCCATACTTCCTGCCTTTTTAGAAGCTTTTAAAGGCATTTCTAAAAAGAGAGTAATTTTGAATAAGTCGAAAGTTCCACCCAGCATACCTGCAGGTGGCTTCAGCTTGAAGCAGACTTAGATTCAAGGGATTTGTGCAGAAATAATGGGTTTCCTTGGACAGCTAATACCTAAATATATCCTCATATGCCCTAAATATACCCTCACCTACAGCTAAAGCTGTTGTCAGATTGTGTCCAGTAAAAATACTTGCAGTAAGGAGCCAGAATGATGATGATGATGACTCGATTCCCTGTTGTTAACCCTTTAGCAATACTACTTTTGCTATTTAATCTCATGGAATCCCTTAAAACATGGCAATATTTATATTAGCTGGAAAAACCTAGTAATGCAAACTAGTTTTCTATCAGATAAAAAGGTGCTAATCAAATCTACCTGCTTGCTGTATAATACTCTGGTCAGCTGGCAGAATCAATTTGAAGTCTGCTCATTCCAATTCAATCATAGAATCCCAGATTGGTTTGGGTTGGAAGGGTTCTTACAGCTCATCCAGTTCCAACCCCCTGCCACAGGCAGAGACACGTTCCACTAAGGTGCCCAAGGCTCTGTCCAGCCTGGCCTTGAACACTGCCAGGGATGGAGCATTTACCACTTCTCTGGGCACCCTGTGCCAGCGCCTCAGCACCCTCACAGGGAAGAGCTTCTTCCCTATATCTGACCTGAACTTCCCCTCTTTCAGTTTGAACCCATCACCCCTTGTCCTATTGCTAACAGTCCCTTGATGAAGAGTCCCTCTCCAGCATCAATCCATGAAATCAATTTAAATGCATACTAAAAAAAGACCTTTTTATTAAGTGAAAAATAATTGAAACTTCACTATAATGTTTTAGTGGCAACTGATGTAAAGGTTTACTTGATCTAATTTTGATTGAAAAATGCAAGTGGCCATCACCTCAGAATGGTACTTCCCTTCCACAGCATTTTCTCCCTTTTAGAGCAGAGTTGAATAGAACCCATTTCAGCCCTTGTTCTGGAATTTAACGTTTTGGAAAGGGTGTAACTTAGCAAAGGAAACAAAATATGAACCTGATAGAACAAATATACAACCCAAATCTGATTCTAAAGGTTAAGATTTAGTTGAAAAACCCCAAATAGCTCTTGAAGGTATAACAGTATAGCAACAGGAGCTGACACTGTGTAATAGCTCTCGGGGTATTTCATTCTTAGTTCAGAAAATGGGGTTTTAATCAAAGCAGGAGTTTTTCCCCTCTATTCCAGCCACCTTCAGAAGTTCTGGAAATTGGGAAGTTCTTTGCAGGATTGTTGCTAAAGAGAAGAAAAAGGATAAGGTAAAAAAGAACACAAACCCCACCTCCCAAACCCTCAACCTTTTCAGCTTATGGGTACTTCTGTTGCCTGCTCTGCTCAGAGCTGGCAGTTCCCTCTTCCAAAGCCAGTGTTGGGAATTGGCAGATGTCTGCTCAAGGTTGTCACCTCTGTTCTGATTTTAAAATGTATAGTGGTGTATCTTGTTTTCCTAAATAGTTTTCCTCAATGTTGTTATCTTAAATGAGAAGATACAACACTGGAGGTCTGGAAAGGACCAGACTTGCCCCATTTAGTGATTTTCAGTTATGAACCGTCACACTTCTTCCCTTGAGTGACTTCTTTCCAAGTCACTCACAGGCTGCAGGGTTGATTTTAGAACAAATCAGTCCCTAAAACGTAGCAGATCCCAACCATCCATGCTCCACCAGCAAAGACAGTGAGGAAACAACAGGCTTTAGCTGTCAACCCAAAGAAAACCTTCTACGGGAAGTAAAACAGGACCATGAGTAATGGTGGAGGGTCTTGCAGGTCGCATGTTGGCCATGAGCTGATGCAGCTGTAGTCATAGTGCTCTTAAGATAGCTGTCCATGTATTTGCAGTTGTGCCTCATGGACATTAAAAAGTAATTTGTGTATCTGGTGTATGCCAAATGATACTTCCGTGTAGAAAACACCTTAACACAGAGCGTGACCAGTTTCAATGGAGATTTAATCACAGAGTCAATATCAACATATCAGTAACAGTCATGATGCACTGTAAAAACAGAAAGCTTCATTTATAAGATTGCCAAATAAACAAAGCTGGGCTAAACCATTGCAAGATGCTTTGTTAGTTCATAATAAAAGAAGTCATAAATCTTCATGTTTTATAGTCAAGAGGGGATTATATTTGTAAATGTCTTTTTAACTTAAAAAAATTCCTTGAAACTGCTTTTTCTTCGATGCTGTTTATTTTTAAATCATTTGAACCATTGGCACATACAATCATCTTAATGTGTTTTCTGATTATTTCAAGTTCTTGTATATACAAGCTGAAAGTAACAGAACCACCCTGCACGCTCTGTAAGCGAGCATACAAAGTGTATTACTTCGCTCATAAAACTCTCCATGAAGTAGAATGGTAAATGCTTGCCTCTTGTAAAGGTGTCAGCTGTGTGTAGCAGTCGTGCCAGCAAATAGTGAAGAGACAAGATTAACTGAGCTCTTGCAGAATAGTGAGTCAACCGTTGGCCTCAGGATCTTCAGAGCCAGGCCTCACTTCATTGCTCCCAACAGAAAGGTAAAGTCACAAAGGAATGCAAGTAACACTTAACATGAGATTTACACCAAACTGATTGGACTTAGTGACACAGATTCGAGCATGTACCTTGTTAATGATCTCATCATCCTATTTCCCATCCCTATTTACAGTTCGTTTCTAAAATCTGCTTGCTCCAGAACTGCAATCAGTCCAAAACCCCACTTCCATTTTATAAGATAATGCACCACAGCCAAAACCTCCCTCACCACCTTCATGGATGATTTTTATGTATATAAGACCTAGTGTCAGCTGTGGAGGAAAGAGACTTTGAAGTTTGTAAGCACTGCTTAGAAATCAAACCGTTTTAAACTAAGTACCAGAAGCACCTGCACAGCATTGCTCTCTCTTTTCATGTTGTTTGGATACTACTACCATTAATTACTACCTGGTTCTGTGCTGGCTGCATCACACTGTGGAAAGGTAGCTTTTGAAGAGCCTGAGGTGGAAATACTTGTATCATAATGCAATTGGTGTTCTTCTAAATCTCAATAATGATCAAATTCTGGATCAGATGCCACCAGTAGCTCAGACAGTTGAAATGGATACTTCCAGTTGTGCAGGGCACTGGCACTGCAGGGTGTACATTTACAGGTCAGTTTAACAGATGATAATTTAAAGGTACTATGACTGTACTAATGTTATTTACAGGACAAATACAATAGCGCAGCTACTCCACTGAAGATACTTGCAACACTAAATGAAGTTTAGAGCATCTAATTTTAGAAGCTTTCCTGTGCATTCTGGGATGAAGTATGTTCCTTAATACAACCCATATAATGGGGACGGATCAGAATTCCAGCTGAAAGTTAATAAGCAACAAAAATACTGAGATTTTCAAAGAGATAGACAACATCTCCTGTTCTCTCCAGTGGTGCTGGTAATTCTTAAGATTGTATCACAAAAAACATCTGCCAGCTGATGTAGTGGCAATGTTAATATCCAGTTTGCTAGTATAATTACTACTAACTAGAGACTTCGTCTTGTTGCAGCATACTCAAAGCATTATCCCATACAAAACATGCAGGCAGCTATTTAAGAACAAGCAGTAGTAAAACATTGATGAACCCAGGGTACTTAAAAAAAAATCCATTCCAGCAATATTTAAAGTAGATGAAAAGGCTGAAATGATTTACTCAGATAAACAGTCACAGCACGATCCATGCATGCCAAGAATACGGAGACCAGTGAGCAACAACCAAGTAGAAGTGCCTGGAAAATCAGGAGCAGCAATATGAGGGAGGTACTATCTGCCCTTGGCCTACCTGGTGCTCTCCAGCAGATCTCATCTTTCACTTGTCCTATACTATGTTCTCATCATATGATGGTGCATATATTGTGCTGTGCCTGCTTTTGTGAGTTTCATAGAAGCATGGAATGGTTAGGTTGGAGGGGACCTTAAGATCATCCAGTTCCAGCCTCCTGCCATGGACAGGCACACCTCACACCAGACCAGGTTGCTCCAAGCCCTGTCCGACCTGGGCTTGAACACTGCCAGGGATGGGGCAGCCACAGCTTCTCTGGGCACCCTGTGCCAGCGCCTCAGCACCCTCACAGGGAAGAGCTTCTGCCTTAGTTTGTCCATCTCTTTTTTATTTCCTACTGAATAGCTGCACACGAGGAGTGCTGAGAAATTGAGAATTTGCAGTAGCACAGCTCCCTATGTACAATGTAACTGCGTCTCCTTCCTGCCCACTTAACAGTTTCAGTTCATGAGAAACACAAAGATGAGTTTCAGTGGAGGTTAAAAAAGAGGAAAAAAAGTGTGGTCTTCTTGTAACCCAGTGTCAACCCAAACTTCCCAGAGTTGTACTATGTGTGCTACATGTTTCTCATTTTGGCCATGAGTTCTTCTAGGCTTTCTTCAGACTCTGCTACCGTTTCCTCAGTTGTCAAATTCTCTTCCTATTAGGAACAGGAAGAAACAGTTGGCATCACAAGTAGCAAACAAAAAGCCCCCCACAAATAAGCTTGATTTCTCAATTGCAATGTTAGGCCTAAATCATTATCAGCTTAAACTGTAAACTGTTCTGACAGGGAGTTAGAGTGTTCTGGCTGCAATCACACAGATTCTACGTTCCCCAGGTACACAAATGGCTCTTTCATTACACACAGCTTTTACAAGATAAATATGGTAAAAATCAGTCACCAAAATATCAACTGCGAAATTCAGGTTTTCCTTTCCAAACACATTCATTCCTGTCACCTTAAAACTACAGTCACACTGATATCCATCCTGAAGTTATCCTCTATAGAAGCACAAACCTGGACCACAGAAGGCACTAATGGGATGCACTGAGGTACAGCTGCATTGGGACTGTTCCAGATGGAGTTCTAGTGTAGGTTTAAAGGGTAACCAAACTGGCTGCTTATTAGAAATGTAATCTACAACACATTTCAAAACTGCATACAGAATAAATACATTACCCTGTTTGGGATGGTGTATGCTACAGTAATGCCCTCGGGAAGCTCAGGAACCGGGCCACATGCAGCCTTCAGCTCATCTTCTGAAGTTTCTGACACTAATTCAATGCCTTTGCATTAAAACAAATTGAGAACTCCATTAAAAGTTAGAAGAACAAGTTCTTTAAGCACTAAGTTACCAAAGTGAGAGGAAAACAGCAGAGACTTTCCCAAAAGAGAAAAAAAAATTAAAAGCAGGACGATCTTTGATTCCAGCTTCTCCATTCCATGATCAATACATAATATTTTCCCTTGACAATGTATTAAAATCTATGGACAAGAATGGCACCTCTGCTATAGGACTTCCTTCTCCTTACCATTTAAATCTTATTGTGAGGGCACTTCTTCCACTGGTGAGCTAAGAATATTTTCTATAACATGTAATAAACGGAATACATACATCCGTTCTTGAAACGCTTATATAAAACACACCATTCCTTAAGACAATTCCTTCTAACTTAAAGCCCTGAGAGGAACATAAAGATCAGGGGATGGTTCAGCACAGTGAGTAGGAAATGACAAAAGCTCTTTAGTTACATATTTAGTTACAGTGAGTAAATCTTCCCACACCTTTCATATCTTCAGACCATCTCCTGAGGAAGTTTCTTATTCAAACAGCTGTTACATTTTAAGGCTAAAACCTGCACATTACACTAAAAATACATCACTGAGTTGTGATAACATTACTGTCAAACCCTGTGAAAAGCCCGCAGGAACTACACAGTGTAAGTCACAAAAGCTGAGAACATAAGGAGTCCATGTACCCTGCAGTGTGTTACCCAAACCAAAGGCTTTAACTGAATCTCCACACTGGGAATATGGTTTAGTCTCCAGTTGAATACGTACCCCAGTCATTGTCTTCATGTACTATTTCCTCTTGCTGTTCAATTACTTCTTGTTTTGGTTGTGCAGCTGCTTTTTTCTGAAGGAAAACCACACAAAGATAAACACCATAATATATGTAATAGTCCAACAACAGCAAGAAAGAGCAGATCTAATGTTGACACTCCTTTTAATATTTAAGGTATGCAGTCACTATTTAGAACTTCGTAGGGCATAAAAAGGCAGAATACCTGCAAGGGAAAAACCCAAACTCATTAACACTCAAAACCATGACTGCCAGAAAGGTTGAGTAATCACTGTAGAAGAAAATACTGTTTAACTGAATGTCAGTTCTGCCTCCCCTTTGCTTTGAGATAATGCTAAGCACTGTGTTTTTAGGA
This sequence comes from Myiopsitta monachus, assembly GCA_017639245.1. NCBI lineage: Eukaryota > Metazoa > Chordata > Aves > Psittaciformes > Psittacidae > Myiopsitta > Myiopsitta monachus. The sequence continues at coordinate 4,894,853 of CM029928.1, forward strand.
ACACATGCAACCATCTGAAGACAACGCTGCTGAAAACTGGAGTAGCAGTATAAGTTTTCTTCTGCTACAGATCTGCAGCTTGCTTTGTTCTTAAGACTTTAAGAGAGGAGAGAAAACAAAGAAAACCAAAAGCAACAAATCTTTTTTACCTTATAATTTTCTTGCTGTTTTCTGCAGTTTTGGTCACTACATTGTGGGTTTGGCTTCATAGACATAGTTGGAAAGAAATCCTGCATCGCATTGTAACCGAGATAGTAACTCACAGTACCAAAGTTTAACAGGTACCTAGAAACAGAGAGAAGGCAGGCCGTTATGTACAAATTCAGTTGCTCAGGGGATCCTTTTTCCTCAAAGAACTTTTAGAACACACTTTCATACTACTGCAGTTGTAAAGAGCTACTGTAATTGTCCTGAAATAAGCTGTAGTCACCTGGCAATGGGATAAGTGCATCAACATAGAACCTGGGGCTCTTGTGATGTGTGAGAACAGGTCAGCTACAGTCTCACAGAAAATAGGTTTAGAGTAGCATATGAGAAGTTTTCTCCTCTGCCTGAATCCACTGCTTGAAACACTCAGTTGTCCTGTATTACAATGAGAGCTTTCAACAGCTAATTAGAACCAGCTTGACCATCTTTACTGGAGGGTCAGAGCTGCAATGGAAATAAACATACAAACCTTGACACAACTGAGATGTGGCCAATGCCAACCTCTCAACCAAGCCAAGTGCAAGGTCCTACTCCTGCGTCAGGGCAATCCCAAGCACAGCTACAGGTTGGGCAGAGAAGAGATTCAGAGTAGCCTGAGGAGAAGGACCTGGGGGTGTTGGATGATGAGAAACTGAACATGAGCGGCTGCAGTGTGTGCTTGAGCCCAGAAACCCCCCATGTGCTGGGCTGCATCAAAAGCAGCATGAGCAGCAGGTCGAGGGAAGTGATGCTGCCCCTCTGCTCTGCTCATGAGACACCTCACGCTGGACCAGCTTGCTCAAGAAATCAGACCCATCATCATGACATGTTCCTTCAGGTTCCTTTCTCTCATTGTGCTGAACACTGAATAGCAACAACTCGGTCACTTACTTGAGAACATTTTGTACAAGGATCCCTGCCACAACGCCCATAGTTGTAGGGAGACTCGCTGCACAAACTCCTTCTCGTTTTAGTGTTTTCTCATCAATATTTGCAGCAACTACGAGTGGAGGAGCACACTGAGGGGAAAGAAATAAAGTTTTAACAGAAGTATTAACCCTCCCCACCCCAGATCACGCACGATTTCAAACTACCCCCTCAGCTGTGCCAGGATCACATTCCCTAGCCAGCTCAGCTTCACATTCCCAGTCCTGCCTTAAGAGCCAAACAAGCAATGCAGCAGAGCAGCACGTACCGCGAAACATGCAGATTCCCCAGGTATGATCAGCTGGATGTGCCCTGACACTGCATTTTCACTCACTCCAGATTCCATCCAGATTTGTCCAAGTTCATTGCAGGCCTGAAAAACACAGAAACACCAAAACAAAGCCGCGCACAGTGTAAACTGGGAGGGGTTAAAAACACGGATCTTCCTGCTTTAAGGCAAAAAGGCTGTCATCAGAAAAAAAGTAGAACAGAAATGATTTCTCTGAGTCAAAGGACAACTTAAAGTTGCCTTCAGGATGGACATGTCCTTTGTATGTCCAGCTATATCCTTTGTGCTTTCCTCAGGACCTGACATTTTTGAACAGCTACAGGCATTAGTGATCCAGTTACCAGCACACTACAGACTCATTGCACAAACTACTATTATACAGTGTATCTGTGGACTTTCAGTGCACGCAAATTATGGATCATGTTAGCCAAAGGATAACAGAAAACACGCACTTGGCATATACCCTACATTGCCTGCTACTATAAACACAGTTTGATTAGGTACACAGCCTCAAGACACTTTATATACAAGTATACAAGAAGTCACATGAAGTATACAGTTAGCTATACACAGTCTTTAAAGAGTTTGAAAGCTTTGATCATACCTTCATATAAACAGAATAATTTGGAAAGATGGAGAGGGCTTACGACACTTAACTCTTTTACTAACCATTAGCTGCTAGAAACTTGAAAGTCTACAGTTATATTTGCGCACATGTGTTTTATGAGAATGGGGTAAAAGCTCAGATTCTGCTTCCTTAAACCAAGGAGGAAATTTCTTAGAACATTTTGATAAGTCCCTGTCTTTTCTCTGGTCCCCACATGTCCTAACATTATTAATAGGAAAAAATACTTCCACATGCTCATGCCCTTGATGGCCTTACCGTGTTAATCGCCATGCGAGCTTCGAAGTTGTCCACGCAGCTCAGAACAAGATCCACAGGCTTCCCCTCCTCTAGTGCCCCGTTACTGAAATAAGCATCAGAAGTTTGTGTGAAACTGCTGGCAGAACAAAATGCCGGTGTGACAATCCGCATGCTGCTTTGGAGCACTTGGGAAGTGTGTATCTAACAAGACCTGTGCAAATAATATGTACTCAAAGCACATACAAGGCCAGGCTGGACAGAGCCTTGGGTGATGTGATCTAGTGTGAGGTGTCCCTGCCCATGGCAGGGGGTTGGAACTGGGTGAACTTCAGGCCCTTTCCAACCCAAACCATTCTGTGATTCTGTGAAATAAGGCCAACTCCAAAGAAAAGGTCTAGGTAGGAATGTCTTCACATATATATATATATATTTCCCACTGGTTTTCAATCGGAAGCCATTAAATCAAAAACCCCACCCAATGAAAGTCAGGCTGTACAGAAAGAACCACAAATCAGCAGAAGTTACCAAGATGCTTTTTGGAGAGATTTTACCTTATTCTATCCATGAAGTGTTCAAAGTTGTCCAGTGTTGTGATGTTGTAGTTATGTACTTCAAACTGAACATCAGGATTAATGTTCCTTATGGAGGAAATAATATGAGCCAATATCAATAAATATGATAACTTGTGTTCTACTCCCTAACTTCACAAGTGTTCCTGCAGTGTTAAGCTTCCAGTCTGACATTCAGAATGTATCCATATTTATCAGTAATTCACAGATTAGAAAAGACCCACAACACTGAAGTGACATAGTTCATACCAAACTTCTGAGCAGAATTAACCATACTTAAAAGACTCACATTAAGGTTTTGGTCAGTATAAAAGTATCCATAAAGTACCAACCATTCCTACAACTATTTTATACTCAAATTTCCAAATGAGATCAGCCTACTTTGCAAGCGATTAAGAGTGAAACATCAGTTTTCCAGAGCAGTATCCCAGGGTAAATACATTCTGATACCCACTTCTCTAAGTCATACCTCAAAGTATGCTCTGCTGCTTGCACTTTACTTAATCCAGCTTGATGAGGTTGGAAGAAGAGTCTGTTCATGTTTGCCAGTTCCACTTTGTCATAATCAAACAGAAGCAGCTGCGATAAAGATTGGAGATTCACTTAGGATAACACAAAGACTGTGCAACCAGAGCATTATGGCAAGGCATTTTATATAACAAAACTCATTCTAAAACCAGCAACAAAACCATCCCCAACCAAACAACCCCCACTTCCACAGTCCCATTCAGCTCACATACAAAAGCTCCAAAGATTGTTCGTGAAAGACTGAATTCTAAGTACTATTCACCAGGAACTGACCAAGTCATGAAAACCACTCTTAAAAAGCAATCTGTTCATTTGATCTAAACTAGGAATATTCAACAGATTATCTACATGAACACTATCATCTCTGTTACCACATTCCTACTTGCTGTTATGGCAGTAACTAGAAATATATTGTTTCTTTCACTTGTCCTGGCAAGTAGTTCTTCAAAAACAATTCACTTAAAATACCTACATCATACACAGACATGCTGATTATTATAAACTCTGAATCAACTGTCCAATGTACTTTTCTGTGCCCAAGATGCTGGGTCTTCAGGAAATGCTCATTCACAGGAAGGGGAATAAACTTTGCAATCAAAAATTGCATCACCTCTCTATTAAGAAATTTCTTGAAGTTCCAAGAATATATGGTCAGGATTTGCCTGGAAATATAAACATCTAAGCCATTTGCCAGATTCCTTCTTTAAAGAAAAAGCCTATTCTATCAACTCTGCAGGTTCTTGATACACACATCAGATTATTTTAAATTGCTGCTAAATTGTTAGCTCCAAGTGCCACATGACAGGAGAAGAGGCAACGGGTTCAAACTTAAACAGGGGACGTTTAGATTGGATATGAGGAAGAAACTTCTTTCCTGTAAGGGTGCTGAGGCACTGGAATGGGTTGCCCAAGGAAGTTGTGAATGCTCCATCGCTGGTGGTGTTCAAGGCCAGGTTGGACAGAGCCTTGGGTGGCATGGTTTAGTGTGAGGTGTCCCTGCCCATGGCAGGGGGGTTGGAATTGAATGATCTTAAAGTCCTTTCCAACCCAAACCATTCTATGATTCTATGACAAGCTAATACATATGACAAAAATCCCAGTTCTATGTCTACCATATTTCAGCTTCATGTCTATCAACTTGTTCTCATAAGACTTTATCTTCTGTGTCAGTTATCCCCTCCTTTATTTTGTTTTCCTTCTGCAATAACCCAGTACAAAGGTTATTTAGTTGGGCTCATATAGAAATAATAGAATGGTTTGGGTTGAGGTTTGGGTTGAAAAGGACCTTCAGATCATCCAGTTCCAACCCTCTGCCACAGGCAGGGACACCTTCCATTAGACAAGGCTGCTCAAAGCCACATCCAACCTGGCCTTGAACACTGCCAGGGACGGAGCATTCACACTGAAATATAAGAGCATGAAGATAATAAGCATCCAAACAAGAATCATTTACATGATTGAGGATTAAGCCCTAAGTAAATACAGACTCTACGTGTGATGTTTACACAAGTGCTGTTCTTGAGTGCTTTCTTTACTACTCTTTTATTGGGTGAAATCAACTGAGTAAAACAAATCTAGTTTTTTATGAAGACAAGTGGTCCATCTACCGTAAAGAAGCAGAGGAAGAAAGCTCTCATTACCTTACCAATGCCACATCGTGTCAGCATTTCAGCAGTCACGCTGCCAACTCCACCTACACCTACAACTGCGACCGTAAAGGTACGGATCTTCTGCAGAAGGAAACCAAACGCACATCAGTTCATCAGAATTGGTCCTCACAGGTGGAAAATGTAAGGCTGTTTCAATGCAGACACAATCCTACCTCATAGTCTTTGACAATTCCCATTCTTTTTAATGCCATCAAGCGACTACGAAGAAAAAACAATGACATTATACAGAGAATGCTCTCTACAATACTATAAGCAATTTTGCTTTTCAGGTATTTTAAATCCTCTTGCTTAAAGACAACCCCACCGAGCACCAAACTCAAGCCTGCTGTTTTCACTGTACTTGTGATTGACAGCTATAGTCTAAACTGAGATAGTAGATGCTTTCCTACTAGAAAAATAGATGCTTTCCTATTACTCCTCCAAGAGAGTACTAACCCTACAGAAACTCCTGTACTTAGCTGGTATGAGTAGCATCACTGAAAACAGGAGGATCCATAGCTATCTTTGTAAATGAATCCCTGATTTACATATTGAAACTCTACACATTTTTCTGTAATGAACCATAGAGCAGCAGTCCAGTGAAGACTGTTCTGTTTTATGATCATATTGTTTAGATTAACTCGAGCATCACATTAAATAAACTAAAAACCAGAGAACATCAGGTTATGAGGATAATTGAAAGAATTGTGAAGTCATCTTTTGTCCTGCTATTGCATTTTTTCATTGAAAGTATCAAAGAAAGTACAAGAATCACCTTGTACTAAAGCAATTCATCCTGAAAAACATAATGCATCAGTATTCCAGAAGCTCTGAGCAATAGAAGAGGCTGCAGATGCTCAAGACTTCTTTAGTCCAAACTCTAAAATAGTTAAGTTAGAGGAATAAGACCTCATGCAACACCAACACCTGAAAAACCCAGTTTCCTCTTGCTCCCCCCGTTAAATCTGAGAGCTTCTTTCCCCACAGAGCATCTGCCTTCACAGAACTGTCTGACCAGTCATAGAATGGTTTGGGTTGGAAAAGACCTTTAAGATCATCTCATCCCAACCCCCTGCCATGGGCAAAGGTTGTCCCAAACATAAGGACATGGAGCTGTTGGAGCAAGTCCAGAGGACACCACGAGGACGATCAGGGGCTGGAGCACCTCCCATACAAAGACAGGCTGAGAACATTGGGGCTGTTCAGCCTGGAGAAGAGAAGGCTGTGTGCAGACCTCAGAGCAGCTTCCAGTGTCTGAAGGGGGCCTATAGGGATGCTGGAGAGGGACTCTTCATCAGGGACTGTAGCGCTAGGACAAGGGGTGATGGGTTCAGACTGAAGCAGGGGAAGTTCAGGTTGGATGTAAGAAGAAGTTCTTCCCTGTGAGGGTGCTGAGGCGCTGGCACAGGGTGCCCAGAGAAGCTGTGGCTGCCCCATCCCTGGCAGTGTTCAGGGCCAGGTTGGACAGAGCCTTGGGTGACATGGTCTGGTGTGAGGTTGTCGCGGCCCAAGTGCATGACCCTTAGACCCCACCAGCCCGGGCCCACCTCCGCACGCCTCTTCCCCTTCCCTTCCCCCTTCCCCAGCCCACGGCCCCAGACCCCGCATCCCTCCCTCCTCCCCACGGCTCAGTCCGGGCGCCCTCCCATAGCCCGACCCCGCCGGTGCAGCCCCTCGCCCCCGGCCGCACCTGTAGGGGTTGGTGTCCGTCACCTCCGGGCTCATGGTGTCGATGCGGGCCCGCGGCGCCGGCCGCCCGCCCCTCTCCCGGGCCAGCTCGTCCTCCAGCTCCCGCACACGCCGCTCCAGCCGCTCCAGCCCGCCCGGCTCCGCCATGGCAGCGACACGTCTGCCCGCCCGAGAGGCTGAGCTTCCGGGAGCGGCAGCGGGCGCCGTCCCCCGCCAGCGCCGGCGCCTCAGGAGCGTTCCCGCCTCGAGGGGGGCTCCTACCATCGCACAGCGGGCAACGGGCGGCTCCGGCCGCGGCTGAGAGCTGGTGCCAGCCGCGGCAGCAGCGACCTCCAGGGAGCCGCGTTGTTCCGAGAAGCCGCCCGCCTCCGAGAGCCAGGTCCTGCACTTGGGCCGCAACAGCCACATGCACCGCTCCAGGCTTGGAGTAGAGCAGTTGGAAACTGCTCATGGAAAAGGAGCTGCAGGTGCTGATTGATGGAGCTGAACATGAGCAGCTTGGGCCCAGGCAGCCAAGGAAGCCCCCAGCATCCTGGCCTGTATCAGCACCAGTGTGGCAGCAGGGCCAGGGCAGTGATTGTGCCCCTGTGCTGGACACTGGTGAGGCTGCACCTCGAATCCTGTGTTCAGTTCTGGGCCCTCATTACAAGAGAGACATTGAGGGGCTTGAGCGGGGCCAGAGAAGGGCAATGGAGCTGGAGCAGGGCCTGGAGCACAGTGTGATGGGGAACGGCTGAGGGACCTGAGGGGTTCAGTCTGGAGCAGAGAAGGCTCAGGGGGACCTGATCGCTCCCTACAGCTGCCTGACAGGAGGTTGTAGTGAGGTGGGGTCGGTCTCTGCTCCCAAGGAACAAGGGACAGGACAAGAGGAAACGGCCTCGAGCTGCGCCAGGGGAGGTTTAGATGGAGCTGAGGAACAATTCCTTCCGCAGAGGGTGCTCAGGCATTGGAACTGCTGCCCAGGGCAGGGCTGCAGTCACCGTCCCTGCAAGGGTTCACACACCGTGGAGATGAGGCTCTCAGTGCCATGGTTTAGTGGTGGCCTTGGCAGTGCTGGGAGCGGTTGGACTGGATGAGCTGAAAGGGCTTTTCCAACCCGGTTGGTTCTGTGACTCCATGACTCGATGAGCGCCGCACTGGCCCGGCGCCGGGGACCGCTTTCCCGGACGGACCGAGCCGCCTCCCGTTGCCGGGGCGATGCCCGGCCGGGCGCGGTGGGCGGGCACGGGCCGTACGGCGGCGGCGCAAGGGCGGCAATGGCGGCGGAGCCGGGTAGTGGTGAGGTGCGGAAGCAGCACCGCTTCGACCAGCGGGGCCTGGAGCGGTACCTGTGCAGCCACCTGCCCGGCTTCCCTCGGCAGCCCGCGGGGGCTCTCGCTGTCAGGCAGTACAGGTAACGGGTGGGCTGCTCAGCCTCTGAAGGGCGAGCGGCGGCCTCCTTTACTGCTGGCACGGGCCCTCGCCCGTGGGGCGCCCTGAGGGGCTGCGGCGTTGCCCGCTGCCCGGTAGGAAAGGTGGGCAGGGTTCCGGCCCTTTGCCCTGGTGAGAGCAGGCAGCGGCCATCGAGGGAACAGGGCTTCCCTTGGGCAGCTGGGGAAGTCAAAGTTCACAGTGGCGACAGAGGGGACCTCCGGCTCAGCAGGTAGCGGTCTGCAGGCAGGAGGTGGGAATGCCGGGATGGGATAGGGAGAATGGCTTCAACCTGACAGAGGGGAGACTGAGATGAGCTCTTCGGCAGAAGTTCTTCTCTGTGAGGGTGCTGAGGCGCTGGCACAGGGTGCCTAGAGAAGCTGTGGCTGCCCCATCCCTGGCAGTGTTCAAGGCCAGGTTGGACCGAGCTGGAACCCCTTGGCAGGGGTTGGAACTGGATGAGCTTTCTTTGTCTTGTGGTTGCAGTTGGAAGCTTCAGCTGATTTGAGCCTTTTTTGTGCCAGGCAGAGTGTTTGTCTCTGCAGTAGTACTTGTTAAACTCTATTACAGACATGCACCCTGACTGCCTCAGGGAGAATGAAAGTGTTGTGGGGAGCATGAGGGCAAAAGTTCACTCGATTTGGGTTTTCTGCTAGTTATCTAATCTTCTATCGGACTAGGTCAGACTGCGTGTTAAAAATGATCTAGAGGGAGGAGAGGAAGGCGGGTAAGGATCAATATGCATGATTGGGATATGATGGGCAAAGTCTTGTGAAGGGTTCGACTAGGTTGTCCTTGTCTTTTACACACGTATGTGGTTGAAATGTCTAGTTTCTATGATTCCTTGTCACTGTAACATTTGTTCTTTAAAATTTTACAGTTACTATGGGCAGTCACTTAAGTGTAGCATAGGTATGTGATAATCAGGACAGCATACAGTGGAGTTTGGTACTAGAATCATCAGTCACTTGGAGAGCTTTCTCTGTGCTTATGTTGTTCAAAATACAGCTTGCCAAAGGACAGATACAATTCTGGGCTAGTGTGAATTCTGCTTTGTTTGATTTCCACCAAATCAGAAAGCTTTACAATTAGTATCTACTGCATACCCTGAAATGTTAATAATGTATCTTTAGGGAGGAGAGGTAAATGCCATCTCCATTTCACAGGAGACCAAACTGTGTATCTGTGACCTCTTTGCAGTGAAAGAAAACATCTTCCTTATAGGCAGGAATAGAACCTCTGGCTTCTGATTTTGTAGGCTATCAATCACTTGCCATCCTTGTATGGCTATACTGGTGAAAAAAAAATAACCAGACAAACCAAGCCAATGTACAACTCTTGAGAAGAACCCTTTCCTCTGCCATTTTGTTCAGGCCAAGTCACAGTGCATTTTGCATCATTTCTGATGAAAGTTTGCAGAATGGGAAGTACTTGAATTTGTAAGTAACTATAATCTTTCTCTTTGTAGCTCAGGCCAGTCAAATCCAACCTTTTATCTTCAGAAGGGTGAGAAGGCTTATGTGCTCAGGAAGAAGCCCCATGGGCCCCTTTTACCTAGAGCTCACAAGGTAAGGAACATACTTCATCAAGCTCCAGACACTTTATATTGCTAAATCTGGTACGTGATGGTGTGGCACATGGTGGAATGTGTCCAGAAGTACAGTGAATTGCTGGATCATTTACAGTTCTCTGTCCTATACTATACACATGTCATCAACGAGGATACACTGTTGTTCACAGTACTCATTTATGTTTGGGAGCTTTTCACTGAACCTAAATTTCTGTGTCTTCTTCAGGTCGATAGAGAATATCGTGTGCAGAAAGCCTTATTTTCAGCTGGATTTCCAGTGCCTGAACCGCTGTTGTATTGCAGTGATGTTTCTGTCATTGGAACAGAGTTTTATGTAATGCAGCATGTGCAGGTTGGTCTTCTAATGAGAGAGATTTCTTTTTCTTCTCCCTATTACAAGCTGCTTTTAAATTGTCTAAAACTCTTTCTGTTAGAGCCTTGTCCAGCATTTACTGCATTTTGTGATACAAACATAAGCAATCCTCTGATATTTTAAGAAATGTTAGATACTGGAAATCGACACTGATTTCAGCTTCTTCAGGACTTATTTCCCACTTTGTTGGAGTTTTTAGCTCAGTGTGTAACCTCTTGGTCTCGGTTAGAGCCCTTGGAAAGATGTCTTGAAATAAGGCAGTATTGCTTCTGTGCAAAGCATACACAAGGCAGAGTGAGAACAATCAAGGTGTAAAGTTATACTGAACCTTGGGACATCCTGGGTCCCCTTTACTTCTGAAGACAGGAATCTACTTACAGTCACCTTTTCTTGAAAACCAAGCAGGATTCCAGCTCAAGCACTAGTTTCAGAAGGAACATGGCATAGCTCTGTCTGTGGTCCATCACTGTAGGGGTTCTGTGGCAGAGTTGATTCTGTTTCTGCTGGATTTTGGTGATTATAATTTGAAGTCTGCTGTATCATTCGCTTTGTTTGTTTTTTTTATATACTGTGAGAGGAAGATTGGAACTCAGGCCTTTTCCCTTTTCACTGCATCCCAGCTCTGTCATCTGGTTCACTGGGAAAATAGAAATACATTAAAGCCATCGTGTGAACCAGTGAAACTGAGGAAGTTAAGGAAGAGTCTGCTTTTTCTTTTCCAATCTGTTACTGGCAGTGTTAAAGGAGAAAATGGAAGAACACACCCAAGTTCTAAACATATTAAACTGCTCCCCCTTTCCATGAATAGTTTTTTTCTGGAATTTAGCTGTTAGAGACAATTGAGAAACGTTTCATTCCTCCCCCCACCCCCTCCCTTACTTTAGTTTGAGGATATCTGGATTGAGTGCTCCAATTCAGACTTTCATCTACTGAATGCATCTGTTATTTTAATTGCCTTCCAATAGACATACTAATGATCTGAGATTACTGTGAATCCCTTCATCTGTCCTGGCCAAGGAGAAAAATAAGTGAGGAAGTAATTTTTGATTGCATAGGGAATGTTAGTTCACTGCATTTGGTTTTGGTCCTAAATGTAGAGCTTTAACTTTTCTTTGTGTGATGTGTACATCCCACCAAGTATCTGATTTCTGATGTTTCCAGGGTCGCATCTTCCGAGACCTCTCCCTGCCTGAGGTGGGCCCAGCAGAGCGTTCTGCTTTATATATTGCAATGATAGAAACTTTGGCCCTCTTGCACTCCTTTGATTTACAGTCATTGGGTCTCCGAGGATATGGGAGAGGACCAGGATACTGCAGAAGACAGGTACAGCTCTTCAAGAAGTCTCTTGTTTTGTCAGGTTTTTGAAGGTTTGTTTGATTTGCAAGCTATATTGTTGTTATTAATGACTTGTAAAGTATTTCAGCTATTAAATGGCTTCACTTAGTTCAGTTATTTGTGCACAGTATAAAGTTAGTATTATATTCAGATCAATTCTGAAATGCTATACTCAGGAAATTATATTTACTCACTTTTTGGAATAATATTAGATTTGGGCTCTGTAAATAGGATTGAAATAGAAAACAGAGGTAACATGGTAATAGTCAAAACCCAGAAGCGTGAGCTTCAGAATTTAGAGCTCATGAAAAACTTGTGAATCAGTTGAAGTGCTTGTATTTCTTTAGGTATCAACTTGGAAAAGACAATATGATGCATCTGCTCATACAGATATCCCTGCCATGAACAAGCTGGCAGAGTGGTTAGCAAACAACTTGCCACCTGATGATAATGAAGAAAGCCTGATTCATGGGGACTTTAGAATAGATAACATCATCTTCCACCCAACAGAGGTATTTGAAATATATCTGTACGTGTTTAGTAGATTTTGGTCCTCCATTTGTTTGTACTCCTACCATGTAATGGGGCACTTACATGGGTGTTTTAGTGCATGATACATATTTGAAAGTAACAGTGGAAAACTTAATGCTTCTCCATACTCTGTGTATGGTGTTTAGCTACCTTACACAGTCCTGGTTTTCACTGCAGGAGCTAGTTACTAGATTTATTCATTAGCTCTAGTTCCTTCTTCAAAGTGCAGGAACAAGACATTTTATATGCATAAATCCTATTGAATTCAGTGCAACTTAAGAGCATATGAAGGCTCACTTCATAAGCATCTCATCCAAAGCCCATTGAAATCAGTGGTATGGCTTCAGTTAACAACAATGGCTTTTAGAACAGGATCTGAATGGATGATACATGATGTTAGTAGAAGCAAAGAAAAGTCTGCCAAAGCTGCTTAGTTAATGGAGCACATGCAGATCACAGAGACCCTGAGATTCCTCATTCATCTTTAGGGGAAAGATATCTTTTTTCTAGTTTCTTAAATAAATGTGTGTTACCTATCTATCAACACAATTGCATTTTCATTATCTTTTTTCCATGCTATTTGCTGGGTTCTGACCAGAATAAATGCTGGGGATTTGTGACCAAGACTTTGCAATTGCTGTTTCACAGCAGAGCAACAGGTGCCACAGATTCCTATTGATAGACAAGCATTAGATCAGCTGATAGACACTGTAGGCTTAAATGTGGTGAGAGACTCCCTGAGCAGAGAGGATCTGGCAGTCTCAGGAATAATCTGTGCTTTTCCTGATGCAGTTGAAAGAATCAACCAAACTGTAAATAGGTAGTTTTAAATAATCTATACAAACTATATGCAGAAAAAAAGTCTTTTGCCCATAGTTTAAATAGCCATGGATCATGAGTAGGCTGGAGGTGTCATTCAGGATGACCGTGTTACTGTATGCATAACATGATACATTAGTGTTTTGTCCATGAGTTTCTGTGCAACAGGACTGGAAACCATAAAACCAAAACCAACCCCATTGTTAATACTACTGTTCTTTAGGATATTTCAATCATATTTTGACTAGAAGAGTTTAGAAGTTTCTGACAGGAAGAACACTACTCAAAAATGAAAATTCAAACCAGAATTTCATTGGAAAAGTTCTTGTTTTGTGCCCCTATAGGAATATTGCTTTTCTGCAGATCCTTACCTAGTGCTAAAAGGAACTGTTTGCTGTAGACAGCCACAATGTGTGTCTTTAAACACACAGTAACTGAGTAAAGCTGTTGGATGTTAAGTGTGTTGTGCATTTGTGGATGGAGAGAATTTATCTACTAGCATTTGCTTGAGGTTTTTATTTTTCTTTAAGGCTCGTGTTTTGGCAGTACTGGATTGGGAGCTTTCAACTGCTGGTCATCCTCTAGCGGATTTAGCATATGCCACTCTGTTCTACTTTTGGCCTACATCTATTAAGGACTTAAGTCAAGGAACTGTCTTGGGTTTCAAAGACACCGTGGGTATGACACTGTAATCTTTTTGTTGAAATGAATCCCAGGGTTGATTTCTATTTTGATATATTACCTTTATAATAATAATTCAAATAATTAATAAGCATATTAATTTGCACTTGCAAAGAACTTTTCTATTGTTTTCTTTGTAGGAGAAAAGAGGCTGATAGGGAGGTTTAAGGTCCTGTTTTAACAACCTGTGGTTCAGCCGCAGGATGCTACTTCTGCAAAAGTTTATTTTGAACCTTTCTTGGAGGCGATGGAAAAAACCTGAATTGAAAATGTAAATTTATCACTGATTAGCGCTACCACCCCCCTGCCCCTTGGTGACATTGATTTCCTGATGGAGTGGATGCAAGGGGCAGTAAAAGTGTTCTGCTCATCTGAAATTCTGACAACTCCTATGTCCTCTTAGCTCTCTCTACCACACTTAGATCATGAGACATGTTAAATCATGTTGTTTACTATGTCAGTGGAATAAAGCTGAAAAACTGTTCAGATATTTAAAGAATAAGGTGGAAAAGTAATAGAAAAGGTTGAGTATTCTAAAATATTCTGTCATTCTTTTGTAGAAACCCCCTCATTTGAAGAACTGGTTTCCATTTACTGCCTCTGCCGGGGCATCAGCACTACTTTAGCCAACTTGAACTTTTTTCTTGCTTTGTCATATTTTAAAATGGCAGCAATATCCCAGGTAATACACTCACATTTGCTGAAATGTCACATGGTTTTCTTAGGAGTATTTGTAGTTGGTAATACTTATTTAAAATACAGGGGAAGGTGGTTGGGGGCTCTGGGCCTCAGGTTTCTTCCATCAGTTCTCCAGGTCAAAGGGAATAACCTTGAAAAGGCCAGGTGGATCTGGCAGGTTAATAAGTGATTAGAAGTGTGGTGCCATAGTCACAGGTTTGGTTGTTTAGAAGATGGAACTTGATTTGGGAGGCCTACTGGAGCCTGGTGGAGCTGGTCTGACAAGGGGAATTGCTGCTTTGGTAGGAGACTTGCCAGGCTGATCAACTGATGCTTCCAATCAGTTGCCAGCACTTGTAGTAAATGCTTGGAGCAATGCAGAGCTACTTCAGCTGCTCCAGCCAATGAGTCAGCTTTATTTAGAGCTCAGCTCAGATGCCTCTATACAAATGCCCATAGAATGGGGAATAAACAAGAGGAATTAGAGATGTGTGCACATCTGCGGGGCTGAGAAGATTGGGGGTGGTCAGCCTGGAGAAGAGAAGGCTGTGTGGAGACCTTGTAGCAGTCTTCCAGTGTCTGAAGGGGGCTACAAGGATGCTGCGTAGGGACTCTTCATTAGGGACTCTAGTGACAGGACAAGGGGTGATGGGTTCAAACTGAAACAGGGGAAGTTCAGGTTGGATATAAGGAAGAAGTTCTTCCCTGTGAGGGTGCTGAGGCACTTGAATGAATTGCCCAGGGAGGTTGTGAATGCTCCATCTCGGGCAGTGTTCAAGGCCAGGTTGGATGGAGTCTTGGGTGACATGGTTTAGCGTGAGGTGTCCCTGTCCATGGCAGGGGGTGGAACTAAATGATCTTAAGGTCCTTTCCAGCCCTAAATATTCTGTGATTCTATGATATGACATTGTTGGGATCACAGAAACATAGTGGGATGGCCCCTATGATTGGAGTGTTGGAATGGAAGGTTACAGGCTCTTTAGGAAAGAAAGGCCTGGCAGACAGGGAGGGGGAGTTGCTATTTATATTATGGATAGGCTGGAGAGTATGGAACTTTGCCTGGAGACAAGTGAGCAGTCAACAGAGAGCTTGTGGGTCAGGGTCAAAGGGAGAACAGCAATGGGGGACATTACTGTGGGGATCTGCTACAGGCTACCCAATCAGAAGGACTCTGTGGATGAAGTGCTCTATAGACAGCTAGGAGCAGCCCTTTGTCCTCGTGGGGGACTTCGACCACCCTCATATCTGTTGGAGGGATGGGATAGCCTGGCACAAGCAGTCCAGGAGGTTCCTCGATTGTGTGGAAGACAACTTCCTTCTGCAAGTAACAGAGGAGCCGACAAGGAGAGGTGCCATGCTTGACCTCGTCCTCCCGAACAGGGAGAGGCTGGTTGGGCATGTGATGCTCCAGGTTAGTCTTGGCTGCAGTGATCATGAGATGGTTGAGTTTGAGATCCTCAGGGCAGTTAGAAGGGCGTGCAGCAAGCTCACTGCCCTGAACTTCAAGAGCAGACTTTGGCCTCTTCAGGAGTGTGCTCAGTAAAGGTTCCATGGGATAAAGCCCTAGAGGGCAGGGGGGCCCAGAACTGCTGGTTGATATTCAAGGATCACCTGCTCCAAACTCAGGAGTGTTGTCCCTGCTAGGAGGAAATGGAACAAGAAGACCAGGAGTCCTCCATGAATGGATAGGGAGCTGCTTATTATAAGCACAGGAGACCAGTCTTGAGATGTGATTAGAGGGAAAAATAAGGTTCCTTGATTCATTGTTATAGAAGTAACTGTTTAATTAAATATTCAGGCATTATAGGGCATAAGTATATTTTAATGACTTGCAGCATGAGGTCAGCACACCAAATGTGGGATAAGGTACCTGGTATTAATATGGAGTAAGAGTGTATATGTGGGTAGTTAATTTAGTTGTGGATAATAAATATGTGTATACTGTTGTCGGCACCAAGCATGTTCATTATATCAGAGATGGATCAAAACCACTATTAATCTGTCTGAATGCTATTTTTTTCCTTTTAAGAATATGTGCATTTAAGTGTTACTTTCATAGTTGAGGAATTCACCAATCTATTAAAGAGACAATTTTAAGTGCCTATTATACCATATATGCCTTTCTTTTGGTTTTAGGGCATATATGCTAGATATCTCCTGGGAAATGCTGCTGCAGAGAATAGTCATGAATTTGCTAAGATTGTGAAGCCTTTGGCAGAGAAAGGGTTAGAGCTCTCAGAAAGGTAAGGGTGGTCTAAACTACTGGCCAAAGGCAAGGCAAAGCTCTTACAACACCCTTACTTTTTAAATGCCTGAATAAGGCAGCTTGTATTATTATGAGGGAAAATCTGGTCTCACTTGTTATTGCATTTCATGTCCTTCTTAGGTCATCTTTCAGCAGCACACATCGCAGCATCTCCGGAGAGCTGTTCCATCAAAGCAGGAAAGGCCAAGAAACGTTGCTGAAGGTGAAGCAGTTCATGCAGCAGCACATATACCCAGCTGAGAAGGTAGAAGCTTTCAGTAAACCTATTTATAAATTAAAATGTTACCACTAGAGTTTATGAACATGTCAAACTATGGTGAGAAGTCACTGTGCTGTTTCTTTCTTTCAAAGCAGCCTTCTGTTCATGCCGTCATGTTTGTGGCATTGCAAAATCTTTATAAGGTATAGCGTTTCCTTTTGTCAGAATTCAGATGTCGTCTGTGTTGTGAATAAAACTGAGGGACTTTGAAAACCTTTTAAAGTTTAAGAACTACTCTTTTTAAGAATAGTTACTGTTTAAAGGTATTTGCCAGAAGACTTTTAACACTCACAAACCCCTAAAACTCTTGCATACTAAGCAGAAAGATGCTTAAAAAATGGAAACTGCTGGTGTTAACCTATACAAGGATGAATGATTCTGTTTCTTGCCTTATTTTTAAGGCTGTGAATTCTATCCAAAAAATGGCATTCCACAATGTGTCAATTTAGCCACATTCCTGAATATGCCTGATATCAACTGAAGGTTTGAAACTGGGTAATAACATATCCACAAAAGTCCCTAATTAGGGGAAGGGAAAATGAGGTCATAGAATCATAGAATAGGTAGGGCTGGAGAGGACCTTGAGATCATCCAGTTCCAACCCCCCTGCCATAGGCAGGGACACCTCACACTAAACCATGCCACCCAGGGCTCTGTCCAACCTGGCCTTGAACACGGTCAGCAATGGAGCATTCACAGCTTCCCCGAGCAACCCATTCCAGTGCCTCACCACCCTTACAGTAGAGAATTTCTTCCTCATATCCAATCTGAACTTCCCCTGTTTCAGTTTGAACCCATTACCCCTTGTCCTATCACTACAGTCCCTGATGAAGCATTTTTAGTTCTTAGCCTAGGGACAGTGTGGTTCAGCTTCCAGCTTCATGGAAGCACAGATGGCTTTTGTTGCAGAATTAGGATTTCTGGCTTTTGGTAGGTTTTATTCCTTGTTTTTTTTTTTTTGCCATCAGGCAGAAACTCAGAGAACATACTGAAAGATTTAGGAATGCATCTGCCTGTCACAAGGAGGGGGGTGAGAGCAGAAACTCTTGATATGGAAAGTTTCCTAAAAGCCTGTTTGTAGTTGGTTTTGGATTTTCCAAGGAAGCCTTGCTATAATTAAAGCACTTGCTTTAAAACCAAGCCAACCACACATAGCCATGCGAGTTTTGCAGATGAGTAGCGTTGTGCTCCAAAGTTATTTCTGATAACTTGTGGATCAGGACTTAAAAATTCTACTTAGGAACTTGTCTTACTGCGTGGTTTTCAGAAGAGGGCACTATTGTATTCACTCCAAAACTAATTCTGGGCCTGCTTCATGCCTCACTAAAACATGCTTGCGCACATACTTGGATACTGAAGAGACAGTTTTACTTAGTTCGGAATGACTGCTTACATAACCTGTTAGGAATTATTATGTCAGGAAAATAAAATGTATGATTTGTGGGCTTTTTGGTGTTTGTTTTTTTTTCTCCATTAGAAAAGATTAACTGGCTTACATATGTGAATGTTATGATGGAAAACCTGAATCTGAAGTGTTAGTACAGTCAGACTTTTATTTGTTTTACTTTAGAGTTCATGCCTCTTGTGCATACTGTTGGTAACAGTTGTATCACCAGAAAACACTGACCTTCTAATGTCATCATCACATGCTTTAAACCACCCCAAATCACTTCCCTGTATGAACTAAGGAACTGATTGGGGTCATCTCCATGATGCATTTAAAGGCTTACAAAATGAATAGATTGCAACCAACTATATAATAAAAACCTGTTGAATATTTTTTACTGGTTTCTTGGGGTATAGGTCTGGAAAAGACACCATGTTATTACTTGTGTATGTTACTTGTGTTCATTTAAACAATGTCTTTTTAATTGTTTCTCGAAGGAAATAATAGCATATTATGCTGGACATGGAAATACTGAGGAAAAATGGAAGAAACCACCACTGCTTGAGAGACTGAAGGTATGGGATAATAAATATGCTTGAAAACTAGCAGGAAAAGAAACAGGCACTGACACGAGTGTAAGAATGTTTGGCATATCCTGCTAGAGAAGTTACTCCGGTGCGAGGAACAGTGAAAGGAAAGGAAGAAAGAAGTGTGCAAAAGAAGATGAGAGGTATGAATGAGAGAGGAGCAAAGCAAAAGTGGGTTCTGTGAGGGATATGTCTTAATTTTAAGTCAAAGACTGTACCTATTGAAAAGAGCTATGGAAAATAGGTATTTTGGACAGTGTATTAGGCAGGAAGGAACAAAACAGGCAGCAAGCCAGAATTTTTTATTTGCTTTAAATTTGTTGTTGATGTTTTTCTCTGTTGATTCTTTCAACAGGAAATGGCCAAAGCAGAAGGTCTGTGGAACCTTTTTCTCCCAGATGTCAGTGGTCTCAGCCAGCTTGACTACGCACTAATAGCTGAGGAGACTGGGAAATGCTTCTTTGCCCCTGAGGTTTTCAATTGTCATGCTCCAGGTCAGCAATCCTGTTCTGTATCAAAACCACTGAGAGCGTTAAAAAGTTGGGCATCTTATGCCTTAGGAGTTGTATGTCTCCAGAAGTAAATGTCTGCTGATTTCTTACAGACACTGGGAACATGGAGGTCCTGCACATGTATGGGACAGAAGAGCAAAAGAAAGAGTGGCTGGAGCCTCTCCTAGAAGGGAAGATTAGTTCTTGCTTCTGCATGACAGGTAAATTTTTCTCCAGAAGAAAGTTAAAGACAATGGGCAGACACTTCACATGGCATGTGCAAAAAGTACAGAACTACAAGTTGTCATGTGTTAATGAAATAATACAGCAGTCTTCACTGCATCTGTGAACAGTGTTTGAATACAAAACCATCTAGGAGACAGGAGTGAAGCACCCTTCCTGCCCTTACCCAATAGTTAGGGTTTTTCGTGGTTACAATGACTAGTATTTGCTTTACCTATATTTTCAGTTTATCTTTATTCCTATAAAAATACCTTTGTTTTCTTTTTTTTGTGCCAAACAGGTTTACAATAGAACTTACCCTTTTTTTTTTTTTCAATGTGCTTTGGGGTTCTCTGGAAACATACAATTAGGTACAAGTATGATTATTGTGATTAGATTTGTGTAGTTTTGCAGCATGTTTTAGGTAGAGGTTTTAAAACATAACCTGAAGATACGTTGCAATATGCAAAATTGATGCACTTACTTTACGTCTGTAGCTTAACATTAGTTTCAATTTTAAAAGCATTCAGCATCTCTGGATACCTGGCTCTTGATACAGGAAGGCAGCTTTTTAATCACCAGCAGAGTGAGGTTCTGAAAACAGCTTTTCTACTGGGAGCAAAACAGTGTTCCTGTCAACAGGGTATATCTAGAGTCCTTATGTTTGTGGGGGTAGTACTACCTGTAAGTTTAATCCAATGGTTTGTTTTGGTTTTTCCTTTAACACAGAGCCGGATGTGGCTTCAAGTGATGCCACCAATATGCAGTGCAGCATTGAACGAGATGGAAATAGTTATGTGATAAATGGCAAGAAGTGGTGGAGCAGTGGTAAGTACAGAAACCCTACATAAGAACGTCTAACTCTAAAATTCTTTCCAGGAACTGATAAACCAAAAGTATTTATGCGTCATTCCTGAGATGGGAAACTGTCTCTTCCTGAATAAAGGCAATAGAATGTAAACCAAAAGAAGGAGCTGAATCGAGCTTTTGTTCTATGAAGCAAAATCAGAGACTTAAATCCAGTTTGGGGTTTGGGCTCTTTTTGGAGCCTCTGAATTTCATTCACAGAATGAATGCTACTATTTTACTTCAGCATTTCCTCTTTCCATCAGTCACTTAAATGTTTATGGCTGTAGCCTTTACAGTGTGTTTTTATGTAGCTGTCTCGGCAGCTTGTGTGTGTCTAGTTACAGTAAGATTTGATTACTTTTTAAAACTAGCCTGTTATGCTGTTGGACTGACTCTTGGAGGTGAATTTCTTGTATTTCATACTATACTTCCCAGGAAAACCAATAGTAAGTGGTAAATGTCCCTGATATTGTGGTACTGTTGCTTTTTTACCACAAGATACGTGACAGCAACTTGAAAATCATTATTCCCTGGAAGTTCAGAAGCCAACTAAATGGAGATGTTAGCTGGAGTGAAACTTGAATGTTTTGTTTATGTACCTTTGAGTATGGCAGCTGCCTACTGATATATGCTGGTGCAATACCTAGGCTCACCAGGAGATATGACTGTCTTTTCTAGCACTGCAAAACTGATGGCAGAAGGAAGGATGGTAATCTCGTGTCTCTCAGTGTCACTTCACTGCTGGCTGCTACCTTTGCTTGGAGTCAGTGTCTCTAAAAGGTGCATTGCAGTTCCTAAGGAAGCAACGGCAAAGTTTGTAGGAGGTTACACACAAAATATTATTCATAAAATGAGTTACACAAATTATAACAAAGAGAGTGAACATAAGAGTGAGCATGGTTTATCTTATTGCTAATAGAAGTAATTGGGACAGTCAGATTTGCATAAAGACACATACAAGGCATTGCAGTTTCAAGAAGTTTAAGAAGCACAGTACATGCAGCTTTGTGTTCGTCAGCCTCCTTTTCTGCCCAGTTGATTTTTCAGGGTTATTTTGGGTGGGTTTGTTTTTTGGCATTGGTCACAATATCATTCTGGCTGCAACCAGCCTGTGTTTGTGAAGAAAGGTCACACATCACTCATGCAAGGAGTCAGTTGCCTTGTGGAACAAACGGAGTTTCTTCCGATGCTCTGCACTTCTACGGTAAATCCAGTAAAGCCCTAACCCTAAGCTTGTTAACCCTGGCTTAAATATGTCAGATTCATTGTGTATGTGTAGACCATCTGCCAAGCACTCTGACTTTATCTGTTCACACCCTAGTATTTCGCAAAACACTGGGCAGAAATTCTGTTAGCTTTTGTCATCCAAACAGGGGGAAGAAGCTCGTGTCTTGTTTATGCTACTGTTGTTTCTTCTCTGTTATCGTAGAGCTTGCTTCTTCCAGTCCCTAATTTTGTAACTAGGAACAATGTCTAAAGGTGAGAGATTCTTGCTGGCTTTCATAATTCATAGCTCAGGCATGTTGTCAGAGCCCACAGGATGTTTGAAGACAGGGGCTGTATGCTGTAATACCGCTCTTGATTTTGAAAGCTAATATAGCTGTATATAGTTGAAATGCTCCCAGAGACTCATGGAAACCTGCTGTTTTCCTGGAATCCAAGCCAGCAATGTGGCAGGGACAGCTTTGGGAACTCTCTATGGAAAAACTAAATCGCACAGAGTATGAGCTCTGTATGGATTCAGAACCACTCTCATCCATCAAGCAAGGTCTTGAGCCTTTGCTGGTTGATAAATGACTATGATGAGAGATGTCAATGCCCACTAAACCAAACCAAACATATAAGAATAAATGAAAGGCAGTGCACTTTCTGGATTCTTTGAGTTTATTGTATCTTCATCTATTTTAGCAGATACAGTTATGGCAGTGTTTGATTCATTTTACAAAGACTGACTAGAAATTCAAGGCCCTGTATCTGAAGATTAACTTTTTCTTACATTTGTCCTAATGCTTTGACTGGAGTGCTTTGGCATTTACAGAGATCTAGAATGCGCTTCCCATGCACTGGCCTTATGGAAGTTTAGGGTGAGCAAAACAAGAGACGTGAAAGGTTAGTTTTGGTAGTTACTGGGATTTGTGGAGGATGTTGTTGTGACTGTACGTATCTGGAAACACATAGAGAATGTCTCCCCTTCCCAGTTCTCAGCCATGAACTTAGACCTCAGTTCAAGCTGCAAGGCTGTCTATGGAATGATAGTTAAGGAAAGAAATGGAACTGATTTATTAGGCAACTGTTCCATTTATTTTACAAAAGAGTTGGGAAAACACAAGATTATGAACTTTTGGTACAAATGGTCCTGTACTGCTGCTTTATTGCTGATGGTTTCTGTTTTAATTAGATGTTTAGACATGTGCAAGTTGATCATTCTCGAGCTTATATTTCCATTTGTCTCTAGGAATTTCAGTATCTAGTTCTTGCCTGATGCTTCATTTTGATCAAGATGTTCCACTTTGAACTGTTCTGTAGTGACTTGGCTGGTCTGCAGGTTCAGAAAGTCATCTGAAAGTTGACTTGCAGAGAAACAGCTGCTGAAACAATACCTTTGTATAGCAGTATAAGTAGTTATTATAATTAATACTAGTAATTCCCTTGGTTACATAAGATGATAATGAAAGCAGTGGAGAGTCCTATATAGTGAAACTAGTTGTTTCTTCAGTATGGTCTTCGTAATTCATAGAAATCTCTTCAGGTCTTCCATTCTGTTGTTGTCTTCTCCAGTACCCATAATTTTTTGCAATTCTCATAATGTGCATTTTAAAAGAGGCTCCCAGAAAGACATAGAGAAGAGGATTGAGGCAAGTGTGAAACAAAGCTATGCTCTTGGTGACCTGCAGTGCAACGTCTATGGTTTTACTTGTCTCACAGTCAGTGATCAACATGTAGATGATATCTATGGCTCGCCAGAACTTGACAATGTTGTAAGGTAGCTGGGTAATAATAAAAGTAGTCACTACTGCCAGCAGGACCATGAAAGGTCGAGACTTTTTAGCACTTGCAGATCTAAAGATTGCTTGAGCAGTAGCTGAATAGCAGATCAGCATTACTAGGAAAGGAAGCAGAAATTCCAGGATAATTTCCAGGATTTGAATGGTTGCTTTTAAGAGCGTTTCCATGTTCACTGGAAATACTGGAAAGCATTCGTTCCTGTCATTGTGTTTCTTGACTTGATTAAATAGCAGATCAGGGATACTGAGGAAAGTGGCGGTCAGCCAGACACAGATGCAGGTAACACTGCAGTGTTGACTGATTCTTCTGTGACCCCTGGATTCAGAAGTGGCCTTGTATCTATCCACACTGATACAGGCCAGGAACAGCATGCTAGAGCTGAAATTCATGGTGTACAGAGAAGAAGCGAGCTTGCACATTGAGTTTCCAAGTTCCCACCCCTGCACTGCATTTGCAGCCCAGAAGGGGAGTGTAAAGAGCAAGAGCAGATCCGCAATGGCTAGGTGCATGATGTATGCATCTGTCTTAGTCTTCGGTTTCTTGCAATAGGCGTAAATTGCAACCACTAATGAATTTCCAGCGACTCCAAGAGTGAAAGCCAATGCATAGAACACAGGGAGGAACACTTTACTGAAGTTTCTCACATCACTTTTTTCACAGAGAAGTTCATATGCATCGTAATCTATAACAGAGTTGACATCATCCTCCTCATCCTCAGTCCAGTAATCAGTTGAGTTACTCAGATCCCAGCCCATGGCAAAGCTACAAGACACACACAAAAAAAAAAAAGAGGGGAAGGGAACACCAAAGAAATAATACTGGGTTTAAATTTTAACATTTCTGTTGAATCCTAACCCACTTACTCGGGGTTTAAAGCAGTTAAAGAACCCCTGGTTCAAGTTTAAAATAGTTTGATATTGTACGTTTGCGAACAATCAAAGTAGAGCTAGACCATGATGGAGGCACAAAATAGGGTAACTGACTACATGCAGCCTTCCAGTGTCTGAAGGGGGCTACAAGGATGCTAGAGAGGGACTCTTCATCAGGGACTGTAGCGATAGGACAAGGGGTGATGGATTCAAACTGAAACAGAGGAAGTTCAGGTTAGACATAAGGCAGAAGTTCTTCCCTGTGAGGGTGCTGAGGCGCTGCCACAGGGTGCCCAGAGAAGCTGTGGCTGCCCCATCCCTGGCGGTGTTCAAGGCCAGGTTGGATGGGGTTTGGAGCAACCTGGTCTAGTGGAAGGTGTCCTTGCCCATGGCAGGGGGTTGGAACTGGATGATCTTAAGCTCCTTTCCAACCCAAACCAGTCTGGGAATCTATTAGTGAGTCTGTCTGTGCAATACAAAGTAAAACGGATTCAACTGAAATGCTTTCATTAAACTTAGCATTTGAGAGTGCAAGGTGCTTTGAGTGCACTGCACTGGTTTCCACATTTCAGTTGAAGAGCCATCATTGCTTAAACTGCACTGACTCAGCTGTGTTTGACAATATTCCACTGCAAAATTAATCTGTTTGTACCTTTATAGGGTTGAAATTACGCCTTCATCTTTATAGCCTCTTCAAAGCCAAATACCAGTTGAAGGCTGTAAATGCTATTACAATAGAGTGGATAATGAGTACTAACAGATTAAAGCTGAGAGGAAAGCAGTAGGATTCTGTGTCTACTGTCATAAATTTTGGCAGATTTGGGATATGAGTATAGTATAGGAAGAGTGGGCATGTATATCTATGTGTCTCAGGCACATGTGTGTATGCATGCCCATTACATAAAGCACAGCTAAAGAGCAGCAGATCAAGCTTAGCTCAGTCTCCATCCCACACAGAGTGAGCCATGCCTACAAGGAATTCCTTCCAGAATCAGATTGCTGTGGGTATGCTTCATCTTCCAGCTGGAGACTTTTCAGGATGTTATGACAAGAAAGGAATCTTACCACGTACAAAACTGCCCGCAAGTACCCAAACAGCTCAGAAGCTCTGCTGCTTTCACAAGTACTATCTCGTGACACATTTACTCTGTAAACACTAAGGCTGTATTCTCGGTGCCAGTTTAGGGTTGAAGTTGGAGTGTTTGTATGATTATATCTCAAGCAAGTCACGTCCTACAGTATTTTCTTCTTTTCCTGTAATTGTGTTCATTGACTGTTTCAGTGAAATTCTTTCTATTGCAAACTACAGTCCTGCAGTGCCTTGTTTTCTTGTGATAAATGGGATTAAGACTTCCTAACAGCAGTAGCAAAAAGGAGCTGAGAATGAAAAGCACATCTTCCTTTCTCATCCTCTGCAGTGTTTCAGAATTTCAGTCCATTGTTACTGAAAGCTGCAATTTGGCTTTTTCAAGCTTGAAAAATCTGCAAACACCATTTCTGGTTTTTAGACAGGTTTCAAATGAAGGCTCACCAAACCTTTGTTATAAACAGGAGCTCTTCAAATTTCTTCTTGTGTATTCTATCTACCAGGAAAAGTAAGTTACAGATTGAGCTCATGGTCAGGAATGCAGACCAATGAATAGAGAGAAATGGGTAATTCCTGGTTTTGCTTGATTTTCTTCCCCCAACTCTACATTTTTTAAAGAGTCTGTTAGAAATTATCTACTTGGTTTGGCTTTGTCCCTTATGGCTGTTATTTTGTTAGCATTTCAAAACACTTCCTGAGATAAACTTCAAACAATGATTACTCCTATTTTAAGTCTTGTGATCTGTCATTTACTGTTGTCTAAATAAGGTGTGCGGAATGGAAAACCGCAGGAATTCATGACTTGGGCAAGGGATGTCTATTCTATGCCTAACAAGCTGGAGTTTTCAGCAGGGGTAATCTTTTGCAGCTTTATGGTACTTGGAATAGAGACTCAGACAGCAGCAGCGAGTGCATCAGACAAGAAACTGCTGCAGGGAATGCTTAAGCCACTTAGTGAAGATTAAAGGTTCGGTTTTGGTCTCAAACACTTACTACAGAACCCACCTGGGAATGCTTAATCAGATTGGACCCCTGGCAGATTGGCTTGAAAGCAAAACACTAAACATTTCAGTGTGAATTTCAAGGCAGCTGCAGATCTCAAAGCAGTTTGGCTGTGACAACGAACATGTGCTGCTGCCTGACAGGCTTTTGTCTGACCTGGGATTTTGACAGAAACAAAGCTACCTAAAATGCAACAGTTGATATTTTCCCCTTAAAAACATGTTTTGGCTAGCATACCTGTTCATATTATCATTCCTGTTAATGTTGTTTCTCAGGCATACGTATACATGCCATTACATAAAGCAGAGCAGTCCCATGGGAGCCAGGCGCTGAGCAGTGGTGGAATAAGCTTAGTTTAGTCTCCATCCCACACAGAGAGCCACCTTATTCCCACGTGGAATTCCTTTACAATCAAATTGCTGTGGGTATGTTGCATTTTACAGCTGGAGACTTCTCGGGATGTTATGCACAGGAAAGAATCTTATCACATACAGAACCACGCACAAGTGCCCAAATAGCTTATAAGCTGTTTGTTACCATGTGCTGTTCTCTAGGAGGCACATTAAGAGATGTATTAACATGAAGCTTTGCATGTTTTCTTGCAGTATTATTCCAGCCTTTCAGTTACATACAAATTGTTTCTGTGTGTGTAAACTTCACAGGGGATTGTCTACACATTGAATTGAGTTAGTATCCCCAGTTTAAACAGACAGCTTTTTTATTTCAGTGAATTAAGCAGCATTCCGATCATCTACTGAACAATTCTAACTGTTAAACTGGTAATGAGCACGTGCCTTAGTTAAGTTGGCTTTACAGAGAAATGTCATTTCACTAAGTAAACCCTAGCTCTTCTCTATATAAACAAGTATATCACACGTAATACAAAGAGCAGTGAATAATAAAGCAAAACTAACCTTTTGTCAGCCGACTGATAGCAGGTACCACAAGTGAGATGTCCTCTGGTGAAATGGGCTGAGTTGCTCTGATATTGCATGTTGTCTTCCAGCGCCACACCCTCAGCTGGAAGGCAGTTACACTTTCATTTTGACTGCTTTCCTGGAAACTCTCCTCACGGTGAACATGTGTATTTCCTATGTTCCAAGTGGAACGTGAGCCTTCTTTGGAAGGTCTCGACTCTCTCTTGCTATTTCACTGTAGTGTTGGTTTATTCCCGAGAATCCGAGTGTTTGTT
Organism: Myiopsitta monachus; assembly: GCA_017639245.1. Classification (NCBI taxonomy): domain Eukaryota; kingdom Metazoa; phylum Chordata; class Aves; order Psittaciformes; family Psittacidae; genus Myiopsitta; species Myiopsitta monachus. The sequence continues at coordinate 4,922,169 of CM029928.1, forward strand.
GGTTTGGGGTTTTTTTACGTCATCAAAAGGCTTTTATCAAATCACACCTTTAAACAGGAGAAAAGGAGAGAAACAGGGGAGGTCTGTCTGGGGCAGAGTTACCTGTAGGGACTCACTATATTCTTCAGTTTTGATGGCTGCCTCTATAAGGCTTTAAGGGATCCTTATATTCCCTTTTTAAGTAACGCGTTAGCGGATACAATAGAAAGATGAGTTTGCTTTTTGTGAGATGGGGGAGGTTGCTCTTTCAGTATGTGATATGGAACAAAACCAGGAACATAATAGGGAAAAGATGTGAAAGCAAGTGGTAACTTGTCAAAGAGAGTATAAGCAGATATCCTGGACCCTGTGGGAGAGCTGTTAGGGACTTGGATGTTACCCGTCAGACTCATAATAAAGTGTTTGGCAGTGTATCTATGGAAACTGCAAGGCAGGCAGATACTGAAGAAATAAAACAGAAAGATGTTATCCCATCTATGAGGTTTCTTCCACTTGAAGTGTGCTGTCTGTATTATAGAGTCAAAACTTGGACAGGAAAGGGAAGAGGGAGAAGTTCTGCAGTCTGCATGCAGCTATCAGTATTTCTGCACTGAGGCATGCACTTATCTGTGTTAAGAATTCCAAAAGTGACTGCATATTGCTTCAGTTTCCACAATCTCTACAGCTTCAAATTGGTCTCTTGTGCAGGAATATGTTGTGCAGTGTCAGGAGTCTTCCATGATCTTCTGGAGCTTTTGCTGGAATCATCCTGTATACTGTAGCAGCATACTGAGCTCCAGTAAAGGCAATACTGAAGCCAAATAACAGAGATTTTGAGGTGGCCGGAGGTCAGTTTTTGCTTTTGGCACACTAACCAAATTGACACACCTGCCACAGCTGGATTGGCCGTCTGTCTGTGCTTCAGCATGGGAAAGGAAAGCTCCATCAAAATGGGCAGCTAAGGATGTAATGGGCAGATGTTTTCCCACATACTTCTGGCTGCATTTACATTCACAACAGGAAAGAAAAATGGGCTGGGAGAGGAGTTGGAGTCTAGGGAAAGAGCTGCAATATTTGTGCGTATTTCATAGAATCCCAGGCTGGTTTGGGTCAGAATGGACCTTAAGATCATCCAGTTCCAACCCCCTGCCACGAGCAGGGACACAGTGTTTTCATCTTGAGTTCTCTCAGTGCTTCACAAGTGTTCCTCGGGGTTGCAGATAAGACATTTGGGTTGCTTCCAACACGTCTGCTTATTGCAAGTTGTCTTGTGCTTAGAGGCCGGAGCTATATCTCTTTCAAGTAAGTGTATCTGTCAGGCTTTGTTTCAGTATGGTCCCCAACAAGGTCAGGCTAGAACTGTTAATGCTCCCAAGGAAATAGTTTATTGCCTGCAGAAAAGGATGTTGTGTTACCTGTGCCTAAGTAAAGGGTCCTGTGGGCAGGCTGCAGGAAGGCAGTTCATGTAAATCCTGTGCTGTTTGTTGCCATTACATTTCAGTACAGCCCTGCAGACCCAAAATAACTAAAAGAGATTTAGTAAGTAAGAGTGAATGCAAAACAACAGTGGATCTTGTTTAACTGAGAAGCACTTTTGGCTGTGTGAAAGTGAGATGAAGGTGAGGAAAGAAACATTCCTGAACTCAGCAGCAGGTCTCACTGGCACTGTGTGAGACTGTGAGCCTGAGCTGGGAACAGCTGGCATCCACATTCAGTGATGGGACTGTGTAGCCCTCACTGAATAGCTGCACAACCCCAGCATTGTCTGTCTGTACTGGTGGCAGCCATATGTGAACTAGATGCCCAGCAGCCCGGCTCCTCCAGTTATCAGGAGAAGATGAGATAAAACTACAGAATACATTGTGCTAGTGAATAGAAGTTATTGCCTGGTCTCCATATTACACCAATCAATACCATGCTTCCATCCAGCCTACTCAATCCAGTTTTCTCTTGTAGGAGAGTCCAAAACACATGGTTAGCAGCTGCCTTTATAGAATCATAGGAAAGGACATTAAGACCATCCAGTTCCAAGCCCCCTGCCATGGGCAGGGACACCTCTCACTAAACCATGCCACCCAAGGCTCTGCCCAACCCGGCCTTGAACACAGCCAATGATGGAGCATTCACAACTTCCCTGGGCAACCCATTCCAGTGCCTCACTACCCTTACAGGAAAGAATTTCCTCCTTATATCCAATCTAAACTTCCCCTGTTTAAGTTTGAACCCGTTACCCCTTGTCCTATCACTACAGTCCCTCATGAAGAGTCCCTCCCCAGCATCCCTATAGCCCCCTTCAGATACTGGAAGGCTGCTCTGAGGTCTCCACGCAGCCTTCTCTTCTCCAGGCTCAACAGCCCCAACTTTCTCATCCTATCTTCATACGGGAGGTGCTCCAGTCCCCTGATCATCCTCGTGGCCTCCTCTGGACTTGTTCCAACAGTTCCATGTCCTTTTTATGTTGAGGACACCAGAACTGCACACAATACTCCAAGTGAGGTCTCAGGAGAGCAGAGTAGAGGGGCAGCATCACCTCCCTCGACCTGCTGGAAGGCAGCTGACAAGTCTGTAATGTCACCACAGGCCCCTGATCTTTAGCAGAGAGAAGTAACCCACCAGGGTCACTGCTGCAGCAGCCAGCATGGCAAGAGTCATAGGTACTTGGAGCACTCAAGTAGATTATCCTGCCTTAGTTATCCTAGCCAATAATTCAAAGAGTGGAAAAACAGATAACTAGAATGCAAGGATTAAGTGCTGTTGGCTTCTGGAACAGGGTTATATGGCAGCTTCTTTAAGTAAAGGTTGTACTGTCTGTGCCTGTGCAACATTTAGCACTCTTGAACAGACAGAACATGTATGAATCGATTGTGGTAAGGTCAGTAGTCCTAAGCATGTTACACCGCTGATAGCAAGGATTAGGCTTCTAACAGGATTGGGATAAACCCTTTAAGCACATCTTAGAATATCATTGTCTTTGCATGTGCGAGTTAAATAACGTCATGCGTTAGTTAACAATGTTTTCCAGTGTAGCAGCTTTGTGGTTTAAATGTTTTGGACAGGTTGTGCAGACGTATGTATGAAAAAGCTTATTTAAAAGCTTATCAATATGGAAATAGTCTTCAACCTGACCTTCTAAAACCTGTACTGGTTTTCTTTGTTCAGTTGTGAGTTTCTTGCAAAGCTGCTTCTGGCTCCTGCCAAAATGAGAGGTTTTTCTGACTCTTGCCCCAGCCTCCAGCAGCTGCTTTGAATTCTGTGAGTAATGGAAAAATGCCATTTACAAATGAGAGGTTTATTCCATCCAGACACTCTGTTTCTTCCAAAGCACCGGGGTCTTTCAGTTAGAGCATTAGAGCAGAACTTCCTTCTGGCATTATGGGTCAAAGTTGCATAAAGTTTGGTTTAGGTTTTCAGGACTTGAGGCTCTAAGGAGTATAAAGGCCAGGAATCTGCCTGTATTCAGATGGGAAAAAGCACGTATGAAACAGGGGTATTCATTTGCCCTCCAGAAACTTGTCCTAATGATTTAGAGCATTTCTGCCTAGCTCTCGGTGAACTCATCACCAAGTTCTGCATGAAAGCTGCTTCTGCTTTTGTTCATACGCTGTGGCAAAAGTTGCCTTTTCTTGCAGCAGGATGTGACTTGAGGGTTATTTACAAAACAGCGCTTGAAGAGATTCCAGAAAAGTCAAAATCTCTTTTGTGGTGAACCTCCCTTCAAGGCAAATGCGCTTTAGGAAACACCACTTGGGCAATTCTTCATCTTCTGGGCAAAAGGAGAAGAGTCAAATGCCCCTTGAGACTGCAGCATTTCTCTTTGCAGGGCAGTGCATTGGAAAGCCTATCTTGTGTTCTTTTGGGGTTGGTCACCTGCTTGTTGCAGTGACCCATAGGAGCCAGCTGCTTTAGATCTACCACATTTTAGCCAAGCTGGTTTATCCCCCCACCCCCACCCCAGCTTTTCTCTCAGTTATTTTAACTCATGTGCATTGTCCAGCTCATGGGCCACAAATCCAGCCCCACTTTAGGAAACGATGGCTGAAGAGCTTGTTGCAGAGGAGGAAAGTAAACAGCCAGCAGCCTGGCCTTCAGAACAGGCAGTGTTTATCAGAATGCAATAAATCCCTCTCCCACTTCCTGGCCATCACAGTGGCTGTTCTGAGGAGGAAGTAGCTCACTAGCCAGGTGGGTTTATCCTCTAGACCAGAGGCTCCCAAACCTTGTGATAACAGCTGCCAGAGAAGCTAAAAGCCTTTGTTTCCAACCTCAAAACAACTGAGGTGGTGCAGATTTAAATCTGCACTGAATTAAATCTGTGCAAAGCTGCATAGAGATAGCAATAAAACTACTCACTGGTTGTTACATCAGGTGTAACTGAGCCCCCTTTTCCCTGCTTTATCGTGTGTGTGTGACTTTGAAAGGAATGAGAGCATGCCTTTGTACTAAGAAACCTTTCAATACAGTGAAGATTAAGGCTCTTAGAAGTAAGATGCCATTTTAGTTAATGATAGAATCTTCTTTAGGATGTGTACATTAAAACGATAGCTTTATACTACAAAGACATTCAAACAATGTCTTCAATGGCTTGAAACACTAAGAGGTTATGTTCAGGTAATGATTTCCACTCAGATCTTTCTTTGAATTGCAAACTAAGATCATCCTAAAGGGGGAAAAACCTTCATGCCAGAGAAGTTACGCTGAAGTAGTAACCGAGTCTTCGTGGCAACCCATTGATAGCCTGATTTACGAGATTTGGTTATAATGCGGTTGGCATTTTATTCCCACACAGATCCTCCAGTCTTTAGAGCTTTAGGAGGAAGTTTTACTTTTGAAATGGCTGCATCTCACCTTAAGGCGTGCTTTTGGATCACACTGACTTGCTTCTCTGTAATGGGGACTGAAGTAATTAGTCTTCATTTCAAGTATCTTCTTGTTCTCTTTTCATAGGAATAGATGATGGAGCTGGATCCTGGAGGGCTTGGATGTTTGGCTTTTCACTGTTCCCCTTCCCACAAGTCAACTCCCTTTCATGTGTTAAGCAATAAGATGTATTTTGTTTCAGTCTGATTACTCAGAGTATAAACACCAAAGTAGACTGCATGCTTTTGCTCCCGTAGCACGCAAGGAATGGAGTGAGATGTGTTTGTATGATACTTCACTTGAGTCTACATTGAGATTTTTATACTGAAACTGGCTTTGTGTTTGTGACTTGTTTTAAGGCGCTGGCAACCCAAACTGCAAAGTGGCAATTGTAATGGGCAAAACCAGAAACTCCTCAGCATCCAGGTAAGGATTCCGAGAACACTCTCCATCACCTGGAGTGCTCATGAATCACAGGAGAGTTTTAAACCTGTGCATGTGCCTGTTGTGCCCAAGCTCCTGTTTTGCTGACCGAAGGCTCCCAGCCTTTCACTGTTCCCTGCTTGCAGTGGGTGCTTTGCACTAGCTCTGCTATTTGTGCAGCTAACACAAGCCGCACTGATGGATTGGATCAGGACGCTTGGGAGGGTTCACTTCGTCATGTTGGTTTTAGTCTGCATCAGTTGTTCTACCAACAGCTATCTCTGGCTTACAATTTATTTCATAGAAATCAATTACCAAGAGGAAGAACTGCTTGCTTAAATGATAATAAGCCCAAACTCAGAGCTTCCCTGAGCAGGGAAGCCACAAGCAGCACATCAGAGACCTACAGTTATCTACTAAGTTTTTCCACATAGTTATCTTTAGGTGCAGAAGATTACATTTGAAACATGGGATGTTTGTTACATGAAGTTGCAGTGAGCAGAGAGCATTGCACATCTTTAATCAGGCCTCTCATTCCATTCTTGTATGCATAAATATAGTGTATCCTCCTTCTTATTTAAAGGATGTTGTTCAACCCTTATTACCAACCTAAAATTGCCTTTTACAAAAACCTACACAAGTGATGCATATAATGCTTCGTGACTGGTTCCATTAAAATCATACAGCTTCTAATGCAAAGAATTTGGAACCTTTATATCTCAAGGTTGGATTTTAGCCCAAACCCAACTGCTTATCTTGAGATTTGGCCAGGTTCCACTGAGCAATAAACAGTAACTTACAGCATGTACAGAATGGTTTCTCTGGCAGATGTTCTTGGAACACAAGTTCATGGAGGGGATTCTGTGGTACTGTGCTTGCTGTAACTGTGTACTGAATTCAGGGACCTGGGATGGTACCTCCAGTTCTGTACTGACTAATAACTGACCTGGAATATTCTGAAGGAATTTAAACATGCGGATTTTTTTCCCTAGACTATAGGCAAGCCAAGATGCTGCTGCTGATAAACATGTTTTGAGAACAGACAAGAAGGGCAGTGGTGGGGGGGAAATTGGGTGATTCAAAAGTACCTGCACGTGACAGAAGTGGTATTTTTTGCACAAGTGGTTGTGGTTTACTCCAGTGCCAGGAGAATGTTTTCACTTGTTGACTTAGGGATTCAAGGAGTGCTGAAGCCTGCGTGCCACGCTGCGTGCAGATGGGGATGGCTGTGATCTGTGTAGGTAAATCACATTGGCTTTATGGGACTCCTAAAGGAGGACAGAAAATCAAAGAAGTGGAGGCAGGGGACAGCAGGAGGCTCAAAGCTGATCCTAACTTGTACATTTGGTCTTGGTCAGGTACAAGCAGCACAGTATGATTATTGTTCCCATGGACACTCCAGGGCTGAAGCTGATAAGACCCCTCTTGGTGTTTGGCTACCTGGGTAGGTGACAATATTCATCAGCTCTATGTGTATGAATTTGTCAGCAGTCTCAGAAGCTGCAGTAATACTAACAAATATTGTATATGAAATAAATCAGTGAAGTGCAGCTACAGAACAAGGGTTAGGAACTGGAGGCATGCATTCTTACCCTCCTTCATTTTACCCTGTGGCTGTGTTTTCTCTGTCCCTGCAGATGAGATCCACGGAGGACACTTTGAGATCCACTTTAATGACGTGCGAGTCCCTGTCTCCAACATAATACTGGGTGAGTTTCAGTGTTAATTAGTTCCTTTTGAATTCATACAGCAATGAGCCAAATCATATTTTCTGAATCATCAGTAAGTTACTGTGTTAGCAGTGGTCAGTTGAGCCAGGGCCTCAAACACACTCAAGAGGGAGCTCACTCTTCCTTTAGCAGGCTACCTGCTGCTTGAGGTGCACAGCAGGAAGGTGACTGAAGGCAGCTGTAGCTGTCGTGTGAAAATCACTGCCCTGAAGTAGAGCAAAGTAGAAACTGTCAGTTCTTTCCCCAAAGCCAGTTCTCATGGACTGTATGGGCTTTGAAAAGAGCATTCTGTGGCCATCCATGCCCAGCGTCTGCCAACTCAGCGGATCTGAAAACAATAATGAAAGAATGGGCAGGCCAGCTCTGCGCCCTTCTGCAGGAAGAACTTTCCTTTGCTTCTCTCACTGACTACAAATCCTGATTTCTTCCATTTCCTCTCTCCTATTTTCATTTCACTGAAAGAGTTTTCTGTCCTGAGCAGACCTGGGACCTGGAAACCAAAGTCTTCCCCCAGATTCTCATACCAAATCTCTTCCATGTATTTTTCAATGTATTAAATCAGGTAGATCAAGCCCTCTCAGAAACCATAAGGGGTGTGCTGTGGGCTGCAAGTGTTATTAACAGAGGGTCAACACAGACCTAGTTGGCAGAAACAAGCAAGATTTCAGCAGAATAAACTAAGCAGCTTGCTTCTGGCTCTGGTGCTGTGAGGCCACTTCTGCTCAGAGCCAGGCATCACTCCCAAGAGGGAATCAAGGACCCTGCATGTGCCTGTTCTTCTTTCCATCAGGTGAGGGTAGGGGGTTCGAGATCGCTCAGGGTCGGCTGGGGCCTGGCCGAATCCACCACTGCATGAGGTCCCTCGGCGCGGCTGAAACCGCCCTGCAGGATCATGTGCCAGCGTGCGGCGCAGAGAGAGACCTTCGGGAGGAAACTCTATCACCATGTAAGCACCTTCCCTCTATGTCCCCATTCCTGCGCTCTAGGCACCACCCTTTGTTTTGCCTACACAGAACCCTGGGACTCTGATAACAGGCACTGCAGTAGATGTGCCCTAACATCGATCTTTCGTTCATAGTGCCTCAGGTAGCAAAGGAAAAACCCCACTGCAAGGCTCCCAGTTTTCACTATGAACTATGGGATCTGAGTAAAATCTGGCATTGTCCCAAGTATCACAGGTTAGGTAATTCTTCCTGCAACAAAACCATCTGCTACACACGAATTGCCCAGCTGAGGAACCCTGTGTGCTTGAAAGTCGTTCATTTCTGTCTCAAAGATTAACCTAAAACCTGCCCACGGCAGGAGGCTGGAACTGGATGATCTTAGGATCCTTTCCAACCCAAACCATTCCATGCTTCTGTGATTCTAGTTTCCCCTTGCAATGACTTGGGTAGCCCTTTGCCGGATCTGAACAGAGGTTTTGGCACCATGGTTTTTGTCTTTCTGCTTTCACTGATCAGTTTGGAATGTTTTTTTTAGCCATACACCTCATGGTTCTGTAGTTACAATCCAAATCCCCCATTTTTGTGTGAATTTGGCACCAAGCCATCTCTGTTCATGGTGACCAGTGGCACTCAAGGGTCCGATTGTGACCAAAACTGTTACTTCTCTGCTCAACTATTTGTACTTATGAAAGTACAAACCAAATCGTGGCCCTGTTGGGAATTTTGGTCTTACCTTGCTCTGGAATTGAATAATAAAAAGGTGACACTGTTTATTTATAGGAACCATCAGCATTTAGTAGTTGCTTATCACATGTCAAGGGTTCCTAAGTCTGTTTCAAGAGCTAGGATGACTTTATTGTTACAAACAAGGGCAATGGAAAGAGGAAGCTGAATTAGTGTCTGGCACAGGTTAAAGAAAATTGTTTGTACAGATCCGGAGGGAATCATCTTACATAACCCTTTTCCAGTTGTGTCAGTGCCAAACTTCCATTCACGACCATAACCCGAGTTCATGCATTGCACGAGGTTCACTCTATGTCTCAGCAGCTCAGTAAAGTAAAACTGATGTTGATGCAGCAGCAAAGCTTCCCTGGGGCTGGGAGGAACCTGTGCTAAGGGGCTGCCTTGGGGAACAGAGGCTGTCACCACCCTTCTGTGGGCAGCTGGGTGTAGCCTGAACCCCTCCACCTGGGTTCAGACCACCTTTGCTGACATGAGTGCTGCATGTTTGCTCATGCCTTCATGGCTACAACATCCGTCTTCAGGCAGCTTTTGCACTGACAAACATCCCATGAGCAGGGCTTGTTGTTGCTGTGGTATGTTGGCTGAGAGGAGCAGGGAAGGGCTGCCAAGGCCAGTAACTTTGTTTGGATCAAGGCAGCTACTGATCTATCATCATCAGTGTGAACAGACAGTTGTGGCAGTTATCAGCCCCGCTGCAGCTGTGCACACGATACACACCACCAGCGGTACTTGAAGCAAAAAAGAACCAATTCCTCTCCCTTTTCACCTCCCACTGGCTGCAGACTAAGGCATGTCAGACAGGGAGAGGGTTGTGAGTCCTAGTGGGTAAAGGAAAGCAGTAAAAAGCAGAATTTGGGGAGAGGGGTAGCAGGCAGTGGTGTGACCAGGAGCCGGGTATTCCAGAAAGTGGAGTTCCTCACCTTTTCCTCTTCTCTGCCAGGAAAAAAACCTTCCTTACATTGAGTGCTGTCAGGTCAAGCGGTTTCTTTCTTTTTACCTCACACATGCATTAAACTAGCTTCGATTTGCACACAAGTGCCTCCAAGGGATGCTGAGGATGAGGGGTGTCTTCCCAGGCAGGCCGGGAGCATTCACGGCCTGCTGCTGGCTTTGCTTTCTGCAGGAGGTTGTTGCGCACTGGATTGCTGAATGTCGCCTCGGCATAGAACAGGCTCGGCTGCTCACGCTGAGAACAGCCAGCAAGATCGACGCGCTGGGCAACAGAAAAGCAAGGAAAGAGGTATAACTGCTTTTGGCAGCCTCAGGCTAGGACTTGGCCCTGCAATAGCTGTGCATCCAGCTGCTTGAAACACGAGCTAAAGCACAAGCCTGGAAAGTGTTCTCAGTTAAAAACTTTGGGCTCCATCTGATGAAGTTGTTAAAAGTTACGTAAGCTCAAGTATTTCTTCCCCGTCTCAACACAAGCGGGTTGGGTGACTGGAAACAGTTCTACCTTACCCAGGTAAGCCCCCATCCAAGCCCAGGGGACAGGAATGGGCTGCGAGCTGCCAATCTCAGTAGAAGGGTCAGGTAAGCATTTTCATTTCATCATGAAGCTGTTACTGATACTGTGGGTTCTTTCTAACTCCAGGTAGCCATGACTAAAGTGGTTGTTCCTCGAGCCGTGCTTAAAGTGATTGACTGTGCAATCCAAGTGTGTGGGGGAGCAGGAGTTTCCCAGGATTTTCCTTTGGCTTTTATGTGAGTAAAGAGAGCCTCAGCTGTAGATTCTCAGCATTCCTTTTAAAATCATTTTATAACCTGTTTCACCTCAGATAGCCTGAAACACTGGGCTTTATGCCTTTAAGCTAGAAAAAGCTCAAGCCATTTGGTTTTACAGTTCAATTCCACTACAGTTGCATTGCTTTACCTTACCTGAAATAGTTCATAGCAGCACAGAAGGCCTGTTTCTAAAGCTCAGCCATACCCTGGCAGCCTTGGGGAAGAGCAAACCTTCCCTTTTTCCATCCCACAGATCTCAGGCCTGCCAGGAAGATTCTGCTGCAGCATCTCCTGTGTGATCACCTTTTCAAAGAGGTGATTGTCACAGGGCTGGCTGGAGCAAACAGTGCTGAGTGCTCCTGCTCCCCCCTAACCCAGATCTCCCCACAGGTTTGCCTACATCCGGACCTTACGCCTGGCAGATGGGCCCGACGAGGTTCATCTCTCGACCATCGCAAGGTGGGAACTGCTTGAGCAGTCCAAGAAGCTAACAGCAAAAATCTAACATCAGCACAAAGCACCTTGCGGGCAGGAAGGGCTCCAGAACGATGTCGTTCAGTGCAATAGTGTTGTTTAAGGTAAAATTGAATACAGCAACTTGGTTCTGCCTTATAGAATCACAGAATGGTTTGGGTTGGAAAGGACCTTAAGAACATCCAGTTCTTACCCACTGCCATGGGCAGGGGTGCATTGAAGCAATACACATTCTCTCACTCTTTACTTGTAATTATTACACTTACTAATCAGGGGCTTGCTTGTAAAACCTTGCAGGGTGCCTTGCAAATACCAGAATGTGGCTGGGGTTTCAAACACTAAATTAAATCTATTTTCTAACAGCCTTAAAGTTCCTTATTTGCTTGGAGCCAAAGCCGCCTTTATCCCTTTAGTGTAGGCAAAGCAGTTTTAACTCAGCAGTTTCACCCCGCTTCGTTTATTGCAAGCTGGGTAATGGCCAGGAGCCCTGTTTAGCCATACACAAGTTCAAGGCTCCTGTTTCCCACACCTTCAAAGAACAGCTTCGTAAGGCCACCTCCTTTTCTCTCATTAACAAGGCTCTTAATTCCCTTTATTTTAAAATTTTCTGTACATATGAATGATCTGTATAATGTACACTCAATATAGAAAGATTTTATATACTGGATAATGTATAGAACATTTCACAATTACACTAATTTCTTACATAACGTCAACTTTAAGGTTGGGTTTTTGCTGAAGCTCTGTCAATTTGGTCAAGCCAGTTATACATACGAATGTCTAATGCTGTTTGATCTCAGGAAGAAGAGAATGTTAATGATTAAGGACATCAGTGAACCGGTGCAGGGACAAACCCTTTGCAAGTCATGTTCAATGGGAGTGATCATGGCAGACTGGGAAGAGGAGGGGATGCCCTTTTAGTGGGGGTCAGTGAGGTCAAAGTGATTTTAGCCCAATTCCTCTAGACTGTAGCTCAACTCCAGTCGTGCTAATTCATAAAATATAAAAACTAGGAAAGTTTGATTCACAGTCTTGTAAACAAATAGAAAGGAACAAAATGTGCTTACGTACAACAAGAAAAAAAGCTTCTTGTGTACCCATTTCAGCTGATCCACAGAGTGCTTCCTTGTGGTACAGTGTGACAGAATCACTGACTTTTCCCTAAAAAAAGAAGAACCAAGCAAGTCCTAGAAAAAGGAATAACACTGTCATAAACACTTGGAAAGGCAGTAAGTTCACTTCAGAGCGTTGGAGGAAAGTGCTGTTCCTCATCACTGGCCACGCTGCCTTTGCCTCTTTCACACGGGTCTGCAGTCCTTAGCTGCCATCTCCCACTTCGTTGTCTACCGGGGGTGGTACGTGGGGCATTACAGATGCTGTCGTCCCTGCAGTAAGGTAACCAGCAACTCCAGGGCCTTTGGGGAGGAAAACACAACGCTGGTGAGGAACCTTGAACCCAAAGAGCAACTGAGCGGCTTTATCCCCTCTGGTACCACTCAAACACGTCATTTAAGTCAACCAGACACCTTAAACACGAACATGTCAGAGTGTCCATTTAGGTTCTTTGGAATCTGGGAATAGCAGGAATTCCAGCTAATTCAGCCCACCAAATGGAGTAGCTTGTGGAGGCTGTTCTCAGACTTGCTTCAGCGTTTTCTATTTTGGTGTGCCAAATGAGTTCCAGAAGAACCCCAACCACTCTCCATCCCATCTGCACCGTGGACGTGGCACTGAGGAGGGGCTGCCTGGCCTTTACTATGGGGGGGACCCGCTGCAGGAGTGAGGTGAGTTTGGGTGAGCATCCCACCACTGCTTCAGCACTGCAGGGGGGTCCCAGCGTGTAGTTACAGGAAGCGCAGTGGGCTGCCTTGTGCTTTAGGCAGCTCTTAGTGACTCTGGCTAGGAAGAGGAACAGCATTCTTGGGACACACAAACTGTATCAGCGATACAGAACTCCTCACCATCAATACATCTCCATGTCAGTAACTGGAGGGGTGGGCAGTTTTGCACTGCAGACAAAGCCCATCTCCACTGAAGCTTTGAGTTTAAAGCATACTTGTATAGAAACTTTCAAACACAACCAGAACTGCTGCTGCAGCAGGAGGTGTTCCAACAGCAACTCTTACGAGATTAACAACTCTAGTAAAGTGCCAACCCACAACACGCTCCTGCATCGATACAGTGATCAACGTGGTGTTAGACCTTCAGCCCACACTGCTGATCTTCAGCAGGGTAAGTTCTGCTGAGACCTTTATGCTCCCCCCTTAAGTCATGCCCACAGAGTTCCTCCAGATTTGCTACCCCTTCATGCCCCGGCCTCCCTCCTCACACCACAGCCTGGAGTCAGAACATCAGTGTTGTTTGTCTTCTTGCAAACAGTCCTACGCTTGTCCTGCAAGCAAGAGAGCAAAGCAAACAGTGTCTGTGGTAACAAAAGCTCTCTGGCTTCAGAAGGGACTTCTTTGCCAGCCCGGCAGCAGCATCTACTCAGGGCCTGTCCCACTTCTACGTGTCCTGCTGCAAACATTCCACTAGTTCTCTTGTCTCAAGCTTTTCCACCACAGAGGACTCCTAACACGCTTCACAAGTGTAGCGGCACCAGTGAGTATCAGCCACTGCAGTTGTTAGTTTTATGCTCCTGTGTGTTGAAGGTGGCGCGTTTATCAGCTCTCTGCAGTTAGGGCCCACACGTTTGTTACAGTTCTGACATGCATCTACAGCTTGGAGTGCAGCGAGTGTAGCAAGTGCGTTTGCGAGACGGTATCTACCTGCTTTAGAGAGCTACACAGAAGTGAGCAAGCTGCCTGGCAGAGCAGATCTAAAGCCCACTTCTCAGGTGAAGGGGACTGCTGCCAGTTAGAAGGGAAGGAGAAGAGACACCTGAGGGAAGAGAAATAAGCAAGGGAAGTTTCAAGGGAAGTGCAAATAGCAAAGCAATTTGAAGCAAGACATAAGGCAGAATATAAGATAAAGCAGGTTAAAAATAAAGCTTGTACTTTGGTTTCCATCAAATAAAGCTCATAGTTTAGTTTCCATCTATATTTGGCATTTGTACAGCATCTTCATTCTACATTTGCAAGCACTTACACATCAGGCAATTGAAATGCAGCAGAGAGAGGCCTTAAGGAACTGGACAGCTGTATTACTCCCAGTCTCAAGCCTGATAATGTCTGGTACAGTTTCAGTTCTTGGCCAGAAATCCACCAGCATTTACTTCACTTTTCTCATTACAGTATTTATGAGATACCAATGAAATTCAGCTCCAAGGAAATCAAGTGTTCTTTGTCAAAGCAGCATTAAATGGTACAATAACTCAAAACTCCTGTTCAGAGCTGAAGTGCCGAGTCTTTCCTGTGTGGAAAGTCTTGCCATATACCTCCAAATAGTAACCATCTGCTTCTAAAACATCTAAAGCCTGACTTGAAAGGGTTTTGCTTCGTTCTCCTCAAGACATACACAAGAAAACCTTCCCTGTCTCTGTGGCCATCTGATTTGTACCTTGTTCGTTCAGTCACACTCATAAGCTTTACCAAGATTCCTACACTGGATTAGGGAAAAAGTTCCATGTGGCACAGGAGAGTGTTCATATTGTCACAAAGGCCTTTAAAACCTCACCTGGGAGCCCAGACTTGTAAGATTGAACGTCAGCTGATAGCTACTGAGGAGTCAGACATTTGTACCATGAACCGCTTTAGACAAAGCTTGCTACGATGGCATTACACAAAGTACTTTCAGACACAACAACAACTCTGTGACAGCAAAGTTCTGGACTATGATACGGCAGAATATAGTCAAAGATGTGTCTGTCAAGTGCTGCCTGTGAATGAAGGGAGAACCAGAATTTGATTTGCTATGACTTAACTGTTCCAGGACTATGTCCATGCAGTGCGTGTCCCAGCAAAGACCTTCACAGCAGTTGCTATCCTTCTGGGTACACAGTACACAGCACAGCTACAATGCTCTTCTGCACTGTTTAGGACTCAGTGGGACTGAGGTGACAGCTCAGGCTTGGTGGCACCAGCAGGGCACTCCAGGGTGCACCACAGATGCATTAAGGCATGTGCCACAAGCTCTGTGTATAGGTATGAGGCTGTCCCCAAGAGAGAGGGGCCCTGCCTGTGCTCCGAGTCTGACTGGAACACAGGCTCACACCTGAGCTGTTCACTTTCAAGCTGCTCCAACACTACTGCTACAGAGCTCCCACTAACACACCCTGATTCACATGGCACAGCTCAAACAGCCTCAGTGATTCTGAACAAAGCTTACTCCTCCCCAGAACCTTGGAAAACGTCATGTGCTACAACTCAGACTGAGCCTGAGACAGCCTGGAAAGATGCTGTCATTCATCAGTTCTGATCACACCTCTGCTCTGTCCCTACAGGGTAGTGGCAAGACTTGCCAGTGTCCAGACTCCACTGCACTGGTATTTTTACATAGGTACAGCAAAGACACTGCAGAAAATACATTCTCAACCAAAAAAATTTGGCTTTTGCTAAGTGTTTTAAAAACTTACTGTACTTTTACAGCACTGAGTGTTCAGGCCACACCATGGCTCTAGATCCTGAGGATAAACTGTGTCCCCAGAGTCAATGGTAAGTGACAGTTCATATGATGCAGGACATAAATAGGAAAGGGTTACTAACCTGTGAGGTATCCTGCTGTTTGTGTCTCAGAAATGAACAAGTCATGTTTCTGATCCTTGAAGGCACTCCACACAGAAGAACGAGACAGGATTTCATTTACCTACAGTTGTTGAAGAGATTAACAAGATGAGCAAGTGACATTTGTAACCTTCCAGGGGAACAAACCCATTCTCTAGAACCAAACCACGGCAAAGGTATTGCACAGCAGTAGTTTAGGCTTCAGTGTGGAACCTCATGTTTCCAAGGAGACTGTATCACCTGTTTTTTCCTTGTGAATTGTGCAGCTGAACTTCATGAGCCTCCTGCATTATACGAAGTCATTTAGTTGCTTGACTTCCTTCCCCATTCCCCAGTTGAGGTGACAAGGAAAAGCAAACCCTGCAAGCAGCCACTTGCCATGAATCTAGAGCTGACCTACAACGGGATGTTTCCTGTACTACAGCAAGATAGGGACAGCCTGGAGGAAAAACCCATCCCGTTTCCCTCGTGTTGAGAAAGCTTTCAACACAAGGGTAAGAGAAAGGCACCAAGAACTAGCACAGTTACTGGGACAGATTTTACCTGCTTCAATATACATCCCTAACGCTGCTGCAGTTGCTTGGGATTTGTCTTTTATTAGCACTCTTCACATGAATCAAACCAATGACTTCTCCACCAGAGATGGAGACACTCCAACCCATAACAATTCTGTAGTTTCATGACATTAATGTTTTAGGTGGGAGGATGCACATGAGAGCCAGAAGATGAAACAGGAGATGCTCAGTTTGATGCCCAGTGAAGGACTAGTCAGTACTCACCTGTTCTCCATACTGCAGGCTGCGAGACATGGACTTCAGAGTTTTAACGATCTGAGCTTTTGTTGCAGCTGGGCTTTCCAGGTTCTCGAGACCAACCCCTTCAAGCAGCTTTAGAAGGTAGGGGACCAAATCTGCCTTCAGAGCCTGCACACATACCCAAGGGAGTTGTCTTAACATAGAGTAGGAAGTTCCATACAGAAGTTTTACATTACTGCGTTCGTGTGAACCAAGAGTTATTACTAAGTATGCACAGGAGAAAGCACGGGTACTGTCCAGCAGTTCTTCTCCAGCTAGGTGTAAGCTCAGTTGAAGGAGCTGGCATTCCTCTGTTCTGCCTTCTCGGAAGGCACAAGCCAACACTATTCTTACGCATTAAGGTTCACTGCTCAGGTAACATCCTTGAACAGGTCTGCATTTTGGAGAGAGGACTGACTTCCACCTTCTCCAACATGAAAAGCACGTTAGACAGATGGCTTCTGGGAAGCCTCCTAGACACTGAAGTTGAACAGTAGTCCTGTTCTTATGAACAGTTTAGATACCCAAATCTAATCACATATGTTACAGTCTGAGAATGTACTACTTACTTGGGCCACCAAGTCATTTTGTTCCTTCTGGAACATTCGATTAAGTGCTTCACAGGCTACACCAACTATATCTGATCTCTTTTTCATTCCGTTCATGAGGGGGCTGATGGTCTCTAGAGATGCCATTGCTCGAACACAAAGCTACAAAGAAACACAAACATCCAGAGTACTTCATTTTATGCTAAGCTTGATGGTTATGGCAGATATGGTCAGCCAAGGCCATCAGTTTCTCTGTGTGTTTAATTTATCAACTCCTCATCGATTAGCTGCAGGTCCCTGCTCATCTGGCACACAGTATTTATCATTACAATAAGGCCCTTCTAGGAACAGCACTAAACAATAGAAATAACTCCAGTGATGCTTTTCCATCCCCTTAAGCAGTCAGAGGATTCCTTACCTCATTGTCGGACAGGATGTGCACGACACGAATGGCACTTTTAGGAATGGCGTTGTTCTTGTGATTCATAGCTTGGATTATCTTGTGAAGATGACCAAGCGGAGGAACTTGATCAGCCAGCTGAGGCTGGGCACTGAACAGGCACACAGTTGCTGTGGTAATGGTTTCTAAAGTTTCCCCCTGCAGAAAACCAGCACAAGGTGTAGCTCAGCAAAGCCTTACGTATCACGCCATCACAGCAATGTTCCTCACTTGCTCTGCATCACGCATTCTTTTCCTCTAATGCTTTTATCACGTCATTTTACTCTGAAATCGCTAAACCAAGAAGTTTAGAACATGATCAGCTCCAGCAGTGACAGACGTTCACTAGTTCCATGAGCACACATCACACAACAAATCCTAGAGCACTACGACCAGTAGCTAGAGAAGCCAGTGTCCGCTGCAGCCTCTGTGTATACAGCAGCACACACGCCAACGTGCTTGCTGGAAGCATGACAGTGTGGATGGATGTTTAGGCTGACCACCTGAATCCTTACAGGGTTCACCTGCTGTATTCTGCATGCCTAGACAAAGTGCTGCCACATACTTATTACGAAGATGCCCATTATATTCAATGTGCAAGTTAACTCCCTCCCTGCAAGACTAAGGATACACCTGAACAGCATTTAAAACAGTTTTTAGTAATATCATTAAGTTAGACTTGAACATTGTTCTTATTCAAACTGTAACACATTTGTTCTACTGCATTCCACTGAATATTAGATGGCAGCCTGGCGTAGGTCACAGTTTACACCAGAATGGGAATCCAGTGTTGCAGAAGGACATGAGAAGTGTCAAGAGTTGAAAACTTCTAAGCAGGATAGAACAAGTGCTATTTTCTTAGGTTGGTCAGTCATGGGATAATTTAAGACACTTCATTAGTTAAGCCTCATCTCTATCACAGAATAAAGCCCCTAAGACCTACTGAAGCTAGTTCTGTGCCTTCAGGGACTTTAAATGCACTGACTCATGCTCAGAAGTCGCCTAAATACATCTACATGCTTTTACAGAGAGCCAGAAAAGAGACCAAAAGGCATCATGTAAGAAAGCGGGAGAATCTAAGTTACTCAGATACTAAAAGACTAAAGGCTTCAAACTGCTAAAGAAACTCAAAAGAGCAGGATCAGAAAATCCATCTTACATGGGGGTTATTCTTCTCCAGTAGTTCAGTAAACTTTTCCAACAGTGCAATGAGAAATTCTCTTGGTTTCCGTAAAACCCAGGCCGGCTGGGCAATAAAAATCCTTAGGAAGACTCCCCCCACTGAA
Source organism: Myiopsitta monachus (assembly GCA_017639245.1). Classification (NCBI taxonomy): domain Eukaryota; kingdom Metazoa; phylum Chordata; class Aves; order Psittaciformes; family Psittacidae; genus Myiopsitta; species Myiopsitta monachus. The sequence goes on from CM029928.1 coordinate 4,940,770, forward strand.
AGTTCACCTTCTGCCTCACCATACACCACAGCAAAGTCTTCAGGAAGCTGTTGATTAAAAGCAAAGTTATTGGCAAGGGCATTTGTTAAGAGCCGACATCATTCCTTTAACATCCTGGCTCTAGTGGTAAGGGTCACTGAACTAACTGCATTCTCCAAAACCAAGGAACACTTCATCTCGAAGGAACACAAAGTAAAGCAGCAAGAGAACAGCGCAGGCAGTACTGCCACAGTGGAACTTTCAAAGAACACAGGTAACTGAATCTACGTCTATCCTAGTTCAAGAGAAATACCAGCAACAGGACTGATAGAACAGCCCTTTCCCTTCTTCCTTGTACACCTCAAGGGAAGGCTTCTTACCATCAACCACCAAAGCTTCCACTTTCCACCTGCACTTAAACAGCCATCCTTGCCTGTGTTTAGTTGTTTTAATATTGAACTGTTGGCAGGAAGTCATACCAGGCCTTTCACAGATCCCGGGAAATAACTGCAGACTGAAACATTGCGCTGATGTACGCAACGTGACAGAATGGACAGTGATTTTCGAGACGCAGTGGCTTCCTGAACGCTCACCAAGAGCAAGTTTACTACAGCAGTGTAGCCAGAGACAGGACTTTTCCCAGCAAGTCAATATTCTCCTTCGCTGCTGACTTTGGTGAGTTTTAGAATCACCTGAACTGTCAGAAAATGCAGGCTATTACTGGCGAAACCACTGCCAATGCAGTGTCTGAGTTCAAGATACCAGAAATAACAAAAGCATCAAGTCAACATTAAAACAGTTACGTTAACACAGAACTAAGTTCCTGTTGGGACTTTAAGACAAAGGCCTGCCAGAGAGTTACATGCATGCAGATACTATCAGCTGGCTTAAAGACTCCCTGGATGCACTCCAAGCAGAAAGAGTGCACTCTTACCTTCCAGTTAGCATCAGGGTTGTCCCTCTGAAGTTTAAAGTGCCTTCAAAAAGAAAGTAAATTTTAACAAGCAGTGAAAGAAGCAGTTTTTCCTGCTTGACACCTCAGCCTCCCCCCTTGTTGTGAAGGGGTTCCAGTTCTTGACCCCATTTTCTCTTTGCTGTAACCCCCCCCCCAATCTTACAGCAGTGAGCAGATACCTGGACTGTGCATAAGCTGAACTTGCATCACTGAGTAACAGCTACGATATACAGTGAACAAGTTCCTTCTCACTGAAGTCTGCCTTGCAAGGATCCTACTTTTTGCAGGCAGAACTGTCTGACAGTTCTATAGCAACTCTGGTTTCCTGCCACCAAAAGAGCCTCAGTTAAGGGAAGAGTTAGTAGGTCTCCACATACTCAAGCATCATTTCTCGAACTGTTGTTGATACTTTCTCCCTGGAGTTGTCATTCCAAATTAACTCAGGGTTTTCATGAGTTCCCTCAAAGATATGAACAGCAGCTTCAGGGTTGTCTCTCATGGCATCCATGAAGACTCCAGGTAAAAACTTCATCAGTGTAATTCTAACCTAGAAACGATGAACAGAATTGACATTCAGTACACTGTAAGACACACTAACTGACAGAACAGAGAACTCCAGGAAGCCCAAGTATTTGTAGTGCTGTCATGCCAACTGCTAGAACACACCACCGCCAAACAACAGTGCTATCGTTTTAAATAGTGCCAGCCTCAGACTGGTGACAGGTCTCAAATCTGGGGACCTAAAGTCGTTACAACTAGAAACCAAGCTGCGTAGAGCAGGTACAGTAACTACAACTGCTGCTAGGAGTCTGCTCATCCTTCTGAAAAAGCCAGACTGCTCTTCACATGAATGTTTCAGTCACGGACCAGGTTTTATTCCTTTGTTCTGTCTTTACAGCAAGGCAGGTAATACCGGGACAAGAGCTCCAACGAGAGCTCTTAAGATCCTTACCTTTGGACCCACCAGTTTATCTGCAGTCATTTTGGCAAAGAGCTCTGCTGTTTGGGCTCGAACCTGCGGATGAGTTGAGTTGCAAAACATATCCAGTAAGTAGATTAAAGCACCTGTACAGAGATAGGAAAACATTCAAGTTTTCTGCTGGTCGCAAGTAGTATGTATTCACCAATTCCACATTGATTGTTCTAAAGGGAAGAGGAGGATTTGAGCACTGTATTTACTTTAAGTCCCATGTTAGAGAACCATTTGCTTTCAGTGAGCACTGTACCTTTTGCCATGGCCTCTTTGATTATTTTTGTGCTAGATGTCAAAGCGTACAAAGTCTCAAGGACAAGCTGCCGACCTGCAAGACAAGAAGCATTGAGAACTTTGATTAGTTCATAGTCTTTATGGCACAAAGATGAACTAAAAGGATCTTAAAAGAAAGCTGTATCAAAACTGCAGTAAAGCTTGTGATAAATTCAAGCTTAGAGATTTCTGGCTAAGCTCAGTTAAGGAATGTCCTACTGTACATTCTAGTGTGGCATAACTTCTTAATCTACCTCAGTTGAGATTTACTACCTCAGGTCCTTAAGTTAGTTACTCAGTGAAATACCACACACCTCAAACACTTGCAATGCCTATGTTTCAGCTCACACATTTAAGACAACAGGTTACTGAAATGCTGTTTTAGCCTAAATCTCAGTAGAAAGCTCAGCCAGCTGCATTCTAATTAATTTCTGAGATGGAAACCCTTTGCCTTGCAAGACTTAAGGATTACATAGTACATACTTGAAGGTAAGGAATGCAGGAGTGCCAGTAAGTTGGCAAGAACCATTGCCTCAGCAATGTTGTTAACACATTCTTGGTTACTTGTCACTATGTTCACCACCTGTAAAAGATCACAAACAACACTCGATCATACTCCAGCTGTCAAGACATTGCCCAGGAAATGCAGTGTAGGAAGCTAGTCACCTCACTGCCCAACACAGCTAGTATCTATAATGCTTATTCCCATCACCAAATTGTCTTCTCACCTCAGAGATGGGAGCAAGGACAGAGGCAAGAAACTGTCACTTGTTCCTCCAAGGAGGAACTGACACCTTGGAACCCCAATCTTGTTAGGTAACTAACAGTTACACAGTCAGTTTTGTTTATGCTGATTCTGTACAGCATCGAGACAAGGGGATTTGTGGTGGTTTTTCTGGTTGGTTGGGTTGGGTTTTTACCTCCAGAGCCAACTGCTGCACCTGGCCAGCTCCATGAACACGCAGAAGGGAGAATATCAGCTTAAAGTGACCTATGCATTCACATTCAGAACCTGCAAGAGACCAAGTAAGTTACTCTCTTCATGTTAGCCAAAGCATTTACTGAAAGCTGTCCCAAGACCACATTTCACTTTACAGAGGTGTTAAAGACTGCATGTGTGTATACAGTCTGCCACAGTATAGCTACGTTAGAACAGTTCCAACAGGACAGCACCTGCTAAAGGGTTAGAAAATGATGACACTGCCTATTAATGCAGCTTTCACAAGGTCATACATCAACAGTGTTTCAAAAGCAGAGGATACTTCCTCCCTCTGAAGCAAATAACTGAGCTAGTTCTTGGACTCCCTAGTTACTTGCATTCTTACAGGTTATCATCAATCATCAGTACTTCTTGTATTCAAACACACCTCCCTTTCTGATTTTCCCAGCCAAATACAGAGAATCCAGGCAGAGAACAACCTAACCAGCTATTATTAGAAGCCATGATAGTAACATGATTTGCTTTTAGAACTCACAGAGTACAGTAGGAAAACATCCTAATCATGTCTCAGGCTTTTCAAGACTGTACATTGGTACCTGCTCATTAACCTTCGCTGGTATTAGCTGCCCACTCTGAAGAACATCTTTCCCTGCTTTAGTAAGGCCCTGACATGTTTTTAGGTTTTACCAGTATGCAGTACTCAGCTCAAGGAAGTTCTTCCTGAAGCAAGGAAGTTTAAAAATCAGCTAAAGATTCTTCGGAAGGACTACAAAATGTTTTATCCAAAAGGTTTAAGTCTTCCTGGCAAAAGCAGGCTAGAATGAAACCCCGTGTTTCAGAAGAGAAAACAGATAAGGCTTGGATTGCACACAAAACTAATCCATCTACTGATAATGTTCTCCGGGCAGAGGGGAAAAGCCTGTGTGGCTTATCAAAGTGCTAGTCTGTCAGCCAGCAAAACAAGCTTCCTTCTGGCTGGAAGATAAAGACTGCGTTTTTAAGGCTGTCCACAAGAAAGCTACCAGGGAAGTTCAGTTTTAAGCCTACCTGGGTTGTGTTTTATCACATTTCTCAGAGCCTCCAGGGCCATCTCAACTCTCCGTAACCGATCTCCATGTTGATTGGACTCTACTTTCCCCGTCTGGGTTATTGCCATTAGCGTATGAAGGTACTGTGCTTGTGAGCCTATGTAATCCAAGAGGCTTGCAGCAAATGCTTTAGGAAGCTTTAAATTAGAGATGAGAGCATTTTTAGCTGTGTGATGCAACAGTATTCACACCAGAAGAAAGTGTATCCAAGTAACTTGTCCTACATTTCACAAATCCCTTTCCTCCAGACAAGCAGACAGGAAACACTTTGCTACTATGATCACTATAATATCTGGAGCGTATCAACCCTATTTCAATCTAAACATACCCTTACAAATCTGCTACTCCTTCAACAGCACTCTTAAGGTGTGTGTTTGTCTATATATATACATATATATGTAGGCAGCAAAGCCATGAGGCAGAATCACCACCTCCTGAAAGTACTGAATCAGAGTATCTGCAGTCCAAGCTGTTAGAGAACAGGCATTCAGACATCCAAAGCAGCACATTTGATGACAAATCTGTACTTTTTAATTTATTCTGCTCCAACAGAGATATTCCATAACATGCTCATCATGCTGAAGGAAGCTTCCATAAGCCTTTGTATTTCCTCCAGTCTGTCTGTACTGACAGACAGATAAAGAGGAAGAAGTAGCATTCCACAGACTTCTTTCAACAGGAAGGTTTTAGCTACATCTCACCTCTAGTTGGAAGGTAGGGACCTCATTGTAGACTCTAACAAAAATCTCTCCCACAATAAGTTCCTTCGCATGGTCACTGAAGACAAAGTCAGACCCATAGCTCTTGTCACAATCACCCTTTAAGCAGAGAAAAACAATATAAGTTCAGATAGAAAACAACGTTGTCGAAAGTGTGACGCTATAACCCAATAATAAGACAATATCTGAACAGCAAACTTACAGATTTAACAAAACCACAAGCTCTGACTGAAACATTACAAGAAATAAATACACAAACTCAGATTTTGTTTTCTTTTTAACACTGCTAAATGAAGGAAGTGACTTAGGCATAGACAACAATGAACACTTATATTAACTATACCCGTACATTACAAGTGGATGTACCAAAACATGAAACAGGTTTAAAAAGATAGTAGTGGGATTTAAAATGCAGAGTATCTTACTTTCTTAATCATGCTTTCTTGTTGAGATTCCAAAAACTCAACTAATTCAGCTCTTGTCCCATTGTTCCAGATTAAGTAGGGGTTCTCTGTGTTACTGTTAAGCATCTTCAGAGTCTAAGAAATAAGGAATTTATGTGATGTAATGCGTTTACAAACAGTTTTAGATCACTATGAACAATAATCAGTGTGTCTCATGATATTAGTTAATCACATACTAGAAAAACAGTTAAGTTATTTGGTACAGTACAACGCATACTTTCATTTTTCTTCATTCTGCCTGGAGCCATGCTTGCTTCAGATTGTCCTTTTACTTTTGATAGTGAGCAGCAACTATGAAGTATCTCTTTGTAGATGACTTACTTGGCACCACTTTTAAAGAGAAGTTTAGTGTTTGCTCTCTATCATCATTATATCCTTAAGCCTTAAACAATTCACTTCCGTTCCCATATTTGTTTTGCAAATATTATCCTACAGGGTACTGTTCCTGCCTGTTGTGTTTGAGGCTAAACCAACTTCTTTTCCTTGCAGTTACTGCAAATGCACAGAAAACAAACTGCACTGCTATTCTCTGTACCAAGTTGGTCTAAGAGAGTGCTTTACAAGTGATCGGGTATTCCTTTCATGAATCACTACGGTAAGTTTTGGTCAACAGATGCTTACCTCAGTCGGACTGACCACAGAGAGCTTCCTTGCAATATAGGGTGTCAGCATTCCGGCCAAGCTTTTCCTGATCGCTGGGTTTTCAGGCGTAGCTTGTTCTTCAGACAGATACCCTCCAAGGCGACTCAGGGCCAGGAGACTGAGCTTAGCAAGGCTATTTGCTACCTCCTGAAAAGCACAGGGTTAAAAACCCTTAGAGCTTACTGGAGAGACGTCAGAATAGCCAGAAAGAGTTGTCCAGCACTTCCACACCAGAACAAACAATTGGTATTCTCTATTCACCTGCACCACTAATTATGCGCTGATGTCTAACAAAGCACCAGGTGCTGCAGAGCAGCAACTACAATCACTGTGTTGTATGCGTTAACAAATGACATGTGCACTGAGAAGTAAGAAAAACTGGGGCACCACAATGAGCTGAAGCCTACAAGAGCTGACCAGTGTAATAGTAATAGCTATTACACTAATAGTAGTGTAATTGGTAATAGCTGCTGTAATAGCTGCTGACCAGCCAACAGTTCCTGCTAGCACAATTAAATTATCAGCATAACAAGCCTTTTATGACAGTGATACAAAGAGTTAATAACTCCAGGCTGTTCAAAGCTCATCTCATCCAGTAGCTGAGGAAGAAATGCCATACTGGGAGGTTCACCAGTCAAGGAAATGGAAGTGTGAAGCTACTTTCATAGCTGTGGGGCAAAGCGACAATGCAGTCCTGAAGTAGATATTTCAAGTAAGTTCATGGTATCAACAGAGAACACCTACAGCTGAGCTTCAAGAGGCAAAAAACCCAACCGAAATGCACTCTTCTACTGTTCACTGTAGATAAAAATCTCCTGCATTAAGTCTATTAGAAACTCCAGGTTTTGGCAGCTTTAACATTTGAACTCAAAACACAAGCTACTCAAAAAAACCCCAAACCCCAGCATCACACTGCTACATAAAGGTCTCCTTCCAAAACTATTCTATTATTGTTCATGTAATTCAAGGACTCTCACAAGTATTTGAAAACACTTAGTTTGTTACCAAGAGATGCAAGCAACAACTCTTGGTGCCTGAAAGCATGCACCTTGTTAACATTACCTGGTGATTTGAATCTTCACTTTTCTGAATACCACTCTCTTCTAGTGTATAGTCATAGTTGAAGAGGTAACCCAGTAAGTACCAGAGAACTCCAGCTTGGAACAAGTGGGTTTGTAGCCAGTAGTCTAAGGCAAAGGAGCTCACACACTCTACTCCCAAAGCAGCTACTCGTGGTATATTCTAAGGGAGAGAAAAGAAACTTGCCTTAGTACCTGTGACCAAAGCAAGCCAGCTGGCTTCATTACCAAAGACTTAAAGTCAAAACTTGCTAATTCCAGAATACTATCTAAACAGCCCAAAGATGAAGACTGAACATCATCTGTGGTCAGCTTCAGTGCCTGGTAGCCAAATCTATGACTAATGAGCCAGCATCCTTCAGAGGAATAGTGCTTGAAAAGATATTTAATACGATTATAAAGGAGCATTGAACAACTGGTGGAAAAACAGTCCAAGAAGGTGGCAGAGATTCCCAGGTGAGGTTTTTGTGCCAAAGCATTTGCCCTGCAGGGACTAAGGAACACACAAGCATCTACAGTCAATTACTATAGTCTGATTTTAGTCTTGTGTTTTCTATAGTCTTCTATTTCCACATACCTCATACGAGAAGCACAAAGACAAGTTTTCCTTTCTTAATTCAGACAAAATCCAACATTTATATAACATGAGGGGAGTTCTAAAGAGCTAAATGGCATCAAAACTTCTTGTATACCATTTCCAGAGTTGATGTCGATTTAGGAGTCTGCTTACATAACATCTAGCTCTAGTTCTTTATCTGCTGATTTAGTAAACCACTGAGCTAGACATGGCAGTTAAAGGGCAAAAGTAACTGAATCCTTACACTGATTGCATTTTAAGTCTACTAAATGGATTCAACTATAAGCATTGAGAACAAGACAGTAGAGTTCTCTATTCCATAATGATTAGCAGGGATCTTACAGAAGGTTTGAAACAGTCTCTAAAATTGTCCTATCTCCCTTAAAAGTAGAACATTCCCCCTAACATTTAACAGCTAAATACCCATTCACGCAAAGAAAAGGAGCTCTTACCTTGCCATAATAGAGTAGTCTACAGAGGTCCTTAATGATGTTAGGCATTTCTGTAATCTTCTCTCTGCACTCCTCAAACTGAGCTGCCACACTGTAACACTTACTAACATATCCACACACCTACAAAAAGCAGTATTTTATTGGTTCCAAGTGGAGGGGAAATGCATGTTTATAATCCCATTTTTAATATATACAATACTACGTTAATGTTTTATATTTCTATACATACACACTTGTATAATATCATATTTTATTATACGTGCATATATTATTATAGTGGTAAATGCTCCATCCTTGGCAGTGTTCAAGGCCAGGCTGGACAGAGCCTTGGGTGACCTGACCTAGTGGAAGGCGTCCCTGCCCGTGGCAGGGGATTGAAACCTGAAGATCTTAAGGTCCTTTCCAACCCAAACCAGTCTGTGATTCTATGCTTCTATATGAAGTGTCTTTGGAGAAGCTGTTACCCCCAGTTAAAACTGCTGCGACTTACCTGTACAGACATATCATCTGGTTTACTAGAATGAGTCAAGACTGCTACACAACGATTAAATGCTTCTTGCAGTACCTGTGAGGATTGGATGATGCATAAATTCAGTCACAACAAAAACTGATAAAGGCTGGCAGAAACAAAACATTAGCTGGTAAACCCATTTTTAATGGCTGAAGGAAAACATTTGACAAAATCTGCTGCTTGCTCCAATGGTTATTAGAGGAAAAATTCCTTGCAAGAGCTGGTACTAGCCTTTGGTGCTTCAGAGTTGGTAGCATTGTCACATGTGAGCTCCTACCTCACAAAGTTTGCAGATGACACCAGGCTGGGCAGGAGTAAAGATCTGCTGAAGGGTAGAAAGGCGCTAGAGAGGAATCAGGGCAGACTGGACTGATGGGCTGAAGCCAGTCATGAGGTTCAACAAGGCCCAGTGCCGGGTCCTGCACTTGGGCCGTAACAAACCCCTGCAATGCTCCAGGCTTGGGGCGAAGTGGCTGGAAACTGCTCATGGAAAAGGACCTGCAGGGTGCTGACTGACATCGCTGAGCAGGAGCAGCTTGTGCCCAGGCAGCCAAAAAGCCTGCAGCATCCTGGCCTGTACCAGCACCAGTGTGGCAGCAGGGCCAGGGCAGTGATTGTGCCCCTGTGCTGGGCACTGGTGAGGCTGCACCACAAATTCTGTGTTCAGTTCTGGGCCCCTCAGTACAAGAGAGACATTGAGGGGCTTGAGCGGGGCCAGAGAAGGGCAATGGAGCTGGTGCAGGGCCTGGAGCACAGTGTGATGGGGAACGGCTGAGGGACCTGGGGGGTTCAGATGGAGAAGGCTCAGGGGGACCTGATCGCTCCCTACAGCTGCCTGACAGGAGGTTGTAGTGAGGTGGGGTCGGTCTCTGCTCCCAAGGAACAAGGGACAGGACAAGAGGAAACTGCCTCGAGCTGCCTCAGGGGAGGTTTAGATGGAGCTGAGGAACAGTTCCTTCCCAGAAAGGCTTATCTAGCATTAGAACAGGCTGCACAGGGTAGTTGTCACCATCCCTGGTAGTATTTAGAAGACCTGTAGGACATGGCTTAGTGGACTTGGCAGTGTTAAGTTAGGGGTTGGACCTGATAATCTTAAAGGTCTTTCCCAAACTAAATGATTGTACTATGTGCAGTGGAAAGCCCTTCTGCTCAAGTGACTTGTTCACCTATTCTTCCACATACAGAATGCAGAAGCTCTCAGAGTTTTGTAAAGAAGTAGGAAACATCACTTGTAGTTTGGTTATCCACAGTTCAACAGACAAGCCTGCGTCCAGAAAGGGGTATACTCTGCAAGAGGCTTCTCCTACCGCATCCAGAAAGAGACAGTAAGAACGGAGAAGTGTCTCAACAAGACCAAAAGTGATTTTCAGTTGCATCTGATGTCTTACACATTGAGGGTTGTGGAAAGTTATAGACTAAGAAAAAAATCATTAAGTTTCTTTTCAGTTACCTCAATTCCATTTTCTCTTCTCAGTTCCTCTGCATTTAATGCTGAGCAATTGACAGTATGAAAAGCAAGTTCTGTAGCAGCGGGCAACAGAGGAGATTCTTTGGAAAACAAAAGGTCATCTGATGTTTCAATGTTAATAGTCTTTATCAGCATAGGATAGCCTGCATACTTGTAAGGTTTTAACTCTGAAAGAGGAAAAAAGTCAAAGGTTACACAAGCAAATTAAAGCACTGCATAATTATCAGCAGAAGATGCATCAGATCTAGAATGACTAATGGTAAAGAAAGCCAACACTTGGGAAAACTGAAGTGTGACTAAGCAGTCCACACAGTCCGACTCCTTGGTCGCGTAAGACTGTTCAGTGTGAGAAGCTGAAAGAACTCATTTAAGATTAGAAGACTTATCTCCATCTCAGCAAACCCCCAAGCTCAGAGCCTCTCAAATGATGCTTGTCTGTCTCCAGAGAAACACAAGTATAGCTTAGCCTCTCAGAGGCCAGGATTGGTCCACAATAAGCCTATAAGGACCTTTCCAGTTTGACATGTTTTAAATGATTCTGGTTTTTATTCCTTTAAGGTTCATCAGTGCTAAAGAAGAACTATGCAAGTCCACATCAATGTCACTGTCTCCACACAACTGACAGACCTATGATTGCATATGGTCTTAGTTAACTATTATAACACTCACACAGCAAAACACTGACACTGCAAGACTTGGACACTCCAGCAGCTGCCAGCCAGGGACTGTAGCTAGAGCTACTGGTAGAGTTAGGGTACTCCAGTTATCCCTCTTTCCTAGCTGGGTTGTGAAGGAGGTAATGTTGCAGCACAATCACCACAGGGCTCTAACAGTAGTCAATTTCTGCAAGACTGTCTCATGTATAATACCCACATGAGTGTAATCTCATTTACACCCAGAGCCTGCCGTCTGGGTGATGGAGGGAGGACTTTTCTGCAGACAGAATGCAAACCTAAGTTACATATGGAGGAAGAGTCAAACTGATTACTATTGGAGCAGAGCATTTCAAAAAGCCCTTCATGGTTTTTTTTTTATAGCAAATTTACCTTCAGATCCATTTCCTTCATGGAATAAAAAGCCCTATTTTGAAGCCCTTTACCATAGCTATGTCACGCTGCAGCAAGCCACAAACCGGATCAACAAAGCAGACTCAAGAACAGAGGAGACTAAAACTACCCACAATGGCCACCTGAAGAAATGAACCTAAAAGATTCTCCTGAGGCAGTATGCTCACCTTCCTTATGCCTGTTGAAGAGGATGCTTTGAGTTTTCAAGATCAAAATTATGTTTTCTGGATCTGGCCCATCTATCACCTTGGCAGACTTTGTGCACAGAAACTCATATGCTTTATTAACTTTTTCAAACATATCCTGCAAATAAAAAGGAACAGTCTGAAGAGTTGCCAAGAACCCCCTAAATTACCACAAGGCTGCAGCAGTGCTTTAGATGCAGGTAAAAACAGAGCATTCCAGGTTATTAACTGCAACACTAGCTTTGATGCCTTACTACACTTCAGTAAATACTTCAGACAGCACTGGTGCAGAGATCAGTTTTCTTTTGTCTCCTAAGCTCCACCCTAGGCAAGAGGCTAAAATGAATTTAATTCCACTATGACAAAAGCAGTAAGTACAGTTTAATCGATTGTAAGAATGGGCAGAGGATGCAGTCTGCCTTTGAAAGGGAGCAATTAGCTTCTTTAGGTCTTGCGTAACTCTAAACCAGCTGCTTTGAGATGTGGGTCTGACCTGATTACATCAGTTTTCTGTAGAAATCCTAATATTCCTTGATTGACACCAGTTAAATTACTCCTCTGTAGTATTAATCTGTATTCTAGTACTCACCTAGGGCATGGCTTTTACAAGGGAGAAAGAACACTGAAGTGGGCACTTTAGAATTCTTAGTACACAAACCAGCTTAATTCATCCCCAGTCTATTAACACCATAAATTTGTGTCGTACATACCCTGCCTTCTGGATTCTTGTCTGGGTGATACTTTTGTGCCAGCCTGAAATAAGCTTTCCTGATCTTGCTTTCGTCATGCCTACGAGAAAACAAGTCCCATTGCATTAAATAACATCAAAGCCAACCACGAAGACAAGCCTGGAGTTTGACAGCAGTTCTAACAGTAACTGCAAGTGAGTGACAACTGTAAAGCTCTTCCAATTGGAAACATCCCGCTTCATCAGCTGACACAGAATGGTGAATTTAGAGCTTCGTGATTTGCAGTAAGTGCCCTCTTCTTGAAGGAAAAATACAAAGTCCCGACAGTCCACTTCCAGAGGCCTGAAGTCAGAAACCAGTGGCAGGATAGGAGGCAACAAATCCCAAGGATATTATCACCAAGGACAACATTTGGCAGGGGGAAGAAGCATGATTAGCGAAACCAAGTTTCACTCTGAACATATTCAAGTTCTGCCATATTCTTCGCTCACTGAGTCTAATGCTTGTCCTGTAAAATAGCCTAGTGAATGCTTTGAAGCAGACCTCAGAATACTTCTCCCTGCCCCAGTTTCAGTCTACCTGAACATTTCACAGTTATTCCCTCAAAGGCTGGAGCTGGATTTTCAAACCTTGACTCTTTTTAGACAAAGCAATCTTCCCCTGTGAAAGAAGCAGGTTCTAGACATAACCGATACCACTAACTGGTTGCTAAGTTCTGATGTTTGCTCATCAGCTTGTTCCGTGTACAGAGTTTATGTAGTTATACAACTTTAAATACTGAAAACAACTTACTGGCCTTGTCCTTTGGGAAGGTTAAGGACTTCATAAGCATCATCTATTGACATGGTAGGTGGCTTCTTTTCTACCTCCTTTTTCCAAGCTTCTAGGGTATCTTTCAGGAGTTTAACCTAAATAAGTGCAATTTGTTAGAGTTTTGTTTACACTGACACCAGTACACATCATCTTTACTAACAAAGTGCTGCTTTATTAATGAATCCTTATTACCCCATCACCCTAAGATCAAAGACCTAATCTTTCTACCTTTAGTAATCATGGTTCCCCTCCAGTCATGGAACAATTAATACTTTGCTTCACTGCAGTGCTGTATTTTATAAGAGTATCTTAAGATCAAAACGTCTGTGCAAGAGTCATGTTAGGAGAGAGAAAATCCCTTAAATGATATGCAGTTCACATCTCAGTACTACAGAAGTTGCATGAGTAAGTAAAGCTGCTTAGCTTAGACAGCTCTAGACCATAGACTTCTACCCCAAAATCTCATCAATTCAGGTAATATACTGATACCAAGTTAGCTCAGTTTCTTGTACATCACAGACAAATAGGAACCCAAAAGTGAGGATTCCTCCCCACCACCAATCGCTTGAGGTTCATTGAAACATCATCTGACGTTTCTTAGCTGCTTTATTTTGCTTTCTTAGTAGTTACCACAAGGAGGATGCAGTTAACATGTGATTGCTGTATGGCATGAAGTCTATTCTGCTTCAAGATAAAGACATGTTTAATATACTTGCTTATGAACTGAAAGTCAGGATCGACTGATCGCTTGCAACAAACCTAGCATTTGGTTTCCTTAATTTGTTACAAACCCCGCTTTTAGGGCTCTGAACGATCAAGAACTAAATGAATCCTAAAATACTTCTTACTTACTGGATCTTTAATTGGCCAGTCTGGAAACCTGAACGTATCACAGAGATGTTTGAGGTAATAAATATTACAGAAGAGCTCATTTTCCAGCTGTGGATAGTTGATAACTGGGATTGGACAGTATTGGTAGAGTGCTCTTGTATTGCTCTGAAGACGAGGAGTGAAGTCAGCAAGATGAGCGGCAATCTTCTCTATCATAAGACGCCTATAAGTTAGAGACTTAGGTTTAACACTTGCCAAGCAGCCCTCGATCCCCAGTGACTGTACAAGTGTGGGCAGTGATTTCTTCCGTAAAGATTTATCTTTGTAGTTTCCCACGTTTTAGAAGGGCTCGGAATAGGCTTTGGTCCTATTCTGTTATAAAGCCATTTCGATTCCATGAAAATCAGATTATTAAAAATGATGTGAAGTAACATTGTGCCCTCCCTCAACTTCTCTTTACTTTTTGGGAGACCCTAAAAATATATTGTTATATTAGAGGTACAGGTCTTAGATTGGTGCTGGTCATAAACAAGTACAATATGTATAAAGCAGTCCACATACGTAGTGAAGTCTCACTCATGAAAGGAACTTAAGTATGACAGAGGCAGGTGTAAAAGTTACAGCTATTCAGAAAAATATTCCCCTTTCCACTGCCAATTCTGCTCCCTGTTACTTTTGACACAGGCAGAGGGCAATGCAGGACACTGCCCTTGCGGAAGGCAGAGAGAGAAGTAATGAAACCATGGAATCTAGGTATCCTTGGCTTTCTTCAGACACAGCAAAGCTAAGACCTCTTCAGCACGAGATGCAGTTCAGGTTTGTCTCTCTGAAAGAAAACAGTTACCTCATTTCATTGCTCCAAATTGCTTCCGGAGTGTCAAACTCGCCAAGGAAAATCTCTGAAAACTTTTCTGGTTCATAGTTTTCTAAATAACACACCATTGCTTCAGGAAGAACATGGCCAAGTATACTTCTTTGAACTATATCTTGACCTTTTGTCTACAGAAGAGATCACATTGTCATTGCAAAGGTAAGCAGTCTTGATAACCAACCTGAGATCTAAAAAACTCCTCCCCCATTTCCCTTATAGTTCTTAAATGCTAACTCTTGAGAACTTAGAAAGAACATCAAGTATTGTTAAAACAGCTACAGGTGGTCTGCAAGATTATTTGGAAAGAGAGACAGTTACTTTTGCAATCTACTCACTTCTTCAGACTTGAAAGCTTGTTTTGTATGTGTGTATTTCAAAAACCTACAAGAGAAATAGTAGTTATTTTCTGTTTAATTGATACTTATGGCACCCTGCAAAGATAAGGAGAACAACACAGTCCAGCTGGCAAGCCTTATACATTTACTTTGAGATAAAAAAGTAACAGCAACATCTGCATGAATATCTGTACAAAGTCCATCTAATCCTTAGGAACTTCAAGTTAGGCACTCCCATGTTTTAAATGTTGCCTTATGTTCATCACTTCAGTTTGAAAGTGCTGCTCCCCAAAGCTTTTCTTCCTCCACACAAAAGAAAAAGCAGCAGAGACACAACCTTTCCCTATAAACCTCTCCTTGCACTGTTAGATCATCACTGCAGAGATGGAACAAGATGATCTCACACTAACTGCTGACAGCCCTGTTACACTACAGTCACCATGTAAACATGCAATCATTTCCAAGGCACTTACGAAGAGACTTGACTGGAATTCTACAATAGCTTTTTATGAACTATTTACTTCAGAGGAAGAGCACTGGAATGAACTGCAACAGCCACCTGCACATGCAGCGTGGCATTGGCGGGCAGCACAGACTGACTTAACTATTTCAGGCTTCAACACTAAAACAGGCTATAGATTTTTCCGCCAGTTTTGACAGCTGCTTACTATCAAACACCACATGAGCACATCAGTGGCATACATTACTTCTCTTGAGTGCTTGTAAGCACTGAGCTACAATAAGCCTTGCCTAGCTGTACTGTTAGAACTACATAACCAGACATGCTCTCCTTCCCTCCCCGCAGGGTCATAAGCAATTCACTCTCTTAATGCTGACTAAAACATATGGACAGAACTCCTCTAAAGGGTGTTTGCTCGCAATCTCACATTGCTTCCAGCCAGTCACACTCCCTGAAGCATTCAGGGCAGCACTTCTTCTCAGCATGACCCGTTAAGTGGAAGTTTTTCCTCACCTTGCAATAGGAAGTACATTGGAACCCGTGTACATCATGATAAAGAAGAATACTCCGCTCAGATAAAAACGAGGTAACTGAGGGTTGTCTTGCATGACATGAAGCAGCAATACAGCAACTTTTTCCACAAGGATAGGATCAAAAGTCAGTAACAGCTGAAATCCAACAAAAGCATTTATATTAGATGCTTAAGTAGTGCAGTTACCTAGCCAAAACTGAAGTTTCTGCTAATTCACTACTGGGACAATCCAGTATACTTACAAGAGTTTCAGTTAATTACAGCCTCAGAACAACAAGTTCTAATCACAGACTGTTTTAAAATTGGAAGGGACATCTAAAGGTCATCTTGTTGAACACCCCTGTTCAAAAGCAGGGTCATCTAGAGCTACATTGTCCAGACTGCTTTTCAGTGTGTCAAGATGGAAATATTATGAATGAGATACTGGCTGAAACAACAGGAAATGTGTAACACCCCCCCAGTGAAATGAACAATTTATTGTCCAGCGATCTGCAGGATGTAACAGATGTCATTTCATGTGTCTGTCCCACTTAAAGCATCCACACAGGTCAGATGGTGGATTAAGCCAGACTTGAACTCAGATACATTTTTGGAGAGCTGCTTACCTGGGTGATATGAGGAAGGCAAGTACTATCTGACAACAGCCTCTTCACTCTAGGCAAAGGTCTTATAATAGCATTGTCTTGATCCCTGAAAAACAAAGTGGCACAGCAGTAAGGACACGTGCTGCTCATTCTTGAAGGAAAAAAGGCACGTAAGCCATAAGTATCAGGCTATTGAGTTCATATTCAGCGTCATTTTTTTGTTGACTCCAAAGCTTGTTGTTAAAGTAAGCATGATCTAATGTCACGCATTAAAGCGGCTTAAAGTTAAACAAGAGACTGCCTGCTAGGGTAAGACTATGCCACTGTGCATTAGAAACTCTCATAGCTCATGCATTCGTTCTTGCAGTCCCTTTTACAATATTAGTATTGTCTCATTTATAAACTCTATTTGCTCACAGAATTAATTACTACTACATAAAAAGGCTCTTTAATACAGTTCCTTCTTGGTTTCCAAGAAAAGCTTTAAGCTAGAATATATAAATAAATCTATGCATCTGCCAGAGACAGTTAACCGCTTTGCTGAGGATTAGTGTTTACCTGCTGGGAAAATATCCACACATTGTGATGAGCATGTTGAGTACCAGTGTGGCAAGGTCAGTCTCGTTCAACACAGGCTGGCCGCTGGCAAGCAAGCACCACTTCAGCTGAGGGATGACCTGTAATGGTCGCCAGCCATCCATACCTTGAGCCCAGCAACGTGTTTTGGAAGTCAGCTTCCCACTGTTCCACAGTTCCTGCATCTATTGCAAGATAAGAGATTAATTCAGTTGATTCAGCATTTAGAGCTACCAACACTCCTAAAAATTCACACTCAAAACAAGCTTTTAACTACTGTACAGCAGACTAACAACAGTTACATGAAACTGCAACGTATTTACACCTCTATGAGGAAACATGAAGTAAAAGGTGTTAGACTAAATTACAGCATAAGGGGGCACAGGGGGTAGGTAAAAAAGCTGTGGCTCTTGGCACAATGTAGATCTCTTCTGTAGCTTTAATCCTTACTTAAAGAGTTGCTATAAGAATACAGTTCAGTGTTGTTTAGAGTTTTACCTCTCACTGTTCAAACACACTCAATCACCAGGATGGAAATGATTTGAGAGTTTGAAGCTGACAGGTACCTCTTGAAAGCTGTAAGGACCACTCCTTTCTTTGTCAGCATTGCCAAAGTACCATTCTTTCTCGCTCTCCCTCTTCATATCAGGTGCTGCCTCAATCACATTGCTCTAGAAGGTGATGTTTAGAAAAACAGCGTTAGCTTCAGTGCAAATATCAGGAAATGTGAAAAGGACATTGATTTGGTTGACTGATTCTGTTTGTAAGAATTGACCTTTTAGCAAAGCAATATATGACTAGTAAGAAACAAAGACCACGTACCTGCAGAGGGACTGTAGCTCTGCTTGTGTGAAGATGTGCCAGAGTAAGCAGATCTACGAGGATTCTAACCCCGTTTGAATCCATAAGGTCCTTCACGTTTTTCTGTTGATGGATGAAGTGAGTTAACAGAAGCATTTTCTAGGTAAGAGTTATTACAAGTACTGAACAGTTTCATTCAAGTAAGAAATGACCATAAGAAAAGGCCAACCATTCTCCAAAGAGACTACAATGGTATAATCATCAAAATATCTACGTTTCCCTCAGTAAGCAACATCTACCACACTCACAAAGCTGTATCAAACACTGCTCTGTCTCAAGACTTGAATTTCTACTCAAGTTAACCCTGAGAGACAAGTTCAGACCATTTTCTACAGCTGAAAGACCAACAGGCTACTGTTAAATGCACGTCCACCTCACCTTATTCAGGATCAGCTTGTTGAGAAACAGTATCAATCTGTCCCGCTCAAGCCTGTCAGTGCACTAGTGCAACAGAAGAGAACAAATTAGTATTTGATAGCACGTACAAGTTACCTTCAAAAATCAATACAGTTGTACCTGAAAAGACCCTTTTACTTTTTCCATGCCCAGGATAAAACTACTATTAACTGTTGAGTTTCATGCACAGCTTTCTGCCGCTGAGGAGGAAAGCCTTCCATTCCCTTTGTTGCTCTGGGTCTGTCACACAAACCCACTTTTCTGTCAAGCCTACTGTTCTAAAGGGACAGTGGATTCCCCAGTGAGCTGGTTAACACAAAGACAAGAATGCTTTCAGCCAGCAGGCAGAATGGGTCTTCAATGTCACATCCCTGCTGAGACTATCAAGACTAAAGGCCAAACAACAAGAGACAGCATTGGTTCAGTTTCACTTGAGACAGCCATATCTAAAACCCATACTGATGTTAGCACAGAACCCCTTCTTGACTGCACAGAAGTGTATTTTTGCAAGCTGTATCAGTTCTCAGCCACTTAATAGGTGAAGGAGTTGCCACTACAAAAACTAATCCATCACATGTGCCCATCTAAGACACATTTCATTAGTTCTGGGGCTGTTGCTAATACTCCTAAAGTCAGTATTTCAAAACAACATGATACGTAACAAGGTTCTCTGCTTAAAAGCTTTATGCTTCTGCATTTTACAAAAGCAAGCACAAAATACCACACAAAGTTCCTTCGCACTATTTCTGTACAGCCTGAAAACCTGTTAAGGTCGATAAAACACCGGTAATAAAGAGCCTAACTTGAAATGCCACTATGATCAGCAGGGGATTTTTTAAATGAAACTAACTCAAGGACAGATGCCAGGAACACTTGGGAACAGCATGGAAAAGAAGTACTCATGTCGATACTTCACCTTCTATAAAGCCAAAATCTGAGCTTCACAGCAATTTGAAATACAACACATATATACATATATACATATATATATTATATATATATACATATATACGAAATACACATGCCGGACTAGCTGTATGTTAACTACTGTATCAAGTGGTTTTAACTAATTCTTACCCTTTCTAACATCCCAACAATGTACTTGGTATCAGAAAATGGTCCTATTTCTTCATGACACCTTCCATAAACTATGGCCAATGCTTGCAGACATAAGCATTTCATATTCACTTTTGGGGTAAGCAAGAAGCGGTGGTAGAGTTCATTGAAGAATTCGTATCTAAGGAAGAGATGAGATTTTAGTGAAGAAAACAATGGAGACCCTGGGAATGAGAGAGGATTTTAATAATGCCTCACGATTTTTTGATTGCTCCACTCTCTTCCGTTTCATCTTCTTCCAGTAGCAATCTTAGATAATAATCCCCTATTTTTATTTCCTCAGAAAGGCACTCGTACTTTACCTGTAATGCAGAACAAGTTATTTAACAGTAAAGATTTTCTGCTTCATTAACTTCCTGTTTGCGTAACAATACCGCACTTGTCTCCGTACACTCAACAAGGTTAGCAACCTCTCCTACAGTCTGAGAAAGACTGAAATCTGCGAGTCTGCTGTTAAAGAAACACACCTCTACAAAATACATGCCATAAGCTTTTGTTTTGCTTAAGTTTCTTATCTCACTGAAACTCCTGCTTCCAGCCTTGTGTCCAATATCAGCTGGTTTTATTAGCTGACCTTGGGTAATACATGATGTACTCAGTGACTCAAGCTTTAATAAGTAGCTATTCCACTACAAGGTATTTCACTCAAGTGTTACTACACATATAAAATACAAATATGACTTAATTACTAGTTTTACCTGCTATTATGCTGGGTAATTAAAGCCTAGAGGCATCGGGATACACAATGGGACACTGAAGTGAAATTGCACAGTGAGACCTGTTGTTAACTTCAGAGCAACTACATTAACTTTAACCATATGCCTCAATGCTCAGTGGTTTTCGGCATTTGGCAAGCGCCTCACTTAGAGGTACCTCCAACATAACCACAAAAGCCACTCTGTACAGTGGTTTTTCTTATCTATAGCTTGCAGGCCACTACGATGAGCCCGAAGTTGACTACAGATTTGACTGCAGCACGTGAAACAAAGACATCCCACTAAAAAGTACACTTCCAGAGCAATCCCAAGCCACCATTCCCCTTGGCACAGTGACAGGTTTCACAGCCAACAGATATGTCTTTAACACCACTATGTAGTTAGGTCAAATACTTACAGCATTGCCTGATGAAGTATGCATTTAAAATATATAAAAGCAAATCTATGAGGCCACAGTTCTTCAAGGGTCCCTGAGCCCACCCCAAAGCCTTGTACTGGGCTTTATTGGAGGTATGCTAGTGGTACCTTCCAGTAGCATAAGCCACATCGGAGCACAAAGTGCAGGTGGGAAGCCTGTATTACTAAGTTTCAAATCTCTAGTTTTGATTCTGCCCCAGTTAGCACCTCTAAAGTGGAGAGACAGAGTTGGGATAGCAGACCCTGCGGTGCCCAGAAGTCCTGCACCTAAGCCATACCTGAGGAAAACTTGGAAAGCTAAACACCAGCACAAGAAATACGAACCCAACCCCAAAAGCAGCTATTTACTGCAGCAAGGCAAGAACTGATCTGTGATAAGCTGCATACATAAAATCGTTCTTTCTCCACAGCATCAGCCTGACGTGTTGCAATGCTTTCTGATTTGCGGAGTAGTCAACTGAGAATTCCCCAAAAGCAGTTCACCCCGGTTTTACTAGTAATCCTCTGCTTGATTTTTAACTATAAAGCTGCACTGTGAGCAGGATGGCATTGGGAACATCTAAGAATATCTTGCAGTTGAATTCAAGTGTGGCCTTGCTTTGCTTAAGCATTACATATTAATTAAAACTTTGTGGCACCATAAGAACACAAGAAGTGTTTATTAGCTTGAAAACATCTTGCAAGTTGTTTTGAGAAAGGCAATTAGGACCATACCAATTGCTTTGCAGCAGCCCAAAGGGTATTTTGACTTTAGGTACTGCTGTGCCTAGAATGTGAAAACAGCATCCTCAGTTTGCAATTCACAGCGCATGGTTTCAGCCACATAACCTATTCATGGCTTGGCAATGCAGTATTTAACAGCCTTAAGATCACTGAGACATGATGGAAACCAAGACAAAGAACTCACTATCAGGAGGAGGTGACTTGTAAAACTACCCAAAACAAGTCTGATGGAGCACATTTAAGAACAAGAATCCTGACCACAAAACTCCAACTCCTTTCCTCTTAATGCAAGAATACATCAAGGGTTCTCATAATTGTTTCACCTCTGCAGTGTTATTTGTCAGGCTGCAAAGGTTTCAGTTTTGCAGAGTGACACTGGACAACAGTACCTGCTCACAGCCCCAAGCCTTAGAAGAGTTGACATCAAAACTCTAGCTTACTCTCAGGGACTGTCAACATAAGATTCACTCAGGTAGAGACAGAAAAGTGACATTTTAAGTAGAGATATTTTACATACACAGTTTCACTTGTTTACCTCAAACTCCTGATGGTTCCATGAGATAACATTAGCACTACCAAGTTCTCTGTCAATATTAAATGCTCTCATCTCAGACTCGAGAGTATCTCTCAGTTCTTCCCGTGTTTTGAAGTTCCAAATCAAGTTCGATCTAGCATGATCCTGAAGAAATCTAAGAAAGAAGTTACATGGTTTAAGCCCCTCAAAACATCATCTGAAAGGCCAACAAGGCTCAGCTGGCAAGCTAGAGATTAGTGAACCTTAATTACAAAGCACTGAGTGGTGGTCGCTAGTCTGTCACAGTACTTATGGCTGTTAATTTATGTAGTGTTTTCACAGTCATGGAGGTCATAGAATCATAGAATGGATGGGTCAGAAAGGACCTTAAAGCTCATCCAGTTCCAACCCCCTGCCACAGGCAGGGACACCTTCCACTAGAGCAGGGTGCTCCAAGCCCCATCCAACCTGACCTTGAACACTGCCGGGCATGGGGAGGCCACGGCTTCTTTGGGCAGCCTGTGCCAGCACTCCCACAGTGTGTAACTCCCTCCTTGTATCTAATCTAAATCTTCCCTCTGTCAGTTTAAAGCCATTCCCCCTTGCCCTATCCTTGGTCAGCCTAGACTAAAGCATACCTATGTCATATTTTTGGCTATCTGCATATAGCTGATGCCCAGGAGGCACGCAAGCTATTTATTATATCTGCCAGTAAGGGCTACAACTGAACAACAACCCAGGGCAGCAGACACACACACCAACGTGTGTGTTTTAAGGAAAAAAGTGGTTCAAGCAGGAAAATAGAAGTCAATGCCTTGAGTGCCACAAGCAGTCAGTGGACATTCTGCAGTGGCAGTTACGAAGCAGCCTTTGGATCCACTGGCTGAGAGCAGCATTTAATACTCGAGTTTAGGAGCATGCCAATCTTCCCTTCATACGTCACTTGTGCAGAATGGACTATATTTGCCTTTTAGAAACACTGAGCGTTGAATCAGTTAAGTTTGCAGAATTTCCCCCAGCTCTTTTTCATAGTTAGCCAGTCAAGCTTTATTAGCGCATTGAATATAACACCTCGAGATAAAGAAAAGCATTAACATTTTTCAGCTGGAGGCCCCTCCCTTGTAACTTTGAGGTTTAAGAATTCTCAGGTAAGCAAGCTGCTTTTATAACCTGTGGCACTATTTGAAACCCAGTACCCACGTGTTTTCTTTTTGCTGGCCTTAAACTCATTTCTATTCCAACTCAAAGCATCTTGAATAGCTGATGCTGATGCACCAACACACTACGATGATTTTCAGTGCTGCTTTGCTTTAGTCTTCAACATAACGCAGATCTACACCTGCAGTTTGTGATTCATTCCTCCTTTTGATTCGAGGGAAAAAATGAGGTAGTTTGATAACATTTGGTAAGCTTTCCACATCTCTTACACACAACATAAATCCTTACGTATACCTTAGGATTTCATTTTTGTAAGTTTCATTTACAAAGCACAGTTTCAAGGCAGGCAGGAACTGGAATCAAGCCACAGCAACTCGGAAGACCTTAACAAAAGAACAGCTAGCTAGTAATTCCCACCTGAGACCACCATACCAATCTTTGTGTCTTACCTGTAGTAGAAGAGATCCCAGTTTGCTTCTATTTTTATTCTTTGGCGTCGTTTCCTCAGTATCACTGGCTTCTGAATTATATTCTGCAAAAGAGCCAAATGTAAGAAGTCAGTAGGAACAGATACTGCCCATTTTCCCCTTTTAAAATAAGAAGCTAGGGTTTTTTTTTAACTCCTTCAAAAGCCACACTGAGTTAAGCCTCATGAATAAGGTCTACTTTCCTAGCAACTAGCAGCAACACACTTTCACGAGTGTTATTTACACCAAGTTAAATCATGCCAGAGAAGCTTTCAGCTGTTTAACAAGTCATAAATTTAGAAGCAAGTTACCCCGGAAGAAAGCTTAGTTCCCATCACCATAAGCACTCGTCAGTTCCAAAGCTGATGGAGGGGAAACCCACAAGAATGCTTTGCTCTCGAAAGGCAGCAACTGGAGCAAGTCCAAGTAAGTCACAATCCTGACTTGGCCACTGAAAGGTTCACTAGCTTGACCAAGCATGACATCAATGCTACACTCTACAGGAGGTACAACATGCAAGCAGAAGTCTGAGCAACATAATCCACAAGTGGCAGGGATAGAGACTCACCATATTGTTTCTGTCCTGATTGCGAAGGAAAGTTGGGAGAAAAAGAAAAGGTACATTTAACAAGCCACGGCCACTGAAGTAATTCAAAGTGGTAACACCAAATTTGCTACTACCTTTGCCAAGCTACACTTGCATACATTTACTGTGAAATTAAGCAGCCCAGAACTCCAGACAGAAAAATATCTGTTTAAACTCAGCATCCAGACAAGATGTTTAAACTGCAGTGTGCCCTTCCGCCACTGCTCTCTACATTTCTGCATTAATACTTCGGTTTGAACCTAGGTCACCATTATTGCAGAAATATTACCTGTCAGAACTCTGCACCACAGCCTAAACCTTGAGCTAGATTTTACCAAGTTAAGGTTTTCCTAGATTAAAGCTTGTTACATCAGATCAAATACAAAGACCGGCATTTTCAATACACTGCATTGCACTGCTCTTTTCACTCTTCCTTCCGTAAGTAATAGTTTGTTTCATTTCCAGAATGCATAAAACTCAAGCTTAGTCAGAAGACTAGAGAAAGTTAAAGGAAATGCCTCATTATTCAAGGTGTTTAACATAAAATTAAAGGAAGAAGAGACCAACAGTAAGAACTCAAGCAGTGATTGCCTCTTATAATACCAAATGAAAACAGTCACTTATCACTTCAACATTAACCATGGTTTATGTAGAATATTATGCTGCTATTTAAGCACAGAGATACCTATATTCAAGGCAATACTAAGCTTCTTCTAGCAGGTTCCATAACTAAAACACCACTAGCACGAAGCACATAATTTTGGATGCAAAGACCTAGTTTCTTCCAACTATAGCTTAAAAACTGGTTTGTCATATTCCAAGGACTCTCCTATTTCCTGTATAATTATCTTGGAAGAAATGCACATCAGCTGCAGTCCAGTTTGACAAGGTTAGTTAAAGCAACAATAAGGTAAACCTTGATACATATGCTGCTTTACATTCTCCCTGGAATGCACTTCTAACTCCAGATGAAGGGTGGTAAGAGGCAAACTTTCCCGACAGTAAGCGGAACCACAAAGTTTCTCACATTTCTGCACTTCTGTTACTGTCAAATCTCCCTCTGATTTCATAGAGCTGTAGGTGTTCCTCTCTACACGTAGTGAAGTGCCTGTAGCAAAGAGTTCCAAATACTTTTACCTCTTTTTGAGCTATGCCCATTCGATCTCTCCAGTGCATCAGGACTAGATCCACCTTCTCTTTGGCAAATTTTTCAACTTCTTTTGCAGCTTTTCCTGCCAGTCTCTGCCACTCTGGCACTTTATTAAACTTGCCATACTGATCCTGCAGAATAAATCCTATTAGTTATTTGCACTTGCATGTGTATCAATGTTTGATGGAGGTCAATGCAGCAGTCAAGTGCCTGCCTTAGAAAAGTCAAAGACTGTATATCTATAAAATGGAAGAGATAAGACAGCTCCATTTACTTACAGTTGCAATTTTTAAGTTATCTCTAACATGCATCCTATCAGCATCTTTTTCAGGAACAGGATCAGCACTGTCAAGGTATGCCAGCAAACCTGGTGGCTAAAAGCATTTAAAACCAGCGTAAATACACATGGCTAATGGAACAGAAACCATCACATTAGGTAACAAGATCATTTCTTTAACTTAAAGAGATTTCAAACCAGAATTTATATTCTCCTCTAAAATATGTAAAGCTACAGCAGCTTTATGTTTTTACTAGTGAAATGCCACCATCTTCAACAAAACCATTCAACAGAGGCACATTATCATCTTCAGTAAAGCAGAGCTCTTCCCTATATCCCATTTCTTAAAGGGGTACTTAATGAAGCTAAGGACTTCAGGAAGAAGAGTTGATCCCACAGGAGTATCGATGTGGGTGAATGCTGTAACACTAGAATCCATCCATATCCTCTGATATGGACTGAATGTTGCATGTGACATTAAGAGATTAGAGTCTCTCATCTGACTAAGCCTTCCGGAAGATAGTGATCAAGACTAGGACAGTTTGCTCTGCCAAATAATGAGGGAACTGCCATTTTGAATTTAAAAGTTGGTATTTCTCCAGATTCAATAACCCTTCACAACACCATTATTTGAACTAGTTTCACCGAAGTAACTTAAGCAACAAACTTTCAGGAGGCTGAAAGGTTGAAAGAACATGGGAACTATGAGCCAATATAAAGCTGTGTTATAAGCTAAGTTGGACAGGCGTGAGAGCATAGCCAGAATTGTTGCCTTAATTTCTCATTGGCACTAAGCATTAGAGGCTATTTTTACTATGTTTCCAGATTTTTATCCTTTTAATAAAGAAGTCATAGACACCTTATTTTTAAGTTGTGCCAATACCCCATTCTTAGAAGTGGCAGGAAAGTAACAGAACACTTTAAGAACCCGAGACGTTTTCTACTAGCCATCAATATCCTTTCAGTAGCAGCCGCCAGACTGCTGATCTCCCAGGCTAAACTTCCTCCTTGGACCAGAAAAGGGATATGTTTACTCTGTAGACTATCCCAAGTTTTCTAATACTACAGGCTCTCTGATTTTATTCTTTCCTTACTCCATATCTCAGTTTTACTCACCAAAATACGTTTCAACAAGTTCATAGCAGTTTTGTTCTCAGCTGTCCAGAGGCCAACCAAATGTCTGCTTAACTGCCTGAAAAAGCCATTGAAACTGCCTGTTAGTATTTGAAACAGCATTTTAAACTACTAAACTGACACCCTTACCATGCTGGTGAAATGAAGACGAGCAAAAGCTTCATGCTCTTGAGTGAGTAAGAGCACAAAGCATTATATTGTTCCAGTTCAAGTAGACGCTTAGCATGCTTCAAAGTGTTGCCTTTATGAAGTTCCAGTGAAGTTAGTGGAACAGTATCAGCACATGCTTTTTGATCTAGACCTCAAAAGAACACTTGAGCAATAGAGCAGAAACTAATAATCTAATAACCAAGAGTAAGTTTATCCACCCAATCTTAAGTTAAAGTTAAGAGTCTAGAAATCATCAAGAACGATTTAACTGCTCTACTGGAAGCTCTTAATACCAGCTACTGGCTAGGAAAGCCTTTCTGGGAGTCCACCTTCTATGCCAACTGACACTTGCTGCCAACATCTGTCTCTAGGGTTCTACTGCATTGAACTGAAGCATTGCTTACAAGTGAGTCATAAATAGCAGCTCCAAACAGAGCTAGCATGACAGAAGGTTTCACACTAGCTCCCTCCTGGACGACACACAGAAGCAACAAGTTCCACTTGTCACTCCATTGCTTAGCAACACTTTAAGCGCTTCGGGAATGTGCATCTAAAAATGAAAGACTTCTATAATCTTCTATTTTGGTGGAAAACATCTGAATTATCACTCATCTTCCCCAGCACACGCCGAGGTTCAGTCTCACAGCTCCCAAGTTCTACTGACTGCTGAATTCACGGAAGGATTTCTGTATGAGGAGGCTTTTCTCAGACAAGGATGGCTGATCCTAACTGCATGCAAGATGTCTGAGGAGTGCACACCAGAATTTATACAGTTGTATAATCTAAGTTGAACCTTTTTCCAGTTCCAGACATCCTACTTGGCTTTCCTTCCCTGGATGTTTTCAGACAAAAACCCGTACGAAGTAAGTCAAAACCCAAGCCTTTAATGAGTTACTTAAGTGCCATTTTGGGGGGGAAAAATAAGAAATCAAAGGTTTATTAAGCGGCTGCAGTCTCAGCTGAAGTTTGATCTATTTCACAGATCAAACACAGCAGCTGCTAAAGAAAATATTCTCCTAAAGAACTACAAGCTTTCTTCCTGACCTCCCAACTTTTGTAATGTTAGCCAGGCCATTACTTAAGACTTCTTAAACATAGCATATCAAGTGAGATGGACATACCTATTTGTAAGCATCCTCTGATCTGTGCTTATTGTAAACATAGCAGTGTGCAAGTGACGAGGTAAGGCACCTTCACTGAGGGCAAGATCTTGCATTTTGGTAGCAATCTCTTTGTCTCCTTCCTTTGGAAACAGGGCAAGATGATTACTAAAGAAAGAATCTTAGTTAAGCTGCTTTTATCTTAGTCTACAGTTCCAAGGCCTTCTTAACCACCAGTTATGTCAGCTACTATACAAAAGCCAGGAGCTAGAGTATGATGGGCTTTAAGTGCAAGTTTTCAACAGCAACTGATCAAAGCTATAGTAAAGTCATGGATCAGATAATTGGTAGTTATACCTTGGAGGACAGTAACTGCACAGGGTAAGACGCACGTCTCCCATCCTACTTCAGGAGGTTTGCAGTATACATTTTACAAGTACTATTTCCACACTGCACTTGCAAACTAGGGTCAAACAAAGAATGACAGCCACAGGCTGTTGCTTGACTTTGGTCCACAATAATAATTTAAGAGTAACTGGTGCTGTTCGGTTTAAGACAGCCACGTGGATAGGACTGTCACTCAGGAAAGGTACATTAGTTGCAATGAATAATTAAGAAAAAGCTTTCACTGCAGTTTTACTTGCCCATGTCCCACTGTAGTTCAATTGAGAGGGGATGTAATAAACGGGATAGCAACTTTTAACTAACATTATCAGGTAATCAGTGGAAACTTGCAGATTTACAATACCTCTATTTCAAGTGTTCATTCACTTCCATTTGAAGAAAGTTCTAGATGCATTCCAGATGCATAAGCTATTGTGATACAGTGAGACACTAAAGCCCTGAATTTCAACACAGGAAGTGTCGAGAGCCATTTAGCAGGTCACCCTGCAACAATCATGAGCAGCCCTTGAGAAGTATGGGCTTGGCCCATACATCATGTGGTATGGAAACTAACAAAGCCACATCACTGAAGCAGAGAGCGCAAGAACAGAGGCTGACATCAGTAGTCTGCTCTGGCACATTACTGCCTGCTAATCCCAGTCCCATTCCATCTGGCAATGCATCCCAGGAAATACAGCCTCTCCTCCTTGAGAGACCCTCTTCAACATGCAGGAAAAGTCTGGTGGCTCTGAGGTACGTGACTGAGCTACACACAACATTAACAGCCAAATCTTAACTGCAGTATGGAAACATGCAAGGCACTACCTAATGCCCCAACAAACTCACATGCCTTCCAAATCCCCAAGAGTAAGATAAAGCAAGTTGCCATATTAAAGCACTTACAGTTAAGCAGGTGTCCTGTTCCTCACCTTCCCACTCACCTCCCTCCCCACAAGAAGCCAATATAACAAACTTCTATTGCAACTGCACTTCTGAAACAGACAATACACAACAGACATCTATTATGCTATCCCAGGTTAACATTGGTAAGGCTCACCTCTATTATTGCCTTCATCACCAAACCTGCTCCTTTCACAATTGCCATGGAAGGGTGCTGAAACAGAATATTGACAAAATCATTCTCCAAGTGCAAAATGTGAGGATTAGATCATCTTCCATTCAGTTTCTTTAACACATCTACATGACTCTTCTACCTCCATTTCTGGGCAAAATTTAGATCAGTTCTGTGAAAGCTAGACCCAGGAAAAGTTCCTACCCTATACCTTTAAACAAGAGTCTCTCATGCAAGTATCAGATGGACTTCTGAACAGCAGTATATAGCAAAGAAGCTAGAACAATGCCTGGGGAAGCTGTCTGACAAGCTGACACCACCAAGAAGCAGAAGAGCATACTGTTCTTTCGGAAAGCAAGCACTGACATTTTAGCTAAAAATCCTATTATTCTTACAGGTGCAGCACTAAAGCAGATGTTACTCTTGTTTTGTAACTCTCCTACTCTCCTTTACAAAGAAATGAAAAGGTGGCAGATTCTCCAAAGAGAGGAAGTCATATTCACCTGCGGAATCTAGCTTAATATTTAACTGCTATTTTCAAGTGTATCTAGAAACAAGCCTTAGTCTATTCTACAATGATTTGGCATATCATCCACTATGGAATAACTACCTCAATCCGATATTTGACAGTAAAATCAAGGTCACTAAAAACTCACCAAGGTAGAAAAATTTGAGGCACATTAACCAAGCTGAACAGTACAAAAATGTGTCTTTCAGGAGAAGAAAAAGTTCATGTTCACTGACTACCAAAGGCCTCTAATGATAATAAAACCCCCATTAAATCTTACCTGAAAGAGCTTAAATAGTGTTCTTCCATTAGATGCCACCATTTCCAACAACATGTCAAACTGCTGCCCCTCAGTAGTCTCACTATATGGAGCACATAGGGCAAATGTCAGGAAGTCCAGAAGTGAACTAATTACTAGGGCACCTGTCCCATGATCCTGAAATCGGAAGACAAGTATGTAATACAGATACAGTGTTTCTCCCCTGCCCGGGGTCCTCATGCAAGTCTTAGTACCCATGATGCTGAAGGTGCTCCTCCCTGCCATATCTGCAAACAAAAACTTCAAGTTTAAAATATGCCATTACTCTTGAGCATGGCAACACTCTGGTAAAGTATTGGCTCCTAGTACGTATCAGAGGCTCATGACCTCGTATACTAGTGTGCTGAGATTACTTTTTCTAGTTTTAATCCCATAATTACTGGTTTACACTATCCTCTCAGTTCCTTTTAAAAGGAACACCCAGTTTCCATATTAAACATGCAAACATCTGCTGCATGACACTCAAATTCTGCAGTAGAGACAGCAACATTCTCACCTATCAAGATCCAAACTTATTTAGATCAAGCTTGAGTGCCAGAGCTGTATTTTCTTTGCTTTGGTTCCAGGTACAAACACATTCAAAGATACATCCAAGCATGACAGAAGTGTTTTCAGAGCAATTAGGAAAGACACTCAGATAATTTATTCATTTGCAAAATCTGACTTACCACATGGGAATTGAATTTCTCCAGTAGGTTTTCTAGAAACTTCTTTGAAGAAAGAAGGGAAGCTTTGTTCAGCTGCTCCTGCCTCAAGTCATAGTCATCGTGCATGGGCTATAAAAAAAAACAAGTATTCACTATGCAGTCACATTTCAACCCTTTGTTCTTAACAACTGTAGTCCAAAAGCTGCACTCTGAACCCAAAAAAGTACATCCTACTTTAGTTCAAGTTCAGCAAGTCACTATATGTCATGGGTTCAGCAGCAGCAGTCCTTTTTCTCCTTCCTGGTAGCTGGTGCAGCGCTGTGTTTTTGATTTTGGGGCTGGGAGCAGCGCTGATAACATCAGTGTTTATAGTTACTGCTTGGCAATGTTTTGGTTTGACCAAGGACTTTCTGAGCCTCATGCTATGCCAGGGAGGAGGGGAGCCGGGAGGAAGCAGAGACAGGACACCTGACCCAAACTGACCAAAGAGGTTATTCCATACCACAGCACATCATGCCCAGGATGTGAACACGGAGGGCAGAGACCCGGGGGGGGTGCAGTGGTGGTGGTGGACTGGGGGTGCACGGCATGGTCAGGTTTTTGGTATTGGGGGGTGCACTGGCTGGGTCGGGCTTGGTGAGCAGTTGTATTCTCTTTCTTTGTATTTCTCTTGCATTATTATTGATGGTAGCAGCAGTGATTTGTGTTATACCTTAGTTACTAAACTGTTCTTATCTCAACCTGTGCGAGTTGAATTCTTTTGATTCTCCTCCCCATCCCCCCGGGACTGGGGGAAGAAAGAGGGGGAGTGAGTGAGTAAAACTGCATGGGTGGGGGGCTTAAACCACGACACTGTAGAACAAGTTATTTCATGTTTGAGCACACTGCGAGTTAAAGGGCAGACCCTATTTGGCTCCTATCTGGTAGAAGTTCACACATCCCAAACGGAAAGAACTGCAATTTAATACTTACACACATAAGAGCACAAAGCATGTCAATAGAGGCATGGGTTACTCCATCATTGTTCCTTTTGAGGGCTTTCACAACCTTCACTCCTAACCGTTCTCGGAATCTTTTGGAAGGAAAGCAAAATCACCAAGATTAGAGACAAAACACAACACTATTCACGAAGAAACAGTCTGAGACCTTTATAAAAGTTCCAGGTGCGTGTATCAACCTTTACACCATTCAGCTTCCACATAGTCCAGAGTCAAAAATATTCCAAAGAATTTTTAATTTTCAGAAGAACAGCAGGCAGTTTTCCTGCTTTCTTATGGTATCCAATTAAGACAACCTCCAAGCAGCCTGCACTTACTGTAGGAGTACAACACAACCTGTTAGAGTCACAGAACCACAGACCGGTTTGCGTTGGAAAGGAGCTTATGATCGAGTTCCAACCCCCTACCATAGGCAGGGATGCCTCACACTAGACCATGTGACCATGTTCAACCTGGCCTTGAACACTGGCAGGGACGGAGCATTCACCACTTCTCTGGGCACCCTGTGCCAGCACCTCACCACCCTCACAGGGAAGAGCTTCCTTGTATGTAATCTGAACTTCCTACCATTAAGTTTTATCTTCTGTTGAACTGAAGCTAGCAATGACATCGATATACTTTAAGAATGAAGAACTGCGACTTCGAGGACATATGAATGTGTCATTTTTGACTAGGGAAAACATTAAGCTGTATGTGAGTCCAGCAGAGAGTATTATGTGGCAAAGGAAGAATCACCTTTACATACTAATGATCATTCCCAATTCACATTAAAGCCTAATGGAAGCCATCATGTACAGAATCTTCCAGTTTTTTTCAGACTCCAATTCTCAGTTTTTAATATAAGACATCATCAACAGCTCAAGAACTGTTTTAACCTATTACTTCAAAGCTTGAAGAGATTTCTCACTCACTTCGGAAGCTGAGTAAAGGCAAGGAAGCCTGCTTTTGAAGCCACTAGTCGTCTTACTGCTTGGAACTGGCTTTCAAGCTCTGCATTAGATGCTGCAATATCTCCCTCTTGTGAAAGCAACGCTGTTATAGCATTATTAATGAGTTTCTCCTTGTTTTCTGAGAACAGACCCTGGTTAAGAAATAAAAATGATTAACATGTTTGTGCACTAACAACACCTGAAGAGGTTGGACAGAGGATTTACTCTTACATCTTGTGTAACTGCATGTAGTACCCCACTGTAGGAAATGTTAGCATTGAACCTGAACACAGCATCTGCAAAGTTACCATCTGGAAGAAAACATAACAAAAGTTAAGTGCGCAGTACCTGGATGGTTTAAACAGTGATATAAAACCATGTAACAAGCATTAGCTTACTTGGAGGAGCAGCCAGAAACCTCAAATGAAGGCTCTCTACTTCTTCATCTACAGGCATACTGAGTAATCCCCAACGCTGGCCTTTGTGTGTGGAGGTCATCTTCACACAAACATCTCTATTACCAGAAGCTCTCACTCCATCCAACAAGCTAGCCAGGAGAGAATCTCTGGGTTGAGTGAAACACATGAATACAAGTGAGATCAGGAAAGTGATGCCAAAGATCCAAGTTGTAAGAAAAACAGACAAAAAAAGCCCCACAGAATGAAATGCAGCAATTCTTGGAATCTCTTACCAACACTGGCGCTAGCAGCTACACCCCTAGAAGAAGTCACTAACTTTCAAGTGTTCCTTTATTCACTGTAAGAACAGAGCTGTCTTACACCCAGTATAGCCAGATGCAGCCTTTCACTAAAGGGATGAGCTCTGGATTATCTGTTAATGCGTGACACATGTTGCAAGCCAATTCATCCCTGTGCTTTCTGCAAAACCTCACTTAGCAGGATTAGACTGCATTACAACTGCAAGTGCTCTTCTGTAGGTTGTTTTAAATAGAATCAACCAAGACCATCTCAAGCAGACAGCTCAAAGGGTTTACAGCCTTCACATTTCCAGATCACTTAAATTTTGGCTTTCTTTCCCTGTTTCAGATACACTGCTTAACCAACTCAAATATACACAGCTTTGGAAAAGCAGGCTGTATCTAACTGTCCAACACTCTTACATGTTGATCTAAAATCTTCTAGACAGATATGCTTAAAGTTGGGATGAAGGTAAAGGGGAGAGATTTAGGTCCTGTAACAAGTCTTGATTTCTACAGTGGCAGAGCAGTAGAATAGCAAGGCTTTGAGTTAACACATCCCAAGGTCGAAGTTTACAGAAGTGAGGAACACCCATGGCAACTTCCATTTGAATTCATGACCCACCAGAGCTCCAGTTACCTTTCTGTTGAAGAGTATTTCCGAATTTGTCCTTTGATAAATTCAATGGTAAAAAGCTGGGGATTTTCACAGTCACATACTATTGCAAATACCTAAAAATAAGAGATGAGAATTTCAGTCAGGAAGCAGTGTTATTTATCTACTCTACAAATTAAGGCCGTCTTACCTATACTGTTGAATTCCTACTATTATGATCTTTTAGAGCTTCTATTTGAAGAAATGGTATGAGAAGGACTGCCTCTTACCTCGCCTAAAGGTTTTAAAGTTGCAATGTTATAGGTAGCTGGATCCCGCTCAACTAAGCAAGCTTCTGTAAGAGCTAGCACTCTTTTCACAGGTTCCTTAAGCAAATGGAAAAGGCATGTTAGGAAAGAGAATTCTTAGCACTTAGGAGGAACCAAGTAAGTTTAGTTTGATATCTTACCAAATGTCTAGGTGTTATTTTCTGAACAACAAACTCTGCTAAAGATGTCACAGATTCATCACTGCTGTATTTTCCAAAGCGAACATTCAAGTATTGCTCAAATTCTAGGGATTCTTTCCTTATCCGCAAAGAGATCCCTATGAAGTTGCCAGCATGTTCTATTGCACTTTTGATAATCTCCTCCCTCTGCTCAGATGCAAACAGGTGCTGCAAGTTCCGACAGGAAAAAAACAAACCCACAAGTGAAAAATATGGCATAGCTCAAGAAATCACAGTTCCATAAATAATCCCCCACTGTATATCTAACAGAGGGAATCTTTCCAGCAGCTGGGCTTGACTTTGCTAAGTGCATGGTATAAAGAGGTTACTTATTACACAAGAGATCCGCTATTAGGTTCACATTTGCTTTTCAAAAATACCAACATACAGCAGCTATTCCTAAAGGATACCCTGCTACACATTAGCATGCTATTTAAGTAAAGGCCTGTATGCCCTGCGTTGGCAACAGATGCTGACACGCTAGCAGGAGTGAGGAGCCAGAAAGCCGTAGAGGCAGCCCCAGCTGCTATTTGTAAAGGCTGCTATCCAGCCCTGCTAGGCAAGGTGAGGGGATCAATTCTGTATGGCTACTTTTATGACAGAGAAAAGCACACTGCAGTACAAGAGACACAGAAATCACGATCTAGAGTGCAAAGTCCTGTTTTGTTAGTAGCGACCAAGGTAATAGTATTTACGTCAGTGACAATGAATTAATTCCTAAAGACTCACTTCAGCTGCTTAGAGTATAGTACACAGAAACCCTTTTAGGATTTTGAAACCAGTATTACACTGCAATATTTCCCAAGCAAAGCTGCTGAGTATCGATCACAGACACAAAAAGGAAGCATCACCACTGACCAATCTATTTTTGAATAGAACCCTTTCATCACTTAGGTGGATTAGGAACACTGACTGTCACTTCTGTAACTTTGAGAAATGTCAGGAAACTCCCTATCCAAATTACAGTCATACTCACCATCCAAATATAAATAACTGGATATTTCATGCTAATAAAATAGAATACATTTGGGTCCCAAAGATGCACATACTTGTATGACCAAATTCTGTTGAAGCTTCATTATTAAATATAGCTATGAACAACCTAAGCACCATACCAAGATCTTTCGTTTTAGTACTCACCAATCTACTAAATCCTCCATAGAGGATACAGAAGCCTCCCTGATAGCCAGTAATATCAACAAAGCCTTCAATATTTCTGTAGTCATAGGAGCACAGGACTTTATTTGTTGCAGGATCAATTTGGTCAATACCTCCAGGAGTCACTTCCAGAATCACAGATTTCCTCGAATCACTCCAGTGATGTTTATAGCAGTTATATCTCTGCAGAGAGAGCTACTTTTAGATGTACACACACACACACACACACCCCTTTACTACACAGCAAGCTCTTTCCCTGTCTAATAAGCAGTGTGGGTATAAAGTTCAAAAATTATAAT
Organism: Myiopsitta monachus; assembly: GCA_017639245.1. Classification (NCBI taxonomy): domain Eukaryota; kingdom Metazoa; phylum Chordata; class Aves; order Psittaciformes; family Psittacidae; genus Myiopsitta; species Myiopsitta monachus. The sequence goes on from CM029928.1 coordinate 4,976,712, forward strand.
TTCTCTTAATGCTCTTATCTATGTTAAGAACACTATGAATCCAAGTAGCTGTCAACTGACAAGGAAGTCACAGCTTTAACAACGTACTCTGAAGAGATAACAGCAAGCCCCGAACAGCCACTCCAAGAGGAAGTTTCTCTCGCTACAGAAGGTGATCTACTTACAAACAACGTGCACTGTGGTTAGATAAGGAAACAGCTATTGCACCAGGTGCTGTTTTTCAGCTAATCAAGCTAAATTAAGGTAAGCTTATCACTACACTGTGAATTTTTCATCTCCTGCAGTCACATTCCTTTACAAACACACTGAGAAACAGCAAAAGCTAGAGTAAGACGAAGGGGACACCCAAATTCCAGCAGTCTTGCTATGTTCATCACTAAAGATCTAGTCTATGCAATAACTGCTATCTTCTATGACCAGAAGACATAAAATCAAATATCAAGTCCAATTCTCCATACTGCCTTGATTGTTACTGTATTACCAAGATTCATTACATAGCAATCTTGTCTTTAATTTGAGGTACAGGAATCTTCCTAAGAAACAATATTCCCGCACCAAGCATTCAGGATGTTACACAGAAAATTATCCAGAGTTGGAAAGTAAATAGTTGGAAGTAGTAAACACTGAATAATGAATCAAAGGTTCTGGTTTAGGTCTTCCTGCTCTCCAAATAGAACACTATGTGGCAAAGGCATTTATTTCAGCAGTAACATTCAGAGTCTTTAAGTGTATCACATAAGGCATAGACCAAGGGGAAAGAACTCTACTGTTGAGAAGGTTCCCATTGCTTTTGATCAAACTCTTGAATTTCCCTTCTCAAAGCAAGACTTCAGATCCAAATTTACAAAAGTGTTTTAGGTAGTGCATACAGCACAAGCAACACATACATGAATAAAGTAGTTTAAGTTTTGAGATCATTCATTAATGATCCAGAGAAGCCAGACACTCACCCTTCCTGTGATTTTTCCTTCTGAGAAGTCTGTCCTGAATCTCTGCATTTAAGAAAGTTAAAAATCAGTGAATGCAAATGACAGCCGATCTACCCAGAAAGCCTACATTTAAGCTGACCCTGGTTTAAGGGACTTGAACAAAGCCTCCTTGAAAGCTCATTATTTCACTGCAGTTTAATGCAGACAGTATTTGTAGCTTCACTATTTAAGAATCATGCACTAGTTGCTGCAACTGACACTAGAACAAGTTCATTAACAAAACACATCAAAAGACAACCTGCTTTTATGTAAGGAAACAAAGCAGAATAAGCTACCACCAACTGTAATGATAACCAAGTACTTACTGCTTGCTTGAAGAAGAAAAAAATCATCTTACCAGTGCTTCTGTAAGGAGTTCCGTTCTGTGCTCTGTGGAAAACTTCAGAGTTTCAGACTTTTTTCCACTCCCTTTCCGAAACGTGAGACTGAATTCTGTTCCTTGTCCTTTTCCAACAGGGGAAATACTACAGATATCTCCATAAGGCCACTAGACAATTGAAAGTAATTAGGTTACCCTGTTAGTAATTCTGAAGTTCCATCTCCTCCACTCAAAACCACTTAATACCTATAATAACTGAGTAAGATGCTGTAATGAAACAGTAGCTAGCATGCTACGTGACAGCTTTAGCTTGAGCTTCCTACTTGACACTCTGCAAAGTAAATAACTGCCCTGACTCCCTTCAGAGACATAGACTTAGAGTGATCAAACTTACCCCACTTCATTAAGAACAGCACACCCAAAAGCAAACTACTACCTATTGGCCAATAAAGACAAATTGCCTGAAAGCACAAAACCCACAGGGTATTTGTAGAGTTCGTGAAGGCAGCACCAGTTTTCTGTTCTGGTTTTGCCAAGATCTTGTCAGAACAGATAGTTTGTGAACCCTGAATGCCACTATTCACTCTGGATGGTGAATGTAAGTCAGAAATCAACTTCAGAAATGATAGTTACCTGATTCGTAACTTCTAGTGTGTTGGGATTGTATGTGGTGATGGCGTGGGTTCCTACTGAAAAGACTCGCTTATACCTAGAATACAGAAGAATGTTAGTTTCTTCAGAAGTCACAGACAAACCCTGCTGAAGCTATACACAAATCATTGTCAGGAAACTGATACGGAATTTTCTTTAGCTCCTCTGTTCTATATAGCCTTAAAGGGCACATACAAGTTAAATACTACTAAATATATTACCCGTATATAAATATATAATTAAGTAATATACAATATAAGTAATAAATATATTTCCAGATATTTTATATCTTTTCCCAAGTTATCAACTAAGTCAGGACCAAAGACTCTCGGAACTTGCACTGAAAGGTACTACCAGATTAGAATAAATTCTAGGAAAAACCCAAAACAAACAAAACCACACCAAAAAAACCCTACACAGATTGAAAATGGTCCCTGCAATACTCTAAAGCATCTGTCTGAAGCTGTCTCAGACAACAACTGCAACATGAAATAATCCAATTCACACACCCATTCACAATACTATAATGAGTCAAAGTGTTCCTATGGCCAAGCCTGATTTTCTTCACCTTGAGGAAAATTAGGGTTACTAAACTCAGAGACACTCAGATTGCTGAAGCTATAGTGCAATATGCAGCTAGTCATTGCTTCTCAATATCACGGGTATTTTAACTGCCATAGTTGGTTAAAGAACAGGGAAGCATGGTAGCTGCTTGCATTTCAGACCTGTCAGAAACAAGCAGCAGTGAGCTAAAGCTAAGAAATTCAGATACAGCAAGAGCAAAATGGAAACTTTACCAGTTTCATTTCCTAGACAACATTCACAGCATACCCTGAACCATCTCTTTATATAGACTTATTTACATATTTCTGCATCAGAAAGTTTTGCAACATAACTAAGCAGAGTTTGAAACAGAAGATTACACTAAATCCTTACTACTTGTACAAACTTCTTGGTTTAGGGTATTTTATCTGGAACCAGTCCTGCCCAGAAAGTCAAGCAAAACCTGAATCAGAACCAGTTCTAGTAAGTGTTCTCTGACCAAAAAGAATCAGAATCTAAACATGGGCGCCTTTCTTGAATTTGAATCAAATTAAACGGATTAGTTTCAGTTCTTGGTAACCTGTGGGCTGGCTAGGGATAGGACCAACCAGATGCTGACTAATCAGATGCATACCATACTAGACACTGCATCAAGGAATCACTTCTCTGCACTCTGGTGTTGCAGTGCCTTCTCTCTCACTTCCCAGGTCTGCAGCACAAGCCATCACTTCTTTACAAGGTCAAACTTTGCATGAGTTTCAGATACATTCAGAGCTGCTGCCTTCATGTTATTTGACATATCCTCTCTTCGCTCATAATAGCAAGGTCAAAAGTATCTGCCTGACACAGTCAGTCTGACAAATTTCATTCCCTACCATTTTCCCTTATTATTCAATCTGGTGCAGGTTTAAACCATTACTGGCCCAGAAGAGTTTATCTAGGAATTAAAGCATGTGCTTATTTTCTCCAAAGCTTAGAAAAATCTGTAATATTGAAGTAACCTGCCACCTTAAAGATGTTTAATCTATTTGAAAAGCCTGTTTGGTTTTCCACGTAGTTGAATTTTCCTTAGTTAAGATGCAGGTGAAAATAAGTTGCAGTAATGAAGCGGAGCATTTGAAGTCACTCTAGCTGCTAATAATTCCACTATATTCAGTCTGTCAAAGAACGCTCCAACTCTTAGATAAGAAAATCCTTTGAGCAACCCAACTCTTCCCTCTCCTCTTGTTGCATAATTTAGGTAGGTGTTGTGTCTTCTATATGATTTACAAATAAGGCTTGTTTATCCTATTCTGAAGAACTTACCACAAGTAATAAAGCACTTCAGTACTTGTTTAAGGACTATTTATTTACTCACCATACTAAAGAGTGAGTATTCTGCTTTGTGGCAGAATAAGGATATGCAATGAGCACACATAACTGAAGACTAGCTTCCAAACATTATAGCCCCTACCTTTCCTCCCTTCACCCTCAAGCCAGCATTTCAACATCTAGGAAGCATGTTTATTACCCAGCATTCTTAATATGTGATGTGACAAGGAACACAAGACTGTACAGCAGGTTCACTGAGTTACCATTTCTTTCACCTCCTCTACGTAGGTAAATGCAGAAGACCCAAGCCTTGTTGCATGAACAGAGGAGACTCAGGAGTCAGCTCTCACGCAGACTTAAACATATTCTTGTCCAGAACCTCACCTCTAAATATATAGAAAGGTATTTATATCTCTGCGCCTTGAAGACTTACCATTAATTCTCCCTCATACTCTGCAGCACAGGCTAATAGTTGGCTGCTTTGAGAAGTAGAATTTGAAGCAAATCTCATCTTCCCAGTATAAAGGCTATTAATCACTCACTAGTTCCTTCCAAGCACTGTAGAAGTCATACTTTTTTAATCAGGATGAACCTGGCAGACAAACTTTATACCACCACACTTAAGAGACAGTATTCATTAATTTCACAGAACAACAGATGAACACTGGAGCACCATCATTTGTACTATTAGAAAATACTTTAACTGCTATGCATGCAGCCCGTGAAGTGATTCAGGCCATTTAGCACTACACATTAAGTTACTGCCTTTTTTTTACGTTATCCATAGATTATACCGAGATTATAACTACGAACTGAGTGGACTTAAGTATTCAATATTAGCTTACTAAAAGCCATATAAGTTTCTGCTGCAACATGAAGTAGCTGCTCACAAGATACTGCTTTCCCCTTCATTATGTGAAAAAGTAAAGGGTCACTGAGTTTTAAACTAAGCCTCTGCTGTAGACTTTAGACTTAGTGAGAAGTTCTAGAATACTTCATAGTTTATCATACCACTACTGCCAAAGTTCAAGATCATACTACTCTAATTTCAACAGCCCACATCATGTAGAAGAGGCTCTTTAATGGAAGGCACTGGGCAGCAGAAGCAATCTGAGTTCTATCTATTTAATTTACACCAAGTGGCTCAAATCACATGCACGCTATGCTTGCACACAGGCCACAGGAACTTCAGAAGAGGAGATCAGGTATTTTCTGCTGGGCAACAGAAAGATTAGGAGGGACAAACTGTCCTAACATTCTACCCCAACACAGTATCTTTTTATTAGTGAAGGAAACTGTTTCTTCACCATGCCCACATAAATCCAAAGGCATGGATCTTAACTCAGTACGATCCAATTTACAGAAGTGCTGAGGTAAAACTAAATACTAAACTTTTCATTTCAAGTCAATCAAGAATCTGTCTTGATAAAGGAAAGATTGTGCCCTCAGAGAGGTGCTCATTCCAGCCTTGACTCTGAACCTACGCAAGGGCTTTAAGTTTTGCTGACAGAGGCAGGGAGCAATCTGATTAGACACTAAAGCAATCTCATGGTTCTCCAAAGAACAGCTGAGAAAGCTGTGGCTGCCACTCCTTGCAATCCCATCCTCCTTTCCTCCCCAGGATTCACAAAAAGTGATAGGAAAATTTCATGAAGTATCTATCAGCAGACAACCAAAAAAACAACAACAAAAAAACAACCCCCCAAAAAACCCCAACCAGTTTCATCTCACTGATCAAACAACATCATCTCCTAGTATCGTCATTATAAAGCTGTACTCATGCTCCTGAGATGCAGACAACACACCCTATTGGTTCTGTTGATATTTAGATAGCAAAGAAAAATCCCAGTTCCGCAGCACTACTACGCATGTGAGAAGAAACAACCAGTAAGGAAACCAAAGAACGACATATGAAGCTTTATGTATATACGTATGCATAACAGCTGACACCAAACACAGCTTAACAGCTATGACAATTTAATGGACAGCTTATTAGAAGTTCCCTAGCTCTGGCAGTCAGATGTACTGCTGAAAAATCACCTCAGAGATCCAAGACCCCCTTTAGGATTGAAATTTATTTGTATTAACAGAATTCTTCAATCCCACCTAGTACTTTGATAGATAATCTATTACACAATGTGTTAAGTATATGCATGGATTAATAATCATGCTCATCTATTAAAGTACATAACACACTACTCCTCCAAGAACCTGTTCCAAGAAGCAGCATTTCCACTTTAAAATTAGTGCTTTATATAGTAATTTCAAGAGACTCAGAAGTAAGTCAGGCGGTTCATTCCAGAGCTACAGAGTGTGGGAACACGTGCAGGGGAAGCTAAAACACAAAATTGATTCTAGTGATGATTCAGTTCATAGGCTGAGCGGCAGGAGTCTGTAGTTCAACTTCCATCCATCAATACAGGAACCATACAGTAAAATCCAATACTGGAGAGGAGAAATTACACACAAAACATTAAAAGAACCGCCAAACTTTAAACTACTTACTTTCCCCTCCATGAATGTTTTGTTGTGTAGAAACAAGCAAGATCTCTGTTTTCTCTAATTATATTCATTCTGTGCCAAGCCCTGAAAACAAAAGCGACACCCTGTTAGTACTCACGATTTTCATTTAAAACCGAAGTTCCCTGATCATCAATATGCTTCAACACAAAAAGACTTTGTTCGAAAAAACTCAAGTCACTGCTATGTCAATTCCAAACAAAAAATATTAGGAATACTTGTTTATCAGACAATGTATGGACTCAGTTGCACATGGAGCAGAAGCCAGTCTGCAAGAATTCATATTCATAGCTTGCCTGAAGCAATGCTGAAGTAATCCAGTCCCAGTCCTGCTAAAAGTTAGACTCAACCCCATTTATCTTTTTACATTCAGCTAATTCGCCTTGATTCAGCAAAGGAAGGTATCTCATTTTGAGACGGATGACCTGTAACATTAGCTCATTGCTAATTACTACCCTCTACAACTTCAGGCTATTTTCTTGCTGTCTTGCTGTAGCAGCTAGGTAGTCATGAACACAAGAATGGAGAGCCTGACAGAAATGAACTTGAGAATTCCTGCTCCCAGGTGAATAACCAGCACAATCATCACTATCTACTGAAGAGAACTTGTGGTACTGCTGCTGGAAAAAAAAGAGGTATTTACACATTTCAATGACTCAATGTTTAAGTCAACCATTCAGAGTTAATCCCCCACTGACTTGTGGCAAGTTAAATTCTCTAAATCCCGGTTTTGGGAACAAAGTCTCAGGAGGGGTAGATATCCAAGAGCATACACATATATGCCTGAAGTTCTCCATTCTTCCCAGCTTAAGAACTGTGTTGCATTGTAATTGCCACAGATAAGCATCAAAACACTACACTCTGTCCCAACTACACAGATATTGTTGGAGAGTAGGACACATTAAAATACAAAATTATCAGATCTAAAGTTAGCTTTCAGAACACAGTGCCAGATACTTAACCCCAATAACCCTCTTTTAAAGCCATTTTCTTGACATTAACTAATGTGTTAGTAAAAATAAAAGGCTTATAACAAGACTAGCTCCACTAAGTATAGGATTATAAGATCTATTTAGCTGTAATTCCAGGTTCACCAATACCAGACTCCTCTGACCAGATCTAATAAGTCTCCCAGACCTGAATGCTACCTGTTGTAGAGTATTTAAAGTAAGACGTTCTCCCCCTTGCAAACATCTGGTCTTAATAACAATGAACTGAGAAACACTCATTTTATGAACTTCCATTACTTTCCCTTAGCTTAACACCAGCACGTCACTGGCTTCAGGATACTGCCACATGAAGTATTGTACGTGCAGTGAAGTGACAATTTCCCTAGACTGCTTTTTTATTTAATGGAAACTATTCAAATGATAAGGCTTTGATGCGTTACTCACTGCTCTTCTGGACAGTGATTGTAACTCTGTCTCCCACTGAGAAGACTTAACACAGAGGCAGTATATGCCAAAATCTAGTAACAATTAATTCTTGCACACATCTTCCTGCAGTTTAATGGAGAACAAGGCTAACAAAAGCCTAGTGTTCTAAGCTGCTGTGTTGAAGCCCAGCAATCATTTTTCAGTTGCCTTTGGTTCCACAGTAAGAGCAAGATGAAAAGAAATAATCCATGCCAAAGACAAAAACATTTCAGAAGAAACCAGGAAGTTCACTTCCTTCCCTCATTCTGGCAAAAGCAGCATGGCATCGCTTTTACTACACTATCTACAATGCAGATAATAAAATTATGATGTAACTTTAGTACCAAAGATAGAATTACCATTGACTTTGCAGAGCACATCAGGTTTTAGTATTAACAAAGTTCAGCCCTATTACCAGTGTAAGTTATAGTGGCCTGCTTATAGTGGTCGTATCATATTAATATCCCAAAATAAGAAAGCCTCCTGTTCCCCTTTACCTCTTCTCTCTATACTCAAGAGACCATTAAGAAGTTGACTGACACAAAAATTGAGTTAAATTCTTTATTTCACTCATAAACTTATCCAGGACAAAAAGGCCCCAATTTTAATGACTACCTTAGCATCCTGGGGTACCTGACAATAGAAAACCACAACTTCTAAGGTTATTTTGCACATTTTTCAGCACAGCCATCAGATATCTGATACTGATAGCTCTAAGAAGTTTAAGACTAGAGACACCTAGTTCAGATTTCTACTTCCACCGGGCACAAGCAACAAGTACTTTGAAAGTAGCAGCTTATGAACAGGTTTCATCTGGCTGAGGAAGAGCTAGCATGCCGAGCTGCAAATCCTTTTGGGTGCCTAACTACAGCACTCCCTAGTACACGGATATTTGAATTAGCTTTCTCACAAAACAGAAGTTCAACAATACCTTCCGACTTGATTCTTGTAGCACTGCAAATAGCAGTGAAACAGCTTTTTGGTGAAAACAGTTGAAACCACATTTTTGTAAGCTGTATGTACCAGAACTAGCAACCCACAAAATGAGAGGGCCTGAATTGCTGCCAGGACTCCCCCCTGCCTTAGAGTTTAAGCTACACAGATATGTATATTAAACAAGGTGTGTTCAACTTGCATACACTTCCCACTTTTCCAGGATTTCACATTCTTCAGACAAAGCCACCATCTGGGAAACAGAAGCTATTTCAGGAAACAGAGCAAGTCAGTCTCAAACTAACAAATGGAGAATTGGAAACAAAGCCGTGACCTTGCAGGCATCAAAGCAACAGGCAGAGCTGTAATCACACATACATCCCTCAGCTTAAACAGTGAGAAGTGTGGACATAGGTTCACAGAGTTTAGTACAGTACTCAGATTTCATTTTTTCCTAATTATATCATTCCTCTCCTATTACAAAGCTTCTGTATCTTTCTTAAGAGCAGGCTTAACCTATGCTAAGGCAGCACTTCAAAGCTCCACATGGGATTACTCCTCTATTCTGCTGGGGTGTTAGGAATATTCCAGCAAGGCTAAAACACAAGGTAAGTTCCTGGAAAGTCTATACTACACAGGTACAGATCCTCACATCAAGTTCAAGTGTGACTTCTCAGACAGAAGACATACCAAGAATATAAAAACAGGGAACAACTGGAAAGGAATGAGAGCAAAGCACTGAAAAAAAACTCACAAAGGTTCTGGGGTTCTACACATCTCCCTTTTAGTCTAAAGATCTAAAGCCCAATTTCCAGTCATCTACTCATGTAGCTTTAAAGGCATTATTTAAATACATGATTTTTCTGCATCAAAATGCTTTAGCCGTCTGCCTCTCAGTGCTGTGTGTGCTAACTGGCAAGTTTGCCTTCAGCCAGATTCTTTTTAACAAACACTAAACTTTTTCCTTGTCTCTAAACAGTACTCTGCTCTTTAAGTATTATAGCCTCATCACCTGTGGAAGCCGAGATACCTTATCTGCTGTGCAGGAACTCATAGCCCTTTTTGTAAGGGAAGGAGAAAGACAAGAGACCCACCAGATCCTTAAGAGAGGATTAGCACAGTCTGCCACACTCATATCAGCATCGCCAACTTCAATGGCTCAGGCTGCAAACAGGCTGAGAATTTCAACCTCACTACTACTAGAAGTGATGGTCCATCCTCCAGCTGACTGCTCCATTTTCTCACTGAGGACAACCAGAATCTTCCACACTTGTTTTGCTTTTCCATCTACAGTAGCATGCTGCTGTATCAATGAACCAATCTCATCCCCCAGCTAGGCAGGTCAGTGTCAGAACAGAATGGTTTACTTGCTAACAGGAGGAACAAAACAAAAGGTGCTCATTTTCAGTCATATTTTGACCATCTTGTCATATTTCCCAAGAATATTGTTCTACGTTAAGTCTCACTAGTGAGGTAGAATAATTGCTAAGTTTTTTATGCCACGAGAATATTTTTGCGATGCAAATCAAAAGGTTGAATAGTTGAAGGTTAATACTGCAAGATACAGCTGAATGCCAGCTGAAGAATTACTTCATTAACTCAGGAAGCTTCACTTAGCTTCAAACACACATCACCAGCTCAGTCTGAAACACAGATCTGGCCCTTCAGACCAATCCCCAGCACACTGCTTCAAATGTGGAAATTCCCAGTGATTCAGTCCCTCAGGACAAATACGTGTTTGGAAGCTGAAAAAGACCACCGTGACTCCCAGAGGAGCGAGCTGTACATATGAAATAAACCTTCCGAGAAGTTTATTCCAGCAAGGCTAAAAGGCAAGGTAAAGTTCCTGGAAACTGTACTACACAGGGACAGATCCTCAGCTCTGAGTCTCCAAACACTTTGAAATCTGCAAGTGGAAAAAATCTGTCAGCAATAAAGGAAAGCAGTCAGTAATCTCTGGTTAAGTGTTTTGGCACTTGGCTGCCTTTAGCAGGCAGGAATCAGACCAAGATGCATATCTATAAACTGAAGCCAACCACAGTCAAGCACAGTTTTTACATCTATAACACTGGTCCTGTTATTTTGGACTAAGCCACAGCAGACTGTTTGAACAGCATCTTCCTAACACAATTCAAAGATAAAACTGGAGCCAGGAGCATCCCTTCAACAGCATTCCTCCTTTTCTGTGGACCTCACTGCATGCAAGTGGCCTGCATAGACAATCTTAATTAACAAGAAAAGGCTTTGACTGCAAAGAATTTCAGTTCTAAAGCAAGGACTACTTTGTGAAACACAGTATTATTTAATTGGTGCTAAGTAATAGAAAACAAAGCCACTATCTATTCAGCTTCTCAGACTCACTGCCATAGATCTGATTTATGGAAGAGCACAAGAGAGAAAGCAAAAATACATTTCAGATTACATTAACTTCAAAATCAACCACAGAGCAGAGAATAGCTGCACTAATAGCAAGACTCTAAATAAATGCATATGCCCACGTTTCCCTCTGAGCAGCATGCTCAAACATTCATTGGGCTTGAGGGCACTAAGCTGAAAACAGAACAAACCCTCCCCACCCCAACTGAAGCAAGAAGAACATTTGTACCGCTCAGAGCTTAGCCCTCAGCAGAGACATAGCTATCAAGGTGCAAGCTCCACACCACCTGACAGGAAAAGAAAACCTATCTCAAAGACTGCATGCAGCTCACTGCAGGCGGAAAACCATTTAGGATGTTGATTTGTTTTGCCTTGCGGAAAACAAAAAAGTAAAAAGCATCCATGGGAGAAATTCAGAAGCCTCTAGAAAAATAAGCACATTAAGGGTAAATTTTCTGAAAGACACATGTAGTTCTACTCATGCTCTTCAGACATATCATTAGCACTCAAAAAAGACATAAAATCTCATCTCTGTGAGAGCAAGTCTCCTGGTCTCTCCCACTCTTCCCAGAGCATCTCATGAATGGTATATTTTGATCTGAGGCCAGAAGGCAAGAAGTAACATATCTTTTCTCACTGGACACGCTAGTGCTCATCTAGGAAAGCGATAAATTCCACCCCACGGCTACAGAAGCTGCATCAGGCACAGAGCAGTGAAGCATCAGGCAGGCTGAGGCTGGAGAAAAGCGCAGCCTCTCCTCTGCTCGGGAGACACAGGAAGAGAAGAGCTCGGGAGCGCAATAAAGCAGGTTCCACAACAGGGGAGGAGCTGGCTGTTCACCGCCGCAGGCCGCCCCCCGAAGCCCGCCCCTCGCCCCTCCATGACTGGGGCAAGAAACGGGGGGCTTCGCAGGAGAAAACATCTGCCCCCGGCGGCAGAGCGCTGCCTCCCGCGCTGCCGTGCTCCCCACACCGCCCTCACCCGCACGGCCTCGATGGCACCTCGGCGCCGAACGGCCCGCCCGGGGCTGTAAGGAGGCGGGGGCGGGAGGGACACACCGCCGCCTCCTGCTCACCTCCCCCGCCGCTGGGATTTACCTGGCCGGGGAGCCTGCGCTGCCCGGACCTGCCCCGACCAGCACTGCACTTCCCGCCGCTGCCGGCGATAAGGGCGAAGGGCAGCTGAGCGGAGCCCTGGCCCCTCAGCCTTCAGCTGCCCCGGCGGCAGCCGCTACACCTCTCCAGCTCCCTCAGCGCCTGGCGCTGGAGGCCGCCATCTTAGCTCCGGCACCGAGACCGCCCTCCCCACGCAGCCGCCGTCGAGCCCGACACCGTCACGGGATGCGGTCAGCTGACACGCTCGCTCACACGAACCCGACCACCGCACCCTCCTCCCCCGAGCCCGCCCCTGCCCTGCCGGGAGTCGGAGCGGTGCCGCCGGGCGCATGCGCAGAGCCGCCGCCTAGCGGAGGGGCTTTCGCGCCCTCCTCGCCTGAGGTTTGGTGTCGGTCGGGTGTGAGGTGAATTATTGTGTAATTGCCGAAATAACATCTTTTGCCGCGTTAAATGTGGCTGAACTCTGGTTTGTGTGGTGGGTTGACCACTGTCAGAAGTTCTTATGGGACCATTAAGCTCTCCATCAACTTCCCTCGTTCTGTACTGGGCATGAAACTTGCCAGAGATGGTTTAAACTACAGCAGCATTGTAACAGCTTGACATGCTCGCCTTAAAATGCCTAAAGATGTAAGTATTTTGGGACATGACTCACATTAGAACATATGAGCTTACCATGCATTCACTTTAAAATAGTGTTCTTAAAGTTTGCCAATCACAGAATCAACCAGATTGGAAAAGCCCTTTTAGCTCATCCAGTCCAACCATTGCCCAGCACTGCCAAGGCCACCACTAACCCATGGCACTGAGGGCCTCGTCTCCACAGTGTGTGAACCCTTACAGGGACAGTGACTGCAGCCCTGCCCTGGGCAGCAGTTCCAATGCCTGAGCACCCTCTGGGGAAGGAACTGTTCCTCCTCTCCATCTAAACCTCCCCTGGAGCAGCTCGAGGCCGTTTCCTCTTGTCCTGTCCCTTGTTCCTTGGGAGCAGAGACCAACCCCATCTCACTACAACCTCCTGTCAGGCACTTGTAGTGAGCGATCAGGTCCCCCTGAGCCTTCTCCAGACTAAACTGGCCAGGTCCCTCAGCCAAGAGAAAATTGAGGAACAAATGGAACTATTTATATTCTAGAAAAAAAAAAAAAAAAGGAAAATAACAGCAAAAAAAAACCCAAGCATAGGCACTATATTGCTAATTTTTAATTATTATTTATTGATTTTATTGTAATATATTTCACATAAAATATTTAAATACTATTAAGTCCTTCTGATAACTGTGGTCTTCTGACTTTGGGACACTGATAAAATAGCAGTAATAGGAAAATTACATTAGGGGAAGTTGATTAATTACTTTTAGGCACAGAACTTTGCGGGTGAAAAGGTTTTATTGATGCACTGGGAACTACAGAAATGTAATTTCAGATGGAGATTATATGATTCAGGAAATTTTCTGTGGCTGAGTGCATGGAAGAGGTTTTGGAGGGGCTTGGAGGGATTTTTTTCTGTTCTCATTGATTAGTTGGCTTGGAGGGGTATTTTGTTGTTCAAGGGATTATATTCTGGGTTTAGTGCTTTTGTGTTGTTAGCATAGAGTAGGTAAAACAGCAAGCAAAGCAATAGTTTGTTGGATGTTTATTACATGAGGCCAAAGAAAGACATTTCCATAGTGAAACTGGTATAACAAACTAGTAGTCAGTATTTTCATAGCCAGATTTTAATCTGACAACATAGATTATATTTCATCATATTTCTTCAGATCAAAATGGTATTTCATCAATAAACTGTGTGTTTACTGTCTATTTTCCTTTGTATGCTACCTCTATTTTTGGACATGCTTTTGTGTAAGTAGTGAAGTTACCCTTGGTTATAATGCAGTAGAATGGTAAAAGGAAAGGAGGATACCGATTAAGAGGGAGAAGATCTGAAAGAAAATGGAATAATAATTTTAAAATTATAATTCAGAAAGAAAGCAAGCAGGAAAGGTGTGTTTAGCAATTGAGACAGGAAGTTATGGAAATGATACTTGGGAAAATGTCTTTCAGAAATTGAAGTTGATCAGGGTTTCATAACTTTAATTGTAAAGCATGTGTGAAATGTTAATTGTGTGTAGACAATAGCATTCTAGGTTTCTTGGTCATTGTTTCTTGTGAGCTGCTACTACTGGATGTTTCTTTGTTTTCTGTTTACCTAAAGATTTGTAGAAAGCCTGGAATACAAAAGTTGTGGGGTTTAACGCCATCTTCCAGTTTTAAAGCTTACCATTTTATTTTGAGAAACTATAAAAAAAGAATAAAAATCTCACTCCATTAATGTCAATTGGAGTTTTATTATTGGCTGTGACACGGGTGGTGTTTCACCCTTATGTTTCCCAGTCACAGAGTGAGCAGCCATATTTGACCCATTGTCAGTTATTAAAATAAGAATAATAAAGCATAGCTTTGATGCCTTCTTGAAAGAGAAAATGTTAGGTTGCTGCAATCCCCTTTGGAGAAGCAAACTCGTCTTCATTATTTCTGGATCTTTCATCTGAAGAACATCAACCTGACCTTGTCAGTTTAAATACTGTCATTTGCGTACAAGCTCAGCCCACCTCCAATCTAGAGAGCAAGGTCTCTCCTTACCATCCAGTTTCTGAACACCAGAAGGAATAAAGAGTTCCAGTCTGCTACTGAATAATTAACAGTGCACTGGCTATTTCTGTGAGCAGCACCTATTCTGAAAGACTGTGGTTAAGGATTCATGAATTCTTCAAGCACAGTGCAGATGCAGTGAAGAGCCAGTGCTAGGATTCTCTGCCGCAACAGTAACTATGATGATAGTAAAAACAACCTATAATAGCAGAGCTCCTGTTGTGTTTCAAACAGATGTGTTGTGGTTTATAGCAAAACCAAAGAACAAGTTTCTACCCAGCCTGCATGCAGTGAGCAAAGGACAAGTCAACCCCCTTTCCCAGTACTGATTCTAATGATGGAGCAGAATTTTGTGACAGCTTTCTAGAGAAAGGTGAGGTTCTTCCATCCTTCCTTGTCTTACCAGAAAATACGTTTCTAGTAGAATTGGGAATAGTTACTTCATCTTCTTACTTGCAACATATTTACATTGTAGGAGGTTGAAGGACCATTCACTTTGAGGTTTTTCTGCCGTAAAGTGATGGGGATCTAAAAATTGTATCTAAGTGGTACACCACACCTTAGTGTAAATTAAAGATAATTAAGAGAGAACATGCTCAATAATTGTATTTTTTAGGTTGCCAGATAAACATAACTAATACTTTGATACCTATTTATAGGACTTGACTGATAGAGGATCACAGAAGCATTTGCAAAGGGATGGAGGGGGTATAAGTGTACAAATCCCACCTGGAGCCAATGCAGTAAGATGCCTTTGAAAACCTCTCCCTGGAATCTCGACACTGTTACTCCTAATCTATTGCAGATGCCAAAATACAGGTTACACAGAGGCTGTTCTGGAAAGCAGACCCACATTACTGGATCAGTCTTCGTTCTACCCTTTGTTACCCCAAAGGTGCATTAAGACTATGCTGATATTTGCTAGGAGTTCAAAGCTCACGTCAAACTTTTATGTATCTTGACATATGTTGTCTAAAAATAGATGCAGATAATACTGATAAGTTATCTTTGTGAGGTTCATGCAGAGATAACTTCTGGATGCTCCTATTAATGATTCTGTATTTCCTGATACACCCATTAAATGATAAGCTGTTTGTTACCTCAGGTATTAGCTTGGTAATAACTACGGCCTATACTAATGAACTTCATGATATTGTTACTGAATTTTGTTGAATTATTAAGAAGGAGCATCGTCAATACAGTGATTCATGCTAACTTTATTCATATTCGTACCATTTCTTTTGGCTACAATAAGCCCTACAGATAACCCTTTCATTTTGGCATCAACATATGTGCAGTAAATACTGCCATCCTAACTTTTGATCTCTTCATCCACCTAGAGCCCTGGTCTTTTTGTTGTGTCTTTTGAAGGTAATCTACCCATTGTTTTTAAATCTTTTACCTTCCAGTAGATTTCAACATTACTTGCAGTCCAATCTTAGTAGTTTATGTGGGTACATCTGGAATAAGAGCAGTGAGCATAATAATTTACTTAATATCTCAATTGTAATTCATAGTACAAGTGAGTCTTTTCTTGGATCATAATAGCAATGGACAATGATGTGGCAATTATTAACAGAATGCCATTGCTTAAAAATGTGTGGTTGTATTTTTTCAAAGCAAAATGTAAAGGAGGAACATATTGTTTATTGCTTATAAAACTAGCAACCATTATAAAGTCTGTAATCCCCTTCTCCTTTGACTTCATTTAACCAGGTTGTATATACCTGAAAAAACTCCATTTACACATGGTCAGTGGAAACCTTGATAAAATATGACAGTGAAAATTCCCACATACTTAGCTTCATCTTGGTATTGCAAGCCTGCTTAAGGTAAGTTTCTTTTTGAAATGTCTGGCTCTTGGGGACCATTTTGTGATAGAAAGTGCTGAAGATATGCCAGTCTTTTTGTCTTCCTGCTGTTGACACACAGCCCCTGCAGTGAAATGGCCAATAGCATTGAAGAAGGAGCAGACTGTAAGAAAGGCATGGGACCTAGGGAAAGAAGAAATTGGAGCATAGGAAAGGAAGACTGGAATTGAGGAGCAGGTGCTAGTTGAAGCCACTGTGGTACGAGTGGGTTTTGCATGTAGGAATCATAGAATTGATAAAGACCTTGGAGCAGCTGAGAGGGGAGAAGGGGCGTGACCTTCAGCTTCAACAGAGACCTGAGAACCAGGCAGATAGGAAGAGCAGTGAGGCTGCAATTTTGGAAAACTTGAAAAAAAATAATAGACTATGAAGAGACGAAGCACTGATGTAGGGAGGAGTTTTCCTCAGGAAGACAGGTAGAGGCAACTCACAGAAGAGGGAAAGTAAAAGGAGAAGAGTAAGAAGGGAGGCACCTAGATCTGGCATGGGGAGACACTGCAAATGTTACAGGTAGCTGGAAAGCAAGACTGAGGAATAGCTAGGGTCTGAGCTGAAGAATTCTGTGAGGAGAAGGAGCTGAGCCAACACAAGGTTGCAGGAAGAGTCAAATTTAGATGCGAGGAGAGGGAGAAAAGGCTTAGCAAAGCAATAGGCTGAAAAAGACAGGGCAAAAGAAGCAGTACCCACAATGGTTTCTCCAGGATGACTCCAGCTGAGAAACCCAATGCCAAGTGTATTTAACATCCTCTCTAGGGATGTCAGCTTAATTCTCCTGCTAGTTACTGTTCGTTCTCTTGTCGGAGAGCTGTGGTACAGATCTGGATGTGGTATGTGATATAATCCCACATCATAATTATGTGGATGTTGGAATTAAACCTAGAGAATTAGACATCTGCGCACATAAGCAGCTATGCAGTACTGACATGATAAACCTAAAAGACTTTAAGGGTTTAAAAATTCCAGAAGATGGGGACTACCTTTTCAGATAATTGCATGCTTATGTGCCGTTTTTTCCCTATGGGAACTTTGCTTTATTCACTTCACAAGATGAAAGGACTCATTGAATCAACATGTATGCAATGCTGTGTTCTACCCACACTTGCTCAGTTTGCTGCCCCCAAATTTGTGTAGCTTTATGAACTCTATTATTCAAACTCCAGATATATTAATTTCCATATTGACATTGCTGTGCCATTCTTCAGTACACTCTCTGAGGGCTCCAAAACATGAATTAATTTATTTTTGCAACATACATCCTCTTCTAATAATTGACTTGTTGAAAGTAAATTGATGTGGGTTTTTTCATGTATATTCTTGTGTGTAATTTCCAAATATACTAGCACAGGCTTTAAAAATCATGTGTCTCTTAGTGAAAACAGGCTCCTGTAAAAAAGCAAAATTGCTTTTTGATTCTTTCCCTGTCTCTTTTTATGGACAGTAGAACCAAACCAGATGATAGTGTACACTGATGATTCTGTGATTACAGGCTTACTCAGTGTATCTATCTATGTGACTCCATGTCATGTCGGTTTTTACATACCTTACCTAGAGTCATAGAATGAACAAGGTTGGAAAAGACCTTCAAGAACCTCAAGTCCAACCATTCCCCAGCACTGCCAAAGCCACCACTAACCCATGGCACTGAGGGCCTCGTCTCACACGGTGTGTGAACACTTGCAGGGACAGTGACTCCAGCACTGCCCTGGGCAGCAGTTCCAATGCCTGAGCACCCTCTGGGGAAGGAATTGGTCCTCAGCTCCATCTAAACCTCCCCTGGTGCAGCTCGAGGCCGTTTCCTCTTGTCCTGTCCCTTGTTCCTTGGGAGCAGAGACCGACCCCACCTCACTACAACCTCCTGTCAGGCAGCTGTAGGGAGCGATCAGGTCCCCCTGAGCCTTCTCTTCCCCAAACTGACCCTCCCAGGATTTGAACACAGGATTTGAGGTGCAGCCTCACAAGTGCCCAGCACAGGGGCACAATCACTGCTCTGGCCCTGCTGCTGCACTGGTGCTGATACAGGCCAGGATGCTGGTGGCTTCTTGGCTGGCTGGGGCCAAGCTGCTCATGTTCAGCTCTGTCAATCAGAACCCCCAGGTCCTTTTCATGAAATTCAAACCCTTAAGACTTTGAATTGTAAATTTATTTGTTAAAGATTGATTCTTGTGAAAAGGGCTGAGTTAAATTTCAGTAGTAGCTCAGGAACAGGAATGCTGCTAATTTGAGATGCTGGAGTTGACAGAGTGGCCAAGATTTATGTTCAGCAATTAAGGTAGCAAATAAACCCAGCCCTGCTTCCCAAAAAGGGCCTTTGGACACTGTTCAAAGGTTTTCAGGAGCAGAGTGAATTAGTGGGACAGTGGGAAAATTCAGTCAGAGGGACTTTTTGGTAGAACGGCTCAGGGAATCACGGTGAGGTTCCTTGAACATATCTGTAGCTGTGGTGCTTCCCGGGTATCTAAATTTGGTCATCCAAACCAAGAGGAGCCCCAAACCCAAGCACCAGGCTCTCTGCTTATCCACTATAGTTTCTATCAGTGAGACTTATAAGGGAGTCACTTGTATGTGCTTGACTTCCCACTTCAGCCTGTACAGCATATAGAGGAAAAGTAAGTACTAATCCTCTGATTCCCTAGCCTGGGGACTAGTCGCACATTAGAAATAAGAGTGAGGTTGTAATGCCCAGTGGAAATAATTGTGAAGAAAGCACCAAACAGGAATCATTAACCTTGTCCACAGTGCCTCAGAGAATCCGAAAATTCTTTCTGTTTTCAACGAGTAAGAATGTTCTTGAGAATATCCAACCTTTCCTCCCTGACAAATTAACTGTTTCTCAAACACAGAGAAGGACAGAGGGGATTATGATGACATAATATACAGGCCAAGCCAGTGAAATTCTAGCTTCATGAGAAGAATGTGAATCAGAAGGATGCTTTCATTTTTCCTTTTTTAAATAAAAACCCTCTCATAGTCCAATATTATGCTCTTTGCTGTTTAGAATGGCTGTAGCTGAGAAGTGCAGACTGACCATGTATGAATGATACCGATGCAAGGGGGTTTTGCCAAACAAGGGAACATTTTGTGGCATAATAACATTCCCCAGTTCTAATCCATCTATGAACAGATCACTACCAATAACAGCAGCAGCAGTGAAAATACTTCTGGTTAAAAAAAATCTAAGTTGCATAATAGGTGGAAGTTCTACTGGTTTTATAGCAATTTAATCTCAAGCATTACCTGTATACCTGATAGAGACACCCACCCCCAATAGCTTGATTCCCTGTGCACAGGATCCATAAGCAGAACACTTTTTCATGATGGACTTTACCAAAGTACAGTTTTAGTTTTATGAAAGTTCACTTAAACAGCAGAGTGCAGTTACCTGTTTCCTGTCAGGCAGACACAGATCTGCTTTGCTGAGTTGTGTTCAACTGCTCAAAGCATTCAACTGCTTTATTCCTAGATTTCACCAGATCCCCCTGGCTCCAGCACCATGGCACAGGAAATGGGATACACAACACCTGCAGCTCTCCACATTTTGGATGTTGCGGCTTAATATCTACCCCCCCTGCAGAAGCTGTTAATTAATCTTTCAAAGGTTCATATAGCTTCATGTCTATATGGTTCATAGCAAACGCATTTTACAAAGCTGCTCTCTACCCCCATCCCTTTTTTACCGTGGAAAAATGGCAATTAACTGTAGTGGCTTTGCTTTCACCTCACTTCAGTCAGAATGTCTCAAAATCATCAGCAATGGTTTTAGATTATATTAACCATGTGTAGCTTTACATCTTGGTGTAACTTCCCACCATAGAAAGTGCCACATGAGGCTGCCCTGTCCCTGCATGGCAGAGCTGGCATGTCACACACTGATGGCACAGGGTACATCCAATTTAATTGCCATTAAAACCTGAAGCTAAAGTCCAGAAAAAGCCTTCATCCTGGAAGATGTGCCTCCTCCTCAACACAGACAGATCTCAGATCTGAAAGGTCATGCACAATTACCCTATAGACCTTGACTGAATCTCCAGATAGCTCCCAACCATATGCAGGCTCACCTTTTCCCCCTGACAACTTTCAGGACTTGATTTCAATGAAGTACAAGCTTTGTCCTTCATAAGTACTGCCTAAAATGACTTAACATGGAAAAAAATAGAACACTGATTCTTAGAAATGAAGCATCAGAATGGAAACCGCTAGAAACAAATGCTAAGAATGCCTCACTCTGCAGGCTCTCTGAACATTTGCAGACTCTTTTCTCGTTCAGTCCCTGGATGGATCCTCTCTAATTAGGACAAGCCCTTCCTCTCTGTTACAGTGGAGCATGCAGACACAGGCATGGGCAATATCAGGTTGTATTGAGATTCCGCTATATCTTACTATCATCGCATCGTGCTTATGTTGTGATCTCAGCATAATGCTGTACCACTCTTCTAAATCAAAATCCAACATCATGTCAAATATCTCCAAATAAGTTAATCTGGTATTAAGACATTAAATCCCCCTGTGATCTCAGACCTGTTAGAGCAGGGCCTGCAGGTCAGGAGAGGCAGCCACCAAGTCTCCTTGGTACTAGAGGGCCAACAAGCTCCAACTGGCCCACAAGTCACTGACCTCCTAGTCTCTGTCGCACCAAGGAGACATGGAGCAAGCAGGATCCAGACAAGCAGAGGAGGGTGGCTGCTGCCCTCTGTGTAGCATGCTGAGGAGGCTCTTTGCTGAACCACAGACTACATAATTCAGCTTGGCAGGCAAACACAGCAGGTTAAGAGATGGGACATCTGCGATATTGTCTTTTGGCATGTGAAATCATTGCTGGTGCTCATGCAGATGATGACATGGTGGAATCCATGGGGCAAAACAATGGACTTGAGCCCATGGAGGTGGGCACTGGTATTCCCTGTAGGGATATGCTCTCACCCCTGTTGCGCACAGGCAAGAGGTCTGGTCAATCAATGTCTGAAGCTCACTGTGCAACACCGGTGATATCTAGTGCTAGTATGAGCAAGGGTGGAGAATATCACCGGGCAACTTGCCCTCTCCTTGGAAGAAGGGCACAGGTGATGTGCTTATGAAGCTCATGTTATGGGCTGTTTACAGCAATAATCAGCTTGCATCCATGTTAACAACAGGAGAGTGTAGCATTATGCTGCAGTAACGCTGAAGTCCTGCCTTGCAAACCACAGGCATGGAGAAGCTAATGGTTTGCTTTTCCCCTGTTATTGAATGACACCTTCACTGTAAGAATGCCAGATGTAGTGAGTCACAAAAAGAGCATCAGTCAGCAGAATTTTCAGGCTCTTTCCCTTTTTCTGAAATAAGCAGAAGCAGGACTTCGGAAATTTCAGTTTTCTTTTAGGGTGGTAGATATTTTTTCTTAGGTCTTTACAGTTTCGCCTTCATTTTCCTCATGCTGTTGCTGGTTTCATTTCTTTCATTACGACTGAATTGTTAGTTCCTTACCAGTTTCTTGTTACTTCAGAGATACCAGCGTTTCAGTTTTCAAAAGTGTTGCTTCTGACAACCAAAAGGTATTTCGCCTTTAATATCCTTAAAATGGTCTGTAAGCATATCACTGGGTTGAAATGAATGGAAACAGAAGTCTGTGAGTCTGAGAAAGCACAAGAAGCCAGGCAGAAGTGCACACAGCAAGTTAACACCAGTTCTAGCATCCATTTCAGGCAGTATATTATCCGCATTCTCTTCCCACTCCTTTTGCTTTGCTTTGACACAGATCGTGACCAGTGAATGGTATATAAGGCATATGCTGTTGTCTTTAAGCAGAAACATATGGATACTTACGTAATCTTATTTAGTGCTAGTTTGTAATGATACTATTCATGCTTTAGGTTTTGGCCAAATTTCCCTAAACTTCTGCTGTCCCATTTTTAGTGTATGACAGAGAGGCGTGTAAGAAAAGAAACTTGAATATATCCCCATTTACATCTCTATTTCTGGAAAATACTTAATTATTATTGCATTTTAGCAATAAAGCAGGTTTGGACTATAGGAATTAATTAGTTATTTGATAAATGACTTAACAGTGAACTGAAATTAGCTACGACATTGGGTTAGTTTGCCAGCAGTGCTATCCACTTGAGAGGAGGGTAGAGTAAGGTGTTTAAAAATGCTTGAACCCCAGTTGAGGTGATGTTATAGCAGCCATAAAAGGTGCATGTTCTCTCTCATATAATGCACAGAATTCTTTTGTTTCTGCTCTAGGTCCAAATTCCATTTTGACAATTAATAGTTTATTATTTCTCTTCCACTATTGGAGTGTCAAAATTAAAATTAATAAATGTATAAACCACTTTCATAATTGCTCGAGCTTTTCACTGGTACTTTTTCCTCACAATATGCAGAACAGGTGGTTTGTTACCAAAAAAGCCACTGAGCATGTTCAAACTGAATCTTTCTTGAGGTGGTCATTATTTGACCTGACCCTTACAAGAAAACTTCTGTGCAAAAGATTGAAGCCAAGAACATGCTCTATACAGAAACGGCCTAAAAATGAATGTTGGTTTATTGAATTTGAATCAACTAAGCATTTTGGTAGTCGTTAAGAGAAGCCGATGTATTGGATTTACTTATTTTCTGCTCTTTTCATATGTAAAAGTGACTAGAAATTATGGCTTTGGGAGAATTTCTTTTTCTCTCTGGCCAATACTTAGAGATCTGATACAGGCAGTTTGTTATTGTTTGTTATTTGTCTATTAGAACACTAATAGAGCTTTTGACAGAAGCACGGAGAGATGACTCAGTACTCGGCAGATAAAAGAAAAACTGCTCAGTCATGGCCCTAAATGTATTTTAGTTCATCCAGTGAAGAGGGACACTGCATGGACTTTGCTGGTTAAAAACAAAAGTAAGGAAACAGAAGCTGGGTTTGAGTTAGGTGGAAAGCTGCAGCCACAGAGAGCTCAGATAGGCGGTAGGTGGCAGAGTGCTCCCAGTAATCAGACGGAAAGTTGTAAGCTCAAGCCTTTCCTCATGTCTCTGGGGCTGTAGTTCAAGCTGATGTAAAGATGGGAGATCTAAAGGTGGAGAGAATCATAGCATTCAAACACACTACCTACTTTTATAAAGTATACCAGGGATACTGGGATCAGCATTTGCCAGGAGAGGGGTTGTTGCTTCTATGTACGCTGCGTTATCAGTTCCTAAATTAACTGTGGCAGCTTATCCTGTCCTGCAGCAGTTGGGTGACCTTGATCTTGCTTTGGAGTATTTGCCGTCCGTTGACGCTAAGCTAGTGCTTTGCCACCTCTAGAGAACAATATGTACATAGTTTACTCACTACTCAGAAATCCCTCTTAGCTCCATATTCCTCAAGGCGATTTTTAACCAAAATAAAGTTTAACACATGGATTATTATGTCTGAAGATGTCTATAGACAACCAAGGCCTCCACTGTCTTCTGCATACATGCAACACAAATGAAGTGTCTAAAGTAGTCTCCAAACAGCAGACCATCCCATTAAAATAATTTCTGTACAGTACCCAAAAAGCTGGGATCCAGTCTTCTGGCAAAGCTTTTTTTCCGTGCTTGCCCTTCCCTAAATGATGCTAACCTGGAACAAATCTACCTATCTCCATTTAGCAAATTGGTTTAAAACAAGTTCACCTTGAGGGGTTTCCACAGTGCCCTGCTGCTAATAATCAGTCCACTCAGGGAAATACCTTGTCTTTGGGAAGCTTGTGGTGCTTCCACAAACTCTCCCATCACATTTTGTTTTTCATGCCATTATTTTGCTGACTGCCAAAGGCTCTATCTAATATATACTGAGAAGTTTTATTATCCACCTAGGACTAGGCTGCTGTATCAAGGTAGGGGTGCCTAAAGACTGCTGAAAGCCACACCATGAAATGGTTGGTAAACACTTGGGGGAGCTGCCCATCCACTATGTGAAAAGATTTATGGAATGATATGCTCAGATCTTCTGGAACTAGTTTTGTCACCAGACAAGATTTAAAGGCAAAAGTATCTATAAACATAGATTTTTGTAATGGGAAAAGCATTATAAAACTACAAAATAACCAAACCTTATGGAAATGATTATTTTTATTAAGGTTATGCTATTTTTAAAATGATGCTTTCACAGCTGCTTCTATATTTAAGTTGGCTTCTGAGACTGACCCTTTAGGCTCTGCTAATAGTTACAGGGACATCACATGGATAGGCAAAAACTTAGTTCTTTTCTTTTTGCTTTCCTTCCCAGGCTATTTAACATTTCTACTGAGTGCGTTGGTTAGACTAAGATTATACTATTAGTCTTCAGGATGCTTTCTCCTGCTTATATCTTCCTTAAATCTTGATGGAATAACTTTACGAGTTATACATTATAGAATATAGAGATTGAGTTCCCTTCCATTTGCAGAGTTAGCTTGCTATCAGTGCATCAATTGCTTAGCATATAGATGAAAGATTGATTTGAGAATGGGTGTCCAGCTGTGC
Organism: Myiopsitta monachus; assembly: GCA_017639245.1. NCBI lineage: Eukaryota > Metazoa > Chordata > Aves > Psittaciformes > Psittacidae > Myiopsitta > Myiopsitta monachus. The sequence goes on from CM029928.1 coordinate 5,001,835, forward strand.
ACAGCTCCTCTTCTTCTTCCCTCATACACACTTAGTCAGACTATGGGGAAATCAGGAGTGATCCTGTCACAGAAATGTTTACGAGTGCTCAGTGCACATGAAAGCATATGATGGAAAGCAAAAACATCTCTGAAACCAGAAAAAATAGCTCCAGGACCATCTCAATCATGGTAATCATCCCAATCTTGCTGTCAGAAGAGCTAGTTTTCAAAAGTGTTAGGTTTTACTAGAAACCTCCCCAGTTCATACTATCCTGTGAGCATGCTTGTTGTATTTCCAGTTGGTTTAGGATTTGCTTTGAACAGATAAGAGTCCGTAACATCTTTCTGAGTAAGCAGTGCAGTTATTTAAAGTTTAGCATTGTTATTTCAGAATGTTTGGTCTCTTCCTTCATGACAGTGTTCAAGGCCAGTGTTCAAGTATTGGACAGAGCCTCGGGTGACATAGTCTAGTGTGAGATGTCCCCGCCCATGACAGGAGGTTGGAACTGAAGGTCCTTTCCAACCCAAACTATTCTGTGATTCTATGATTTAATTCCTTGTGGTTTTGCTGATAAAATTCTTTGTACATTCTAGGACTACGTCCTGAACCAGAAAGATGTGCCATTATAAAATAACACAAGAAGAATGTGTTTGCACTCTCCAAAGTGGCACTTACTTCACTGAAATGAAAGCTTGTTTAGAGTGTTTATTCTGCTTTTGCTAATGCAAGCAGTGGTTATGGAAATCACCTAGTATTTTGTTAAGAGGCACTGGTCTGAAGCATCAGGTAAAGAACTATTGGGTAACTGTACTCTTGCCTGCAATTCTGCAGAAAATAGTATTCTTCTTAAGGCTCAAGTGTGACAGGCATTAGTGACAACAGCACTTCGTGGTGGAGAACGGACTTCTTGACAAAGAATTGGTACTCAAATCATAGTGAAACATCAGCCAGATAACCAGACTGACAAAAAAAAGCTTGAACTCAGACAATGGCTTTTTTACATTACTGAATGTGTGGTGAGAAAGGGAGAGATTAAAATCAACAGAAACTATGTTTTGGTACATAAAGGTTGAGTGTGATTATTAGAATTACGAGTTTGGGGATTAAAGACCCATTTGGTTCACATCTGTGACCAAATAGGTTTGGTGGTCAAAATGTGTAAGAGTAAGCAACAGCAGCTTGTATTGCTCACTACATTTCGGTATCTTTGTTGTCCTTCACCTCCGTCCTACCAGTAGTTCAGAGATGAGGACAAATAGGCATACAGGAGAAGATAAACCAATAACTGTGTTGGAGATAGGCTGACTGCCACATAGTGAGGCTTAATATATCCTGTCTTTGCCAACTGCAACTTTTCAGACAGGGAAGTGTAGTGAAAATTAGGTCTTCATTTGTCAGAAGGAGGTTTTCATGTGCCTGTTTAAAGTTTTAACTTGCAGATTTAGGTGGGTTTTGATCCACATCTTCTCTTACCAAGAAAAGGGGACTTCATGTTCCTTGTGCGTAAATGGATTGATAACGCTCTCTTCCGCCAGAATATTACAGAGGATGCACAAGATTCTTATGAAGGGCTGCTTGTATCAGTAGCAGGTAGTCTTTTCTTTACACAAGTGTAACATGATGTATTTGAGTTGTTTGTTTAACTCTTCTGCCCTAGCCTGTACTGTAAATGTACTTCTCTGTCAATTTCATAAGTGAAGAAACTGTTGTACAACAAACAGTAACTTACTAATCATCACATCCATTTTAATTTTCAGTGTGTGTGGTTCGAAACTCCTGCACCGGAAGTAGGCTTCATATCCTCTTCAGCTCTTGCTGCTTCCTGAAGTGCACTCAGGAGAAGGCCTGAGGATGTCTTAGAATGAAAAGAATGGAGAAGCTTCACTTCCAAGAGGTACTGGAAATGTTCTCAGTCACCTCAGTAGTTGTAGGTGTTACAGAATTATGCTAGTCTTCCTATAATTATTGATCCAAATGCTGTCAAGACTAGTATTTCAGAGAAGAGAGGACATGTGCTTGCCTATTTGGGCCTTAAGTTACAGGTTTTTGAGTCCATATATCCTTTTAATTCTCATCCTCCTAAAGAAAAAGCTTTGTATCATCATGCGTCTTACAGCCTTTCTCTCCATAGTTTTATAGGGTAGATGAGCTAGCAGAATTGCTTGCGTCTTTTGAAGCCAAGGGCTCCCTGTAAGAGGGCAAGAGCTTTAGCTGCCATGAAGAGAGCACAGGAAATCTCCTTTTTCTTTTGACATGAACATGGCTCTGGCTAAATACATAGAGAGATGGAGACAGGACATTTTTCTTTTGCCTGTATCTATTTTGAACTGATAAATGTTATCTTTCTCCTCTCTATAGCTTTTTTAAAAGCTCACTGCAAGCTCAGTCTGAAGGATGGCTGAATTTGACTATGTAACCTCAGCTTCAGGAGAGAAAGCAGTGTCATTAATCCACTTTAAGCGAAAGTACAGAAATTACCACAACTAGACTTTGAACATGGCTTTTTAACTGTCTTTCCAACTGTACCCGATCTCCTAATTGTGACCCTGCAGACCTTGCTAGTGCTAAAATCCCTTTGGAAGGGAAGTTGCCTTGTCATAGAAGAGCCCCTGTGATGTAAATAGTTCCAATGGTTTGCTATTACTTCAGGAGCAACTCATGTTTATTTATTTGAGTCTTAATACTTGGCAACTAGTGATGAAAAAGCATTATTGTCTAAATCAATAAAGCTAGCCATTAATAGGTAAATGTCCACCTTTCCTCCCCAGCTTGATTAGAAATACTCTAAGGACTACAGTAGTTCTAGCTATTTTATGCCAAGAATACAATCTTAGGCAATACTGCTGACATCACCTCAGCATGGATTCATAAGGGCCAAAATTCATGCCTAAGAATAAGCCAGCCCTACCCTCATCATCGCTGTCAAGCTCCATCACTGTTAGTCTTTACTCTTAATTGTAGAGTAGAATTTTTAGCATTTTTGGTTTTGGGAAAAAAAATTAAAATCATAAACTTGTGTTTTAATCCAAAGTCAAGATATTTTTTGACTGAACAGGTGTTTTTTTTCAATACAGTATATTTATTATCCTGTTTTCTGTATCTTTACCACACCAAGGAAAATGTATTTAATGAGAAGAAAGGCTATAATTAGGATCGAATCTCCCTATATTACAGGTACACATGAACTGAAACAGGGGAAGTTCAGGTTTGATCTAAGGAAGAAGCTCTTCCCTGTGAGGGTGCTGAGGCGCTGGCACAGATTGCCCAGAGAAGCTGTGGCTGCTCCATCCCTGGCAGTGTTCAAGGCCAGGTTGGACGGGGCTTGGAACAACCTGCTCTAGTGTGAGGCGTCCCTGCCTGTGGCAGGGGGTTGGAACTGAATGAGCTCTAAGGTCCTTTACACCCCAAACCATGCTATAATTCTATGAACATGAGTGCTCCAGACTGAGCTGGTGTTACTGTGGAAGTCAGACAGCTCTGCTGTACTGATCCAGTGTGGGCAATATTCAGGACTGTGAACAAACAAGTTCCAGAATGAAATCAATTCGGAGGTTGTTGCTGACTGAGCTGGAAAGTGCTGTGTGTGCACTTCTGTCTACCATATGCACCAGAAAATCCTGATGCAGAGCTTCTAGTTGCCACCATGATTATCATAGAGGCAGATGATGTCACTCCTAGAGGGCAAATGGAAAAGCTTTTTGTAGTCTTTAGCATTATTTATGTCAAAGCATCAGTGCTTTAAAAATCTTTTTAGAGAAGGAGTAAACCTGAAGATTCACTTCTGTTTGGGAACTCTGGGCTCACTGAAAGCTCCATTATTTTTTATTTAAATACAGCTGCAACCGTGGAACGGTTTCTATAATGTGCTTTATTGCAGTGCTACAAGTTGCCTGGAGATATTTTCTAGTCACAAGCAGTCTGCAAATTATACCAAGCAATTTGTAAATAGGGCTGAAAAATTAAGAAATCCACAAGCTTGTCTGACACAACCTTTTACTCCGGAGAAATTTGGCTTGATTTAATCACAACAAGACAAAGCATCTTTACTATAAGTGAGATTCAGGCCTACATTACTAATGTATTACATCTTTATTGTACCTTCATTAATTCTGAAGTTATATCATCTGAACCTCTCCATTACATTCTGTGTAACTTGTGTTCACTACATCCTTTCTAAAGGACATTGTCAAGCATGACTATCTGTTAACAAAAAGATGTACCTACAATACGATTACTTAATGACAGCTCCTGCCACAGCTAGAATTACCTCATCTCTTGAAATTCTCTGTAACAGCTTAGGCTTGGAAGCATAACCCACAGAAGATAGACACTTCACATTTTACTTTCTGTCCAGATGTACTTCTTGTAAGAAGCAGTTTTGGAAAAAACATGCTCCATTCCACTTCTTGTGTACTGCAACTGACTTTCTACTATTTCACAACCAGTTCTTGCTGCACATTATCAGTCAGTGATACATCTTTACTTGTCAAGCATCTGACCGCCTCGAATAAAAGACGTACTTGGCATACCCTTCAGTGAGTACCAGCAGCACTGTGGCCATGGTAATACAGAGCTCAGTAGTCAGGTAATCACAGGACCCAGGATCAGTTTGGCAGTTTGTCCTGAGCTTTTCCTCATTCTGAGTAAACTGCTAATAGTAACCAAGCCAGTCCAGGCTTGTTTCCTAGAGCTGCTATAGCACTTCTGACTGCAATATAGACATTCCTTTAACTGTTTGCGCTGAGGATCAGAGCTACGAGTTACAATGTGAAGCTTGTACATCCAAACCATCTGATTTAAGGATAGCTTTCTATCCTTTGACAGGTTTCTCCCAAATTGTTATGCAATAAAACATCCTTACCATGTAAGAGTGAAGTCCATCACTTGATTATGTTTCCTAAATCAGATAAAGTAGAAATGTCAGAGATACTAGTAAAAACCTTTTACTGAGTGGTAATACTGCCTCAAAAGGTGAACACCTCAGTAGCTGAAGTTACTACAAGAAAATGCAAAGTGCTGTATTCGCACAAACCTTTGCTACTCTGATTTATGCTATTTAGTATCAATACACGTAACTCCAGCACATTTTAACTGTGTCCATAGCTGTAATATTGAGGGCTGATCTCTAGATCTGTGGTAGCTGACCCAAACTCTTAGGCTCCACCTTGCAAGCTACAGATGTTCATCAAAGTCAGCCTAGAAGCTGCTTGTTCACATTGATGGGGTGCTTCTATCCCTGAGCTAAGCAGCTCCATCTAAACTTCCGCACCAAAACAGGACTCATTAGCCTGAACATGATTGCTCATTATATCTGTTGGGCTGAACCTGCTGTTATCACCTGTCTGTATAGTTGCCTTGATTTATAAAAAGTCTTCTCCATGGCAATGTGGTTCACAGTATCTTCTGCAGGACTACAGGATAAAAACGTTGGTTCAGTCCTTGAAACGTGTGATGATAAGCAGTGTTTTATACAGCAGTATTAGTGCTTATGATACTAGTTTATGGTACTAGAGAGCAATTATGGGAACACATTTCCTGCCCTTAGGAGCTTACAATCTAAACAAAATATATTACTTGGCAGTGATGAGCATACACAAAGCAGAATCATTGTTATCTTACTTTCAGTGCAGGTCTTGCTAACATAAGGGATTTTGAGCAGAACAAGGAGTTAAAGGTTTATTGTAAATTAAAATGAAAGGTGATAAGCAGAGTGATAGCTTGAGGAATTAGTGTAAGAGTGGTTCAAAGAAATAAATAATAGAATTAATCAGGTTGGAAAAGACCTTTAAGATCATTGTGTCCAACTCTTAACACTGCCAAGGCACTAAACCAGAGCTGGTGAAAAGCAGGCTGCAGACCTTTATTAGCTGAAGGCCAAAGTCAAAACTCATGCATAGATTTGCATGAATAAAGGCAGAAACAGTCTGCCCAAGTACTGGCTTGAATCTTTTCACACAGTAATTGCAGCTTCTGCTCACTGTAAACGTTCCACTGTGCATCAAGAAAATAGCCATTTATAACATACAAGGAAAATATTACAGACTGCGATTTTCAAGAGACTCGAGCAGCAGAGGGACAAATAGTAATAGGCAATATGAGAAGAAAAAGAAAAAGCATAGGCAATAGCATCCCTTCACCCCACTACTTAACTTCAAAGTGATTAATAGTAGTAGAAAACCTAAGCTCTAAATTGGACTAATTCCATCTTCCTACAAAAGTAAATTCTTAGCAATAACCTATTTCTACAGTATCCTCACTGCAGATGTTTAGTCTCTTAGGAGTCAGGCCACAGATACCTCAGCTCGTCAAACTTTTGGAATACGCTTTGGAGATTAATTTGGCCAAACAAACTGAGGGATATAAGGAACTTAAAGGATTGCTGCTCTCTCTTCCACCTCTTTACCTCCCCTTTAAATGTCTTGGTAGTTGTTCCTGCGCCTGCAGCGTCCATAATGATAAAGGAGGTAGAGCAGCACAAGGTCAAAGATGAACAACAAGCCAACAGCAACGTCAAAGCCAATAAAAATGTCTGTGAAGGAAAAAGAGTAAAGAAGAAGTGAGTTGGTGAAAGACATACATGTATATTATTTTTGATACAGAGTTAACAGTAAAATGTACAATGTACAAATGTACAGTGGAAATAGAGTTGCATATTGATCATGTTTCTGGCAAGATCACATGGCCTGCATTTACTGACATACACAAGTATAAAAGCATATACCTGGAAATGCATCTCTGTGCTTTTTCTTTCTCCTATGCATAAATCTTTCTCCTCTGTTTTCACAGGACAAGAAGGAAGCATGTGTGGTTAATGAAAGCAAAGCATTTCATCAGGGGTCAGCAAAACACTGAATAAATGCAGGAAGGGGGAAATACCAGGACTATTGACTGGAAAGTAGCATGCATTGCCTTGCCCTTCACTTCCCTCCTGGAAATAATACTCAGGCAGGAAGAGGTTATCAGCTGTGGGTAGTCTGAGGCAAATAGCTGCTCTATGTGCACAGATCAGCTGCACTCTGTACAGTGGAGGTTAAGGTGTCCTCAAAACTTCGTACATGTGCCAGCAATACAGATGCAGCAATCTTACTGTGCATGTGCAAGCCGTTTTTGCTTTGCATCTACAGAGGGTCTGATGTATCCAACCTGCACAGGACTCCGTGCATAGCACCTGCACCCATACTTCCCTTGGACATTTCCAGCGAGTGGAGCTCTAATTTTGGCCATGGCCTTTTGATAGCTCTTTATGTGAATATGCTACTAAGAACACTTTCTTCACACTGCTGGGCAGATCTGCTCTTCACATTTTCAGAGAAATTTAATTTCTCTTGGCTTTCCCTGTCCATAGTAAAGCTGGTCCACACTAGTCAAAGGGAGATCTCTCTCCTGTATGAAAGGTACAAAGTTCGGAGCCAGTGATCCTGTTTCTGCCTCTGTGTCTTGTGTAAGAAATAGAGAGCTGTTACCCTACCTTTCATTTTGTCTTTCTTCCCGCATTCTTTTGACCAATTTTCTATAATCACAGGAGAAACTAGTTCAGCAAACTTCTCAAGTGGACAAGAAGAGGTGCATCCTGGCAGAGTCAGTAGGTAAGGAGTCTTTGAGGAGTCGTTCCGATAATGCATTTCAATACTGTACCTCCTAATGAACAACATTGAAAAGGTGTTTTTAAAAAGGTTCTTGAATAGAAGCTATCCTGTTTCGAGACAGAATGTTGGAAACATCCTACTCTAGAACCTGTTCTTAAAGAATGGCAGCTTTGTAAAAGACATCTGCAAAGCCCACTTTGCCAGTGCTGGTTACATTATGTGCAAATCACCAGCCAGCTTAAAAGGTCCTTCTGAAGGTTCCTTGAGAGGCAACAGCACCAGGGTCTTCTAAGCCAACTGGTATACTTTGGGATTTATGACGTGTCTTGGAAACGGTTTTGCTATCATTTGAAGTATTGGGAAAATGTATTTTACCATTTACTTCCTGCTAGCAAGGCCTGCTTTCCTCTTCTTCCTGTTTTTCAAAGCACACAGATGCATCCAGCAAATGTAATTTCTCCTGTTTTTAATCTAACTTTGTGTCTATTGACTGCTTAGTGAATTATCAGTTTAAAACAGTATTTGAGCGGAGAATGACTTGGGGGAAAGGGGAAACTGATTCCAAACACTCCTTGTTCTTGCATACATAAGAAGATACTTGCCCACTACTTTCTTGGTAGAGTTCAAAGAACTGGCAAGCAGCATATGGTGGCAGTTTTCCATTGAAAATATTGAGAGCAATCTGGAGGGCCCCAACTGTGGTGTCATGCTATTGGAAAGAAAAAAATCCCATCCTTCAAAGTCCGTTTATCCAGAATAATGAGACAAGAGTAGAGAGGGAGTAGAAATCAAGATAAATCAGTATATTCACCATTGGGAAAACCACATTAACAGGTTACTACAGACAGCAGGATCATTCTCAAAGAGTTGCTGCACAATGTGTCTTACACGATCTGGCAACATTTTGGCAACAGAGATACTGGAAGAAAGCAAGATGTGGCCTGAGTAGTAAATCTAGTTTTTCAGTGCATATTGCTACTCCTTCTTTCAGAGTTGTTAGGTTAAGGCAGCATAAGGTTGTATATCCTATGGCATTTCAAATGAAGATACAAGTACTTGTTTTTAGATAGAATGCCAGACAAATAGTTGCATACAAAGATTGTACTCCACCCACACTGCAGAACTTTAAAAATTGTTGTTCCTTCTGTTTGGAATTACACAATAAAATCTCAGTTTGGCTTCTGTTTTGATGGAATCAGTTACCCACCCAGCTGCAGTCTCTTCCTCTCCCTATTATCCCTCCTCTTGCAGGGTATGCCAGGAGGAGGAGCTGAAGGAAGTCCAAACAGCCTGATGTCTAAATTTTGCAAGCATCTTTATATATACATCTGCAAGGCTTATTTATGTTATGGTCTAATAGCCATGTTTTAATTATTATTCAGGATCTGGAACTTTCTGGTTTCAAAAATAAGCGTATACTTGGCCTCAGGGCATTAAAGCAGCAGTGAGAATTCTGGATGCACTTTTTCCTTTTCAGAAAGAATATAGTAAGGCTAGAAAATGTGTAGAAAAGGCATCAGGAAAGATTTAAGATAATGAGCAGTTTCTATATGAGGAAAGATTAAATAGGGTAAGGCTGTGTCTCGGAAAAGGAAAGATGGAAGAGGTGTGACAGAAAATAGGAAATTCAGGAGTGACCCAGAAAAAGGGGCTGAGGAATGACTATTCCCTGTTTCTCACAATAGAAGTGCTGGGAAGGAGCTAAATCAGTATTAAGTTTCAAAAATAAAAAATGAAGTACTTTTCTTCTTTTAACACACAAGTCATTGCCACAGAATGTTGCAGAGGCCATAAATATAAAGGCATTCAAAAAGTGATTGGATAAATTGATGGAAGAAAGTCTGTCAAGAGCTATTAAACACACAGGCACGGATTCTATCTCACCAAGTCCCTTAGCCACAGATTGCTGGAAGGTTGTATCAGGGGAAGCATCACCCTGTGCTGGCATTATTCTCACATTCTTCCTTGCTCTTGGTTAGAGACAGGATAATGAATGAGCAAAGTGGATCTTGGTCTGACCCAAATGGCTGTCTTCATCCTCTAAAAGAATCAAAGAACCCACAGCTGTATCATCCCTTCCTAAGCAGAGGGAAGGTATGGAGGCGCAGCTGAAGTTCTGCTGTTTGCCAGCATCTCTGGGTTAGGAGCACTTCAGGAAAGATGCATTTCCTGATGTATCACCCTTTTCAAGCGCAGAAATGGATGATCAATGTCATAGTTTTCTTTAGCAAGTACAGTTTAACTGTAACTGAGGTGAGATCCATGTTCCTGCTGTGTTCTTGAACTGACTGGTGTTCAGCTAGTTACCTGAATTGAATTCTATTATATTACTCCTTTAACTTACAGGGAGACTCAGATAATTCTCTTCAAGGGTCTTTTGCTGGTAAAATCATAGCAAGATTTATGAAAGATGAAAATACTCACTGCAGAGTAGACCTCCATTTTTCTTTGTTTTGAAGCATTGGCAGCTTGCTTAATACTATTTAAAATAATATTCACAAGGACACCTTTAAAAGATAGGAACAAGGAAGAGGAAAGTGGAGATATAACATTTGCATAGAAACCAAAAAGGCAAAAGATTTTGAGTATCAAACAGAAGACATCTGGTCAGGCCTTATACTCTTTTTTTAGCCTACTACAAGTTCATAACTAGAGAGAAGGTATTGCAGAGGAAGCCATCTAGACCTATCCTGAGAACTGGGGCTAATGACACTCCAGTTTGCTTAGGCTGAGACCTCCTCTCTATCATTTTCTGTCTGGAGCGTTGCATTAATGAAAACTGTGCTAGCCTCTAACTACCGCCAAATGGTGCATCCTGCATTTTGTTTGGGTTTTCTGCTCATGGACACCGGGGAATCATATGAGAAATTCCTGGATTGTGTCCTGAAGTTGTATCAGAACGGGCATAGCCTATGTGCCCCAATTTTGGAGATAAACAGTAGTCCCAGTTCTTGCAGTTTAGACATAACTTGAATCTCTCTGTCCTGATCAGACTGGTTTGGAGCAGCTTTATTTCTGTCTCTCAGAGAGCCATCAATGTATTGTCAAGTTTTTGGCACAATATATAACCAGTTCATGAAAGGAACAAACAAAGATCAGGAAGTGATTAGAATAAATGCTGGAGAAACAGAACTTAAATTTAATCTAACCTAATATCAGACACATAATGATTATACCCATGAGGGCTTACTTTTTTCCCCTGAAATTTCAGTATTCCTGGAAACAACGGTTTCCTGAGCTGTAAACCGTGGGTTTGTGTTATCCTTTACCAGTGCTCTAAATCCTTGAAGACCATAGGATAATTAAAGACATTAATGTTTACACCTGTTTTTAATATCTCCTCCATGCAAATGCCAGCATTCAGCACATATTTTCATGCTGAATATGGCATCCGATGTCCAGAATTACAAACCAAGGTTCTGTATCAATAATTAAGCATGAGGAAGGTGACAGGATGTTGCATGTTACCGTAAGCATTGTCTCCTCCTGTCTGAGAGCTATGCATTTTGTATTTACCTCCTTGCAGTCGCGATTTCTCTTCCGTCTTATAAATCCCAAATAGTGATAATAAGGACAATTCTGCCAGTTTTTCCATCTTGTGGATTACATCTTCAGTAGCCCATACAGGGAGAGTGAAATTGTGAATACCCTGGTGAGAAAGGAAAGCAAAATCATGGGGTTTTTCCTTCTATTGCCCTGTTGCCCACACTCACACTACTACATTTACACTCTCTGAGGCTGTCCTGCAGTTCTTTGCCAAGTGTGGTATCATTCATCAGCATGCCCTGAAATACGCTTTGTGGGATCAGTATGAAGTGGGTGAATGGGAAAAAGGAAAACAACTGTGAAGGGGATCCTTTGTACGCATGTGTTCTTGCTATAGAGGTGTATGGGTTTGGTTTTGCTAGTGTAAAAGATTGCAGACACGTCTTATCCTCTTCTTTTCCTCTTTGTCTTCATGGTATAACCTGGATCCAACTTTTCCTGCCTTTTCCATATAGTTGTCCAGATGCCAGTTTTATCAATGGCCATTTACAGGCAAGTGTCACTCTCCAGTCATGTAAGAGTGACAGTGTCTTAAAGTGTTTAAGTGCCTCAGTGTCTAGAGGACATGTTCAAGAGCCTTTATGTGCTGCTCATAATGTCTGGGGCCAAATGGCAAAATCTGTGCTTGGGGCTAGTCTGATTTTACTCACTGGTAGGAATCATTATCTCTTAATTTTCAACTGATAACTTATAATCTTGCCTCTCGTTTTCAACATCTAAGTATTTTGATGTTTCCCTGTTGATAGGTGAAAGCAAATAATTTCCTTTTCCGGTAAAAAGTCATAAATATGTCGTAGGCAGCACACTAAATTCTATAGCAGTTTATTGGGAAGGAAAAGGAGGAAATAAAGGGAATGGATTTCAGTATCAGTGCTTCAGGATAAATCGTGAAATGGAAAGAAGCAGTTTCCTGAGCTGTAAACCATGGGTTTGGGCTATCCTTACCAGTGCTGTGAATCAGAACTTGGATTCAAATTAAAAATAATGAAATATGTAATAATAAAAAAGGGCAAATCCAGAAGAAAAGGAAACTCCTTCCTATGAAACCACATTGCTATGGTTTAACAGTAGCTCTTCTTGGGAGTCATATTCCTTCCCAATTCCTTCCTTATTGCCTTATTATTACCTCGCAGTGGAGAGTGTCGTATGTATTCCAGAGTTGGAAATTATCCAGTGTTTTAAGATTATTTAGTTCAAGTCCTGTGTTAACTGCCATCGTTTGTAAAAATTCCTGATGGAAAAAAAAGTGAAAAGTTACACAAGTACTCAGTACATATGGAACATAGATGCATACAGATACATTAGCAACCCAGAAACACAGTAGCATTTAGTTTTACACCAGTGAAACACTTATAGAATCATAGAATAGTTAGGGTTGGAAAGGACCTTAAGATCATCCAGTTCCAACCCCCCTGCCATGGGCAGGGACACCTCACACTAAACCATGCCACCCAAGGCTCTGCCCAACCTGGCCTTGAACACCGCCAGCGATGGAGCATTCACAACTTCCCTGGGCAACCCATTCCAGTGCCTCACCACCCTCACAGTAAAGAATTTCTTCCTCATATCCAATCTAAACTTCCCTTGTTTCAGTTTGAACCCGTTACCCCTTGTCCTATCACTACAGTCCCTCATGAAGAGTCCCTCCCCAGCATCCCTATAGCCCCCTTCAGATATTGGAAGGCTGCTTTGAGGTCTCCACGCAGCCTTCTCTTCTCCAAGCTGAACATCCTATCTTCATCCTATCTCCATACGGGAGGTGCTCCAGTCCCCTGATCATCCTCATGGCCTCCTCTGGACTTGTTCCAACAGTTCCATGTCCTTTATATGTTGAGGACACCAGAACTGCACACAGTACTCCAAGTGAGGTCTCAGGAGAGCAGAGTAGAGGGGCAGGATCACCTGAATCACACAGCTTGGTGTCATCAGCAAACCTACTGAGGGCACAGTCAATCCCACTGTCCATATCACTGACAAAGATGTTGAACAAGATCGGTCCCAGCACCGATCCGTGAAGGACACCACTTGTTACTGGTCTCCAGCTGGACATTGAGCCATTGAGCACTACTCTTTGCGTGCGGCCATCCAGCCAGTTCTTTATCCACCGAGTAGTCCACTTACAGCCTCACGCTCGCAGTCCCTTGTTCTCATGGGGGACTTCAACCACCCTGATATCTGTTGGAGGGACAGTACGGCCTAGCACAAGCAATCCAGGAAGTTCCTCGATTGTGTGGAAGACAACTTCCTTCTACAAGTAGTAGAGGAGCCGACAAGGAGAGGTGCCATGCTTGACCTCGTCCAGCCCAACAGGGAAGGGCTGGTTGGAAATGTGACGCTCCAGGGCAGCCTTGATTGCAGCGGTCATGAGATGGTAGAGTTTGAGATCCTCAGGACAGTGAGAAGAGCGTGCAGCAAGCTCACTGCCCTGGACTTCAGGAGAGCAGACTTTGGCCTCTTCAGGAACATGCTCAGTAAGATTCCATGGGATATAGCCCTAGAGGGCAGGGTGGCCCAAGACTGTTGGTTGATGTTCAAGGATCACCTGCTGCAAGCTCAGGAGCTGATACATCCCTACTAGAAGGAAGTGCTAGCAGGAGGGCCAGGAGACCTCCTTGGATGGATAAGGAGCTGATGAGGAAAATTTGAAGGAAAAAAGAGGCTTATAAAAGGTGAAAGCAAAGACAGGCAGCCTGGGAAGAATACAGGGATGTTGTCTGGGAAGCTAGGGACCAGGTTAGGAAAGCTAAGGCCCAGTTAGAGTTAAACTTGGCTAGGGACTGTTAAAGATAACAGGAAGGGATTCTAGTCGGTATACTGCAAATAAAAGACAGGCTAGGGCCAGCATGGGCCCCCTCCAGAAGCTATCAGGAGAACTGGCTACCCTGGATTTGGAGAAGGCTGAGGTTTTTAATGACTTCTTTGCCTCAGTCTTCCACTGGCAAATGCTCTGACCACACCACCCAAGTCCTGGAAGGCAGATGCAGGGACTGTGAGAATGAAGACCCTGGGCCCACTGTAGGAGAGAATCTGGTTCGAGATCCTCTCTAGGAACCTGAATGTATACAAGTCCATGGGACCTGATGAAATCCGTCTGCTGGGTCCTGAAGGAGCTGGCAAATGAAGTTGCTAAGCCACTGTCCATCAGTATTTGAAAAATCATGGCAGTCAGGTGAAGTTCCCGATGACTGGAAAAAGGGAAATAGATGCCCCATTTTCAAGAAGGGGAAAATGGATGAGCCGGGGAACTACAGAGCAGTCAGCCTCACCTCTGTGCCTGGCAAAATCTTGGAGCAGGATTCTCCTGGAAGGCATGCTGAGGCACATGAAAAACAACAAGGTGCTTGGTGACAGCCAGCATGGCTTCACTGAGGGGAAATCCTGCCTGACCAATCTGGTGGCCTTCTATGATGGGGCTACGGAACTGATGGACAGGGGTAGAGCAGTTGATGTCATCTACCTGGACTTGTGCAAAGTGTTTGACACTGTCCCACATGACATCCTTGTCTCTGAGTTGGAGAGACATCAATTTGCTTATAGCAGAAGGTTTTCATTGCAGATTTAATTCTGTAAGCCATTTCAAGGTACTGATCTCTATTTCAGACACACTTTTTTTCAGCCCTGCTATGGATAAGTTTGGTGCTTCCCTCTGCTGCAGTCTTCTCTCCCTCTTTGGACTGCTCCAAGAGGCTACCTCAGTCACCTCAAGCCTTCAGATAAAAGGAAGGGGAAAGCACTGAGGGAAAAGGGAATTGAGGACAAAGATGAGGAGAAAATAGAAAATTAAAGAGAGCTGAGGAAAATATTCAGGATGTGGCAAAAACAAGTTGAAAAGGAAACTAGGTTTTCTGTCTGCCATTGAAGGGGAGCTGAATGAGTAATAGTTCCACAATAGTTCCCATGGGGATTCTTTCTACATGCTGCTACAGAAGAATAAAGGGATTCCCTAGTACCCCTTATTCCCATGTTAGCTGTTTCCTACTAATAGCTGAAAGACAGGATAAGTGTGAAGTCATAATTCATTTCCCCGTGTACATGTGCTGTCAGGGTTTGAAAGAGCACAAGATCCCTGTTAGGTTTGTGCTCTTACAAAGTGCATGGTAGGCAAACAGGAGAGCAGCAGCAGTCACTATCCAGAGCAATTGTTATTGTCAAGAGCATGGTTGCTTGAGGCAGGTACACCATCCATGTGCCTACATCCTGCTGCAGCACTGGAATGGGACGTTCTGAATCTCTTGACTGTGGCGTGTCTTGTGATGGATCCAGAATGCACCTCAGAGAAATCTGCATAAGCCAAAGTGTTCACCAGCTTGGGCAAGCTTTAGTTCTCTGTTGTAGTGTCAACTTCAGACGGTTTCACAGCAGGAAGGCATAAAACCTTCCAAGGTTAGATTTACCAGAGTTCTTATGCTTGGTTTTGTGCTGCCCAGTAAAACTAGAAATCACTGCATCCAGAATTGTCTTCTCCCCTCCCATCATGGGGCTTTCATTACGTGCAGCTATAAGTAGTCTCAGCAATTTAATGTTAAAGTCATATCAAAGGCTAAAATAGAAAAATAGGAGAAATCCCTGAGAATATCGAACACGCTTGTTGACTGTATTGGTCTAAATTCCTGATATTTGAGAGAGTCCTGAGGACTTTCTTTTTGCGTTTTAGCAAAAGGAAACAACACAATTCCGTAACTTCTACCTCTGAATTACTTTCCTTCTTAGATTTTGTTTCCTTTTCTTATATCTTACCATGTATGGTTGTATTCTACTTTGAAATTCACTTGAGGTTTGTGTTTCATTCTGAAGTTCATCAAAACGGGGACAGTCACGCAGAGGAAAATGCAGCCTCTGAAACAAGAAAAGTAAGCTTAGAATAGCTCTAGAATGAATCAACACACCTCTGGTTTCTGTGTTGCTGAGATTGCTGGTATAGTACGTTAGATAGATTCATGGCTTTGCTACAGCTACTCCATAATGATTTGTTTGGGTGCCTTGGTCATGAATTCATTTAACATAAGCAATGGGCTGTGGTAGGTTGACTTTTCAGTGGCTACTTATGTCTATGACAGCTTGATTTCCCTCCGTTTAGCTGATTTTGCCAAAAAGCAGTTAAGCATGTCTGTCAGAGGATTGCTTTGGGAAATGAATCAGGTTCCATGATCAGGAATTTAAACTGCTACAATTTCCCTCTTAATTACTGAATCCCTCCTGATGCAGCTTGACTCCACCTGGAATGGAATTTTAATTGCTTCTGCATCTATACATCCCACTCTCATCTCTTTGGAGGTAAGCAGCACATTATGGTAAGCATTTTAAGTATCACTTAATGAACAGAGCTTGAAACAAGAGTGACAAGTAAATCATGTGGCTGAAATATCAAAAAGCTGTGAGCCTAATGGCTCTGCTCTTATTTAGGTTTATGGTTCACTTTTAATAACTCCAAGGGTATGCATTACTGAGGTTACCTTATAGTTCATATTTGAGCTGAACCATGTGTACATACATGTGTCCATGAAACTCTGTGCTTTAGTAAATATACCTTATGCTAGTTTGCATGCACAAATGATACCTGATCCAGCATGAAGTGTCAGTAAAAAGTTACAATAAGCAAATAAGCTTGTGCTACTTCAGCACTTTATGTCACATCATTAGAGCATTTTTGACCCAGCACTAATATCCTGTAACCATATAAAACATGACTTAATATACCATGGAGAGATTAACCTCAATATCTCTGGCTTCTATATGTGCAAGAAGGTCTACTCTGTCTCAGGGCAGACATTAGCAGGTTGCACTTGGAGCACCTCTCTTTTCTCTTTGATTTACCAACGTGAAGCTTGCAGCAGCCACCAGCTAAGACTGGCACACTTGCACTTGGACAGAGCTCCAAGGGTGCATTTTTCCTGTAACAGCAACACACTGGAGGGTGAAGGCTCAAAGCTGCAATATGAAACTTGGCAATGTTGTTTAATTACACAATAATGAATGCTTCTCTCACTGTATGGCTTAATTATCCCCCTCTAGGTGTTATTAATGAAGCCACTCCCTTTGGCTTCATGATGCAATACTCAGTACTGGTGCCTGTCAGGTCTTGATAGATCTCAATGGCTGGAAAAAAATAAACTATGATTGGGGTTTTTTTACGGGACTGTACTTGGCCTCAGCTTCCCACTTTGTGTTGCTTAGGGCTTGAAAATACCCTGAAACATCTGCTTGGCTTAACAAGGGAAGAGTTTCTTTTTTCAGGTTGTTTGCATATTTAACAGGAATTTTAAGTGGCTGCAGGGGTGTGTTTCAGAGACACATCAATACCTAGTCCTGAAGCAGCAGTGATGAGGTACTAGTGATTCCTACAAAGGAGCTTGCCCTCTCCAGACAGGTCATTGTGCGGCACTGGGATTCTCTTAAGGGCTTTGGGGGTTTACTTGGCCAAAGCTCTGACCACTTTGATGCTTTTTTGGTCTTCTGGTGAAAGAACTTCCTCTAGTGTCCCACATTTAAATAACAGTGACAGCATTCTTTTCTGTTGAGGGACAGAGTTACATTTGAAGCTGAATCACATTGTGCCTAATCCAGTTTGTGGAAGCCCTTTTTCTCTGTACCTGCTTTCAAGTATGGCCTCCAAGAATGGAGAAATGCCAATGGGAGGCCAGTACAGCCACCCCTTAATGACAGAGTCCATCCTGTGATGTTGGTGACAGGACAGGCAGTTACTTAATAGAGTTTTTTTAAACATTTCCATAACGTCAATTTCTGTACTCAAAGGCAGAAGAAAATTAACCTTTATGTCACTAGACTCAGTAACTTTTTTGTCCTTGTTCAACACACTGTTCCTTACACAGTCCTTGTTACAGGAGCCACTGAAATTAAAACCTAAACCTGAGTCAACCAGAGAGGGCTCGATACAGTAATACTTCTACAAGACCTTATTCGGGTAGATTTGCTCTTCTTATGAACTGCAAGGCAAGTGCCAGGGTTTCATTAAATGTTTGTGTAGGGCTGACCATAAAAGGGCCCTTGTCTGTAATTAGGCTGCCTAAGTGCTACCAGAAGAGGAAAGTAGTAATTGGAAGGTCATTACACTGGCTGGTGAAAATTCCATTGCTTGAATAAACTATGGAGCAAACTTCCTGAGTAGGGGAGATCTGTCTAGCTGATTGCTGCTTAGGAAAAGCACTTGACCTCTCTAAAGATTAAGGGCAACTTTCCTTTAATACTGTCCAAAAATGTCCTTCCCAGGAGAAACATTAGAGCTGTACCTTGAAAATGGTAATGTATGGACAACAATTCAGGTATTCTGCAACTACAGAAGGAGGACTTTCATGCTGCTATTACAGCTCACCTATGACATGCTTGTCAGCCAGTAGCTGCAGTTGATGTTTTCTGTTTGATTGAACTCAAAAAGAACAGAACATAATTTTTAGCTTCCCCCCCCCTCTGCCTTTTTCCCTCTTTTTTTTTACTTCTGGGAAAGTTGAAGGTGTTACAGGAAGTGTTTGGCCAGTACTCACCCGGTCTGTTGATTTTTGAATAACGTGAACTGGAATGGGTTGCCAGAGAAGCTCAGGGTTCCAAATTTGGCTGCTAGTTGGTGGAAAGAGTCCAGAAAGGTACGACTGGGCACTCATAATGGTGCGGTCATAATCTGTACTTTGGATGTAAAACTGAAGATAGAATGGCAGAAAGTTACAAATAAAACAGAAAAAATAAAAATAACAAGGAAATTTGACCCAACTCATCAATCCTGGCTTCTTGGTTTCAGTTTTGTGTTTCTGCATAAAGTCAGAACAGTGAAACCATAACTCAGCTTTCTAGGGCCATACTGCACTTGCTTAAATGGAATTGCCAAAGCATCTGTCAGTTTGGAACCTAACCCTCAGACTGAACTGAGAATAATAAGAAAGCATGATTTAAAAGAAGGAAACTTTACATCTTCTGGGGTTCAGAGGGACATTGATGTGTGTGCATGTGGCGCTTAGGAACATGGTTTAGTGGTGGATTTGGCAGTGTTAGATTTACAGTTGGGACTCAGTGATCTTAAGGGTCTTTTCCCACCCAAATGATTCTATGATTCATCTGCTATACCTGGGGAATAAAGGTACTTAAAACTGTAAATCTCTCTTGGAAGTATGGCAAAGCTATGGTTTTTATGGTTTTTTCCATCAATGCATCTTTCATATATAGACCAAAATGGCAGTGTTATCTTCCCCACAATGATCTGTACTATATGACAAGCGCATCCAAACGACTGTTAGACCCCTCTTTTACAGGATGAAGTATGTGACATGGCACATGGATGCATTCACCTTTCAATGGGGTAGAACAATACTGGGTTATTATGTATAAATTCCCAGTTCATTCAGTGGTTTGGAGCAGGTTCAGTCCTGGAAAGTTGGGCAGTTGAAGACCCAAACTGAATGTAAGAGCTGAAAGTTAGACTTTAGTCTATGTTTTACCTTGACATAAAAGCCTGACTTTCAAAAATGTTCTTCTATTACCTTAATTTTTCCATTAATGAGATGAATATGATGTGGTTTTATCTAGCACAAGCCCAATAGTTCTGCTATGCCAGAGCAATGTCCTCCAGACAGTCTGCTATGTACCTCTTGCCGGTTGTATGTGCTGTTCAGAAAGCTGGAATATCTTTCCCTCATGTACTGTCCAAGTTCAAATAGCTGCTGCATTCCAGTCTGTGAGGCAAGCATACAGACAATTATTAGATTAAGGTGACTGGAGAATCTTAATGTAGAAGTTTATTTTCTATTTTCTTTATTGTCTTCAGCAATCAGTTTCTAAGCGAACATTAACCATTTGCATAATGTAGTGTTGCTGTGGTTTAAGCCCAGCCAACAGCTAAGCACCACGCAACCACTCACTCACTCACCCCTACTAGGACTGGGGAGAGAATCAGAAGGTTAAAAGTGACAAAACTCATGGCTTGAGATAAAGACAATTTAATAGGTAATGCAAAAGATGCGCACACAACCAAAGCAATACAAGGAATTCATTCACTGCTTCCCATGGGCAGGCAGATGTTCAGCCATCTCCTGAGCAGCGGGGCTCCCTCACACCTAATGGTTACTTGGAAAGAAAAATGCCATTACTCCAAACGTTCCCCCCTTCCTGCTTCCCCCACCTTTATATGCTGAACATGATGCCATATGGCATGGAGTATCCCTTTGGTCAGTTGGGGTCAGCTGTCCCCACTGTGTCCCCTCCCAGCTCCTTCTGAACCCTCAGCCTGCTCACTGCTGGGGGTGGTGTAAGGAGCAGAAAAGGCCTTGACTCTGCAAGCATTGCTCAGCAGTAGCTGAAGCATCCCTGAGCTATTAACACTGTTTCCAGCACAAATCCAAAACATCCCCCCATACCAGCTGCTGTGAAGAAAATGAACTCTACCCCAGCCAAACCCAGCACAACTCTATGTGTAGTAGGTGATCTAGATTTTTTAACAGAAATACTCATTTATAGCTATGAAAAAACGATACGTCCTGAAGTGCTCTAACATCTGCTACAGGAAAAGCAATGCTCCTGATTCTATACACATACATTTGCCACAGTGCAATAGTTCTGTAGACACTCCTAGAGCCATTAATGATCAATGTAGTTCTTCAAAATGTACGTCAGTGAGAGCTGAGAAAGGATGATAAATAATGTAGTAGTTATTATTGATACTGCTCTGCTAGTTTGATCAGCCTGATAATCTGTGGCTTGCATTTCAAGTAACATTCTTCCTTATTTGCCTTGGTACACCTGCAGTTGTCTTAGATTGCGCACTGTCTTTCCTCTTCTTCCTTACCAAGGCTGGAACTGAGCTTTTTAACTTCCAGCTGTCAGAGAAGTACATTCTTGCTTACTGTTGCTAAAAAGATAATTAAGTAGCAAAAAGCTCTCCAAAAGAATCTGTGCCAAAGCAAGAACTTTTTTTCTTCTTGCAACATAAGCCATGTCCCTGGGGATAGTAACATGTTGTCTGAGTGTCTGAGTTCTACCCATCCTTCAAATCTCACTTCAAACACTAAATGCTGAACTGGCTCTCATGCTTCTGCATCATGCTGAATTATTATTAGGTGTCCTGGGTTCAGCAGTAGCAGTCATTTTTCTCCTCCTTAGTAGCTGGTGCAGTGCTGTGGTTTTGACTTTGGGCCTGGGAACAGCGCTGATAACACCGAGGTTTTCAGGTCCTGCTTAGAATGTTTAATCTGACCAAGGACTTTCTGAGCCTCATGCTCTGCCACGGAGGAGGGGAAGCCGGGAGGAAGCAGAGACAGGACACCTGACCCAAACTGACCAAAGAGGTGTTCCATACCACAGCACGTCATGCCCAGGATATAAAAAACTAAGGGCAGGGACCCAGAAGAGGGAGGTGCACTGCGCTGCGTGATCGGGCTTGGTATCGGGTGGTGAGCAGTTGTATTCTCCTTCCTTGTATTTCCGTTGTCATTATTACTGGTGGTAGCAGTAGTGATTTGTGTTATACCTTAGTTACTAAACTATTCTTAACTCAACCTATGGGAGTTGCATTCTTTTGATTCTCCTCCCCATCCCTCCGGGAGCTGGGGGAAGAAAGAGGGAGGAGTAAGTGAGCAAACTGAGTGAGTTGTGACTGAAACCACGACATTAGGAAATACATTGGCCTCTCTTTTCTCTAGGCTTTCATATGTCAAATACAGTTAAAGAGCTAAGGCTTGATGTCGAAATGCCAGGGCAAGAAGCAGGCTCACTGCATCCTGGTGAAACTCTGGGCTGAAAGCAGCCTCATTAGAAGACACATTGTCCCCTGAAGCAGCCTTCTCCTGTAAGATTTGCCTTGTTTCGTGAGTAGGTGATTGCCAGTCAAATGATGAGAAGACACTAGGCCTGATGGGCAGGTTTCATCCCTTTGCCCTGTCACAGGGCCCAGTGCTTAACGGTCATTAGAACTTCATCAATGCTGAGTATAGGCAATGTTTAAACTTGCCATTTTAAGTGAATGCAGGCATATGATCAGGGAGCTATTGGTTTTAGGAAGGGTTATAAAGCCATGATGAACAAGATTTCAGTTTAACAGAAGTTGCATGAGTAATGTTGCAAAAATCTTTATGAATTACATGGTATGGCTAATACTAACTGTCAGTTCATTGGATTTGCTGATGTTTCTGAGACACGCATAAAAAATCTGCCCACTTCCTATTTTAGTAGTATATATAAGTTCTTCTAAATAAGTCAACATACCTTGGTAAGTTGTCCAAATCCCTGGGGCCATTCGCTTTCCTTGTGTAGATCAGTTGGAAAATTTACAACTGGTGTTCGATCACCATGTCGGAAAACCTAACAATATTACCAATTAAAATGGAGTTAATTCCTGGTAACATTCTTTCCTTACCTAGCTAGAAGTCAAACAGACATTATCCTTCCAGGGCCATTTTTCAGATGAACATTCTGGAAAGTCTGCAGAAACCTAGTCAGTAAGATTGCAGTACATTCTGTACACACAAGAATAGGTATAATTATATAGGAATGGGCATGAGCTTGATGATTCTTCCTCCTAGAACATAAAATTAATCAGTCAAGATGTTAATGCTGAGATGACATCCATAGCTAGGCAGCCAGACAAGAAAACTGACTGAATTTTGGACACTTAGCACCTCTGAATATTAAACCAGTTATTGATGTGCTTATATAATTACTTTGGCATAGACACTTGAAACTTTTGGTAACTACTTCTTTCACAGCAGTATCTTTAAAAGTAATTCCATATACACATGGATCTTATGCCTGATTTCTTAATCATCCTAAAATATACAAGTATAAACATTACACTGTTATCTTACTTAATATTTATTAATTGGATGCTGGAGAGGGACTCTTCATCAAGGACTGTAGCGATAGGACAAGGGGTGAGGGGTTCAAACTGAAATGGGAAATTCAGGTTAGATACAAGGAAGAAGTTTTTCCCTGTGAGGGTGCTGAGGCACTGGCACAGGGAGCCCAGGGAAGTGGTAAATGCCCCGCCCCTGGCAGTGTTTAAGGCCAGGTTGGACAGGGCTTGGAGCAATCTGGTCTACAGTGAGGTGTCCCTGCCCATATCAGGGGGTTGGAACTGGATGATCTTAAGGTCCTTTCCAACCCAAACCATTCTGTGATTCTATGAATTGTTTTACATACATGTATGAAATTATTTTTTGAAGGTCTGTAGAATTTTTTGTCTGTTAAACTCAGTGAGAGCAAAGGGTATGGTTGCTTTCCTACCCTGGACACTCCAGCATGGTGAATATTAGTGTGATATGTACAGTCCTATGATTTTTACATCAGAAACCTTACATGAGTCTTTCTGGTTTTTATTCCAGCAGACAAAGAAAGTAAAACTCCCAGATTAAACAGTTCTGACAGATTCTGAATTACTCTCCCAAAGCACGTTAGGTGTGGGATTAGAAAAAGAGTTACCAAAGTTTCATGTGAAAGGAAATGCTGGAATACAGATTCACAGGGCTCCATCCAATCTTCCTGGCTGCTGACCAAGACTGTTGAGGAAGTTACCTTTGCTTGTATGAATGCTCACATAACCAACCTCATTCTTGACTTCACAGAATAAAACAATAATAGTAGAAGCGTGGTATATTTGTTCATAAAATTACATTTATTCAGTATTGCCTCACTGGGATGTAGCCTGATTCTAATGAGCACTCTCCATTGCCTCATGAAGCCACATCATTCTTGTCCAAACACCAGAGGTTTGTACACAATTGGTTGGTTGGTTGGTGTTTTATGTTTATATTTTCCACAGTAAACACAAGCAGTGTGGCTTAATGTTGTAATTACAACACACACCCTTTCCATCAGCCTCCTGGACTAATGTGAACAAACCTGCACTAGAGTAGATGCTTCAGAGGTGGAAAATACTATCCTTTAAAGGAAGATGCAATTGGATTTCTCCCTCTGTTCACTTTCTGTACTAGACAGCAAGGTTTGCTAGAGCAGATGTTATCATTAGAACTATGTAGAAAACTGCTTATTATTATTATTTTGCTTTGCTAGCTGAATTTTGCAGATGTGGCCAACCCGAAATGAATATTTTTCAGCAAATCAAGGAGGTTTTTTCACCCTTATCACCAACATGTTGATCAACATCAATTTGCACTTTCAAGAAAACAAAACACCTTTCTTTTATGAGAACTCATCAAAAGCAAAAGAAGTCCATAAAAGCTTTATTATAGATTTTATCTTTGATTTCTATGTGATTTTTAATTCCGTGCATGTTCTTTTGTTAGTAATCTGGAATCTCAGTTGGTTTACAATAACAATTTCTTAGTGAACCTCTATTGAACAGGAGAATAAGTAAAGAGCTACATTGTCTGCTGCCTGATTCAGTTGCATGCGGGAAAAATGAGAGAGGAGGACTTTCGTGTCACTGCTGTTTCCTTGGTGTTTTGACTGTGCTGACATACATTGGTGTAAGGTAGGACTCATTAGCTTTTCTGGACAAGCTGATGCCTCTGTAAAGAATGAAGGTTACATTCCCAATTGCAGTGTATGTGCATACGTGTTAAATCATCCAGCTTCACAGAAAAGCATTTTTATGAGTAAGTGACAGTTGCTCAAACTGACTGACATGATTAAATGGCTATTATTATTTCTTTTTGGCGATATGTAGGAATGGATCAACACTTGGCCAATAAATTCAATGAAAAACTACTGAAAATGTGCTGAATTTTAAATACTGGGTCACAATATATTAAACTTAATGTGTGACATAACCCTCAGTGTGTATTTCACAGTCACAACACTGAAACCCTAAGAAATTTCAGTAAGCCAGAACAGAGGTTAGAGGGCAAAGAGGTCAAGATCAAAAGATATTCAGATCTATGTGGGAGCAGGAGACATAAAGGAAAATATTTTCTTACTTTGTAACCTTAAGAAATGGAAGCAGTGGAGGGTGTTCATTCTAAAAAGCAGCACAGCTTCTCCAAGTCCACACAAAATAGAAGAGAGTTCAGTTCCTTGTTTGTATTTCTGCATCTTCATTGCACAGTGGCATATAAATATGATATTAACACTAAGTTGGAAGTGGCAAGAAAGAAGCTACGACGTGTAAGTGCAGAACCCTGGTTTTAGGAATTGAAGAACTAAGCTTTTCTGCCAACTGATGTTTGTGCTCAGACCTCCTCCTTGCTTGCTACTTCTGAAAATGAGCTTGCTTTAGCTGCAGTTGGAAATGAAACAGTGACCTTATGAGCAACCATTTAACCTAAAAGGCTTAACTGGTTCAGTCATCGCTACTTTTTAATAGACTTTTTTGTTAGAAAGTATTAAGTCTTTAAGAAGAGCTTGTGTATTTGGAAGTTTGTATTTTTCATCAGAACACCTGATACTGTTAGGGAAAGAAAATGTATCCCTACAAAGCTTCAAATTAAAAATGTATGTGCTGCAGTGTTTATTACTTCTGGGCTACATATTGCCTTCCCGACCTTTCAGAAGACATAGAACATGGCAGGATGAGCAAAAAGGAACAAGGAGGCCTCATAAAAGGTGAGAAGATACTAGAAATCAAGAAAGAAGGGAGAGCAAGGAGGATGTACACAAAGAGAGCAAAGCAGACTTGTTTGGCATGTTTGTTTCACTTCTATCTGTAGTCCTTCACCTCTGTTAGTTCTCCAAAGAAACAGATGGATAGTTACCAAATACCCTCTCCTTCAACTCTAGTACAGGTTGAACCTGATTTGGTGTCTGGATTCTCCCATTCGCTCTTTGTAACTTGGTGAGGGTGGTCTCTTCAGATCAGAGTGGCCACATGACTCAGGTTTTGGTCAGCATTCGCTTCTATTGTTATCAGGTGAAAAATCATGTTGGAAGAAAACCTGGTGTGGGGGAGAGAGTGAACTGAAAATAAGGCATGTGTAGTATATGTCACATCTTCATTCAGAAATGCCACGGATTACTGTGAATTATCTTACTTAGAAAACTTGGATGTTTTCATTGACAGACTCAACTTCAAAGAAAAAGGTGACTTGTTCTGAAGCCAGCAATAGGAGTGAAGAAACAAGAGAGAAATAGAACCAGTCATGCTGCCAGTGCAGGGAAACCATAGAAATACTGAACAAGTCTAGTCAAGTTTTCAAATGGCTTGGCTTGATTAAACAGACAGATAACATGCTCAGACAACACTTCCTATCCTGAGTTACAAGAAGAAAGACATGATGAAATCGCAGCACCTCAGAAACCACACCTCTTCGTATATATGACAAGTGAAATGCATGCCTGTGCAGAGGCAGAAGTGAGGTCAAAACTGCTTTATACTAAAGCAATAAATCAGTATTTCATTTCTACTTGGGTACTCAATGGTCCTATATATTACCTATTTTCTTTTATGCCTGTTTAAATTCAGTGTGCAAGAATAATGGTGAAGATTAATGTTTACATGTGAGGAAGAAGATTGAGAGAGCATTTTGACAAATTGTCTGGAATTAGAGGTTTTCAGACAAATGGACTTGTGGCCAGTAATTGTAACACAGAGAATCAGCACAAAGATGGCAATTGTGAGGAGAGGGAACATAGCACAGTTCTAGAAGTGACCAAAAGGGAACATTTGTCTGAGTTTTATTCCCCTGCAGATGGATTTTATATTGTGCAGTTCTGCTAAGAAAGTGTTAAAAAGCCATTATGACACACTTTCACAATGCAGTAATACTCTCAGATAAAAATATAGCAAGTTGCAGAGTACAGCTGGAAAATGGCTGTTGAATTATCTCAGCAAAATGCCTTTCAAACGTACCTTAACTCTAGCCACACAGTCATTATATCCCATTATACCAGTGAAATGCTCTGAGGCCAACTCCTATCTGATTTATTTATGCTAGCCGGTCTGTTCCCATGAAAATCCAGTCAGTGAGTACAGAAGGCAAAGTTGAACTGAACGCACAGAAACTATGCTTTGTTAAAATTGATGTATGTTGATCATAAGAATAAACCTGTTGTAACATTTTAGGGAGATTGGTCAGTCTGAGGAAAGTATCAGGGATAAAAGGAAGACAGTTTAAGTGGAATTTACCTCTTATTTTAATATTAATTGTGATAAGCTACCCTATAAATAAATGATGTCATGTATTTTTGTTTGTTTGTTTGGTAGGTGGCCATGTAGTTGTGGTAAACAGCTGACTTTGGATGAAAAGCCTCTATCTCCATAATGGTGAGCATTAACTGTAACTCTTTCTGCAAACCCAATGCTTGTTAGAGCACAAGAACAGCTACAATTCAATAGAAGTTTCCTTCCCTTCATAGAGCTAATTCTGCAAGGCTTGCTGACTGCCTGATTTCATCTGTGTGTCCTATTTTCCCTCTTATCACTGAAACAACAGTTCAGTATACTGCTATACACAGAACATTACTGGAATTAGTGTTGAGTCTCTGCTGTGTGTAGTGTCTATTGGACCCATAAGCCTGAGCAGGATTAGGAACTGGTTTTTCTTGTGCTCTCTGGCCTCTCTCCAAGTGGCACATTTACAAGTGCAGCCAGCAGACAACTAGACGTGAAATATTTTATGTAGAGCTAGTTGATATGTTTTGGACACAGTACTTCTGTCTGTTTTCTGTATGTGCCCATAATGTCTCAAATAGAGAAAGGAGGAAGAAGACCTTAAAATTCCTGTTTATAAATATGAATTCCAATCTCCACAACTTTATATTGAAAAGATCCCCTTAGATATTTTTATAGAATGCCTCTTATAAAAAAAAGAAATTGGAATGAAAAGGGGGGTTGGAACTGGATGATCTTAAGGTCCTTTCCAGCCCTAACTATTCTGTGATTCTATGATGCAGTCTTCACGATCTAAACTAATTCATTGAATTAATCTCTCTTTCACCTGAGGTTCTGGAGAAAGTGACACTGAATTAGTGTCTAGTTACTTTAAAATAAGAAATGGCCCAGCAAAATTTCCCTAAAGTCCATTTTCAGCCTCACTAATTGCAGTTAAAGCAACACGTGTCTCAAATCTCTACGTAAAAATAACCCTTTCTGTTTCTCAGTATACTGCTGTGCCAGTTCAGTTATTCTGAAAGGGAAAATAGTTTTGTTTTTGTGGTAACTTCTGAAACATCATAAGCTTCAGCTTTCAAGCACAGAAAAGGTTGGCCATAATCACCATCTCTCAGACTGTGCACCGGAGTGTCAGTTAAATTAAGCAAGAACAGGTAAACTTAGACCTCAGATCTCTTAACTGCCTTGTACTATGTGCCTATGACAAAGCTAAGTTGTTCAGTTATCTTGAAAGAATAACTAGACGTTAGGAGATGAAAATTCTCATAGCCAGAGGCATTTTTATCTTTAAACTCAGCAAGCAGAAGGGCAGCAGTAGTTATTCCTAAGTCTAAAAAAGAGGCACAGAAACTACACACCTTGTTTGATTTGACAGCTATTATCAAATTTCCTGTATTCTATGCAACAAAATAGGAGACAAAACTACTTACTGCAACCACGAACTTCAGTTCTCTTTCTGCGGTAGTCTGTTGAAGCAGAAGGAGGGTAATAGGAAAGGAAAAACACAGGATCCTGGATGGGTTGGGAAGCCATATCACTCCCATCCTGGCAGAGGATGAAAACAGGCTTTGTAGCTCCAGCAGCTGCTCAAGCTGAACAGCCCAGACATTAGGCTGTACTTTCAAAAGGGGTGGAACTGCTGCTGGTGAACTTCAAATCCAAGAGGAATGTTGTATGACTACACAACAATTTTCATTGCCCTTTGTTTTCAAATGACTGTTTACATTCTGTTTAATAAAATCATAATTCAGTTCCTTTTTCTCTCTGATATTTTTCTCTTTTGGAGTTTAAGGATAAGTTTAAAATAGGAGCATTCCTAATTTTTCAACCCACCTGTTCTGTTTCCACTTCTCAGAACTTGGAATTTTTCAAGGCTGTAGCATAGCCATGAGGATAAACTCAGAACCAGAAGTAAGGTAAACCTGTTTCTCTTTCCTTTCTGCTGCTCAGTTAGTCTTCTTTCCACTTCCCTCCTTTCTTAATTTCCTCTTCTACATTGTCGCAGTAAAATCAGAGCAATTATTTCAAACAACACTTCCTTTAGGTTAAAATTACCAGTTCCCCAGATAGTTGAACAAATCTTGCAACAAGTATGTTCTTTAAGATCCCTTGCTAGGCAGTTATTTGCTCTTCAATTTGTATGTGTTGCTTTGCTTTCACTTGGAATATATATCTGCTTCCCATTTTGTAACTGCTTACGTCAAGTTCTTTTTTGGCTTCAATTCTCTAAGAGATGAGCAAGCCCTGGAGCTTACGTTTTTATTGTTACTGATTGAGAACACTCTTTCTGACAGGAGCTCACTGGCTTTGAGAAGATTGTTCAGCTTGCCTCTGCTGACTTCCTCTTTATAAAATAGCGATACTTCTCGACTTGATTTCGTAAGGATTTTCTGAGTAAATGAATCACATTTGGCAGAGGCCTATAAATAGAGTTCTCTAAATGTTAGAGCTTAAGATCCCCTATGTGTTGTCCAAGTCATCCCATTACTGTTATATCAATACCTGTCTTGGGGTCTTCTCTCCAGCTCTCTGCAGCAGTGTTCTCTACAGCAGGTATTTTACCATGTACCAGAAATTCTGTCTCTAGGTCCCTAAGTCCCACTAAGCCTCAAGTGCTCTCTTCTGTGAGTTGTGTGAATGACCTTCTATATCTTTTTTTTTCAGATGGATGGGAGTAGGATGGAGGAGGACCACAGCTCCCAGGCTTCCCCGTCTCTCCTGTCAGTTCATACCCAGTTTTGAGCCCTTCCTTAAGCTTTCTTCCTCCACAGTTATGTCCCCACCGTCCTTTTTGGTCTCTCCTGCAGTGATCATGCCTATGCAGAAAGTGTAAGAAAATAATCCACATTTCATGAGTATATAATACTTTGCCTTTTTGAAAGCAAAAATAAGCTGATCATCTTCCTCTGCTATTCAAGAGTGCCTCAAAATCAGTAATGCATATCCTATTTTTTAATCTATGTCTTGTTTTAGATAGGTGGTTCCTAAGCTTCTTGGGTCAAGGAATCCTTGTTGGCTCTTGGATTTGTTTCTTGTCCTTCCTAAGCCCGTACCATGAAATTTGTAGCTGATTCATTTTTACAAGATTTGTTGGTTTATTGTCTTTTTTCAATGAGTGACTATGACCAATGAAGTCTCATTATTATGGAACCCTTACAGTAACTTCGCTTTAGCCTGGAACTCAATTTGCCATCCAGCATCACAGGAATTTCAAACAGGAATGTTTGAAAATACGCAACAACTACATTTTACAG
Organism: Myiopsitta monachus; assembly: GCA_017639245.1. NCBI lineage: Eukaryota > Metazoa > Chordata > Aves > Psittaciformes > Psittacidae > Myiopsitta > Myiopsitta monachus. Next base: position 5,032,203 of record CM029928.1, read on the forward strand.
AAAATCTTCTCTAGCATCTCTTAAAAAATGATATTTCAAGCCAAGACCAAGTGTGTGACACGTAGTTCTGCTTTCTGTGGCTTCACTCTTCCCTTTGGTGTGTATACTTTGCTAATGAGATGATTTTATGCCCAAAAGAATGGGCACCACCACATCTTAAATAAATCTCTACACATTCCAAAATGGAAGAATACCCTCATTTGTGTGCCCTAGTAGTTAAGACAGCAACCTGTAAGAATCCTGTAGGTAAGCTGTATATTGGTAGCATGTATTTAATTTGGGAATTTTTTCTTGCTTGTCTTGATTGGTTCCATTTTTACTGTGCATTTGGCAGATAGAAACTAGTCATATTCTGCAGCCATCAAGTCCTTATCCTTTTGGGGGAAAATTGCTTCAAAAGAAAAAAGTAATTCCTGAATCAATCAGTTACAATTGCCCAAGCATTATCATGCAAGTGGCCTTAAACAATTTGAATCATGTTTATGTTAATTTGGCTTATTGGCATATATTTTAATGATGAAATTGTGGCATTAAGTAGAATTAGCTCAAACAGAATTGTTCATTTTAAGTGCATGTATCTATCTTGAAGGCTTGCTGAAGCATAGGTAGATTGGCTTTGTAGTGGACTGGTTGGAAAAGAGCCCACACTTTTAGATACACAAGGGTTACCTTAGGTAACTGCTGCTGGTGGAGCACAACCTACACACTGAAAGGGTGGAAATTGTTGCAGTCAAGGCAGCAGGACATAAAACTGCTGCTCGTGCTCATGGGCCAGGCTGCTCACATGGGGAAACAGCTGTATTTTTCACTGACTGAATTTGCAGATCAGCTCTTAACCTAGTTTGCTATTTATCTGCAACCATTTTTTCAAGCTTTATTTCAGCTGAAAAAGGGAAAGGTAATTAAAATGTTGGTTTCAGAAACCAAAGTGACACATTTTCTATGCATCATTTCAAAGCATTTACGACAAAAGCAGAAGACTGTCTTGCAGTCCTGTGTTGGGGTGACTTCACCCTATGTGGGGAATAGGAAGGGCCAAAGGAGTTAATTTGTGACACAGGAAGTATTAACTTAGGCTGGTGACAGCACACGAACCTATATCTTGCACTACATGCAAAAATGCCCTAAGCACAAAGTTAGTATTCTATGGCAGGAGGGGAGAAAAAAGTGACTACTCAGTGTCTTCTAATAATTTCTTAGTTTAACCCAAATTTGCAATATTCACCTGGTTACAGGGCACTCAGTAGATTTATTTCTGGTCTTATGATTAAGATGTTTGCCTAAGAAATAAGCAGCTTAATTTGTATACCAGGGAATCTGTAAGCAAAGTGAACAGCAGTGAGGAAGAGGCAGAAAGCACTGTTAATCTTCATTTTCCTTCTGAAACTCTGCAGCCTGGTGGTGATTTTATTTTCTGGAAGATGTAGAGTCAGATACTTTTGGGAAAGGAGGGATGTAACTTGTGTCTGCCACATCTCAGATGAGTCCCTAAAAGCTGAGTCAAAAGAAGGAACACCTATTTGTAGTACTACTTCCATAGAATCATAGGATCAACCAGGTTGGAAAAGGGCTTTACAATCAAGTCCAATCTTTACCCAGGGCTGCCAAGTCCACCACTGTTTAACAGGAAACATAGTGAACATCATGAGCTACACCTCACCTGTATTACAGCATCTATGACTATTCAGGTTACTGCACTGTAGCAAGCCTTCTTTAAACCATGACCGGACTGTTTGTGCATTGTTTGTGATGGGAGGGAGTTGCATTTTCATGTGCTCCTGCTTTTGCAACATGATATAAAAAACCCAAATAAACACAAACCTTTCCCTTTGTATTCTGAATAATTCCAAAGCTGAACTGTAATGTGTTGGTCATTCCTTCTTTAAGAGAAGCTGAAATGAAACTGTTTGTGGTTTCAAACCTGCAAAAGACTATGGGACAGTTTTCAAATGGAGTCAGCTGGTGCAGTTTTAGGAAAACATCATTTCGAGTGTTTTATTATTCATCCACTAACATCCCCAGTTTATATTCATATAAGAGTTGGGATTGATGTTTAAGACTTAATGAACACTGGTGTTTATTTTTCCTTGGAGGAAGCAAGGTATAAATGAAGTCTTCCTTTCTGTGTTTCTACAGTGACAATCCTAAGAGCAAAAAATCTCATAAAGAATGTGTGTGATGGGGTATCTGTTGAATGGGGACTGGGGGAATAAAATAATTCTGAAATTTCGTAATTTGCAAATTAAATTTGAAATCTAATTTTACTCAACAGGAATCAGAATGTTGAACGTATATTCACTGGGACATGTGGTCTGATGATGTGATGTAAAAATGATGAAAACCACCTTCTGTTCATGTTCTGTGAGCTGTGGTCTTAGCTAGGATGCACTTCCGTAGGCGAACTGCAGTGGTCCACCTCCATGGTCACCCATAACAGACAAATCTGTAGGGCAAAAGAAGGATCTTCATGCAGAAATAGGAACAATTTCAGAATAGAAGAAAGGATGCCTAGAAATTTGTTTCTGGCAGCCAAATCTACAATCTTGTTAGAAGCCTAATAGCAGTAAAGATAAAATCTTAAACTTTCCTATTTGCTTTCTTTTATCAATTTTTATTTGTATTACTTCTTGCTACAGGAGTGATAATCTACTGCATGGGTTTGAGATGAAGCGTTTAAATAGCTTGCACTACCTGTCCTACAAGCGCTGCCAGAGCTAGGAATGCTTTCTGCTGGTGTCCATTATGGCTGTTAAGGTAATACAAAAAAAACAAGCTTGTTTTTCTGTGTATTAAGAAAGAGCTAGAGCTGATTGTCTCATACAGTTGGAAAACATTTTTACCCTTGTTTGGATGCTATAGTAAAAGTGCCTGCATTTTTTCACTAGAGGGAATAATGCATTTTTATCTATGTGTTACAATTCCTTTGCTGTGAAGTCTGGCTACAGCTGTTCTGGATGGAATGTTTCCTATGCTGGCTTAGGAAGCACAGGATTTGTCGCTGGGTCCTGCTGAGAAGGGTTTTGCAGCGGGAATTCTGAAACTTGAATTCTTGCTAAAGGAAAAGGGGATCTTTTGATTCTTTTGATTCTTTTTGTAGCTTATGGGATAGCAGTTATCTGCCTATGCTGTTGTTCTAAGAAGGGATATACATTTCATAGGCTTAGCATCCAGTTTAGAGGCCTGGTCCATGGAAAAGAATCTAGAATGCAAAATTTTCTCTTTGAAAAGACCTGAGAGCAACCAGATTGTTGGAAAAAGTCCTGTCCACTGTGAGAAAATTAAAAATCAGAAAGCCTAGTTCTGCAAGCAAAGAAATCTGCACTGTTTTCAGAGGTTAATTGCATTTGATCGTTCTGATCCACCTTTTCTCTTATTTACATCAAGAACAGCATGGACTGCCAGACTTTCCTGAAGAACAGACTTTATATGATCAGATCAGGGTATACTATCAAGGTAACATAACAGAAGGAAGGTGTTTGAAAAGCTATTGATACACATGGTTTTTCTTTCAAAATTAACACTTGGCCTTGCTGTCTTTTTGGAAAGAGGTAAAATGGCTCAATACTGAAAAGCCTTGTCAGATTAGACAGTTGCCTGCCAGGTCTTCATGGTAGCCAGCCTGGCAGTTTATAGGCTTCTCTTAAGTCTAGAGCCATGGTCCATTCTTTCTGGAAGTCTCACCTTCGTTTTGTGTAGAGGTGGGATATTTGTGCATGTATAAGAGAGAAAAGAGAAAGAAAGACATTTCTTAGCTAAGTAAACAGCAATTATCCTAATTTTTTGTAACTTCTGGGATATGTTTGTGTGAAATACTTCATTACTTCTTGAATAAAATAAAGCACAAGTACACTGGGATGACTCCTCCTTTTGGAAACTTCTTTTGAAGCACTGCTTCCCTCACTAGTTCTGGAAGTTCTTGTCTCATTCTTCAAAAGAGAGAAACACTCCTTTAGAGGTATTTTCCAATTTTGCTGAAATTTAAGGCAAAAATCCTTCGTAACACTGTAAGTACAATTGCATTCATTGAATTAGTCCTGCCAAAGTCCTTTTGGAATCAGGAGATGTTGAAATAGTACTCTGGTTTTGTGTTTTACCATTGTGTGTTTTACCACTTGATAAAATGAAGTCAATGTTCATGAAGGATAAGTGACCACTTCTTACAATTTTGGCATATTTTCTTTTGATAGAGATCAGGAGACTGTTTGGCATGTGATGGAAGTTAATGAGAAATATTAGACTGTTGTCACGTCACAGTGTGGGAGGAGATGTTTCATGAAGCTAATCATACTGAAGATCATGGAGGGAACGCCTAAAAGTAAGACAAAAAGAAAGAATCATTCTTAGCAAATGGCCTCATTCTCCAAAACCATGGCAAATCTGTTAATAGCACCTCAAGAAGTATATGGCTCAGCCTAAACTCAGAAGTGTTAACAAATTTGCTTCCATTTTGATGGAATTAGGAAAAGTCTGTTGAAAATGGTGAGCCAATCCACACTGAAACCTTCCTGAGCAGCCAAAAGAGCACAGAGGAATCTCCTTCCCAAATATGCCTAGCTGTCTTCATTTTCTATGTTCCACACTGTAGTCACTGTCATGTGGAGGAACTTGGTTCTGATTTATGCTACCCTCAGATACCACTACACTCTTGTGTGACCTGTAATAGTAATGCTTGCCTAACCTCTGTCTTTTCATGTATGGGGGTATAAGTCATCTCCATGAAACTTCACTTAAGCATTTCCTGGGAACAGCTCAGTTCCCAGAGAAATGGTGTCTCCATGTAGAATAGCTGTGTTAGTGCAGTAACTTTACTGGATTTCATTAAGAAGAATCACATTTATGGACTTCTATTAATCAAATGCTCTGAGGCATGTATAATCAAAGTATTAATATATGCTTTAGCAAAGGACAATATTTGAGATTATTGTTGATTATTATTGAGATTATTATTGCCAAAGCTGAAAACAGCTGATATCAGTCATGTTGCAGCTGTGTGTGTGTTAGGTGCAAATGTGACCTATTAACTCTTTGCACCACTTTTCAGCTCAGTTCAGCTGCATGGTGTTAAAGATCAGCTGTTCCAGCCTATCTGCAGTCATTGAGCATTGGCAATGCCTGCTGGTTTAGCTCTGCCAGGGGGCTGTGCTGTGCAGGTTCTGCAGCTGTGTGCCTTGGCATTTCCCCAAGTGCCACTCGTGCATAGCAGAGTTTACAGTTTCTGCCTGAAGGAGGAGAGTCATGAGCCCCAGAAGTGGGATCTGGCCCCAACAGTTACTGAAATGGAACCATTCTGAACCATGATAAAATTGGGGAAAGTGTCACATTTTGATATCATAGAATCACAGACTGGTTTGGGTTGGAAAGGACCTTAAGATCATCGTATTCCAACCCCCTGCCATGGGCAGGGATGCCTCACACTAGACCATGTTGCACAAGGCAAATATTCGATTGCTAATGAAGGCAGTTGTGAGCAATGATGCTGGACTTGGTGTAAATCACCTGAACACCATCTAACTTCTACTTAAGCAAAATTTGAGAATTGAAACAGTGCATAGCCTCTTTTTTCTTTATTTTTTTTTGACTCAAAAGGCTAAATATTTGTATCTTTATTCCTGTCAAATTTTGCTTATATGATAGAGGTTTTTTTTTGCTTAATTACTCTGTCAGTTAAACAGTTTGTTTTGTGAAGGAAGGGAACTGATTTCCACAAAACTTTGATTATTAAGTATCGCAGTATAAACATGAAGTACTTATTTCATTGTCTTAAACATGAAGTATATATACTTCATGTCTATAAACATTAAGTACTTATATCATTGTCTTCCATGGCTGAATTAGTTGCTTGGCCAAAAAAAGTCATTAGAACCAACCTCCTCCTTCCCCTAAGGAATTAATCACCTTTTGCAATTAAATTTCCTGATAGGTCTCCTGAGAATTTGTGAGCAATAAATATAGTGAAGAAATGTATTTAGTGAATTGTTAGTTGCTCGTTTTTCATTCATTCTGACCGAACTATTTCCAGTGTGTTCATGGATTCCAGACATTAACCTGGAAATGATTTGTAAGCAGGGGAGTTGGCTTGCCTGCATTCTTCTGATCACTGACATTTCAAATTCTTCTTGAGGTCAGTGATTCAGAAAGCCATATGGTATTTGTTAACATTAGGTAGAACATTTGATCATCAGAAAAAGTGGGGGCACTTTTAAATCCCCGGGCCTATTTGCTTTTCATCTCCCTTAAAGAATACAGAGCTAGCTATAAGAGAGAGAATGTCATTATCTGCCTTCGTGTTTCCTCTTTCCACAAATGTAAATATCATCAGTGGTCAAAATGGAAAGTCAGACATCCTAATATTGAGATAGAGACAACCTGCCAGGGAATTTGTTAGTATTCCGATGTGTATCTGTATATGTTTGACATTCTGGTAGGTGCCAGTTGGGTATACTATTCAGTATTCATCTGTTTTGATCTCTGAATGTCTCCTACAATCAAGGGAATGCATAATGTTGTTTGTCAGCTTCTATTTCACCAGAAAGTTGGGCTGGAATAGATAAATGTGTCAATGGAGTAGAAATGATGCCCAGTGGGTACAATTCTGTCTTACTGGACCTGCATATTTTTAATTTCATACCAGACCCTTATGAAAATGCTTGTTACCTCAAGTGAGCTCTTGGCAGAAGATGTAATCCTAACTTTACATTTGGCTACATGTCCCCAAAGCACTTAACTCACCTCTTGTTATGTCCTACATCCTACATTCTCTTGTCCAGTAGTGTACTAGGATTGGGGAGACCAACTGAGTGAATCTCTCCAGTGGACAGCGAAATTTGCAGCCAGGGAGAGTGAGTGGATGAGGATCTCTCTGAGTATTATTCCGATAGTACATTTCTATGGTGTATTGCCTGTTCCAAAATACAGAAGGGTCAAGAGTTAGGTATGCAGAACCACTCTGACTTTCCAGGATGTAGGGGTGGTACTTTGGGACAAAGTTCTAGCCAGCTTATTTTTCTGGCTGTTAATATATACCATGAGTACTCTGAAGAGATCTTTTAAACAATAGATGGTCAACAGCAATTTGCATGTCATTTGTCTTCTTGGGAGAGAGTCAAGGAGTTAAACAGATAAAAAGGGTAGAGTAAAACCTCTCATTACTGTAATGAACTAATATATAGAGGGTTTTCAGGCTGCAGTGCTGTGATTCTGCTACTATCAATAGCTGCTAAATTGAGTCAAATTATAATAATTCCAATAAATCTATAATCTTTTTGTGGGTAGTGAACCTTGTTGTACCCAGTTCAATTCATCTGGGTATTGCTTTTTAGAAAGATGGTAAGTTCTCTGTCCAACTTGCAGATACTTGCCTGTTTTTTTCCTGGTAAAGTTCAAAAAAATGACAGGCACTGTAAGGAGGCAGTTTCCCATTGAAGACATTGAGTGCCATCTGTAAGGCAGCAATGGTGGCTGCATGCTGTAAATAGAAGGAACCTGTCATTAAAGACCTAATGAAAGTGATTGCACATACCTATTATCTAACAATATGTCCAGCACATTATCTGTTATCTGTCCCCTTAACATTACTGATGGGGCCTCATTAATACTTGCCCTCTGCAGCATTAAGCAGTTCTATGGTGGCTGTATGAACTGAGATGCTACATGTGTAAAATATGCGTATCTCTAAACATCAAAGAAATCTTAGTCACTTGCACTTCTTATTGAGGTTAATAGGAGCTGTTAAAACTTCTAAAAAGAACTTGTGGCTTTGCATGTTAATTAGAGAGTATTTTAGATCAGATTAGTTAGCTCTTTGGCTGATACACACCTGATAGGTCATAATCTAACTGCAGTTTAGAAATGGGAGCATTTTACCAAGAGCAACCCAACAGTTTCCTTCTCCAGTGACAGCGTTTGCACATTCTAAACGAGACAGTTGCTTATCTACCTTCGTAAGATCTTCTAAAATAACTGACTTGAACTTCATTTCTCTTGTCTGAAAAAGATGCAGGAAGCAGGAGATTTGCTTCCAAAGTATCGCTGTGATAGAATTGCAATAAAATAAGGCATGGTTGAACAAAACATGAGTCATGGTTTTTCCGGTTCTCTGCTTGATCAAAACAATATTACAGTGAAACAAGCCATGACATCAGGTGAAAAATGGAATGCTGCAGGTTTCAAAGTAGGATCTGTTCATTACAGAATGAAAATAATCCAATTATATTGAACGTTAACCAAATAAAAAGTGCTTGTAGCTGTATTTCATGAAGGAAATAAAATTTCATGGCTTTCACTGCATTGAATAACTGCAGAAAAAGAGCAGAAAAGAAACAGAAAGGGCTCACCGCAGAATACATAATCATTTTTTGCTGGTGCGAAGGCTTTCTAGCATCTGAGATATGCTTTAGAACAGTTTTTAACAGAATACCTGAAACAAAATGGGGAAGCAGTGACAATGAGAGGAATGCTCGTGGTAACATCTGTATCACTTGTTGCTGGTTTAGCACAATCTGTCTTTAAACACACCAGATTTATTAAATTGACTTTACAGGTAATTTGTGCAGAGTGCCTTGGTTAATTCTGGTAACTATCATTTATATGAACAGCAGGCCTATTTTACTTCTATGTCAAATGTTTTGGGGACCTGTAATAGCCTCAACAGCTTCAAACACTGAATTCAAAGCTGTTTTGTGCCAGCAGAACAGTGCAAGAAGAGCACAGTAATGAATCATTCTACCCTCTTTTGTGTGTAACGCCATGGGCTTCATGATTTCCGGAGAAAGAGCGCATCCATTGGACTCTGGGCCTTCTTCAATTATGTGGTTGTCTGTGTTTTGTTAATGTTAACTGCTGAAAATATGAATTAAGTCAATGGCTGTGCTAGTATGTTAGCATAAGGTTGGAATCTTGACAAATTAAAATCCTAAAATGAGAACTGCCCATGCTAGCAGAATTAGACACGTGTTGTCTTCAGTTCTGGCACATTTTTTAACAGCAGTTGTTAGTAAAGCAAGAGCAGAGGTTTGAACTTTGTACTTGGTTTTGTAAGTTGGAGCTCCAAAAAAGCAAACAAATTGATCCATGCTTCCTGACTGTACAGTGTCCATATGAAAAAAAACCAAGTAACAGTGGATGAGTGGAGGAGAATGAGTGATTAAAGAAGGTGTAAACTATTCTAAATTTCAGCCACTATTTGCTGAGCAGAATAAAGTTTAGAAGCAGTTAAATAATCTCATTTTAGTACTTTCAGTAATGGAATATGAAGACAATAAGGCAACAGAAGTTACATCCTAGAGATTATACAAGTAATATTTTCTTAAGTAAGTTAAGCTTGGTGGCTTTTATTAAATTCAGACTTCATTCAGTTCAGCAAGAACCTGTATATTACTTTGGATTTCTTATACAGTATGATCAATATGATACCTCCTTTATAATGTTGCATTAAGACATTTGTGATTCATATCCTCACCATCTCTCTTCCCATTAATCAAAATCTTTCCGTGCTGATCGCCAATATCCACATCATGGCATCTTTTACAGTTTTACTAAAAAAACGGGTGTTTATTATATATCCTTCTTTTCCATTCTGTTCTAGGTTTTAAATAGGGTAAGAATTCAGCTTACCTCCTTGCAAACGTGATTTCTGTATTTGTTTGTGGAACCCAAATTCTGCCTGCAACAACAATTCTGAGAGCTTTGTCAGCTTGGTCCTGACACCATGAGTAGCCCAAACAGGTACAGTGTAATTGTTAATATCCTATAGTGAAGAGAGAAAACATGGTGATTTTATAATTGATTCCTGCTGCTAACTGTTGTTTGTTCTGGTACAAAATACTTGTCAGAGTAAATTCTGAGTATTTCAGTCATGTAACATTTAATAATAAAATGACTGTATTTTGCATTTGGACAGCTGTAGAATTCCTATTTATGGCATCACACTGCTGAAAACAACTTTGAAGGGCAGTGTTCAACAACAAGAGGAAAAATAATAGTAGAGAACATGCAAAGAGCAACTGGCATTATTTATGTCATTTGCTAATGTAGTTGTCTAGTGCAAAAAAAAATTCAGTTAGTGTCTCTTTCAGCCATCTACTGGGATATATCCTGAGATGCTTACTGAATCAAATCCTATATACATGCCAGGATTTTAAAGGGCTGGCAGTTCTGAGATCCAAAGATGAATTAGGAATATGTATAGCTGTAGTTCAGATGTACTGGAATATGAGATATATGTATAGGGATTAGCGAGATAGATGGAATTCATACGTACTTATACCAGCTCTGTTGGATACTGCTGTAGTCCTCAGGCTAAAGTGGGATAGATTAGTCTTTCCTTGGGGATGCTGCCCAAGATACATTAATGGTCACAACTGCAAGAGGGGAAGATATACCCAGCACTCCTGGTTTCACTTAAACCCTGAATTCCTGTTTAAGCAATGTTGGTATCTCTCCTTCAGTGTGAGGTAACCATTGGACTGATCTCACCAAAGGGAGTGTTCTTGTAACAATGACTTCTAAGGAAAATGCCAGCTACTTCAAGGATTTGTTTAAACAAGCGAAACAATAGAAAATGTTCTGTTAAACCATCTCAGGTCACAATGTCTCACTTTCTCCTTTAACAAATGTGATTTGTCGTCTTGTGACTTGCTATTTAAGACAGGGCTGTCGGCACACAGGCACCTCAGCCTCCTAGGTACCTGAAAGTCAGATGACACTTAGCCAAAAGTAATAAATACCAAGAGATGCATGCTCCTGTACTTTCATGAGTTGTGTTTAAAAATCTATGTAAGAAAGGTTTTTGTATGCTTGAAAGGGTGAGGGTGACTTTTCTGGCAGCTGTCGTAACTGATACCCCCAGTCTTCAGTGAGTAGTATGAAAGACCGAAGCTCATCAAATTTAACACTAGAAGGAAAAAAACACCAAATAATTGGTTTTGTCTTCCAGCATTTAGCTGGATCCCTGATGGCGGCTGTGGATTTTGCACATTTCTCTGGTGACACAGGTTTCTCACTATGACATAACAATTGAAATAAAACGTTGTGGTCCTGAGCTATCCTGCATTTGAAAAACACAAAGGGTGATCTCACCAAAATTAGTGAGATGTCCCAATGTGTTAACATTTCATTTAACTTAAGGCTCTGGCTAATATTCCATTCACGACTGCTTTGACCAAAGCTGGACCTTTGCAGAAACTGCAGGGCAAAAGGTAAACTCATTATGATCACACCAAAGCATTTCACGTTGCTTGTGAAATCCACCTTTAAACTGCCTTAGTTTTCTAGGGGATATCCCAGTACTGATCACAGTTAATCATTAGTATTTAAATGTTAACAGAATATGCATTAAAGCATTTGTAATGAAAGCTGCCTGCAACAATAACTTCTTAACAAAAGATGCTACTATTTTTACTTGCTCCACCTGAGATAAATCTACACTTTGAAGTGACAGGAAGTGGGGCTTGTTGCTACATTAAGGGCACTCAGGTTTTTTCAATCCCTGTCAGAGGTACCAGACTGTGGGACCCAGATGCCCGTAGCAGTTGGGCACCACAGCACCCTGTTTGTTGTAAAATCCATGTTTCTGTGTGATGTGCCTGTTTCCTTTGCTTAGAAAAGGCTCCCAAACTTTCACAAACAACTGTTTGTCATTCCATTGTCTGCTTAATTCCTTACCACTCCTGTCCCTATGCAAAAAATTACTTCTCTTGCCTGTGCAATATCTTTGTGGAAGCATGCTTTTTTATTCCTGTGTCCCGTATTTTATTCCTGTAGACCTCTGTGAGGGGCTTTGGAGAAAAAGCAAAACCATTTCATCTTAAGGTATGCTTTTGCCTAATTCTTCATAGGCAGTCACTGACAGGATCTTGAATTTGGTAGGCTATCAGTTTGTGCTCCTTATAGTGGTGGACAACCCAGAGCAGCCTCACACAGTCACAGTGTCTTTACAGGATTTTCAGTTGGAAGTTTGATGTTAGGTGAGGGTTTCTGAAGAAGCTGAAAGTAGTCTGTGGTTTGAAAAGTTTGGAAGCACAGACCTACCCTCTATTGATGGCAGTACAATAGAACTAAGAGCTAAGAAAACCCAGTTTTGAGGAAGCACAAGGATATCTACTGGACCTTGGGAATTTTCTTTCTATTATTTACCTCATGTTGTAAAGTGTCAGAGAGCTTCCAAATTCTTTCAGTGTTCAGCTTCTTCAATGGGTATCCTGTATGAGTGGCTAAAAACTTCAGAAATGGCTGGAATACAATAAAGCAAACTTGTAGTGCACAGGTCCTCTTTACATCATTTCCACACACTGCCATACTAGTACGCAGCAAATTTTAGAAACAAGATAGTCTTCACACTTAAGCAATGAACCATTACCTATTGGTGGGATAATTTGGCCCATCCTTCTAGACAAGATTGATCATCTGAGTTCAGATTTGAAGTATGGTGGTGGTTTATGCTTGGTGGAAATGTTTGGAAGAGGGTGGAATAGAAGGGACACAGATATCTGAGGAAGTCTGGCATAAATCCAGGAAGTGCTTAGAGGAGTGTGATAAAGAGAATTATGATGATGTTTGTATTCAGCAGAAGGGAGATATGATGTAAATTTCATAAAACTGGGAACTGTGATTCACTTGCATACAAGGCCCAGATGCGGAGCCACAAGAGAGATGGCTGAGGTCAGTGGTTAAAGATTATACAAAATTGGGTGAGTTTGATAGTGTCATTTTGAATAAACTTGTGAAGAAGTTTGCAGCAGAGTAGACAAGTGATTACATACTCATGAGGAAGATTCTGATGGTGGAGGAAGAAAGGAAAGGGATACTTTACAGAGACAAGAACAAAACATAAGTGAGAACCTGAGTTAAGACTTTGCATGTGAAACATAAAGAGGTACCTGAGGAGAGCACTGAGGCTGTTACAAAAAATCTGGAGAACTGAGGTGTGAGCATTTGTGGTGAAAGAGGAATCTGAACAAATGGAGAGTTATAGAGACAGACATCAGAGGAGTTGCTTTACTTTGGAGTAAACAGAGAGAGGTATGGGCACTGATTTGGTCTGAGTTTTTGTTTTGTCTGCTCTCCTGGAAGGTACATGGACTGATTCATTGCAAGGTAGTCAATAATTTGTCTTTGCCGTGACTTGCAATTTTAAACTGATGAGAAGAGCCCAGTCCAGATGGATCTAGAATGTTGTAATAGGCTTTCGGGTATGTTGTCTACACTCGCTGTGAAGATTAGAGATCTGGAAGGAGCACATACTGACTGCCATTATTTAAACCTACCTGTTAGCCAGTGTTGACAGAAGTGGTACATTTGAATTAGATTTCCGGAACTGAAAATACTTTACCCTGTACTGCTTGAGTTGCCTTTGGAAATCCCTTGTTGCAAAGGTTTCTCTCAGGAGCTCGTTGTATTTTGGACAGTGTGAGAAAGGTAAGTATAGCAACTGAAACAAAAATTGCAGAACAGTAGTTAGGCAAGGTGCTTCTTGTTCTGCAATCCAGTGTGCCCTTGCAGGGTTGTTGTTATGATTGGCTGCACTAGTTGAGACAAGCTGAAAAATAATTTGGGAATGTCGTTTTCAAGGATATTCATCTTGAGGACTGTAAGAGTCATACTGATGACTACTTACAAAATAAGCTTTAAATGTCCCGAGGAGTAACAGCTGCAGTAGTTCAAAGTTAAAGGGGTCATTTATACAAGATGACATTTGCTCTTTGACAGAACGCTAACACAAGCTCTTGTGAACTGCTTTGTGCTTGGCTTCCCCAGGGATGATTTCACTCATTTTGTTCCATCCTCATTTAAACACATCATCACCTTTTAGTAACAAATTACCCAGCAGCGGCTGGACTGCAATAGGAGTCTTTGTGCATACTCAGTTGTATTTAGTGGCCCTACCACAGCTTCATTTAGTTCAGCTAAATTGTGGAAACTTGTGAAGTTTCTATAACTCAGTTTTGTCTTTCTTTAATTCAGGACATAGGAAGGTTCAAGGTTACATGTGACTGGGATTACTTCAGACTTTGTTAATTCATTTATCTTAGCTAAACTGAGTTTATTCTTGCTTGAATCTTTTAATGTTACAATTTAAACAAAAGTTAAAACAAAATTTGACACTGGGATATTATCACTGTTTTTCTATAATATGCTTTTTGCCCTTTTTCCAGTAATAAAGTTCTATATAATTCCACAGTTAAAAGAACTTCAGAAAGAACTTGGGAGCCCTGAAGGGATAATTGGCTTGGAAAGCTTCACAGCAGTTCCTCAATCTTTTCAGAAATAGTATTTACCTATTCCAGAAAGTAGAAAATTATTTCTGAATTATACCCAGAGGCTCATGGACAGGCATGACGATGAATCAATGCTAGATGCTTGCTTTGGATAGCAGGGTATTTGTGGTCTCAAACTTAGCCTGTGTATGTAGTAAAGATGAAAGGAATTGAACAAAGTGTGAAAAACATGTATGTATTCATGACTTTATGATTTGCTTGAATAAACTTACTTGCTCCACTAGATGTGACTTAGGTGCAGCACCTGTTTGCTGAGTTTGCTAGAGGTGTTGATACTGGCCACATGTATACTGGATTGTTTGCTGGGGTACCACCATCTCTACCAGTGTCAGAAGGAGCTCCTGACTCTACGCCAGATGTGTGCATGAGCAGGAAGACTTGTGTCTCCATATCCTCTGTCTTCATGCTTTCATCACCCCAAGGTGAGAACCATTGCTTCATGGCCTATTTAAAATGATTCACTTATCATCACAGGCTGAGTTACCTAGACTTGTAAGCCCACACAATTTGTCTTGCATCACATGTGCAAACCTCCTCTCTCAAACCGAGACTTACTCTGTACACTCCTGATATTTCCTAGCTTTTTACCATGGGTTTTCCACAGATGGTAAACTCCAGCTCCACTCAGCGGCCCGGCTTTCTGCTCTTGGACAATTATGTGCAGGTTACAGAGCTGCTATCCACACAATTCCTTATAGCTCCAAGGTGAGGAGTTGAGGAAGAGAGATTAATAAATACATTGACCTTTGAACATACGCTCTTAAAGCTCTGAGTCCTTTTTCCTTTTCCCTTTTACTTTTTCTGCCAGCCCTCGAAGTGCAGTCACTGACCTTCAAAGTGCATGAAAAACAATCCTCTGACTCAATTCTCACAGCAGTGAGAGTACCAAAAGAATGATTTTGTCTTTTCATAGTTGACTGTGGATTAAGAAATGTTGAAGCACTAAGTGAGAACAGTGCTTCTGTTCTCCCACGTTTGTGATAAATCTACTTCTGTTGGTGTTTACTCACATTATAGGTTAATTCTTTTTCTCTGTACCTAGGAATTCTGCTTTTCTTCATTCTGTGTTAACTCCAGGTCTCTGTAGAAACTCTTAACAGTATTTCTACTCAACTTATTTGGCCTTTCTGCACAATGCCGATAATGTTATATACTTTTCATTGCCTTTACCATGCCCTTTGTCCTGCCCCTTCAGCTCATATCCTAGGCGTTTTCCTAATAGTTAAAGGCAAGCAAATAGTCCTGGTTTATACTCACCCTATCATGTGACAGTGGCACTGTGTGAACTGGAATTGGCTGCCAGAGGATTCCAGGGTTCCAAATCTGGTCCTGTGTTGGTGGGTACAGCCCGGCAAGACTTGCCTGAGCGCTCGTAAGTGTGTAATCACAATCAGTGCTTTGAACATAAATCTGAAGCAAGGAAAAAATGATAAAAGTTGTTGAAGGTAATTTCTGCTGTTTTGTTTTGCTTTTTTCTCTGGGTAGGAAAGAAGGGGACAGGTACTACGCTGGGGAAGCTGTCATTAAAGTGGAGTGGAGTGAAAGGAACTATGAGAAAGAAGGAGGGAGAAAGAGTGAATCTGGAGCAAGGCCTTGGAATAAACTCTTGTTGGACAAGAGACCTGCAACATGGTAGCATTTCCCTTAGGAGTCCTAGTGAAAAGCGGTAAGACTGACTCCATTTGAACATGTAGGCTTTGGCACAAAGTGTATGCACTGAACAGCTGGACCCTAAATGAAAACTAAGCTGTATGTATGGAAGTATAGCATTGGAGATATCCAATATCCTCAGTGCCAGGCAACACTGAGGCATCTGAACCTGATATACAGCCCAAAAACCTTCCACATGTTTTTCAGTTGACCATCAGCCTGAATAAAAGTTGAGCCACAGTTTCTGAAATACTTTGAAATTACATTGGATTCAGTGGGTATTACGTTTTTTTGACCACCACCAGGTTCAGACTCTCATGCATTCAGGAAGTTCCATTAATATCCATGAAAAACAGCCTTCCTCCCAGATACAGTACTTGCCTCACACTGCTTGTATACAACACTCAGGAAATAAGAGTATCTCCTCCGCATGTACTGGCCAAGCTCGTACTGTTGCTGTATGCCAAGCTGTGGAAGTAACAGAATAGTGTAAGAGGCTCCAGAAGTGTGTTATGCATCTTCTTCTACAACCACAAATTGAGGTATTTGATATTATTTTGATAAAGACCTTTTTCCTTTCTAAAGTGAAGGAGGACAGAAGACAGGTGAAAAAAGCAGTAAAGTTGCTGTGTCTGCAATATCAGGTAATGTCAGATATGTCTTCCTGATGCAGCTTTGCATTTTGCTCTGTGGAAGGCATGCTTACCCAAGCTAGTAAGACTTGGCTGAGGGGCAGGCAGGGGGCAGGCAGGGGGACTTAACGCAGGCTTATAGATGTCTCAACACCATCTGCATAGTGTCTGCTCTATTGCTGGCTCACAGCTGATTACATGGAAGTGGAGGCAGAGCAACCACCTGTCCATGAGGATGTGTCCAGGATGTGCATCACAGAAAGTACCACCAGTAATTCCATATGGAGGCTACAGCTGTAGCTTGATCAAGATCTTATTTCTCAAGAAGACTGAAAATCTTAAATAGAAGACTTCAAGTAAAAACCCTCCAAGCCCTCAGGTATTTTGTGCAATGATTAATCCTTATCAACAGCCTAAACCATTTGATTCTTGGTTCTTGCCTGACTGTGTCCCTATCTTCAAGCCACTGGATCCTGTTAAGCGTTGGGATGTCACATTCTATACCATCACAGATCTTATTCCTACTAAGGTAATAATAAGATGGAATCAACTCTCTTAATCTTTGTGTTGAACTAAATAGATGACGAATCTCTACTCTCATATCAAAATGGGATTTGCATACTCAGCATTTTAGTAGCTCTTTGCTGAACATTTTCCAACTTACCAACTTTATTTTGTAAAAGCATGACATGAGGATCACATGCAATAGCCCTGTAATGGCCTCAGTATTGTCATCTTTTTACTTGTACTTGGTTTCCTGACCTAAATTGAAATGTATTCAACTTTGCTGAAATAATTATTACTCTGCACTGGAATCTCAAGTACAATGATTACTCATTGCTTCCTAAAGTCCTTTGCTAAGTCATAGGATCATAGGATAGTTAGGTTGAAAGGGACCTCAGGAAGTCTTTAGTCCAACCTCATATTCAAAGCAGAGTCAGCTATGAGGTCAGACTAAGTTACTCAGGGCTTTATCCAGAATGCCAGACATGGCCCACAGTGTGTGTATGTGCTCACCTCTTTCTGTTGCTGGAGTTGTGCATCCATTTTCCTAGGGCGTATGCTTGGCCTAGGTTTCTGCCCCAACTTGCCTTATATGTGTGTTGTTAAACCCTGACACCTGAGCACTGAAACCTTCCATGCCCTGGAGCAAGCTGGCATGTAGTGCTGAACTTGCATAGTGTGTCTGTGGAATGGTTGAGTCACAGCTGAGTTAAGGCACAGGAAGCTGGTCTGTTACTCCTGTTTCTTCATGGGAGGTGATGTGAGAGGAAACAGGCCTGTCCTTGCACTGAAGATCAGTTTGGCCTCCAAAGAATACTGATGAAGAGGAACCCCTCATGCAGTTTGTCCTATCTGGGTTTGTTGGAGACCTGGCAAATGACTCGTTCCCCTAGGGAAGAGAAATGTGCCATTGTGCTGGACCCACTGGACATAAGGTGTGTGAGTGAGCTTATTCTACAGCAGCCTGAGGCACACACCTCACAGTCTGCCTACACATGCATAATACCCATTTATATGGCACATCCAGACTTCTGGCACTTCTTTGGTTAGACTGCCTGGTTCCCAGAATCCTAGAAAATAACTAGTGGATTTTTCCATCCAAACAACATATCTTGGGGGAAAAAGGAATGAAGCACAGACACAGTGAGTACTTCTGGTCGGAGTGAGCAGAAGTAGGGTTCAAAGCATGTAATGCCCACATATTCCCTTACAGTCTGATAGTACAGGAGTTCACCCTTGGCTCCCTTCACAAGAGGAGGCAGTTAATCACAGTTAATGCAAAGACACAGTTTCTGCAGTTGCCTTTGCTGCTCGTAGTTACTACCATCTGCTGATGCTTGTGTGCGAGCTCAGCTCTGCTTTATTCCACCACTGCCTGCACTAAAATAGCTGATCTCTAAAGCTAAAGGTTTAAACTTCCCCTGGCATAACATGAGAGAAGGTTCAACTATTACTGATCTTAGTAGTTCATGAGCTAGGAAGTGCTCAGCAGAGGCTTAGGGTGGTTTGTGAGCATTTCCAGCACCTTATCCTACTGATGGTTCAAAGCTTTGTGTTTGGCCTCAGGTGAACTGTGATGGTCACTAGTGCCTGGCTCCTTCCAGAAGACCCTAGCCTGCAATCAAACAGGTCAACACATGTTGCTATTGGACCAGAACAGGCTGACTCAGTGTCATTTAAAATCAGTGACTGCTCATAGCTGTAGCTTCTTAGTAAGTTTTTTGGCTGTCCTTTTGGAGATCTGTGTATGGCAATTTAATATGGGCTTTTTCCAGGTGAAAATGAAATTCCAAGAACCAAGTATCAACAGACCACATTCCAATAGTTCAGTGTATTGGCCCAAGTAAGCAAACGCACCTTGGTAAGCTGTCCATATCCCTGCTGCCTTCCAGCTTGTTTGTGCTTATCAGTTGGAAAAAACTCCTGGGGGGTATGATCACCATGACGAAATACCTGAAAAACACATGGAATTCCATTTGCTTTTATGGGATCCTTTGTGGTGAATGTAAGTAGTGCAGTCACAAGGAATGCAATGACAGTGAGTACTGTGTCTGACAGATGCTAGATATATTCATGGTGCTTTTCTTGGGTCTGGATAGCTAGAATACCTGTTTGATTCAGTTAGACAAATGTAACTCTTCCTACCATTTGAAAAGCAATTAGGTCAACATTTTTTTTTTGCATGTTAAAAAACATGCCTATAAAAATCCTATGATATATCTTAATATATTTCATATATATAGTAATATATTTATATTTTGCATATAAAAGCCATGATGTATTTTAATATATTTTAACTGTATCTTAGGTGTTTTGGGAGCTATAGGCCAAAACATTAAATAAACAGGAAACAAACAGAAGCATGTAAGTAACTTTCCAGAAATATGTTGATAGAACTAACTGGGAATTCATAAGGAAAAATACCCAGCTACTTCTCTAGCTACAGTTTCTATGGCTGACTGCTGTGAAACACTTTCTGGTCAGAAATCAGGCTCAAAAAGCTACTTGTTGACTTTTTCATCATTCAGAGGTGATAAAAATGTCATCTAATCTAAATAACAGGCTGTTAGTCTGAAAACATTGAACCTGTTCCGGAATTTCACTTCAGATAAAGATCAGTCTATAAAGGTAGATGGAGATTTTTCATTCCTGCAATGAATCCTTGCCTTGCCCCCCAGAATTGCTGTAGATACATGGATTGTTACTTTAAAATCTTACTGCCGAATGGGTTTTTTTTACTTCTTAATCCATGTAGAGAGAACTAAAATGGAAACCTGCAGCACAAAGAGTATGGAAGTGATTTGCAAGCTGGTGTGATGTTCAGAACAAGAATCAGGCTTCCTGCAAACAAATGGTACAGCGTAATCATTGCAAGTAGCATTAGTTTCACAGCACCGGCTCTGTGTTGTTCATTCAGTGCCATTGTGCGCTTGTTTGGGTTTCACAGAGTGAGATTTGGTTTGCATGTTAATCCATTGAAACCACTGGAAAAGTGGAAACTCTTCCATGGCAATGAGGGGGTTTGCACAGTTGATATTTAGATGAAATCCTCTTGTACAGCGTAAAAAGGAATCATGTGTAATTCCTCTCTCATTGCTATAGAAGAAAGCATTCTTTGTCAATGCAGAAAGTCAGGTTCATGTAGGACTGCACAAAGGAGACAAACTGATAGAATCTGATTGAAAATAGAGGATTTTTTTGTACAGCGCAGTAGTGAATTTGGAATATGCAGGAGACAACTATTCAGAAAGCCCCCTCAGAGTACAAGAAGAGAGGAAGTGACAGGTTTTGCAGAAATTCTATTCACCCGTGAGCTATCTACTTACTACAGACACAAACTTCAGTTTTCTTTTAGCTGTCGTTTGGTGAAGAAAGATGCAGAAAAGGCAGAACATGAAACACAGACTCCAGATTCCACACACCAGCTGCCTTGCTCTCATCCTGATGGTAGCTTTCAGCTACTTTGCACACTAAGGTCCCTGGATGTGGTGATACAGTAGGTATGTGGCTGAGAGGGGAGGAGTCGGTTGTGCTCAGTGAAGTCTGAAAGTGGGCTGTGAGCTTCCCTTCTCCTCTCGTTTTTCTCTCCTTGGGTTAGTGCTTTTCAGGGAGTTGTGAAATGAAAAGTGTATTTTGCAACTGTATTCCATTTCTGTGTCCCTTGTATAGCATGACATGGAAACTCCGAGCCCTCTAATTCCTGCCCCTTGCACTTGCAAGGCAGGTGAACATAAAGACCTGGAAGTTGCCTTCTTCTGTTTAAACTAGGATTTAGTATGGGTCAGTCAGCCTTCCCAAAATGAAAATGCTGCAGATACGCTGTCTCTTGCTGCATGCAAAAGAACTAGTAAACCATCCTCCTTCCTAGTGCTAACACAGTCTTCTCTGAACACATTGTGCTAGAAAGCTAGAAGGAGCAGTGCTGACAAGTATTCTTTTATAAAGGGTCCCTGGATTTTTCCCTGGATTTGCTGTGGTCTGGAGAAAGAATAAACAGCAGAAGGTTTTGTTGCACAGGAGCAGGGTTAAGCCTAAAGTCAGGGCAGGAAAATAAAGGTACGTGGATGAAATTGATTGACTGTGTCTCTAGTGGCAAAGTGTTTTCTAGAACTACCCCCCAGAATTTCATAGTTAGGTACATGTTGTGTTTTTATAATGTCTCTTGCTGCAGGCATTGTTACAGAATGCACAAACCAAGAGTTCTTTCTGCCATTTCCTTGGTATACCTTAAGTGAAGAAGAAAGTCTAGCTCAGAAGGTGTTGCAAGAGACAGGATTGATGTTACAAGCTTATTGGTCTATGTTCAGTCACATTCATGTGTTAATGAAAGCCCTGTTAATATGTAAAAAGTGAGGATGATTCTTAGTGATCGAAAGCTCTCTGTGTTTCAGAATTGAGAAGAAATGACTGAAAAAGAAAAGGCGTGTTGCTACCCAAAAAGGTGATACAATCACAAGAGAGATCAAGCACAAATAACAAACCTTCTCTTCATAATTATTAGGTATAGGCTTCTCTAGAGGGATCGCTTCTGTTTCCCAAACAATGGCAGATCTTTCACATCTATCAGAGCTAAAGAGATTCCTCTATGAAAGATTCAGAGGTCAGGCTTTGCTGGTGCGAGATGGTTCATCTGTCATTTCTGCTTTTGTGCCTGACAAGTCTAACACACTCATGCAGAAGTAGAAAGATATGGGGTGCTGCCCACATTTATTGAGAAAGAAATAAAAAAACCGAGGGACCTGGGGGAGATATGAGTCAACTGATTAAAGCTATTCACAACCGGTACGTTCTCCTGCCTCCACTGGCTGTCATACTTCAAAAACCTCTTTGAAGAGACCATGGTGTTGTGCTGTTTCGACAGGACGTGACACCAGATGCCACTCCTAAAAGACACTGCTCTGCAAGGCAAAGTTTTTAATGAGACCAACTTGTACGGCTGAGGGAAAAGAAGTGATTTCTCAGAATCACAAGGCTCCATTTAGGTTCTTCTGGTACTGTAGATACGTCTAACAGGGACAGCAGATTCACAACAGGAGCCGAAAGGTTTAACTTGATGCTTTTCAAGCAGCCACTGCCTCACACTTTCTGTGAGATTTCTTTAACAAGAAAGCTGAAATTACTCTTACTTTGGTGATACAAAATAGTAGTGTAAAATCTGATACTTACTTCCTTTGATTTGATCTTGGTGCTGCTGGCAAGAGACACATAAAAGGCTGGAGTTATTTTAAAGTAAATCAAGTTGGTCAACTCTGCTTCTTTTGAAGGTCACAGAGGGAGAATGAAACAGTGCTGTGCCATGTACTGGCATTCCTGAGACTAAGGCTCCAGAGAGCAGAAAATGGAGCTTTCTTGGCAGCTAACTCATACCTCTAGAAATCCCTCATTGCGTGTGGTGAGAGGTGTGAAAACTACAGCTACTTTCACAGTCAAGGTAACTGATCCTTTAATATGCCTGCAGCCTGTGTTAAAACAACAGTGGAAGGTGGAAGAGGAGGAGGTAATGATAAAGACAATAAATGAACCTCCCTCACTGCCTTGGGAGTACAAAGGAAAATGCATGAGGTGTAGATCATATGCCTTTATCTTACCACTAAACTTGGTGAAATATTTATGAGATTGTGATAAACATACTATTTTCAAGCAAGTAAAATACAGCTTTGTATTGTGTCCTGTATTGTGCTGAGAAGTCAGTGTACTAAGAAATGCTGCTGCTTCTTTGACATTGTTTAGGGATTGTAAGTTTTCATTAACAGTCCTTCAGCGCTTTGAAGTAGATTCATGGTACTGCTGTTATTGTGTTTAAAACCTTAGTAATCCAGTGGACAGAACTTAGCCTTGTACCCCAAAAATGCAATATGGAGAATTTTCTCCAAGCTGTGATGCTTGGAGAAAGCCCCCTTCCCCAGCTTTTAAGTGTAAAGTGAAGTCTGCTTGGTATTTAAACACAGCGTAGGATTGGATTTGTGGCTTGAAATGCTACTTTGTCGACAGTGGAGGAGGATCAGAATCAGTTGAAGATACACTGATAAAAGCATATTGAGAGAAGACTCCGGTGTAGAATTAGTGAGGAGAGAAGGAGGCAGGTATATGAGGATTTCAGCCCTGCCTCCCCTCCATTCCCCTCGCTGAAATGTCCCCTAGTGGGATACTGATTCCAGCCTGTGGTGTTGAAGTCATGGCTTTTGCAGTTTTGGTGTTCGTGTCCACTTCCATGCCTTTTTCATTCCCTCTTTTCTCAGCCCCAGTCAGATCAGGGCTGTGCCTGTCCCTAAGTAGAGTCAACTGTTTCCTTTGGTTTACAGTGTACCTGTTGGTCTCTTGCTTGCACACTGGGATTAAACAATAAAGAAAAGTGAGGGTATCATTCATTCAGGTGCAGTAAACTAACAGACAGAACAGAACATTTCCAAGTCGCTTGCTTAGTGTCTAAGTAGATAGGTATCAGCTGCCTCTATTTGGCTAATGCTTAACATAGACTTCTTTGGTCCTTTATGTTAGGAAAACAAAGGCATGTTGTGTCACCATGCCTGTGCCTCAGGGACACATTACCCCCACCTCAAAAAGCATTCTGCCCCAATCAGATACACGCTTTCTGTTAATGATTTCAATGCTTGCATGCAATATTCTTTCAATTCATTTTAAGACTGAGAGGCATGTTCAGCTGTCCTGAGGAGCTGGGTTGAGACTTGTCAAGTGTATGAACAAAATGGAGCATCTGCACCCTGCAAATAGATGAATCTACAGGGGCAACATAGGCCCTAAAAAGCTGAGCATGATGTTCTTGCTGGCGCTTGGAAGGAGTGGGGCTGTGGTTGTTCTTAGGCCATTCAGTATTCTGGGCAATTGCCTTCTGTTTGATGTCCATCTGAAATAAAATACTTGTTTTGCACAGTAACCAGCTTCTTCTTCATCACACTGATGCAAATATAAAGTAACTGCACAGACATTGGTGAACTTATTCTAAATATATTTCCCTTGAGGTTTACACAGCTGTTCTTGCACTGATGTTTTTCTCAGCATCTTCTGGTCTTCTGCATTTTTTTGGCTGTGTTTGGGTTATGTGCATTTGCTGCTCCACATCCTCATTTTATATGGGTTGGATTAGCTCTTTATCTTTCATAGAGTAGCACTGGCTTACAGGGACTTAAATATACATGAAAAGGAGGATGTTACAATCAATTTCCTCCCTCTGTTCTGATAAAAAAGCATTATTAAAAAACTGGCTCCCAGTGATGATACAAAAGGAGATCAAATTCTAGATCCAATCTTCATCTGGAGTTTTGCTGGACTGCAAAGCTCCCTCTTCTCGAATGTGAACACTTTCTCTCCAGTCCCATGTGATTCACCTCTGTCATCATGAAATGACTCAAAGCAAGGCTGACATGGAGGAGTTCCAGATTAAGATGCAGCTTGGTAGTTGTGTCTTTACAGATGATTACTATCATATCAGAACACAGGGATTTAGCAGGCATTATTCCGCAGAGTGGTGGTGCTTATTTTGGTTTTGGCCATCAGTGAGTCACAAACCTGAATTTTGGACAGTGTAAAAGCCCTGTATTCTTTTTTCTGTTTGAATTCTTGATGAATTCAAGCAACCTTGTTTTGGGTATGATGGATGGCTGTACCACACAACCAGACTGCCACTGCAGGGAGCAGTTAAAGTTTGTAGCAAATTGGTAGGAGACAAAGACCTTTAGGCCACTAACACTAGGTAGTCATTTAGACTTACTAAGGAATTGTGTGGGACTGAGAGGGTCATGTTAATTTGACAGCAGGAGGTGAGATAGTTCTCATATTAAAGGAAAGGAACATTTTCCTCCAGCCAGTCACCATTGCAGCTGTCTCGTTTGGGCATAAAGCAGAAGTGTTTCATCCGGGTGCTGACATAAGTCCAAACAACCTCCCTGTGTTTAATCAAGCATCAAGCTATTGTCCATGTGCACCTTAGAATATCTGAGGGGTTTGGGTTGCTGCTTTCTTCAGACTTTAATAATTATATTTAACTTTGAGGTAGGCTACAATAACTATGATTAAAGCAATTGTTCTGCTCAGCTGGAATGATTTTTGATCATGCCCTAGCACAGTGCTGCAAAATTTGAAATGCAAATATGTGGGAGGAAAGAAATGTTCTTTTGATAACATTTTTATTTCTATTGGAATGAAACAAAAAGTCCTTTATACAAACCCAAGCTGAGGTCAAACACAAGCCAGTGATTGCTGATAAATATTGGATCTTGCTGGTAATGAGCATCATCTACCCATGTAGTTTAGGTTTTGGTACTTAAATCCTCAATTAAGAGTGAAGAATTAGTAAATGAGCTGTTTACTTCAGAACTACCATCCCGTCCATCCTTCTTTCCATTCTGTGCTGTTATCATCCTTCAGTCTCTTTGGGTTCTTGGCTTTTTTGGTCATTTTTGCTCTTGTTCATTTTAATCAGTGAAGCATTTTCTGCTAGGATATGAGCATATCGTATTTCATGGCATATTGCAGATTTTTTTTGATCAAGTGTGTTTTGAGAAGCTGGTGACTGATTAAAATATTTTCTGAATGAAACTGTCAGAACTGTTGCAATGGAAGACTTTGGTTTTATGTCACTGCGCTGTATCTATTAATACTAACTAGGCTTCATGGTGGCATCACTTCAAAGCTCTCTTGGCTTTTCCGTTGTGACCTTTATCAGTGAAGTTTTTGTTGACTGTCAACATGGTTGTTAGAAGCAAAATGTATTTTTGCTTTAGGCGATCTATCCAGTTTCTCTCACATTAAATTGGACTAAAAGAAATATTGCATATCATGGTTATAGAATTTGAGATGTTTTGCAGACTTCCACTTAATTTGGAAGTGACATTGAGCTTGTTCTGTAAGGTATTTTGATCTGCCTCTACAAAGTAGCCTGAAAAGATGTCCCACTTCCTTACCTACTATAATCCTGTGTTGTCCATATTTGTCTTCAGACACATCCATAAAAAGCACAAAAGGTGTAAAAGTGTCTTTTGCAGAAATATGGGACAGACTATCCAGAGGGCAATAGCTAAAATGATGTATGGACAAAATGGCATTGGCAGTTAACCTGCTCTTTTGGTTTGGGATCTCTTACTTACTGAGTTGGTGGGAGAATAAGTTGTGTGTGGAAGTGGTAATAGCTTCAGGGACCCATTCATATAAAAGAAGTGCCAGTAGAAGGGAGATATGCAGTGATTTGGCCAAGGCCTTTTTGAGCCGCTGCCACTGCTGAGACAGATTAATGTTACCTTCAGATACTGACCATTTTTGGGAACAACCAACCAACCATTCATTAGCCACTTAGTTGATAATTATAATGTGGGTTTAGTTTTAAAAAGTGTGGCTTTATAGGTTCGGTTTAGAACATATTGGGCTTTCCAAGGGATTTGTGAAAGCACTGCACTAAGCACAGATAAGCCAGCCAAAGTGCCTTGGACAACTGGAGTACAATCCAGGATATTCTACCTTCATAACTGACTTGGACTTCAGTAGAGGCTGCATGCTTAGTCAGGAGCCCAAAATAAATAACCAGGATATTGCTTCAGGTAGTGAAGGAAAATGTTACCCAAAGGAGCCCTGGGTTTAATAGGTATCTGATTTATTTCGTGTTCTGATTTGTATCAGTAGATGCAAGGTGGTAGCCCACAAAATAAGCTTTCTTTTGATTTACATTTCACCGAGCATAATAGAATTGGTCAGTATTCATCATGTAATTCATCACGTTTTCCACACACACTGAACAGTGAATAATTCACAGTTGACTTTCAGTTAAGCAGTGAATCTCTTCTGTTGGGCCAGCTCAAGATCAGAGTATCATCTGGACTTGATTTGAAGCAAACAGTGAGAAAAATGAGATAGCATGAAAGTTTATTTTCATGCGAACCAAATAAAACCTGTATGCCTGAACCTGCACAAGAACTGAGAAATAGTGTAATGGTTGGAAAAATATTTGCCTCTATCTACAGGCACCGCAGCGAAATAATTTGCAAAGGCATATTGCCATCTAGTGTTAAGCTCTCTTCTATTCATTGTACTTTGGGCTAGTGCAGTTGCAGTAGGTTCCTGCAGTAGGTTCTCACTTTTGTGAGCATCCCTGGAAACCCAGTAATATCTTCAGAAATGCTGAACATCATCACTGCAACCAGACATCAAGAACAAATGGCCACACTTAGATTACATTCAGTGATTTTTAGACATGTATTCAGGGTTGCTGGCAGGATAAATTTACTCTCCAGAAGGTGTTTGTTAAAGTCAGCATCCAGTTCTTCTTTCAGCATTGTGAGAAGGGGTGAAAAACCAGTGTAGTGTTTTTTCTATACTGGTATTAACTCTTCAATAATTTTCTCTTTGTGTGTTTTTGTTGGTGTGGTCATAGGAAGTCAGCATCTTTCACAAGAAGTCAGCATCTTTGTAGAGAGGATTTGAGTGGCCACTGAAGATCCAGGTGGGGTATATCTTCTTTTCACATAGCTTCTTGTGGTTTTTTCTCCTTTTCTCTTGCCTGTCAGTTCTGAGTTTTACTTAATGTTAAACAGAGAAATTCTTTATAGAGTTTATTTTTCATGGTATTCAACGATATTTCATATTCATATTCAAAGTATTTCATATCTCTCTTTCCATGTTTGCTCTTTTGGACTTGCCTGATTTGTAGCAATGACTTCCAGGTAGTGAACTGGAGATTAGAATTCCATCAGCTGGCTGGAAACGCTTCCTCTTAGAAAGGACTTTGCCTCTATGATCGCCTGCTTTATAGTTCTGTAAAACTTTGTCATACTTTAGAGATTGAAGTTGTAATTTCCTTATCTCTATGAAGTAGGTTTTAAAAAAATAAAGTAGTAGTTTTACCTAGGCACAGTATGGCAAAAGCTCCATCCAGCTTTTGTACATCCAAAAGAACATCCAGCTAAGCTACCTTCTCTGTTATTTTTTGTAAGTGATGGGGGGCAACAGTTTCCAATACTGCAGACTAACATATTTCCATGGAATTGTATGTTGAAAGTTAATGGGTAGGAGAAGAAAAGAAAAAGAGAGTTTATTTTTCATTTCATTATCTGTTGACCTTGGGAAGGTTAAAGTAAATATGGAGTTTTATTGATTTCCTAACTATGTATGTATAACTTAACTATGAGACTGCAAATACATCTTGTTTCTTTCATCCTGAGAATAAACAACTGAAGATGTAAAGAAGCTTTCTTAACTCTATGAACATACATAAGAATAGCAAGAATAGCTTTTGTACTTGCACCCAGACAGAATTGTCCAAGTCAAGTTTGCAGCATCTCTTGTGCTTGCTGTCTGTTACTAAGCCAGTTAAGCTTCTGGTTTGGTTTCAGATAAAATTATGTTGTTGTAAAATCATGGCTGCAGTGGATTTTGTTCTTTTCATACAATGCCATATTCTGTTTGCTTTTCTTTCTCTTTTGATGCATAGCTCTGTTCCTTAGTTACTCTTTTTCAAACAACTATCATTTGTTGATTGCTGGGTTGTTCATTTCTGAAATCATTTCTCAGATTTCATAACACTTTCTTCACCTCCTGTCAGTAATGGCCTAACAAAATTACTTTCAAGACATTTCTTTATTTTTTTCCTTTCATTATCACCTTGTGAAGCAAAGAATATCTAAATCTACACCCTGCTGGTTTGATTTTAGTTTCCTGGAAACATAATTTTGTGACACATTGGAAAGCCTAGTATGGTTTGATCTGTCTAAACTGTTAATAATATTCTATTGGTAATCTATATTTTACTGAATTCATTCTATTACAGACTCCAGGTTTTGATAATGACATACATGGGTTTAGATATTTGGGGAAAATTTCAAGAAAATGCAGTTTTGGAAATTATATTAATGATTTCTGGTGAAGGAAAAAAGAAAGGGAGAGATCCCACTGGCACATGGCATTCTGCATTTCTAATTGAGTTACCACCCATCTCCATAACCATGAGACAGGCACAACATTCTGGGATTGACCTGTGTTTTATAATGGCTCCAGATTTATTCTGCACGTAAGCAACACTACTATGGGGTTACATCAGTGGAACATTGCAAAAGGATGATACAAGTATTGCGATATCAATGTTATTTGACTTGGCTGTTTTGTCCATTGGATAACTGAATTTCCTTTTCCTGTTCTTTGAACTCTGGGCAGATAGTAATGCTACTTCCCTGAAGAGCCATTATTTCTGCTCCCATTGTCCCTGAAAGTTTTTTTTTTGTTTCTTTGTTTTCTCCTGTCTAAGCTGTTGGCTATTGGTCACTCTTTCTAAGGAGCAGGAAGCTCTGAACTGAGGCACATAGATGCTGGAGGATTGCACTGCCAGGAGGTGTTACATACAGAACAGTTAGAGAGCACAGTATCCTCTTGGAATAGTAAATCAAAACTCTTTCCAGGAGTGATTTGAAAAGAAATTAACATATCAGCCCATCCATGCTACATACATTTACACAAAACATAGTTTCTCAGATATCAGTTAATCTCCTGGAGATATATAACAGAAGGAACTGTGTGAGTCTTGTTTCTTGGGGTTCCCCATTGCCTCAGTAGTTTTAAGTGTGCCTCCACAAAACATTAAGTAAATTCTCCTACCAGAAGGGATTTGTAAGGGTATCACTAAGAACATGTATTTTTTTCCTTGCTTAAATCCTGGATAGAACAGAAAGCAGTAAAAGAAGTGAAGAAAATACATGATGTAACAGGCACTGCTTATGAACTCTGAAGTGTCTTACCTTTAAACAAGCAAGACAAAAGGTGTATTTCTGGTACACAATATACAGATACTTCTGCCTGTTCATGAGACCATGTAGTTCCTAACCAGTATAATGAGACTCAAACCTTATGTCTTTGATATGCAAAAGAACATGGGAGGCCTGTGGCTTCCCACGGCTCTGATTAGAAGAAGAAAATGTTTATGAACTTGTACTCCTTGAAGCTAAAAGACTGCACAAGGGAAATCTCTTGGAGGAATGTGAAGTCTGGCTTGCAGCTCTGAATACACAGTTGTTTATTTTACTGTTAACACCTTCCTCTCAAAAACCAAGGGCAGCATTATAAACTCTTCATGCAAATACACTTTCCACCCCTGTTTTTTCAATAGTGGAATCCTCTTCACTATATCCTATTGTATTTAATAATTAAAGAAAACAAAAAATGAAACCCCAAACTGAATCCTATCTATGAGATACAGTGAAAAGGTTAAAAGTCTTTCTATCTTCTTCAGAGCTCCTGAAATTTGAATGTTCACATTCACTGCCATTTAGGGGCTGAAGGAAGTGGGGCTATTCAGGCTAAAGAAGACATCCCAATAGTCTTCATATCTTTAAAGGCTGCTTCTGAGAGGAAGGCAATAATCATCCCGTGATGAGCAAAAAGAAGCATAGACTGGAATTGCAGAGAGGCAGACTGAGCTTAGGCATAAGCACAAGCTCAAAATAAGGCAGGTGAAGGAGTGCCTATGAATATTGTGAAATTTCCATCACTGAAGATGTTTAAAAGTGAGTTAGACGAATCTCTGCTATAAGAATGTAGCTATAGACTTGCTGGGTGGAATTTGGAATTGACTAGCTGACCTCTTGGTTTATAGAATCACAGAAGCATAGAATCGTAGAGTGGTTTGGGTTGGAAGGGACCTTAAACTCATCTCCAACCCCCTGCCATGAGCAAGGAAGGATGCCTCACAGTAGACCATGTCACCCTAGGCCCACCTAGCCTTCCTTTTCACTCCTATTTTTTACTGATATTATGATTTCACAGCATAAATGTCTTAGGGTGTATTATTTATTAATATTTATTTTGAGGAACCAGGTTTTCTTTTGGGACTGAAAAGTCTAGCAATTAAAAACTTCAGTATTGGGTCTATATAGCAGAGAATAGTTCTATCCCCCTGTTGTTGGAGACACCACCACCATTTAAAGCACCATCTCCTGGATGCTTTTAATTTCTATGCATTGCAAGCAACAATTTCTAATGAATGAAGTTCAGTTTTAAAAATTGAGTTCATTTTCACCTGTTTGATATTTACCTCCATTCTGCTGTAGTACTGTTGAATAATTTAAGCGAATGAGTTGGTTGAAGGCAATGAAATGAAATTCAAAGCATCAAGCCCAGTTACTGTAAGTCTGATGCTCACAGTTAAGAGATTACATTCCCTGCCAAGGTTTTTTTGGGTTTTTTAGTTGGATTAATAAAGCACATCTTGGATGTTTCTGTAGAAATTAACTGTGTCCTCATACCTCTTGTCAATTATTGGAATTTTGCCAAACACTCCAAATTCTTTCTATAACCAACACTTGTGCAGTCAAAATATAAAGGATGGGCAGCATGACAGGAGAACATCTAGACAGCTGAAGATCAGCTGTCGCGTGGAATTGACAGGCATTAAATCCACACTATGCACAAACTGAGTTCAAAGACACCTGGTTTGGTTTAAGACGCATTGAATCACAGAATCACAGACTGGTTTGGGCTGGAAAGGAACTTAAGATCATCTACTTCCAACTCCCCTGCCAAGATTCCCTATGTGGCTTCCTACGTGAACTTTATGGTGTATCTAAAAAACACAGTGCAATGGAGAGGTAAGGAATTAGCACCCATCCAGCTACTCCATATACCAGTGCAGCTATAAGACCAGTGTGCTGTCCCTAGAAGTGTCAGTTGTAGCACCCTGTGATGGCAATGCAGAGCCTGCTCTGGTGATACTGAGCTAAGAATAACTGCCCAAGAAGCCAAATGAGTGAGCTAAATTGGGGTTCTGTGACTGAAATCCTCCAGGACCAATCCTGCCTGGCATGTTACTGCTCAAGTTTCAGCATGGATGTACCTTTTTCTGTCTATAGAGGTCTGTTACTACTGGTGAGACAATTCATTTAGTAGAAGAGCAGTAGGAAACATAGCTGCTCCATTTTCTAGTTCTTTGCCCCAGTTCCTTGCACTTTAGACCTAATATTAAATGTTCTTAGAAATAACACCTTTTTCTTTCCTTTTAAGCTCAAAGTGGAGACTTTTCTGGATAGGATTTCTACAGTACTGCTCAGGAAGCATGTTCTCCTTTAAATGTCCAGAGCATAAGTTGATCACCACTTCAGACTATAAAGGAAGGTGTCTCCATGACTTGCTATTGTATGATTAGGGGCTCTTACTTGAGTTTTATATCTTTTTTGGGTTTTAGACCATTTTAGTTTTCATGGCTGACTATTACTAGGCAGTGCTGAATTTTAAGTTGCCTGATGCTGTTCTTCACTGCCAAGACCTTTCTACCGGGAGAATGAATTCTGCTTCTGCTCATGGGGATAACACTCATATTAGCACTAGATGTAAGATGGCACTGTTACAACAGTCATTGAAATGGTTTGAATGAAACAGAGTTTTAAAGTCCTTACGATACTTATTCAGCACATTAAAACTTGAGTTAATACAAAGATCTTAAGGATAAAAAAGATTAATAAGGATTATTTCTTATTAAGAAAGGTTGAATGCTTCAACTGTATTTCAACAAAACCCAAGCAAACAGCACAAAACAATCCTCATCTCAATAAAAGCTGACCTAACTCTCTTCCCAGGTCAGGAGTCATGTGTGAATCCACAGATGTGTGGATACAAGGTCCTGAAAGTGTTCTTTGTATCTACTGCTTTTATGCGTAAACTTTTCTCTACCTTTTCTAGTGACACCTATTTCAAGGACAGACACTAGTGCATAGGAATGGAATTCGTATCTGCACTGCCTTTTACCACTTACAGATAATCAGAATCTGCTGCCTGCCTATACATCCTTATCCTTGCCTTATCAGAAAAGGGGAAAACCCTTTGGATTTCAACTGCGCAGACTTCAGGCAGAGAAGCAGTTCACCCTTTGGCTTCTTTCCACTAGTACTGCCTGGAAAACAACACTTAGAGGCTGGTGTTCTGTAAGAGTGGAGATGGCCAAGCTTTCATGTCTATGAGCCTCAGACTGAGATTTTTCTGTGGCAAAGAGCCACATGTTGCATATATTAAAGACTTGGGAGCTCTAGGAGTGTTTCAGAGGGAAGGGACAACAGCTCCTCGCTTAGGATCACACACTTTGCTGTGGTAAGAAGCAGACTGAATGTGTAGCAGGAAGGCATACATTTTAGGTTTGTGCCAGCAGCCCATAGAATCACAGAATGGTTTGGGTTGGAAGGGACCTTCGAAGCTCATCCAGTCCGACCCCCTGCAATGGGCAGGGACATCTTTAGATCAGGTTGTCCAGAACCACATCCAACCTGGCCTTGAATGTCTCCAGGGATGATTGATCTTTGCCACCTGATGGTGGGAGCTCAGGAACGTGATTATCTCAGTAGAGATTACTCCAATCAGCTCAACACACCCTTAGGCCAGAGATGCTGGTGTGTTTCTTCACATTGTCAGGGATTTGTGTTCACTGCTGCTGATTGAAAGATGGAGTTTTGGCCTGGGACCCTTTTTTACTAATGAATGTATCGATTCCTTAAAAGAAAAAGGAAGCTCTCTGATTCTGAGGACCGAAGATATTTCCTTCAGGTGAACACAGTACTGCTGCATGAAGAAATGTCAGTCACTTCAACAGTGTGAAAGAACCTCGGAAACTGTGACATACCCAACTGTGAAGTTGTGGGGAAACTAATATCTCCTACTCAAGGGAGAAAGGCAGTTAGTAAAATGGCTATTGTAATAGCCAAGGATTTAAGGAAAGGAAAGGTCCTTTCAAACACTTGATGTCCATAACACACTGGCCAGATGAATGGCTGAGCGTGCATATGGAGAGAGTGGCTAAATAAAATGGGAATCATAACAGCTGGTTAACAAAGAACTGGGTTCCCCTAACTCCATTTTCATAGAAAAAACTCTGGTTAAATGGTAAAAATCAGAGCCCTTGAAGTATAGATAACTATAAACCATGCATTTATCTGTGCAGTCAGCTATAGAGTAATGTGGGACTGCCAAATGGAGCATGGTAGATTTGTGTGCTATAAAATTGCTGTGTAGAGGTAGTTTGTGCAGTGCTTGATGTGTTCGTCTTTACATGAGTCAAGGAATCATTAACAAAAGCCAGATGAGAGGGAAACTCATAAACCAAATGTTCCTTTTTACAGTTTTATCTCTGCTACTGATTTTTTTCTCTACTTTTAAAGCAATGTTAGATGCATGTAGCAGAACAAGTCTGGCAGCGTTCTCTGTTTACAGCTGGTAGTAAAGGTGTTTCTTTTCTGTGGCACATCTATACTGGTTTTGGCTCATCTGTTGTTCATGCCAGCAAGCTTGCCTGGAAAACCGAAGGTCTTTCTTTTGAAAGCTAATATGGGATGGAATAGAGGAACAAAAATATTTGCTGTGGGCAAACAGTGCATTTGTTGTTTCTAATCACATCTGTGACTCAGCTGCAGTGTCTGTACACACACGCTTGTGCATGGCCAGACACACACACTCAAACTACTGGTCTCCAGAAGTCTTTGCAAGAAATGATGTCGTTTTGCTGTGTTGTATAGAAACGTCTGGTGTTTGCTTGCTTCAGATTCTGACATCTCTGATCTGTAACGCAGTTTTCTTTCCTCAGGGTTTGTCACTCATGGAACACAGGACTGTCTTTAATGTTCTTTTGCTGGGTAAACAGAGCCAGGTCAGATGTGTGCTCTTCTTGACCTTCAGTGGAAGTGATGCTGTGGAATATCAAACATGATATCATCATTCTGGCAATTACCTCATGCAATATAAAAATTCATATCCACCTTGTCCTTTGTAAGAATCACAAGTGAGTTAATTTTCAACTTCTGAAAATCATATATTTGCTGCTGTAGTGCCTTAGAGCTACATTTAGGCCTAGAATATCTTCACTGAGCACATATAAATATGAAAATAGGTGTATTTCCTCCCCTAAAGAGCAAGCAAAAGCAGCCTATTAACAAAAAGACCTAATCTGGTTCATCTGACTTTCCCTTTCCAGTCTTCTGTGCTCTACAGCATTAAATTACATGTATTTGTCACCTCTTTACAATGTTACAAGAGGAATATTGTACGGTCGACAAACTATTACTGTTTTTAGAATGATCTCCTAGGGTGAACATTTAAATAATGAAAAGAAAGGCAAACATAGATTTCCTGTCAGTATTCCAATCATATGAAATATTCTATACTTGATTATAAATTATTACATATGGCCCTCAGTGATTTAAATAATTTGGCTAAATTACAGAGGTCACTAATATTTGATCTAAGCAGTCTTCTTTTCATCATTTTTAAAGAGGCATACCTGGGGCTTTCAGTTTTGTGCTGCATATGAATTATGAGGGTTTCCCTAAGAGGCATTCTTCCTTTAAGCTCACCGATATTAAAAGTATGTCTAGCTTCAACTTGAAAAGGATGGCAGAAGTGCATACTTGCAGTATGAGACATAACAGTGATGATTTGATGGAACAGTTTCATTCTTGGAGCTGCAGCATGATTGTGTTACAATGAAGGGAACAGAAATAACTGGTGTGAGACAAATAATGAGGGAGAAGACAGTAAAGAAGTATATTTTCTAGTAGCTAGTGCAGTAGTTGGATGGAAGGCAATTCCCACAATGACTTCTTTCGATCTTCTGCTGTGTACCAGGTTGAAAAGTGCCAGTAATAGTTTTAAAACTGTTTTATATTGGTCCTATAATTGAACAAGTGTTTCTCCATTAACTTATTGCTTTTCCTGTCAAGGATAGTCTCCTTCCTGACCACAGCAGAGTATCTATGATGGGTGCTATCACCATAGAAATTGCTGTTATGTGCTGGTCTGCAATAGGAGAGCAGCCTTCCACATGGCCAGCTACTCAATCCTCCCAAGCTACTCAACCCAAGCAAGAATGACAAGGAACATATATCTCTGAAGTATTGCCACTTTCTGAAGTCCTCACAGTTGAAACCTTTGTGATTCCACAAGGTATGTGACCCCTTTTCCCTGTGTCAAATAGGACCCCTCTGATTATCTGATCTTGTTCACAGCAGCTCTATAGTAATTTTTAGCTTCTTGTAGCCAATTTTTGCCAGTACAAGGCACATCCCAAAGCACCAGCTAGACCTCTAATTGCTTTTCAGAAGAGATGTATGTTCTCTCAGAAAGAAAAGTGCAGTTTCCAGAAGGTGGACTAAATAACACCAGTAGTTGCCTGCTAGAGACTTACATGGGCCTTTTATCCACGCCAAGACCTATGCACTTTTCGCATCACGTCTGATTTGTGGCTTGAAGTAACAAACCTATGTTTGTGTAACTAAACTAACACTACACTAAGTAAAGCATCCGAGTCATTGTTCCATGAACCATCGCTCTCTTGAAGTTCACTTAATACAAGATAACCCACCTCCACAGCTTTGTGTTGCTAACTTTCAGTTACATACTCTGAAAGATGTAGCTGCCTGCGCAGTAACTCTGCAAGCTAGCGTGGTCTAAGGAGAATGTGAGGATCCGGAGGTTACTTTAGTACAACTCAGTGGTGTTGCTTCTCCAGTCTCTGATTTTCTGGTGAAAAGGAAAAATGTTAAGAGTAGATCCTCCCTTGTTCCGTCCTACTCCTCTGGGCATCCTCTGTGTTTTGCGGTCTACCTCAATGACATTTCTGGTTCCTGCCTTCAGTTTCACAGCTGATGGACTCAACAGGCCAGGTTTTCACATGAGACGAAACTAACAAATCTGCAACATCTGAATGGAGCCACAACAGACATTGTGCCTTTGCTCTTTCGCTTTCTCTCACTTTCTTTTTCTTTCTTTGTTCTTTGTTCTTTTCTTGAAATATAAACTC
The DNA here is from genome assembly GCA_017639245.1 of Myiopsitta monachus. Lineage (NCBI taxonomy): Eukaryota > Metazoa > Chordata > Aves > Psittaciformes > Psittacidae > Myiopsitta > Myiopsitta monachus. Next base: position 5,069,027 of record CM029928.1, read on the forward strand.
TCGTATCATGTTATCTGTGTGAATATATCTGGCCAGAAGTATTGGTTGATAACTTGAGGGCAGAAAGAATGGACACGTAGCATTTTGTTATTTCCAGGCAATGTTTAAGGAGAAAACAGAGAAGTTTGAGGGAGCTTTTATTGTTAAACTCCAGGCAGGAACTCAGGAAAACTCAGACAGAATAATCGCAGATCCTGGGGTTTTTTTGCAGATTTTAGCAAAAGGTGTGAAATGAAAATATCCAGACAAATAACCAAGTATGACAACCAGAAAAGACTCCATCACAGACCAGCCTTTTTCAAGCGTATAGCAGCACAGTCAACACTTTTGGCCAAAGTGTCAAGAAAAAAGAAGTGTTCAGTGCCTGTAAATGAGTTGGTACAGATTTGTCTGCTTCAGCCTCATAATCCTTGCCTCTAACTGGTACTCAGTCTCTTCCCCTGTGTAAGGACATCTTAAGGTCTGTTGCTGGGTGCTTGCATATATCTTTGTATTCAGAAAAGACATCGCAGTGCTTCCTAGCTCATGTTTGGCTGTCATGTGGAAACATCTCGGCTTCACTGAGCTTTTTTATCTGTATTCATCACTGTTTCAAAGTCTTTTTTCTCTTTGTTGATCCTATTAGCATATTTTTACAGCTGAAAACCATCAAACAACTACTATATGAAGGTCAGGGTATGATTACTGTGCTGTAGACATGATCTCCTTCCTTATTGAATTGCAATGTGCTATTTGTCCTTGGTTTTGAAGCATTAGCCAACTGGTAATTTGGCTGTCCCTGTACTGCATTTCTAATTGGGTGATAGTACAATGGGTATGTAGTGGGGGGGTTTATGGTCACTGATATTGTTTTCAAGCTTCCCAGCAGCTACTAACTCAAGCTTTCTCTCTTGAGAAAGGAAATAACTAATCCAAGTTGGGAGTAAATGCAGTTTTCATTAGACAAAGAACAGCTTGGTCCTCCCCTCACACCCCTGTGAATAGGAACCTGGAAGGGGTATAACTGCAGCACTTCTGTATCATTCCTATATGAGCTTTTGAAAAGCTTTTCAACTGGTAATCACATCAGGATTGACAGATTCCCGTCACACATATGTCAGTTCCAGTTTACTCATGAGGAGATCAAGGCAAGAGGGGAGATGTCTTGTTCATGGATTGGCAGGAAATGAATGAAAATGGTGAGATTTTGAAGCAGATTTGTTGCCTCTGAGTCCTCTCTCCAATCACAAAGCCTGTGTTGTGGAAGCTAGTCTATTTTTTTCTGCTATTTTTTCCCTTTTAAAGATACCCATGCTTTCGCTTGCTGGGAATATGACTTGCGTTCAGTCCTGTGATGACTGATCCTGCACCAGGCAAAGGCCAAAAAGTTCAATTATATTTTAATAAGGAAGTATGTCTACTGTTCTATGGTTATAGGGTACTATTGGGTTACTCATGATTACCTCTTACCCATCCTGTATTTTTTAGATTGGTTACATTGACTGAATGCTCCATCCCTGGCACTGTTCAAGGCCAGGATGGACAGAGCCTTGGGCAGCATGGTCCAGTGTGAGGTGTCTCTGCCTGTGGCAGGGGGATGGAACTGGATGATCTTAGGGTCCTTGCCAGCCCAAACCATTCTGTGGTTCTATGATTCTAGGCTGTGACACTAGGTTTAGTTTGTTCCTATTAAACACTGTTACAGTGTTAGTTTTACCCCACTGAACAGTTCCTCTGGAATTGTTAGAAGATACCGCTAAAGTAGTAAATTGGAAACTAAGTCAGGAATTCCCATTCGTGTATTATAAATCTGCACAAAGGCAGAGCAGCCTGGAGCTGACCTTGCCTTGCCTTCTGGGCCCAGAGTTAGCATTTTATTTATCCTTTGGCAGAAAAAGGCGACCCACTGTCAATAAATGTTCTATGGGGAAAGTGTGACAGAAATAGGGTTTCTATCTCAGAGGGTTTTCTGTTGGAAGGGATGACGTTGTGAAAATAATTATTGCTGTTTGTGGGTGAATTATGGCATACAAAATCAAGGTATGATGAAACAAAAATGGACACGGAGAAAGGCTGTGCTTATGTAAGAGAGAAAGAGCCTAAGGAGAGACAATGCCAGAAGTATTAATGGTGACAGGAGTTTGTTGTTACTGAGCACACAAAATCTGTGGAAAACACTGCTGCCATAAAGTGTCTCCAAGAAGTCAAAAAAGGATACAGTATTAGTATTGATTATTTGAAAATCCTTATTTACATGAAATAGAATGAAATAATATCTACTTGGAAACTCCTAGTATTGGTTGCAACCTCATTGAGAAGAAAGAGAAAGGAATTTTAACAGTGGCCAGACTCTTTCCAAATTGTCCTTCTATTCTTTAATATTTTCCGCAGAGGACCTGCTTCTCTTCAGGGTTTCTTGGCAGACACACAGACTGGGGTTTTTGTAGGGAGTTTTGGAATAACTGATCCTATGTCTTGTCCAGTTTTACTCTTCACCGGAAATGTCAGTGCCAATACGTGTTAGTATCTCTCTCTTGTGCTCTACTAGTATGAGTTGAAGAAAAGAATACCCATTTCTGCAAGCAGCTTTATTTGGAGTGTTTGAAAGATTCTCTTCTTTTTCTGGTTTTTGTTATCGCCACAGAAATACAATTATTAATGGCAAGACCTAAAGAGCTCACTGCGTGCTTTGGTTCAATAACACTCAGCAGTAGCAAGCCTCCACTCCTAATTCTCACCAACAGAGAAAAGAAGAAAATGCCTGATGGAAAAAAAGGGAGAAAAGTGGCATTAACTACTGAGAATTTATTAGGTACTGCTTGCTCAACCAGTGCTTATTCCGGAATATGCTGGTTTACCACCCTGGATCATCCTAAGACAGTCAAGCCAGGAAAACGGATCATCTTGATGCTGAGAAGGCCTATTTCACGTGGCTGTAGTATCGTAACTATCAATACTCACAGAAAATGAAGAGGTTTTTCTCTACTATCAAGTAACTCTTCTTTTTTGCTCAGAATTAACTCTTCTTTTTTTGTGCAGCCTGTGCATTTGCCAGGCTGTGTAAGGTGGCAGCTGAGGGTTCAGCTTGTGTAAATTAATCATAGGTGCAATTGACCTTGTGTGAGAGTGGCTGTGGCACATATAAGATTAAGAACTGCTGTGTTAGGCTGCCACTATGAAGCACCTGCTGATAGGGTGCTTTGTAGCACCCTATGATTTCTGATTGAGTCATTGCAATGAGCAGGGTTGTATCTAATAATTCCTCTGGGAATCAGGAGAACAAGAGAAGGGAGGTAATGTGGGAAGAGACTGTATCTCAGGAGTCTCCACTACCTGATACCCATATGTAGAGGGGGTTACGCTCCAATTTTATTCCCATAGGGTGTTGGTTTTAATGGCATTCTGGAGATGTTAGAACTGGCCTAATTGAGCTGCTGTGGAGGATGCCAGTGCTACAATGGAGTTATGCTAACTTTGCCCTTATGAGTGACAAGCACTAGTTGGTAGTACCAATGAAGCCTACTTAGCTCTCCTGATATATCTGCCATGTCAGAAGGAGTCTTTTGGTCAAGGAAATTCAGAATAGTAGAGGGGACAGTGTAGCTCAATATCGACTTCAGAGAGGTATGCATCAAAAGGAGCATGACCAGCAGGTGTAATGAGGTGATCCTGCCCCTCTACTCTGCTGTTGTGTGACCCCGCTTGCAGCACTGTGTGCAACTCTGGTGTTCTCAATGTAAAAAGGACATGGAGCTGTTGGAGCAAGTCCAGAGGACACCACGAGGATGATCAGGGGACTGGAGCACCTCCTGTGTGGAGACAGGCTGAGAACATTGGGGCTGTTCGGCCTTGGGGAAGAGAAGCTGCGTGGAGACCTCAGAGCAGCTTCCAATATCTGAAGGGAGCTACAAGGATGCTGGACAGGGACTCTTCATCAGGGACTGTAGCAACAGGATAAGGGATGATGGGTTCAAACTGAAAGAGGGGAAATTCAGGTTAGATCTAAGGAAGAAGTTCTTCCCTGTGAAGGTGGGGAGGTGCTGGCACAGGGTGCCCAAGGAAATGGTGACTGCTCCATCGCTGGCAGTGCTCAAGGGCAGGTTGGACAGAGCCTTGGGCAACATGGTGTAGTGTGAGGTGTCGCTGCCCATGACAGTGGGTTGGAACTGGATGATCTCAAGGTCCTTTCCAACCCAAACCATTCTGTGATTATATGATGATCATATTGTCTAGATACTTCATTACTTTGCTGAATTAGGACTATCATTTGTCTACTTGTTTCTCAGAAAGCATTTGGAAATTGTTACATATGCAGTTTTCCTGCTGTTCTGTTTTTAGCTGGGATAGGGTAAGGTTTTCAAGGATGCCTTTTTTTTCCCCTGCAGATTTCATCATCTCCTGCTTATTCCACAACAGAAAGAGTAATCTATGAAATCAATTGGTTGCTGCAGGAATGATTACGCACCTTGGGATGATTGTGATTTCAGGTAGGGGATAAATGAAAGAATCAGCCACTTCTGAAAGAATAAGTAGCTTGTAAAATTTCAGATGTCCTTGGCAAAAATACTTGGATAGTGCCCTGATTTCTAAGTGTGGCAGTGCCTTCTAAGTGTTACGCAGGGCAGAATTACATGAACAGACATCAAATTGTAGCATGCATAAGCTTTTCCAGTAAGATCTGAAGTGCTGAACAGTACTGAGGCAAAGTTCCAGTTCCATGCCGTGGGGTGATGCTATATGAAAAACTTGGAACAATTTGCTAGACTGGATGTGATTTCTAGCTACATCAGCATCAGTTGGTGTGAGTTTCCTGAAGACAGTGGCAAGTGTAGTCCACTGGTGGTGAGATGTGAAGTGAGAAGCTCATCTTTCATGTATAAAGAACTCTGCATAAGTTTTTGCTGTTCTTCCTTCTTGGTCTGAGGAAATTCTCTTCTCACTCCAGTTTTTTCTCTTGTCTTTACATCTTCCTTCAGGATTCCTTTTCCTGGTCAAATGAGTATGACCCCAAATTGACAAGTCTGAATGTTTCTCCATCTGTAGCAGGGGCTCATGTTGGTGAAGCTGGAGCAAATCACCAGGGCTGGAAGCAATTTCTGGAGGTTTCTAGTCCTTAGTGCCACTCAAAGCAGGTTCACTCCCACAACCTATCTGAGCCACTGTTTGACCATGCAGACAGTAAGACTTTTTTTCCTAACAGAAGTTTCCTAAATTCTAGCCTATGGTTATTAACCTCCATGGGCTGCAAGTGGAGATCTGCTCCTCATTTTTGAGTCCCTGGCTCATGTCTCCAGCAGTGCCCTGGCAGTGTATCCTGACTTTACTGAAGCAAATGGCAAAAACTTTTATTGATCACAATAGTGATCAGCAACCACATGATCTATAAAGTGTTCCTAAAATAAGATGAAGCTCATCTGCTGCTACATGGATGATTGGTACAGAGGAAGGTCCTTAAACGAAGACATTGCCCAGATCTTGTCAGGGCCCTCAAACCACTAACAGACTCTACTGGCACTGAGCAACCTCACCTAGGTCTTCCACCCACACCCAGTGGTACCTCATTTAAGCTCAGCCTTGGGCCTTTGATCTGTTCCCAAGATATGCTGTAGGTTTGTCTGCCTCTTGCTGTGCCTCCTGGCTGGACCTTTGCCATGTACTGTAGGTGGGTTGTCTCTTGGATTAACCCCTTGGTTAGATGTTGAAGCCTTATCTCTGGCCCCATCTTCTTTTGCTTCTGACTGCAGACCCTGCTTGAAGCTTGGACCTCATTAATCACTTTCTTGGGCTACTGAAAGACCCTTTTACCAGTCATGGTCTGTCTGGTGTGATCTGGCCTAGCTGGTAAGAGCATGTTCTGCACTGGGATCACCATCAACTCCTGGCTCCATTTCCCTGGCACCTGCTGCTCCCTGACACTACTGGGGAAACAGAAAGTCAACATCTAAATTAAATCAAAGCTGACTACTCCTTAAATTGTTTCCTGTGCCTGGAACCGGTTTCCCCGGTCCTTTCCTATTACTCTTGTTTGGAGAGGACATTAATTGGCAGAAATAGATTCATAACTGTTCCCATGTGAATATCCCTATGCTGGTCTTTCTCCCAGATGTGTTCATATGTCAGTTCCAGACTCTAAACATTTGCAAATATTCAAGTGCCAGAAAATCTCTGATATGAATGTTCATAGGAAAAGAAGAAACAAAATTAGCTACTTTGAGTGAGAACTGTGTTGTGGTTTCCATGCACTGTGGAAATGAGACCCAAGGATTATTCTAATATATGCACTGTGTTTCTCAACTGAACAATAATGTGAATGTTTAGAAGCAGCATCCGCAGCTCCCAGTTGTTTGATGCTCTCCTGGAGGAGGATGTTAGAGTAGGGATTTGTCCAAAGGTAGGTGCTGAGCAAATGAGGAATTCTGTGGAGTTTGATGTGGCTGATGCTCATTTGTTCTGATGTGTTGCTAATTCATTCTTGTCGCAGAAGAGAATGGTTTGGGTGATTCTGGGCTCTTTCCAGTTAACAGGGCTGTTAAAGCAGGATTTTATCTTCCCAATATGTGGAAAGCCAAAAAGTTTGGGAAGCCCAGATGTTATTTAGCAAAACCACAAAACCCACCAGCTTTGTACTGCTGATTTATAGCAACCATGTTGAGTGAACTTCTGTCTAAACAACATGTAGAGATGTTGGAAGAGCAGGCGATGAAGGTTTGCCAAAACTGGGTGTGTTTGCGTAGATGGGCAGTGTATCAGTCGTTAAATCACCAGCATAGAGGTTGTACTTCAAAATGAGTTTGGAAATGCGTCGGCATGTGCAGATTTCTTAGGAGTGTGCAGATCTAGATTTTCATATAAACTGAGCATGGGGTTTGTACAAGGGAAGGAAATCTGTCTGATTTCCATTTGAAAGACCGCATCAGAGATAAGTAAGCCCTTTAAAATCAAGATACATTTTGTGTCTTATTCTCAAAATGCTAATTTGTAAAACATGGCATGCTCAAGAAAATGTTTGGAGGAAAGTTTTCTTCTCCTCCTGTCCTTTGAAGGGATGCAATTTCTGTGTCCAGATTTGTACCTACAAATTGTGAATATATGTGCATGTATATACAGTAATATATACAATGCAATGTGTGGAGGTACTGTGAAAAGTAGTATGGATCCCAGAGTTGAGTTTATGATCTTATTTTCTGTGTTCTGGTGGTAACCGTGGTTTTGCATGAGGTGAGTTAGAGGTGTCTGGCCTCTGTTATCTGTCCTATTGCCACTAGGGATTTTTCTTTCCAGAAGCACATGGCAATGAGTATTGATTACCCAAACCTGAGACATTCACTGGTCGTTATTACTGGTGGTGGTTCATTTCTATCTTCTCTTTCTCAGGTTTTCTTGACCTTCTGTGAGAACTGGATTTGCTGTCTATGGCTGGCCTTTTTTTCAGCTGCATGTTCTTACACTGATGTAGCAGTGTACTTCTATTAAGCATAGATTCTGGTCCTTTCCCACTTTGGAAAAAGAGATACTCGGGGAGTTGTTGAGTTGAGAAGAGGGGTATTTGACATCTTTTTCTGTGTCTTGTTTCACTAAACAGCAGGACTGGTTGATACCCCTCAAAAGTAGTAGTAAAAATTACTGACATTCAAGGGTTTGGGCTTTTTCTTCTGATAAATTTCCAATTATACAACAGGAAAGCTTATTTTTAAGTATGATAACCACTTGAATAATATTTTTGAAATTGATCATGAAAAAAAAACAACCCCAGAACTTCTTTTCTTAAATTGAGATAGAGAATGTAATTTTGAGAAAAATGAATTTTGGTCTAAAGATTTGTTTGAATAACAGGATGGTGCCTTTTTTTACCCATGTGAAAAGCTTGCCTTGGGAAATTCTTGCCATTGCCTCCAGGATATAGGTACACTCTGGCCCTATGCCTGGGATATGTGACTTCCCACCTTGGACCATCTCTGCTGTTTTCATGCCCTCGTGTGCCCATGAGGAGGCGAGCAGCCCTGATTACAGCTGCACTTTAAAACGCTAGTTCTATACAGCCCTGTTCAGAAACTGGTTTTAACTCTTGAGGTATTCTATTGTTGACTCTGTTGTTCATTCTTTTTCCAGTGAAAGCTATTTAGTGCTGAATATTTAGTAAGGTAGTGCATTGCCAGTAATTTATTCCCTTGCAGGCAGTAAGTTCTTCATATTCTTTATTGCTTCTCTATACATGTCCAGTCTATTGTCCAGGGAATGGGGATTTTAGTATTCTTTCTTGGCTATTTGGATCAAGGTCTCTTTAGATAAGGAAACTTCACTCTTGTGGGAGAAGCTTATGAAATCACTGATGGTATTCTCCTGATTAGATCTATGCTTCACCAAGAGCTACGTGTAACGTAATTGATCAAAATCTCTTTTAGGATAGCTTAGTGATATCACATCATCAGCCTCTTCATTTAATTCTGTGAATGAATTAATTAATAGACTGCCAATAATTCATTCGCAGGAGTTATGCTGCTGTCAGGCTCTGCAAACAGTATGTAGCTGGGTATAGAAGAATCTACCTCTGTGGAAAAGTGAAACCTCCACCTACAAATCAAAATCCCCAAATATCTCAGTGATGAACTACTGAGGTTCATGGTGATTTAGATGAACTGTTAATTCTTTTTACTAAATCAAGGAGCACATCATTATTTGGATTCAGATGGGAATGGGAGAGATCAATGAACTCTTAATGTCTTCCAGAATGACTTATTGTAAATGGTGTAATAATTGATGATCATCAGATATTTTAGGGCAGTATTTGTATGGATGTCTGTGATAGTCCCTGTGCCATCTAACAATGCCTTTGACCATGAAGTGTCACTGGACTTCATGTCAAATACACAAAGGAAGGAATTTAATAGTGTTTCACTGTAGTTCTTTAAGGAGTTTTTTTCTGAGAGCAGCATGGAGCACTGCCACTGGGTATTTATAACCTTGTGGCCAGTTGCCAGTAATGATAAGTTATCAGCAAAGAAAGGCTGGGAAGTTTAGCCTTTGGTAAGAGTTAAGTAATGAGAGGACAGATAATAACATTGGTGTGTTAGGACACATCTGGAATTGTAGCCAGGCCCAAATCTTCCCCTTCTCAACTGCTCTTTATGTGAGACATCTTAATTACCCCCTTACTTTCTGCGTGATGAATTAACTATACAGACCACAGTCTCCTGGAGAAGTCTCTAGGGTGACTAGAATGGCTCTCTGCCCTCAGTAGCTCCCATTGAGTTGATGACAATTCTCTCTGAAGCAATTCTGTAACACTAAGATTTTAGGTTTAATACTTTTAAATTGTCAATTTTGGGTGGTCAGGAGTCGGCAGTGGGAGTTGGTGGTTGCAACAGCAGGCCTGGCACTGAACTGAAGCTAAAGAGCTCCTCAGCAGTCATCCAAAGGGCTTTTCTGTGTGAATCCAGAATTTGGGCAGCAGCTTCCAGAGACCAGTTCTGAGGGAAGCACCTTGGGAGAAACTGTCCAGCAGGTTTCTTCCTAAGGAAGACAATTCATATGAGCAGCCTGAAATAGATCTTTAACCTCAGGAGTTTTTCCTGCTTCTTCAAGCCAATGCTGCTGTTAGCACACTGCACATGAGGCCACCTGCTTCAGATCAATTCTGTCTTGGAGCCTAAGCAGTGGTGTGCTCCTGGGGGTGCAGCAGCAGCAGTCTACTCTGCATGGACCTCACGTAGCCTAATCATAGAATGGTTTGGGTTGGAAAGGACCTTAAAGCTCATAGAACCCCCTGCCACAGGCAGGGACACCTTCCACTAGACCAGGTTGCTCCACGCCCCATCCAACCTGGCCTTGAACACTGCCAGGGATGGGGCAGCCACAGCTTCTCTGGGCACCCTGTGCCAGCGCCTCAGCACCCTCACAGGGAAGAACTTCTGCCTAAAATCTCATCTTAATCTCCCCTCTAGCAAGTTAGAGCCATTCCCCCTTATCCTGTCTCTACAGGCCCTTGTCAAAAGTCCCTCTCCAAGTTCCTTGTGGGTTTCCTTTATTAATGGTGCTCACTTTAATAGATGCTTCTTATTGTATATATAAAAAATAACATATATAATGATCAAGGTAATTAATGAGTAAATTCCATTTCCTCTTAGAGTCACAATTTGCTGATACGATCTGTACAATTACATTTTATTTCGGAGGGTTTATGACTTAGTATTCTAAAAAGGCCATTTCAGAGCTCCCTCATTTCCGAACTGCCTATTCCTGGGTTTGTTTCTCTTACTAAAGTCTGTTCGGCAATTCTGAAATTGCAGTTTCTGGCAGTGGTGAATGCAATGAATGTAAATACTTTGATACTTTCTCATTAAATTTTTTCCTACTTTAGTTGGAGCGTATGGATTTTAACGTCGAATGTGGGAGAGTCACTGTACTTTTGTCAGTGTGTGTTTCTAGCTTAGTATTTAATAGAGGGCTACACCATGGGCCTGTAAGAATGCTGGGGAGGGACTCTTCATTAGGGACTGTAGTGATAGGAGAAGGGATAACGGGTTACAACTCAAACAGGGGAAGTTTAGATTGGATATAAGGAAGAAATTCTTTACCGTAAGGGTGCTGAGGTACTGGAATGGGTTGCCCAGGGAAGTTGTGAATGCTCCATCCCTGGCAGTGTTCAAGGCCAGGTTGGACAGAGCCTTTAGTGGCATGGTTTAGTGTGAGGTGTCCCTGCCCATGGCATGGGGATTGGAACTGGATGACCTTGAGGTCCTTTCCAACCCTAACTATTCTATGATTCTATGATATTTCACTGTAGAGAAGAGCTACTGAAGATTTGCTTTAAACTCAGCATTTTAGGGAAAAACTTTCCTCTGCAGCCACACTTCCTGAAGAGGGCCACCAAGTTAGCTTTTGCAAGTTAGCTAAAGTGTCCAGGTAGTTCTGTGTGGGAATGGGGAAATACATGAAAGGAACTGTCATCTCATTCACCTAACATAGGAAAACAATCTAGAACCGCAGAAATTCAAACAGCTAAGGGTTCAAAAGGACAGCCAGATCAGAAAAAAATGTATGTTCTCATCTTCATGGGCTTCTATTGCCGTGCTCTTTGGCTAGTTCCATGAACACTAATGTCGGGAGCAGGAGTTGTGGGTAACACAGCCTATATTTCAGACTTATGGCAGTCTCTTTCCAAAAGTGGTACTTGAAAGGATGAGGCTGTTAAGGATGGTCCTGTAAGGAAGATAGGTGGGGTTTGTGACAGGGGAGAAAAAGGCTGTAAGTTTATTTAGCTATCAGTATCAAATCATTCATTTTATCTTTGAGCTAGTATGGCCAAGAATTAATGTTCTGGAGAAATACTTGCTGTATCTGTTATATCCCTGAAATGCTGTTATGCTGTCAGAGATAACTACAGAATGTCATATAGCCTTCATATTTTACCCACTGACTTTGGTTTTTTGTTTGTTTGGGCTTGGTTTGGTTTGGGTTTTGTTGTTGTTTTTTAATGTCTTTTATATTCTTGAATGCTTTTACCTGTCATGGTTCAGAGCTTTGATTCAAATAAATATTTAGGAACCTAGATGCCTTGTCTTAGGCTTCTTCAAACTCTGTTTGTTGGAAATATATCTCGAGGGCCACAGGGATGATCAGAGGTCTGGAGCATCTCTCTTATGAGGAGCTGGGCATGTTTAATCTAGAGAAGAGCAGACTGAGAGGGGACCTCATCAGTGCAGATCAGTATCTCAAAGGCGGGTGCCAGGAGGATGGTGCCAGACTCTTTCCGGTGGTGCCCAGCATGAGGAGCAGTGGTCATAGACTAACACACAGCAAGTTTCACCTCAACATGAGGAAGAACTTCTTTACACTGAGGCTGTCAGAGTACTGAACAGGCTGCACAGGGGGGTTGTGGAGTCTCCCTCTCTGGAGGCATTCAAACCCTCCTGGACACGTTCCTGTGTGACCTGCTCTGGGTGGCCCTGCCTTGGCCGGGGGTTGGAGTGGATGATCTGCAGAGGTCTCTTCCAGCACTAATGACTCTGTGATTCTGTGCCAAACCTCTTGGGTTTGTTCTGCAAGGTCTGTCTTGAGGAGAGCTATTTAATATTTCAGTTCTTTCATCCTGTGAAAAGCAGACACACCGAAGTACGGCTGTGTCACCTTGAATCACACTCCCGTGAAAGGGTGTGTCAGAGCTGTTCAGGACTCCCTTGTTTGCTCTGCGAGGTCAGTCAGGCACAGGCTAAGGGGAAGGCTTCAGCTTCATCCTGGCTGTGCCTGTGCCTGTGCCTGTGCCTAGCCATGTACCTTATTGATGAACCCTGATCTGTAACTGTAGTTTCCAGCTTGACCTCAACATGCCTTGTTGCTATGGATTTGTCAGACGACCACAGGCTCAGTTGCTTTACCAGGTTAGCATTATGAGCCTTGAGCTCCTGCTCTACTTCATGTGCCATGGGACTGCACACTTCTGTTTGGTGAGGCTGTTCTGCTGACAAGCAGGGAACTTAACAAAACAATCACATGCTAGCTGTATAATATGCACAGTTTATTAAACAAGCACACTCAAGCAAACAAGCGCACTAACATGGTCAGGTATGTATAATAAATAAGTACAATAATGCAAATCACATATATATGTATGAGTAAAGTACAGAGGAAAATTAGCAATGCACCAAATCATCACTGCATAGACAGAACAGAGATTAAGAAATATATCATCATTCACCAACGAATCATCATCCAGGCCCACACTTCAAGCTGGGAAGCCCTGTCGCAGCTGATGCCGCGAGTCTTAGGTAATCAGGAAATGGACATGAACATACACATATATACTCTACTAAATACACTGACAAAAATATACTCTGTTATGTCTCTCAGTCACAAGAGGGAATCAACTCTCAGCTAGGTTCCCATCCATTAGAGAGGCCACGTCCTGTTGTCTGCTTTGGTGTCACCTCAGGCTCCTCTCTTCTGCTCGGGGTGCAGCTCTTTCCTGCACTTTCCTGGCAACAGACACCAAAGAGGTTCTTCTGGTCAGGTGAACAACTTGACTTTGTGTATAGAATAACCATCCCAGAATGATGAGAGATGCTGCACTAATCCATCTTTGAATGATATTTGGTTTATGGTTGACTGCTGTTATGTAGCTTGAATTTAACTGCTAGCTTGTTTTGATACCAAAAAGGAAGGAAAAAACCTGAAAGCCAATTGTATCTCTGGTGCAATAAAATATTATTGTCTTCAGTAGAACTATATTGATTACAAGACAGCAGAGTTTAGAGTAGTGTCAAGCTCAACAGAAATACAGTTTTATTCAATTACTGTTTATTTCAGTGGGGATAAGAAATGTCCAGTGCAATTCGTTCCATATTCTTCAGAATATGAAAAATCCTGATAACATACACACTTAACAACATAAGTGCAATTACCAAACACAAAAACTAATAATAAGTCTACAGACTACTTTGAGTCTGTTGTTTCAATGTTTCAGCTTATTTCTCCTAGTGAGAGCTAGCCAGGAGAAGACCTGATTAGAATGGAAGGTCTGTTAGGATCACGTGCAAGCACTTGGACAAAGACCCAGAGTTCTCATGGCATTTTACCAAAGGCAGATTTGGAATGTCTATAATTGCCAAGCACTAGTCAAAACTGGGGAACATCTGTGTTTGTTTGGTTTTTGTTGCCAATCTTTGGTATAAGTGCAGCAGTTAAGGAGGAAAATCTCATATTGTGAGTCTAGCTTTATGTCTCTAGAGAATTTTGGCTTCCATTAGCTCTAAATCAATTTATAGTGACATGTCTTGCAGATGGTCTACCAGCAACCATTTAGTGCAGCTGTCCATATCGCAGGCATTCAGGTACCAGGATATAATGTCCAGTTTCGTCTGCTGGACATTCAAATAATAGAACAACTGGTTTGATTTATGGTTGCAGAGGGAATATCAGTGCCATGGCACTCAGGCAAAATAGCTCTGTCACTTGAGGTTCAGGGCTATAGCCAGGTACACCGTGGTGTTTAATTTGCCTGTCTTTTGGGGATTAGCGCAGTGTATTTGCATTCTATAATGACTAACATAATATTGAGGAGAGACTCCCTCACAAACTGAGGTGTCAACAAAGGTAATAGGGACCATGACACCAGATGGAAAGAAACAGTACTTGCCATATGAAGGGGAAAAAGGCAAAAAAAGTTAACTGGTATTGATTGTTATGGCACAGGCAGATGTTAAACATACACAGTAGACAATTACAGCGCAATTACAATTATAGAGCTGGCCTCTCACCTCAATTAAAAGGAAACCTGGTGTGGGCAATGTGACAAGGAGAGGAACTGTTCTCTCCTTTTATCTTGTGAAGTGCTTCCTTCTCTGCTTCCATGGACTGTTTAGTCTGGTCTCTTGTTTGCCTTTAATCGAGATGTTAATTCTTTCTGCTTTCCTGTGAGAAAATCCATGCTTAAGAAGAAGAAGAAGATAGAGTCTGAAAATGGGGAAGAAATTTCAGTGGGGATGGGGAAAGGAACAAGCAGTATCTCGGTTGCTACTGCCTGTTGAAGGTCTACTGACTTCAGTAGTCTCCTCCACAAATCTATTTCTTCTCATCCTTCAGAGCCAAAGTGACTTCCCATCATCATTGGAAGAATTAGAAAGGGTCTGGATGTTGACACTTGTGATAGCTCCTCAAATTACTGTTCAACTCCTTTTCCAAATGAGCTTTGAAGATGGACATCCGCCCTCCGAATGAAGGTACTTAGCAGTACGGAACAGCTGTTTCTCACCACTACCCAGAGACATATTTAGAATCATAACCTGTTATGTGTAGAAATGTCTTTCGTTATTCTTCGTGCTGAAATATAACCTAGTAGGTCATCTTGTCGCTTCTCATCCCCCTGTCAGTATCACTTGGCATCATCTGGGTTGCTGACATTGTGGGTGAAGGAAGGATGGATGTCCTTTTAATAAGGAGGCAGTGCTGAACCTAGTGTTGAAAATTGAATGAAGAGGAAAGCATCTTTAGAGTGCTTCCACTGCTAAGTTAAGTTGTCCATTTGACTCCATACTTATGACACGATGGATGTCTGAGAACAAAAGAGTAGTTCTGAACAGAGACTATTTGTATTACCTACTTATTCATATGACACTTTGTTAGTTGTTGGTTACTGGAAGTCTCTCCCATCAAGTAAGAACAATATATCTATACAGGAGTTAACATATACCAGAGTGTAAACATATATATGTATGTGTGTATATATATGCAAGGGCACCTTCTATGTTCCATGTGTAATACACGCTTAACCTTGGCATGATCATACTTGCCTAAGAAACTAATGGTGATGTGTGTTTGTAGAGTAGATGGGAATAGTGCGGAAAGATACAGCAAGATTATTTCTGAGCAAGGTAATTTCTGTGCAGGTGATACCATATGTCTTAGAAGTTTTCTTCCAACTCCTGCAAGGTCCTCACAGAGAAACTCTCTTTTTGAGTTTTAAGCTTATACAGTATTTAGCCCTTGTTGCAGGGGTCAGTTTGTTTTCTGTCAATATGGACTGTCAGTGGTTTTGATTTTCTAGACTGCTTTGTATCTGACCTGTTTGATAGAGTGCTTCCTTTGGTGTGCAATGGGAGTGAACAACTGGGAATCAAAGTCAGTGAATGAATGCCAAGCTCCCTATGGTGAGCAAAACCCAAACCCACCTGTTATTTTAACATGTTATCTTAACATGTTCAAGCCTGTTCTTGTGAGGTACTGCTGGAAACTAGCGTATAGCTTTGGTTTAAATAGATTAGCCGAGTGTATTTATTAAAATGAACATTATTCCATCTTCCCGTGTTTTGCATAAGGGCATCTTTGTTAATTTGGTTTTCTCTTTAAGAAAATAAATTCTTTTTACTGAAACCTTCATTTCCTTTAGCAGCAGATGACAAGAAACATGAAAGATGTACCTTAATGTTGCAGGTGGCTAGTATATAGATCAGTTGATCTTACTTCACTTTTTACTAATCAATGAAGAAGGTTTTGCAGATATTTGCTCAGCATTGGCAATTGGAAATATGTGTACCAATTTCATCAGCGCAGATTAGAAACAGACATTCTTACAAGCTGCAGATCTTCTACTGACATTAAGACTTTGCATGAGATTGGTCCTGGGCTGCACTATTTGCTTGTGGAAACTCCTGTAGGTAGATGAGAGGTGGTATAAGGTGTACTTTTATTTTAATAAATGTTTAGGATCCTATTTGGGTGCATGAAGGCTTAAACATTTATTATTCTTTATACACAACTATTCTTTGCACACAACTGAGTTTACAGTAATGGGGACTGGAGAGCTCTGCTTATAGCCTCAGAGCAGTAAATCTGCTGTTCATCTGAGAATCTTCAACGTGACACACAGTGATGCAGTGGATGCTCCATCCTCATCAAGCTTTCTTTAAAAGTTTATGAGCTTGTTCCCTGGGATACTGTATCCTGAAGGAAAGGAGCACAAATAAACATATTTACAGAGTTAGCAGGTTTTGATTTTGCAAAATTGCTGTCCTAGTCTTAGTGAACAAAGGTGGAGAAATGGGCTCTGGAAACATCTGTATCCACAAGACATTCCAGACAAGGGTTTGTAAAGGTCATGAAAGGTTTTGTGCCCACGGAACAAGTTGATCTTATAGAAATATTACTGTGTCTGGACTTGAGTGGCTGGTGAATAATTGAAAAGGAAAGGGAGTTTGTCCTCTGTGATAATGTGAGGGGAAAATGCTACTCAAACTTAGATTTGTATAATGATTCTTATGCAAGTATTCTACTTATTAATAAGATCCTTCAGGAAGTTACCCTAAAGCTTGGAAAGTGATCGTGTAGTTCAAATGGACCCTCTTGACTCAGAGGCACAGCAGAATGGTTCTAATACCTAATTTCTAATAAGAGCCTTGTGTTGTATTCATGTAATGATAAAGACCCTTCACAAGCTGTCAGACAGCTATAGCTGAACTATCTAAGCAGTTTTAAGGTAGAAGTGCAAGTCTAGATCCTGATATGGGAATGCCAACCTAAACATAGAATCATAGAATGGTTTGGATTGGAAAGGACCTTAAGATCATCCAGCTCCAAACCCCTGCCGTGGGCAGTGGCACCTCACACTAGACCAGGCTGCTCCAAGCCCCATCCAGCCTAACCTTGAACACTGCCAGGGATGGAGCATTTAACACTTCTCCAGGGCACCCTGTGCCAGTGCCTCATCACCCTCACAGGGAAGAACTTCTTCCTTATATCCAACCTGAACTTCCCCTGTTTCAGTCTGAACCCATCACCCCTTGTCCTATAGCTACAGTCCCTGATGAAGAGTCCCTCTCCAGCGTCCTTGTAGCCCCCTTCAAACACTGGAGGCTGCTCTGAGGTCTCCATGCAGCTTCTTTTCTCCAGGCTGAACAGCCCTAAATTCTGAAGATTTCGTGAAAAAAAAAAACCAACCAACCAAACCAACCCAAACTAATGCCTGAAGGGATGGAGTGGGCTGAAATACTTTACCCTTGACATTTTGCATTGCAGTTAATCAGCAGCATGGATACGTCTTCTCTGCTTCTATGATGATAAGGCTTGGCAGGTGAACCTTCTCTAAACAGAAACATTTCCTTCTGTACAACCAGTCTGTCACATTTTGAAGAGCACTAACTTAATTTTTAAAACA
The DNA here is from genome assembly GCA_017639245.1 of Myiopsitta monachus. Classification (NCBI taxonomy): domain Eukaryota; kingdom Metazoa; phylum Chordata; class Aves; order Psittaciformes; family Psittacidae; genus Myiopsitta; species Myiopsitta monachus. Next base: position 5,086,650 of record CM029928.1, read on the forward strand.
AACATCTGGAAATAGAAATGTAGGTGAGAAGAAATAGAAAGATGAGGTCAGAGGCAAGAGCCTCCCCCCAGCAGTCTGTTCTGAAAACCCAACAGTTTTCTAATGTTGACTTCACTCCTACAAGGAAAGCTGCAGGTTAGTTTTCCAATAAGGATGTGGGAGGTGGAGAACACACTGAAGTAGTTCACTGATCAATCCAGAAGGGTCCAAAACCTTAGGGTGAAACTCCATGCTTCTGCGGCTTAGTGTGGAATGTGTGGTTTGTAAAATGGCAGGAGCACTCATGCAGGGAGAGGGTTAAGATCAGTGTTAGAGGTTTACCTAAAATAATTCCTTTATGAATCTGGTAAATGCCTGGATGTAAAACTGCTTTCCATGAGTCAGTGTTACACATGAAGCTTGAGTAGCATCATAGTTCCTCTGCCAGAGGAAAGTAGAGCTGCAGGGAGATGACAGTTACTGAAACTAAAAGGATGTGATTTGTTTGTAACGCCTCAAAGGCTATGACGAGAGGATGAGGTTTAATGGTTGCATGGGACTGTGTTAAACGTTTCATTTCCTGATGGTGAGGCAATTAGGGTTGCACAAGACAGGAGAGAAGACTGTCGTTCATTGTTGGACAGTAGGATTCAGCAGAGTTAAGCCAGGACTGGCATTTCCAGTATCTCCATCATTGTGGTCACTGCTCAAATCAATTCTATCACAGGAAGAACTTGGATTAGAAAGAAGGGCAAAACAACCAGCTTACATGGACCTTGTGTGAGTGGTATGGCTGGAAACTGCCACCTCTCATCATAGCTTTGCGCAGTACTCTAGGATGCCACAATGAGCTTGTAGGCTGCTTCTTCCTGTAAGCTTCTCCATGGGACTGATAATGCTGTGTGCATGGAGAAGCTGGAGCCTCATCTTTGATACAATTCCAATGAAGCAAGTGGGCATATCAGGTATGAATTTGCCTATTTTGATGTCCTGGAAACAATATGCTTTCAGAGTGTATAGGTACTTATGGTGGGATATAGAAAGGTCACAGATGGCTTTGGGAATTCAATGCTAGATTAATGAGACAAGCTGAGTTTTCACTTGCTGTAAAATGCAAAAGTACCTTGGCCCTTAAAATGATGTGATGTAGCTTATCTGCTGCTGGAAAAAGGACCAGTAAAGCTCTTCTGAGTAGATGCTGGTGGGGACTTTGGGAAAAATATAGTTCATCACTACTCAGCACTTGTCTTCTTAATTTTAGTGAGTAATTAAGTTGCAGGCAGCCCTTTTAGTGATCTCAGCTATGCACAAGAGATTCAAAGCCTGAAATCCAATAGTGAGTGCTCTCCTGCTTCCTGACTAATCCTGTCAGATGCAGTGGGTTGAATGGATGATCTAATAAGAGACCATAACTGCAGTCAGCTCACTCTCATACAGAAATTAATAATGAAAGCCCAATGAAATAAAGAGAAAGAAACTAATTTATGGAGGAATAATAAAATAGCATAGTCAAACTGGAAAGTTGCCTATTGTCAAATCAGATCTTGTCAGCAACTGCCTTGAGTATAAAGTATATCCACCATGCTCCATGCACATTGCAGCGTTTCCTGTAACTGCACCTTCTAGTAACCACATTGATGAAGGTGGTTCCATGCAGCACATAGTTCAGAAATTTTGGATGCAAAATTATTTAGAAATGGAAATACATCTGAGAGATGTCCTCCCTGGTTTCCTGGTGTCCTCCCTGTCCTCCTCGGTTTGCAGACCAAATTACTACCATAGACACACAGGTAAAAACTCTACATCTATAGAAGGAAAGAAAAGGTAGACATGGAATTTTGGAAGCTGGTTATTGGGTCGGATACTAAATTGTTTCTCTGTAGCTCTGTTAATTTCCTCCTTGCTCAAGGACTTGCAATCCTCCATGCCTTCTCCACCTCACCTTCTCTCATGCTCTTCTCAGCCCCCCCAAACGCCTAATGCTGTTCCAAGCTGGTGCAGAAGCCCCGAAGTGGAATGATATACAAAATGCAGGTCATTCCTCACTGCAGCTTCTTCACCTTCTGCTTTGGCAGCAGCACGGTGGAGCTGTCAGCAGTTGGCAGTTTACCATACTGCAGATATGTAGGTATACTGCAAGATAAATCAGGGGCCAAGAGTCATCAGCTTTTTAGTAAAGTTAGAGGTGAATTTCCCTGGAAGGAAGTTCAGCCCAGTGCCGAGGGACTGTCTGTCCCAAAGCGCCCCGAGGCATTGTGCTCTTGGAAGCTTGCTAGTAGCAGATTTAACTTCATTTGTGGAAATTTGTCAAGGAAGTTTGCATCTGCAGTCGCACATTTCTCTGTGATGCTTTACAACGTGTACGTCCCTTCCACAAGCCTGCAGCTGCTTGCCTCTGTGCCTCTGGACCAAGTGCTTTTGCTCTTCCCAAGGAGAAGTGAGTGGTTAATAGCTTCCTCTTCTTTGTGAAGATTTGTGAGGAGACCTGGGCAAAACAGCAAAGCTTTCTCTCATACAAAACTCAGTTTTGGACGCATCTTAAGTGAGTAACAGGTTGAAAACATCTCACCTAACTATTGCTTAAAATCAATTTGATAAGCCTATCTCAGTTACAGTCATCTGTAACAGAGAAACAGACTCCATGGAGTGTGGAAGCATCCCTGAAATACTGCTGATCTCTTATTCTATACTTCAAGACCCTTTGAGCAAGGGCTCTCGCTGATTTTGAGCAGTGTCCGGCACACAGGAACTTTGATTTGAATCTAACACTAAGACCTCTGACTATACATGAGTAGGCTAATGTCACTGAGCAGGCACATGAGGGTTCATTTGCTGGACCTACAGTTCCCACTTCTGAGGCAAGAACGCAAAGCCCGGGGGCTCTTCTGTCCCATCAGCTGGATGAAGACCTGTCACTAATCACCAAGAAACTGAGAGGAAAGAGAGGAGTCCATTGTGACTGTTGGCCATGCTTTGTTGCCTTGCCATCCATAGGATGTATTCTTATCCAAAATGGCATCATATGAGGTACAGTTTAGCATGTGATAACAGAGTCAGTCAGACTCCAGTATCTTACAATTTCATAGCTACAGTGGATCAGTAATAAGATTATAATGTTTTAACTCCTGACATTATACCTATTCAGATTCTTGAATATCCTGAGGACTTTGCCATTTATTGCCTGAAAATCCACTATTCAGAAGGAGGTCGCTATGCCAGGCAACAGCAGTGTTCATTTTTCAGGAGGTACGTAATCATGGATGCTTCTTATTGGAGGTCCTTCTGAGACCTGATTTGGTATGTGGAGTGATTTCTTATCTGGTTTCTGGTTCTGCTGTTGTTTTTGGATACAATGGGATAAACTCATTTGAACTCTAGCTCCAGGTTAGTCAGTGGAGGTTCAGTTGGGATTAATTAGGAGCAGTATTTAAACTTCAGGAGTCAGACACAGGGTACTTTGCTATAGGTCGTGTTGCTCCTGGGGCTCATTCTGTATCTGCCAGAACAGTGTTTCAGCCAGTTTTTGCCTGATCCTTAAGGATGGGATTGGAAGGAAGCAGACTGGTTTGTGGTGCAAATGCTGTGTCCTGCAGGAGCTTATCAGGTCACAAGCATCTACTTGCTTTCTATAGGCAATCACATACCTTGTCATTATCACAGCTAATGCTTTATTTGAGCCAACAGTATTACTCTGAAGGGCTTTTGTGTCATGACTGGACTCTGCTCTTTCCTTTTACTGAAGGAACTGGGATATCTTTGGCCTGTGCCAGCTATTGCTTCCACAGACATTAGCATCCATCCTGCAGTGATGTCCTTCGGAGATTTTGTTTCATTTCACTACAAGTCTTTCCAATTTTATGGGGCTTTTAGTTGCAGAACAATAAAGTTCGTGTGTGCAGAGGACAAAGCTGAGCTTTGCTGTCTGCTGCATCTGATCTTAGACAGCAATGGCAGGACAGCAATGAACACATTCACGACATTAATTGCTGATACCAGGACCACGGGCTAGAAAGAGTACACTTCTGCTTCTGTGTGTCCCTGCAAGGAATGGGCATGCTCTACATCTTAATAAATGTGTTTTCCTTCTTCGTTTATATTAAGATCTATAGAATGAATCACAACACAGGCCCAGTGCCTGTATTATACTCCTACTGCATACACCTACAGCTATCTCACTGATAAACCAGCTCACAAATTCTAGCTTCTCTCTGCTACTCTGTGGCACTGGTACTGGTATTAGAATACTAACTTATTAGCAAGCAGTTGTCTCTAATCCAAGTAACAGCAACAACACTAATAAGTGAACTGCCTGAGGTCTGATTGAAAGCTGTCAAATCTGCTCCTGGTTTCAGGAAGGGCAGGAGTAGGTTTAAGGTTGATAAGAGAATAATTTCCTTGATAAAATCGACCATGAAATGTCTTCCTTTTCCTTTTTTCCTTTTTCCCTTTTTCCTTTTTATCTTTTTATCTTGTTTTCTTTTTTACTTTTTTCCTTCTTTCCTTTTTTCCTTTTTTCCTTTCTTTCCTTTCCTCCTTCCCTTCATCCCTTCCTTCTTTCCTCCCCTTTCTTCCTCTTCCCTCCCTTCCTTCCTTCCTCTTTCCCTCCCTTCCTTCCTTCCTCTTTCCCTCCCTTCCTTCCTTCCTTTACACGGACTATTAAATTATGCTATTTCCTTGTGTATGTATTGTCACTTCTCTTGATGTTTCCCCAAAGGTATCTCATTTGGGGGAAACGTGTTCAGCCCAGCGTCACTTCTCTTCCTGTGTGCTAAGGGAAAATAGACATATTGTATCATGAAAAACAGCATCGCCTGACAGCCTCTAAAAATACACATCACACATCGCTTGCTATTTTAAATAGCTGGCTAAAGGAAGAAAACCTCCCCAGCACATCTCTGGTATAAAGTATTGACACATTAACATCTTACATAAGGGAAACAGCTCCTTATTACCAGAAACTTATAATGAAGTTGCAAAGCATTTTTTAGCCATTTTGAACAATAGAATAGAAAACTACACTTGACTACTTAGATCCTTTAAGGATACAGGTTTGGGAATTGTTCACAGAGAAATGAAGTGAATCGATACTCTAGGTACTTACTCCATTCCCTAGAGAATATTGCCCAGTTATTATATGAGCTCGAAACAGCCATTAATGACCCAAGATGAGACCATAACACTGGCAAAAATCAGTACTGAAAGTGAAGGAAAACCATACAGATCGTGGGGTACAGTTCTGTACCCCAGCATCATCCTGAGGTGCTGTGTACTCCAGGGGAGTTGTTGAGCATTTATTCTGAAATGAATTGTGAGAAGAGCAGCAGCTCTTGGGGGTAGATTTTGCTTTCCTCAGACTTGCCTGGATTTTGGAGCTAGTAGGAAGTGCAGTCTCCATAGACACTCCAGCTGGCAGGATGGGGTTAGGGAACTGAGTCTTGCTGTTGCTTACACCATTTACTCTTACAGAGTAGCTGACCAAGCTGTGGAGTATGGAAATGTGCTGCACCTTTCCATCAACCACACTGGTATCCTTTCCATCTCAACTATTACCTGACAGCACAGGAACATCTGCAGTTCACTGTATTGTTGCAGAGTGTAACACCTCAATTATTGTCTTTTGCTCAACATGACCCAAAGTGCACTGTAGCTTTTGAATGGGATCAATTTAATTGCTTTCGAGCAAGTTAGAATGCTTCCTTTCGAAAACCCTTCCTCTTAAATTTACTGCATTGATTTTCTGCACATCCTTACTTTACAAGTGGTCACCAGAATTTTTGCTCTGAGAGGCTGGCAACAAGAAGTTACCTGCAGCCCAGTATAGCTTACAGGGCACGGGCACATCCCTGTGGGCTCTGAATGCAGCTTGACTGTCAGGTTCAAGGTGCTTAGAATATCCCTCAGCAAGGATCTGACATCAGGGGTCTTCTGAGGGTATCCATCTGATCTTTATTGCTCAGAAGACTGAAGCATGTTATTAGAATGTGTCACGGAGTAAGAAATCCAGAGCTTTCATTCTTTTGGACTCTTAATCTCCCTTAACACCATACTAAAATAATACTTGATTTGAGATTAGTGTTTTATCTGGATATTCTCGAGGTTTTATTCTGTTAAAAAATATCTCTTGCTGACACCATGTTAACAAGAAGACAGATAACATATGCAGAGTGAACTCTGATCATCTTAGAATTGCATAATACGGAATGGTAGGTTCTTTTCAGGGCTCATAAAAATAAACCTCTCCTTTGTAGACACTGCTCATCACCAAAAGTAGGTTCTGGGTTGTGAATCAGGAAAGTCTTATGTTATTGGCAATGCTTTTGACTTGCTGTGAGATCTTTGCCTCAGTTTACCTTCCCAGCCTCTTCTCTGTGTGTCTCTGAAGCACTTGGAGCACAGATTGTCCCTTAAAGGAAAAATAAATAAGCAAATCTGTGTATACAACAGCCTTGAGGTTGCAAAAGACTGCAAGAGGTTGTTGCTTGTTTTCTCACTTTTGGAATTGCTAAATCCATGAAACTGAAGTAAATAGAATTTACTCTGTATGCATCACGAAGCATAGGAAAGCCATATGAGTTACACAGCAGTAACAAAGCACACAGCATGTACCTGTGTTGTTGGCATGCCAGTGATTATTGTCAGAGTTTTCTGATGTGGCTGATGTTAGATGAATTAAAACCAATGCACGTGACTAAAGCTGGTTGATCTGCTTTGCTAATGAATCAAGTAATCCATTTTTCTTAGCAAATGGCTAAGAAACTCACTTTAAAATACCCTGCAGTTCCAGAGTACCTGAAACTGTGCATTGTTGTAGCTTTAATGTAGTTTTCTCTTAGTTTGGGAGAAAACATTTTCTCTTATTCTTTGCCTCCCTCTCTGTCTCAAAAGAGAACCTTTCCCCAGGAGCCCCTGAATCTGCTCTTGCTTCCTGCTGTTATTCAGAGAGCATGCAGCAGAGTTTTACTGTCTGCACATAAAGGTTTAATAGCAAACTGCACAACAGCATAACCTGGTCATGCTCTGCTTCATGTCTCTAGATGTATTCGCGAGACATCCTCAGAAAGTGCTGCTTTTGTGCCAAAGAGGTGATGTGAAATGTGTTCCACTCACTGATCGTATCCTAAGTTCACTTTCTGTTCTCAGAACTGTGTGATGAATTTACAGGAGGCTTAAGATATACCCAGTGGAACCGGCATAATTTATTCCTTTATAGAAGGGCTGGAATATTTCTCTCTGAGAACTCTCTGCTGTAGAATGAAAGTTACAGTATTTCAGAGTGCCTGTCTCCCTTTAGAAAGAGAGACATAGTGGTTTGGAAAATGCAGTGTACTGTACTCAGAGGTAATTAACCTAAAGTAAGGTGTCCCTCTGCCACTCAGTTTCACCAGGTAGGTGTGCCCTGGTAGAATCATAATGCGCAGGAGCATGCAATCCATTTTAACCTGGACAGATCTATGGGGACAACACTATCAGTCAGCCAGGAAGAACTAGTAGGTCATTCACTGTGGTCATGTGAGCAGATAGGAGACTTGTTATCTTCTTCCACAGAAATTTGTCTATGAGCTATACACTGAGTCCTTTCGTAGCATCTTTAGGGTTAAAATGAAGTCACGCGGCTTTCCTGTTTAATTTCTGTAGCACTGAGAATGGGAAGTGTTTTCTACACTCAGGTCTGTGTTTTACGAATAAGGAAATACCTTTGGCTAGTGGTCAAATAGAAATATGAAAGTAAGGATATTTCAGAGTCACCCAGGCTAGGAATCTATATTTCAGCCCCCATCTGCAAAGTGCATGCTTAAACTGTATGATGATGTAGAGGTAGACACCTCTACATTTTGGCTACTACAGAGTTTTGGCTTTATTCCTTATACTCATTTGTGGTTTTCTGGATGCTGGAGAGGGACTCTTCATCAGGGACTGTAGCAATAGGACAGGGGGTGATGGGTTCAAACTGAAATAGGGGAGGTTCAGGTTAGATAGAAGGCAGAAGTTCTTCCCTGTGAGGGTGCTGAGGACACTGACACAGGGTGCCCAGAGAAGTGGTGAATGCTCCATCCCTGGCAGTGTTCAAGGCCACATTGGACAGGGCTTGGAGCAACCTGGTCTAGTGGAAGGTGTCCCTGCCCATGGCAGGAGTTTGGAGCTGGATGATCTTAAGGTCCTTTCCAACCCAAACCCAGACAGTCCCTCTCCAGTATCCTTGTAGGCCCCCACTGGTTGTTGGCCAAACTCCGGAGTCCTTAAAGTCCTTGGCACCAGGTTTGGAGATGGGTTGGCCAAGGAGGGGGCTGTATCAGAGAGGTGGTTGGTGTGGTGGGTGTGCATCTTCCCCTCTCATGGACGAAGAGCATGTTCCAGCTGATGAGCAAATCCCTGGATGAATCAAGACATCCAGTGCTCAGGCTGTAGGACAGATGTAGCTTCAGAACAGTTGCAGTTGTACAGACACTGAACTGTGGCTCACCTGATCCTGTGCATCTTGACAGGGCTTTTACAGCGACCTCCATGTGGCTGGTCCCGTTGCCATTGCAGCTAGGAAGTGTTGACTTTATGGAGCTGGGAAGGATGCCCACTGGATGCAGTCAAGAATAAAGACAGAACCAAATGAGAGCAGGAGAAGAGATGACAGCTGCAATACCTTCATGCTGCTGTTGTCCTATTGAACTGATCCCTTTTATTTCCTCCTGGTGATCTGTATTTGTTTCTGTCTGTAGCTGGGGCAAATACTTCATTTATACTTCAGTCTGGGAGGAGAATCTCTTGTCCTCTACAGTCAGAAATGGGAACTTTTTTGTTTAGCCATCAGTATCAGTGTCACCAACTCTTCCAATGGGTCTGGCATGTGCAGATTTTCTGGTTGTTACTGTCAGGCTGCTGCAAGGGCCATCTACTCCCTAAGGGACCAGGAACCAAGGGAACTTCCCAGGGCAGCAGAGCAGAACCTCACAAGCCAGGGCCCATCCCACTATCCCAGTGAGGAGTGAGGCATCCCCAGCCCTGGGCATCAGACACCTCCCTGGTGCCTGATGTGATGGGACTTGGGTCCAGCTCAGTGGGGCCCATGGCCAGGCAGAGCTGTGGGATGCTGGAGACTGGCCCTGCTTCATCATTGCTGGGGCAGGGTCTAACAGTGCTGGAGGTGCTGGGCAGAGAGCAGGGTGAGGAGAGCCCTAGGCAGAGGCAGTCAGGGCTGGCAGTGCCTTCAGGGCCTGGTGGTGCCTTCAGGGCCTGGCTGTTACTGTGGGCTGCCTCCAAGGACCTGGAAAGACTTCATAGAATCACAGAATGGTTTGGGTTGGAGAGGACCTCACGATCATCCAGTTCCAAGCAGTTGATCTGTGTGTGGCTAGAGTATAGCATGTAAGAAATGACAGGCTCTTTCTTAGCTAATGATGACCCTTGAGGGGAGTGTGTGGACAGCAGATGATGTAGGCTTTGCTCCAGTAAGCAAGCACGAAACTTTTGACAGGAGCTTCTAAAGCCTTTGATTTATCACAGATGAATTTGCTATGGGAAATAAACACCATGACTAGGTAGGACTCAGTACATATGATCAATAGCGTTCAGGCTACTGCATGTCATGAGCTACATTTTAATGGGAAGCCTTCCTGGGGAACACCTTTTTCTGGAGTTGAGCCAATTTGCTGCTCAGGCACAGAAGGGGATTGGTTTCCTAATTGCCTTCAGCAGTACAGCAGGTGTGTAATGAAAGATTGTTAATAAAATGATAAAATATGTCATTAATGATAATATTGAAAGTCCTGAATATCGTTTGGAAAGGAAAAATAAACCCAAACTTAAGATGAGTGAATCAAGCTGGAAGAGGAGAGTCAGTAGATGGGGTGAGGAAAGAGACAGAAGAGAAAAAAATGGAAGCCCGGATGAAGTGCCAGTGGTGAGATGCGTGGAAAGAGGCAGGATACATATAGAGAAGATAAAAAAGAAGCCTATACAGGGCAGACCAATGAGTTTCCTGGTTTTTCCATTGGCTTCCTGCATGGAGTGTCGAAATGGCTCTGGGGCACCAATGTGCACGTGCCCTTTCCCTTTGGTCATGAATTAGAGCCTCAGCTGCCATTTTTGGTTTAAGCAAGGTGCTCTATCAAAATGCTTCTAGCAGGTGGTCGAATGTCTTCTTCACAGGCAAACTGTTCAGGTGCATCAGGGTAGAGTCTTGGAAATATCTGTTAACTTGCAGAGAAAAAGAAAAGCAAAGTTGTTGAAAAGGGGCACAGCAGGAGATAACCCTTATTAAAACTTAGGTGTAAATCATGAAATTCCTCTCATTACCTTCAACCTCCACCTTCAGCAACTATACAGAAAAAGCTCAGCTCAGCAGTGTCAGCCGTAGTACAAAGGAAAGCCTTCCTGCAGGAAATCTAAGGATTCCTCAGGCCTTTTAGTTATGATGCAAAACGACTGAAACACAGGAACATCACAGACCCCGTTTTTGGAAGACCTCTTACACGCGTGCACAGCAGTCTAACGGAAGGAGGATGACAATCTTTTTAATACACATGTATGGACTAAAGTCAGGTAGGATAAAAGTCAGCGCTTTGGGGAAAACCTAAAGCAGCAGCATGGAAGAACTTTCATGCTGAATCAGACCAATGCTTCATCTTGTCCTGACATCTCCTCTTTGCGAGTGGTGACATAGCCTCAGTGGGCAGGTGATTAATGTACGGTAACCTATGCACAGGCAAAATTTCTCCCTAATCTTGTCACGTAGGGGTTGGGCTTTGCTGTGCTGTATGAAAAACTGCATTCTTAAACAGAACAGTCACGGGTCTGAAAAGTGTGGTTACAAATATAGTGGGGCGGGTGGCTTTCAAGCCCTTGTCTTGCCACGTGATATGTTGTGGCTACTCTCCATTAAATTCTGCACAACACCCTTGTTATCTGACTGGGCAAGAATCTCCCTGTAAGAGGCACTTTATTCTGGTTTCACTCGGCATGGTTTTATTTTCTGTTTGAATTTCCATCACTCAGACCTGTTTAAAACACTTCTGTTGCTAGGAGAGCAGAGAGAATGGTCAGCACCTTGCTTCACATGTTACTATTCAAAAGAATAGCAAAGAACACATTTCATGCTTCCTTTTGTGTAAAAGCTTTTAGTGTGTATTTTCATCACCCCTAAGGCCTCTTCCATGTTGCCACTGCAGTTAGTCTTTCTCTTAGCACTGGCCGCAGCAGCTGGCAGAGTGGCTCAGGCCAGATCTGTTTAGATCTGACATCCTCCTCACCCTGTCCTTGCTATAGCTCTGCCTCACTAAAGGTGAAAAATACAGTGTGCACACACATTTTGAGGGTAATTCTGTGTCTCCTGTAAATCCAGGGCTCACCCCAGTCTAAATTGCTCACATCATCTTGAAATGTTCACTGGGATAGCTATGCACTTCAACTGTAAAGCTTACCCTTTTCTTGAATAAGGAGCAATTGCTTCATAGTAAGTGCTTCCCTGTGCTCAAAATGTGTAGGTGGGTTGTGATCACCTGGTTGCTCGTGGCAGCATACCAGGTGCTGAACTGGGAAGGAGTGTTTGGAAGCTATGGATCTTCTGGTGGCTCTGACACTGGTTTGTTAACGAATCCTTCCAATAGGTCTGTGCCACTGTGCCCTCTCGTGTCCACCTTCTCTATTCAGCTGCTTTGGGACAGAGGCAGGCTGCTTATTGTATTCTTGTGAAGCACCAACACAAGGGGCTTCAGCTGGGATCCCTGTGTGCTATTTGTGATACTGGTATTCAGCAGTTAATCTCACCAGTACATGCTTTGCAAAAGAGGCATTTTTATCTATGAATCCCTGAAGCTGTCCGTTTGGTGGCTACTTAGCTGGAAATATGCCTTCTCTTGCCTGTTCCAGGTGACCAGCAGTCTCTTTAAAGATTGAAGGGTGAAATGCAGAAGCAGCCATGTGTAATAACATTGCAGATGAAAATACCGATCCCATTGCACAACGCAGAAATAAAAACCAGGTTTTGCCTGCTTCTGGGTCAGCTGTTGAAGGAAGCAGGAAGACATGCCATTGTGACCAGTCTGTGAATGATCACAGCCAGAAATTGGTGAATTTAGCTCTGATTCCTTAATTGCTTTGCAAGGATTCTTGATAAAATGATGCTCTTCACACTTTTCCCTAGCTGGTCTGCAGGGAATCTCAGAGGCTTTCTAGCTTTGCCCATGAGAGAGAGGAAATACGCCAGAGTGATGTTCCTTCTCCTCCAGTAGTGAAGTCAACCCTTCCCCTGCTCAGAGTACCACCTTCACAGCCTCTCTTTGCTTGCCCTGGCCACCACAACTGGCTTTCCACATCAAAGGGTAAGAAGATGGAAACAATGGTTTCCGTGATCATTACTGCTAAAAAGAAGGCATTGCTTAATAGCATGACTACAAGGAGGTTGCACTAGAGATGATTTTGGCCTCGGAAGGCTGCTTCTGACAGTTAAAAAATAGTAGAGAATGTACGAACGAGTCAGACAAAGTAACGTTTATTTCTGCAGTGAAATACTAAAGAATCTTAACAATAAAATCGGAATTCATCAGCTGCATTAAGCTGTCCCCTTACACTGTTAAACACTATGCAGAGCAATTAGTATCTTCTGGTGCAGAGCTTAGCTTTGCATCAGAGACACTGAACTTAAGCTTTTCCTCTGTTTCTTGTTTAGAGGATATGTGTAAAAGGAGTTTTCTATTGTGAGGCTGCAAACCTGATTTTACATTCATAGAGTGCTACGTTATTATAGAGAGCAGGCTTAAAGGTATCTTTAAATATTGAAGATAAGAAGATATTTAAGGGCTCTGAGTGTACTTTTATTAGTAAATTCCCAGCTGGTACAGTACCTCCTTATTCATATTCTCATAAAACCAATAAAATTCACTATCAGTAGGATACAGGGAATATGGGATATTAAATATCTTCTATGATATCAGGGTTGTCAGGATCCATGGTACCTTGTAAAGAAACACCTCTGACCCTGATGGTAGAGGCTTTTTATTGCTGAAACACTGAGATAGTCTCCTGCTGCGTGTGAAACTTCAGCACAAAAGGAGCTGGGTGTTTTTAAGCAAACCATTATTCCTAACAAAAGATGCTTTTTCTCTCTCTCAGCCAATTGTTGAGAGAAAGCGACAGACACTGTTAAACAAGCTTTAGATTTTTCTGTTTCAAGGAAAATAGCATGAGGCTGGCATAATCAATTGCTATTTGACAGAGTGATAGAAGTGCACATGCTACGCAGCAGAGAAAAATCTGTGAGGAAGCAGCCAGAACAGCAAATGAGCACATAGAATGGCCAAAGTGTTGCATGGAGCATCATCTTTCCTCTTTCTTCGCTAATGGATGTACAAAACACAATTAAACTGAATCTTAAGGTGAAATGTCATGTTTCATTCAGAAAAATAAGGCTGTGATGGCTTCTCAGCTTCTTTTAGGCTCTTTTTCTCTTTCTGTACTTTGCTCTAAGGGCAGCAGAAAAAAATTATTGTGGGCTACCAAAACAAGAGGCTGGTAAGAGAAAAAGTGTTTTTGTATTAGCATACCCTTGCCAAATTATCACCAAAGTATATTAGATGAGGTCTACTGTATTTCCTTCCACATCCACTACTGCTAGAAGGATTGACTTGATGTCACTGGGCAGTGCTGGCTTTGCGAGATTGCATAATAGGGATGCATACCCTGGAGAAGGGCATTCATGTACCACCCGTGGCAAAATGGTTTTGGGGACCCCTTAGCAAGCTGGGCAGGCAAAGCTGAGCCCATTTTGTGTGCCTCAGAATCTTCAACCTGTATCACTTTTTTATTACCTTCCTTTTAAAATCATTTTCTTCAAGACAAGAATCTTTCTTAGAGAAAGAAGCAAGGATATCTTTGTCTTTTTCCCATTCTTCCACTTAGTATCACTTCCCAGAGATGCCAGATAGCTCAGCAGGTAGCGCTGAAGATAACACAATCTTGCCAAGTCAGTGGCATCGATTCTGTGTCAGTTATAGCTTGTGATTGTCTTGCTTAGAATAACTCTTGTCTCCTGGGAGCCAGTGGGCACTAGTCAGGCTCCTTACAGTTATACCACGGCATGAGTGACTGTGCTGCAGCAGTAGGCAGGCAGCAAGAGGTGATATCACTTAGCAAAGCCAAAGGCACTTTGCTAGAAAGCATGTTGCCTGCCTTCAGGATAATGTATACCTTCTCCTCTATCCCATCACTCAGTACCAGATCCTACTGATAGCAGTGGTGTCAGCTTTATGGACATCTGGTGCCACAAAGACCCCAGTATAATTAAGGATTGAAGCCAAGAGAGTCCAATGTAACGGTTCAGGTACTGCCACGTATCACAAGATCACCTGGTTGGTTTATAATGCCGTTGGGACTCAAAGCTACAGCTCTAGCCTAGTCTTTGGTGGATTTCTTGTTCTTTTTTGTAATTCCTGCATTGTTCTCATCTTCTTTAACATGTTTTATAGCTCCGAGTCCTCTGAAGTCAATGATGTGTTGGCAGAGACTCTCGGGAACTGTTGGTTAAAATGCTGCTGCTGACATGATGTGAGTTTTAGGGTAATTTCTTGGACTGGGAGATCATCTCCTCTCTGAATACTATCAAAGCTACCAATGTGTGTCTATTGTGCCTGTCTATGACACATAAGGACCACATACAAAGCTAAGAATAGCATCACTGCTTACAAGAAAAAGAACACTCAGTCTCTGCCACCTACTCGCGATGACTATCGTACACACAGGTTCATAACTCTCCATCTCAGGAGAACAAATCTTGCTTTTTAACTTCATTAAGGATAAATCCATAGGAGGAAATGGAAAACTGGAATTGTTCCTGTATCAGCAGAGATCAAAGATGAGTTTTAGGGCAGCAGACGTCATTTCTGATCTTGGAAAGAGCCTGAAAGAACCCAGTTTTCAAAAGGCAGATGATCTGAACCTCAGCCTTCTTTCACATACCTAGGCTCTAAAACAAAGGGGTCCCACCTCACTGGTCCTTGTGGAGATCAAGTATTTGGTCTCTAGCGGGATTAATCCAGGTCTTTTGCAAGCAACAGTGTCAACCAATGGTGGTTTCTGGGCATTAGTTGATGAAGCTCTATTGTGGCTGTGGTCTCAGGCTGTACAATTTAAGTCATATATAAGTCACATACTGTTCAGTGCAACTGAACAGTACAAGGCACTCTCAAATTCTGAGAAAATGAAAGTATGCTAAAATTAGCACAAGAATGGGCTTTGTATTGTCATCTTTAATAGCCTTTAAGAAATATTGGCTGTGTAATACTCTGCAGGTAAGGCAGTCAGTCATTTGCTCAGTAGTTACACACATACAGCTTTGGACATTAGCACTTGTGTGTTTGAGAGTGCATATTGGCGTGGGGGAGTGCACTGGCTTGTCTCGGTGTGATAAGGTCTTTACTGATCTATATAGCTACCAGAAACATGCATGACACTTGTAACATGACAGTTTAAAACTGCAGAATAACCCTGCTCTGGTTACAAGTAGACACCTTCAAGCTGTAGTTTCTGATATCCTGGCTTGCACTTATGCTTCTGCTCCCTCTTGGATGACCATGGCAATTCACTCGTGTTTATCAATATGAGGCCTACATGAAAAGATAGGCAGCTACTCCTGGTGGTGATAAAGTTCTGATTTTGTTGAAGCTGTAGAAGCCGAGAGGTTGAATTATGCATTTGCGTCCTCTTCTTGTGATAACTGCAACGTATACAGGGCATAGGCATGAGTTGTGATAGACCTTTCATAGCCAGAATAAAAAGGGCTTGTGCAGTGATGCTATTTCTTACTACTGTAGAGAATCATAGAATCATAGAATAGTTTGGGTTGGAACGGACCTTAAGATCATCCAGTTCCAACCTCCCTGCCATGGGCAGGGACACCTCCCACTAAACCATGGCACCCAAGGCTCTGTCCAACCCGGCCTTGAACACCTCCAGGGATGGAGCATTCACAGCTTCCGTGGGCAACACATTCCAGTGCCTCACCACCCTTACAGTAAAGAACTTCTTTCTCATATCGAACAGTTCAAATTGGAAAGGACCTTTGAAGGTCATCTAGTCCAGCCCCCAACATATATGTAACCTCTCAATGAGCGAAACAGCAGCTTTGAAGTACCTCATATAGAGCAAGTTAAGTAAACACTTTTAGATAAAGCTCAGTCACCCTCCAAATCCAGGCAGGATTGTTATGTCTCTCTTTAGCCTGTGTTTTGTGCATCTTCAAAGCGCTCTGTGAAATCAGTGATATCTTTGCCACTAAATTTCTTTCCTTTACAACACTTTGTGACAACTTCCAAACAACTGGGAAGTAGGGCAGCAACATCAACCAGAACATCCTTCACTCTCCAAAGGCAAACTGCACAGCCTGGATTTAATTTGGATTTATATGCTTGCATTTTCCAGTCTAAAGCTAAATGTGTGGTCTAAGAAAAAACCTCAGTCTCCACTGCCTCATCCAAACTATTTGGATTCAGTGGGACTTATGTCCAACTGAAACAACCAGGACCCCACTTGGGCCCAGAAATCCCTTTTACTTAGAGCAGTTTGCCCTATAAGGAGCTCTGTAATGCTCCATACAAAGACACACAGTGCTCAGACATCTTATTCTTGGTGGAAGCTGTATTTAAAATGCTATAACCCACTCATATAATTTAAAGATCTGTTGGTTTATATGAGCTCCCTAGCAAAAGCAGTACTGGCGCTGCAATGATAATCGCTGTAGGAGTATCATCCCTCTCCTCTCTCTTGCCTAAGCAAGCCTTGGTCCACTGAAGATATTCTGATGCCACCCGCAGGAGAATGCAGGTACTTTCAACGATTCAGTCCTAATTTACTGCAGCTCTCTGCCCGGTTAAGGGTGCTTCAGCCAATACTAGCAGACCAGCAGGCAGAAACATCAAGGCATTGTAGCTGCATGCGCATGTAACTACAAGGTGACGTTCAAGGCCCTTACTGTATCCATGCCTCAGAAGGGGAAGTATGATTTGAGTGCTGGAGCATAATAGAGGACAGAAATCTCACACTTGGTGTTATCTGGACTCAGCTAAGTAGAGATGGAGGTTGGATCCCACTTCTTCCTCTCACAGCCCCATACCATAGGTTACCCAAGTGGAAGGCTCCAGCCTACAGCTAGACCACAACTAGCTTCTGTTAGAACCTTTCCAAAGTCATGGGTGTATGAGGTCTCCCTCATTACTGCAGAGCATCCGAGGGCTCTTGCTGTTCTCTCAAGAGCTGAGCTGAACACAGAATCGCAGGCTGGTTTGTGTTGGAAAGGAGCTTAAGCTCATCCAGTTCTAACCCCCTGCCATGGGCAGGAACACCTCACACTAGATCATGTCGCCCAAGGCTCTGTCCAACCTGGCCTTGAACATCGCCAGGGATGAAGCATTTACCACTTCTGGGCACCCTGTGCCAGTGCCTCAACAGCCTCACAGTAAAGAACTTTTGCCTTAGACCTAACCTGAACTTCCCCTGTTTCAGTTTGAACCCATCACCCCTTGTCCTATCACTACAGCCCCTGATGAAAAGCCCATCTCCAGCATCCTTGTAGCCCCCTTCAGATATTGGAATGCTGTTATGAGGAATGCTGCTATGAGGAAACATCCCAGGTCCTGGTGCAGAGAGGCTGTGTGCTGCTAGCAGGAAGCAGACCCAATGTGCTGTCATAGCTCCCAGCCGTGACACCGCACGCAGAGTCTAGGAACCGAGCAGCTTTGCCCAGCAGTTAATCCTGGGACAGCACAACCTTTGCACTGATATGAAGGTGCCAAGGTTTTCCATGGAGGCTTCACCAATATATTTCAAGTGCAGTATGGTTCTGCTGTTATTGAGCTAAAGGAATTGTGAGATCCAAGGAAAACTAAGGGAAATCTTGGCTTTCTGGAGAATTTAGTTAGTTCTGTGGTTAGGCTGTTATGCACTGCGTGCAGGAGAAAAAAGTAAAAATCACAGCTTTACTTGTACAGAAATAGTAACAGAGAAGAGGTAAGCAGAAGAGACATGGGAAATCATACTGTTTACAGCAGTAAATTATATTTAGATGAGTTTTGTGCAGATTTCACTGTGCTATAAAAGTAAATGAAGTTTATTTCTGTGGATGCATAAATAAAATGACTTTTTGATTTTAATGCGGTGAACAAATTGCTGATGAGCGATACTTTTTGCATAATATACTCAGTAAAATGCTGCTTTTTATTTGCACTTTATCACAGGGTGAAAAAACACCAGGTTGACAGTGTGTTTTTCTACCATGTGCAGTGGTATGATGCTGAAGCCTCTAATTAGAGGGTCAGGGCTTTCTGGCAGAAGATTGCAGCTACACCCAAGTAATAGTTATTATTTTTTACTTCGGAAGACTTGTGATGAGTGTTCCTGGCCTGGGCTAGCAAATGTGTTTGATTGCCTACTCTCTGTTTCACACCTCACAGTGCTCAGGAGCTGTAGTCCAGGATTTGCAAGCTCAGCAAATACCCGACATCAAATTCACAGCCTCAGACTGATCGGTGGTCCTTTCCTTTCGTGGCAGATTTGCATCACTGGGACCTTCTTTTCAAACCTGTTTTGTGTATGTAGCTTTATGCCTATATGGGGGAGGAGGGGATGCCAATGCAGCATCTCTCGCTGTGGATATGCTCCAGGAGCTCTGTCATTGTCAGATCGTCGTGCCTAAGGAAAGGCGATGTATTTATCTTCATTGGATTCTTGTGAGGTAGGGAGGGAAAATTAGATTATACAGCTGGGGAGCTATGGCACAAAGGTGCTGTATTACACAAACACTTAGGCACGTGCCAAACTGACAAGTGCAGATCCATTCCCTGCGTAATGCGGGGATTTCTGGGAAGCCAGCCAGACTTTCCATAAGAATGCGCGTCGGCACTGCCACAGCCGTTGATCCACAGCTGTTCAGTGGATCAAGAATGGAGTGGCTGACATGGGTGGGCGAAGTCAAACCTGTGAATCCTAACATCCCAAGTCCCTGTGCTGTATTGTAAAGACTCTTCTGCTTAGTTAGGGCCATCCTATCCCTGGGAGGACACCTAGAGAAGCACTGCATGCTCAGCAATGCCTGGATGCCAGGAGGAGCATTGGCCCATCAGCAGCCATCCGAGCCCGCCAGCTCCTGCAGGCCAGCACTGCCGCTTCCCTGCCTTGCTTGTTGGCATGTGGATGTTGCAGCCTGAAGTTAACCAAATGCTTAACTTCAAACTGCAGGCTCACTGCAATACGGGTTGGACTTAGCCTTGCTCTTGCGGCATGCAGAATTTCTCCCCTGGTGACCAGGTTAGCTGAGGTGGCCACAGGGAAGAGTACGGTGCTCCTGGCTGGGAAGGCAGAAATCATAAAATCAGAACCAACCAGGCTGGAAAAGCCCTTTCAGCTCATCCAGTCCAACCGTTCCCAGCACTGCCAAGGCCACCACTAACCCATGGCACTGAGGGCCTCGTCTCCACACTGTGTGAACACTTGCAGGGACGGTGACTGCAGCCCTGCCCTGGGCAACAGTTCCAATGCCTGAGCACCCTCTGGGGAAGGAATTGTTCCTCAGCTCCATCTAAACCTCCCCTGGTGCAGCTCGAGGCCGTTTCCTCTTGTCCTGTCACTTGCTCCTTATCATAGAATCATAGCATGGTTGGGATTGGAAAGGACCTTAAGATCATCCAGTTCCAAGCCCCTGCCATGGGCAGGGACACCTTCCACTAGACTGTGTCTCCCAAGGCTCTGTCCAACCTGGCCTTGAACACTGCCAGGGATGGGGCAGCCACAGCTTCTCTGGGCACCCTGTGCCAGCGCCTCAGCACCCTCACAGGGAAGAACTTCTGCCTTATATCCAACCTGAACTTCCCCTGTTTCAGTTTGAACCCATCACCCCTTGTCCTATCTCTACAGTCCCTGATGAAGAGTCCCTCTCCGGCATCCTTGTAGCCCCCTTCAGACACTGGAAGCTGCTCTGAGGTCTCCACGCAGCTTCTCTTCTCCAGGCTGAACAGCCCCAATGTTCTCATCCTATCTTCATACAGGAGGTGCTCCAGCCCCTGATCATCCTCCTGGCATCCTCTGGACTTGCTCCAACAGCTCCATGTCCTTTTTATGTTGAGGACACCAGAGCTGCACACAGTGCTTGGGAGCAGAGACCGACCCCACCTCACTACAATCTCCTGCCAGGCAGTTGCAGAGCGATAAGGTCCCTCTGAGCCTTCTTTTCCTCACCGGAGCACCTCCAGCGCCTCCCGTGCCGGGGAGGGCCAGGGCCGCCCCCCTGCGGCCGCGGGCGGGAATCGAACGCGGGGCCGGGGGCGTCGCGCCCCGCTCCATCCAGGGCCCCCCAACCCGGCCGAGGGCAGCTCGGCCCACCGCAGCCCCCAGGGGGCGCTGCCGCGGGCTCGGCCGCTCCGGCACGGGGGGGAGCGGCCGCCATCCCGCCTCCTCCCCTCGTCCCCTCCCCTCGGCGGTGGAGCCGCAGGGCTCCCGCGCTCCTCTTCACATGGGGCTCGCCCAGCCGAGGGGACCGCGTTCCCGTTCTCCCGCCGACCGCTGACAGGGACGCGGCGCGGGGCGCTCCCGCCGCCGGCAGGCAGGTAGGGGCGGGCGGCGCACCTGAGGGAAACTTGGGGAGCGGCCGGGCCGGGGTTTGCCGCCCTGGCTCCGCTCGTTCCGCTTGTGGAGCGCAGGGGGTGGCTTCTCCGCGGGGAGCGGCGCAACTTGGGGCCGAAGGCGAGCGGGGAGGCCGGTGTGGTAGTTTCACGTGGAGAGGCGCGGATCCCCCTCCGCCGGTGCCGCCTTCCGTTTGAGCTGTCGCGCCAGGGTCGCGGCCGGGAGCAGGGTTGTTCGGGGAGTTCTTTGGTGTCGGTTCAAGTTGCGTTTGTTTCTGTGCGCTGCCACAGCGCTGATGAGGTGAGTTTCTGCGGTTGGGAGATTAACAGCAGGACGGATTCTTTCCGCCGTTACAGCGTGGTGACAGACTTGCTGAGTTCATCTGATCTGCTGTTCCTTTAGCGCAAAATAAACCTTTTCATTAAAAGGGAGCAACCCGGATCCCGTTCTTGCAGGTTTTGATTGTTTAGAGCTCCCCTGTGGAAGCCAGCAGGGAGTAGTGCCTGATGAAGACCCGTGAAATTGTCCTGAGGTTCGTTACACAACTGGCTGTGGATGTGCAGCACGGGCACAGTTAGGTAACTTTGCATCTGGGTCTTGTTTCTGCCCATCCGGCTGTACTACTTCCAAGTCGCATTAGTTGCGGTGCTCCACTTGAAGGAGTCAGCTCCTTCCCCTTGCCATGTCCAAGGGACTGTTTTACCTGCAGGTTTACGAGTAAACCTAATGGTTAAACAGAGAAAGAGGCGATGACCGTTACAGCGATTCAAATCTAGATATACTCCATGCGTTTTGATGGCAGTGAAGTCAACTGCTTTTACCCTGAGCCTGTTTTGTGCTTTATTGCTTGGGTTGCAGCTGAGCCTCTCGACCCATAGCCAGGAGCCAGGGACCCAGCTGTAAGAGATACACAGGAGTGCGTGTAGCCATGGTCTCTCTGCTGAAGAACGGTGCTGTCTGGTGTGATCGTTCAGAAATGTTACAGAAAACAGAGCGTTGCTCCCAGAAAAGCTTGCGTGTTGCAGTTTTCACACCGGAGCTGACTATTCAGTTATTGCTGTTCCGTCTTTCCTGTGTTCCTAAAATACCTGACAGTAGGCAGATCAGGGATTCTAGTCAGTTGTTTGTGGAGCTTTTCCTGTTGTTGCAACTGCAAATGTCGCTGTCAGATTGCTTTTTTTTGAAAGTGAGAAAGTAAAATTAAATGGAAACTTTCTTGTACTTTAAGTAGCCCCAAAGAGGTGCAGGCTTGGGGAGGGCAGAACAAACAAAACACAGTGCTTTCTTTGTGCTGTAACTACTTTCAGATGAGAAAATTCCCTTGGGGTGGCATTTATCAAGCTTATTCTTGGGTCCTTGGAATTTCAGGTTGCAAATGATCTAGCTCTTTGGATAAGAAAAAGGCACTGTATTGTGGTCTGTGGAGTTCAAATGCATGTTACTGGAAAGCTTCACATAGCCTTAGGTTAATCCTGACTGGGGCAGGTGTATTTGCTATGTTTGGGGCACTTGGATTGGGTTGTAGAAGAAGAGGTGGTGTTTCTGAAGCAGGGTATACCAGCATAACTCTGTTATCTTTGGTACATCAGTACTGGTGTTCCCAGGCTGAGACCATGATCCAGTACTAATATGTACATTCAGTGTCTGTAGCTAGATGTGTTGGTAGTGCTAGCCTTGTGGCCAGGTTGGAGTCTTGGATACCTGATATCCTTAAGGACAAGTCTATGGAAGAGCTCAGGTGTTTGCTGAGCAGCTTTCCTGGGCTGGGATGACAGAAAACAAATTGTGTATCACTGAAGTTAAAAGTATTTAGGGAAAACTGTTAATAACATTCCAAAAGAGATTCTTACGTGCGTGCGGAGAACATTATCAGTTTGGGGGGTTCAGTAGCCAGCATGTAGCTGGGCTGTCATGCCAAACTTCTAATCTTTGGGGAGAGATTTTTCTCAAATCAGGTGTTTAAACCTAGTTGAAAATACTGAAGTGATGTGAGTTATAGTGAACTAATTCTACATCCAACATTGGATGTTTGTACCTTGGACAGAAAAGCTAGCTTCTTAGCAGCATGCCAAAGCTTGGAGCTTGCCATACACAGAGAAGCTAATGGAGTATGTGTTGTGGTGTTCTGCGTTCAGTGCTGGCTTGCATTTAGATGTCACCTATCACTGATATATTGCAACTGCTGATCTGTCTTCAGAGCCCATAGAGATGGGACAGACAAGCAGCATGGATGTAGAGATTAAGTGCCTTGCCAAGTCGCTCAGGAAGTCTGAGAGAGCAAGAAGTGGAAGGCAGATGGAAAAAAGTTCTGTACTGCCAGTTCCACTGGATTATCTGCCTTGTTTGCTGTAGACTGTTTGAAATATGCTGTAAAATTAAGATGTTTCCAGGTATTGCATCCAATAGTTGGCTGACAATGCTCAAAGTTTACAAAGTGGTTTTCTATTATATGGCTTTTATGCTTTTGCATGCACGTGGTATTTGGTAGGCATTGTTATTTTATTATGCTGTTGTAGCTTCCCTTTTCCTAGGTTTGCTATTGTTATGTTTTAAAATCATCTCGTCGACTGTATGCAAAACCAACCCTCTGATAACAGAATGCTAGGGTGGGGAATTTGAAAGTGAGCTAGCCAGCAGTCAGCATTATGTTCCCGATGCAACCATTAGTCAGCAGCACTTCACAGACATATCCAAGCTAGAACTGAGTATCATCTGCTACAGCATACATCATCAGAAAGGTGATTTTAAGCAAGCAGGAAGTTCTAACTTGAGGACAGAGAATACATGTGTAGAAAGAGCTGTGCTGAGGTTGCTGTACAAATGGTAACTTTAGGGTTTAAGTGTTTGTGACTTTAAGTCTATTTTTGCACGTAAAACCTGCAGCATGCGATCTTTAAGAGTGGCTAAATAGTATTAGTTTCTTACACGATGCCTGAAAGCAGAACCTCAGGTGCTCTGAGGAGCTCTGCTTTTCCCTGCACTTGGAACTGAAGTGTCCTTTGCTGGTTCAGTTGCAGATGCTAACTCTTGGCAGTTCAAAGCATTTATTCTGGGAAAACTCAGGTCTGAGTAGCTGCAAACCCTTGTGTCGGTGCCCCACTGGTCAGCCAAACGTAGTTTCTGTGTGCTTACTGCAAATCAACAACATGAAGTTGTATTCCTTGGCTTCTGCTTGCCTTTATGTGCTTCAAACACTACACAGCTGTGAAGTTCCCTTCCGGCTCTGGTTTAGGAGCATATTTGTCTTCAAGGTGGTGTGCATGTACTTAAAGAGCCCTGATTCTCAAAGAAAGGTAGGCTTGAGAGTGACATCTGTGCTCCAGAAAAAGCTACACAGAGGTAAGGGAAGCAATGTGTATGCTTAAAAATGAATGCATGCCCGAGTGTTTCGGTGGACAAGCTGGAGTGCTTTGCTGAATCACAGCTCTGAGCATGCAGAAATACTGTATCTACAAAGGCTAAGTACAGCACTTGGAATTCAGTGCAGGTGTTTGGAGACCATCTGAACTGCAAAAATGAATTAGGAGTGGGATTGTATCAGGCAAGAATGGGAACCTACGACTGCAAGTGGCTTAATTCAAGCTTTGTTGGGAAATCTTACCTGGGCTTCTCTCCCTGGTACCCATCAAGTGCTGAATGAAAACTGACGCAGTACAAGTCCAAATTCCCATTGATTTCCTTAAGAAAATGACTATACAAAGGGTGCAGTCCAAGTGAACTGCCTTGGGAGTTCCACCAGTGCCCTGCAGAAAGTGTAGGATTTGCCTGATATCAACTTTCTTGTGGCATCCTGATTTGATTTGTGATACTGAGTTGGTGAGCAGGACTAGCGGTAGGTGTGGCAGCCCCGGTACCGGCCTCTTCACTGAGTTCATCCACCCCAAGACCCCCTTCCCCTTCCCCTTCCCCTTCCCCTTCCCCTTCCCCTTCCCCTTCCCCTTCCCCTTCCCCTTCCCCTTCCCCTTCCCCTTCCCCTTCCCCTTCCCCTTCCCCTTCCCCTTCCCCTTCCCCTTCCCGCCAGGGGGCGCCCAAAGACCGGCGGAGCGCGGCGGGTCTCCCAGGGCCGGGCGCGCCCGCCTCCCCCATCCGCCGTCCTTCCCATGGGAATCCCGGCTGGGATAGGGAGCGGAGACGTCAATCCCGATTTACCCGATCCCTTCCTCTGGTAAACTCCATCCTCCCCTGCTCGCAGTGAGGGGCTGCGTTACGCTGGTCCAAGCTCACTGAGGGTAGAGAGGTGAAGACCGAGGCTGTGCTCGAAGCGCGGTGCAGCAGGTTCTCACCGCGGTGTAGCGCCATCCAAGGGACACGCTTCAGAGTGGCGTTCAGGTGAACTGGTGCTGCGCATCCCAGCAGCCTGGTGTTGCAAGGCCCTGAGGAGTGTATCCGAGCACCCCAGCTGGTTCCCCTGCCTTGGTGGGGGAGATGCTGGATGGAGGGGGTTGTGGGGCAAGGAGAATGCTGCTTTGGCAGAAGTCCTTGCACAGCAAAGTCCTTTCATTGTGCGGTTATATACAGGAGCTTGTCTGGCCAGGAGTTTTCTCCCCTAACTTGAATCATTGCCCCACCACCACTAACATCTTCAACGTGCCCAGCCGTGGCAGTGTTCAAGGTCAGGTTGGATGGGGCTTGGGGCAGCCTGATCTAGTGGAAGGTGTCCCTGCCCATGGCAGGGGGTTGGAACTGGATGAGCTTTAAGGTCCCTTCCAAACCAAACCAGTCTGTTATTCTTACACTAAGAATGAGCCCTCCGAAGCTGGAAATGAAATGACTGACAGCTTTTTTGGTAACCTGACTGAAGCGAGTGCAAGAAGTGCCTCAGGATGGGATGCTAACAGGATCCTTGGCCAGACCAACGTTGTATGACTAGAGCGGTGATTCCTAGCTGTAGCTACCCATGTTATATTGATTCCTCATTTATTTTCAATAGACACATGATTGACACAGGGGAGAGTATCTATGACATTTAATTTGCTACTGAGTGTCATTGATGAATCAGCAGCCTGTAAGTGGCTGTTATGGAGGGTTGGGGTAGTACGGAATAAGATTCCCTTCAGTTGAACAACAGACAAATGGGAAGCAGATTGGTCTGAAGCAGGAAAATATTTCTTGGTGGCAAGGACTGTGAGCTGTAGAGCTGCTCTGGCATGGCAGCTGTGTCATTAATCCATGCTTTCCTAACCTACTGCCTGCTGTGATTTCCTCCAGTGCATGATGTACTGTGAACCGATTGCTAGATGTGACATGGGTTGCCAGTTGTCAGGCGGCAAGACAGACAGATAGACGTTCTCTGTATGTCTGGAGAGGGCAAGACCCCCTTCTCACAGGCTGCAAAAGCTGGTCATTTGGGTCTGGGGTGCAGCTTGGACATGGGTGGTATTTGGGATTGATTTCCAACTCTTTTTGATTGTCTTCTGACCCAAGAGAGTTTCTTCTCTTGCATTATGGTGTCTAGAGCTTTCAGGCAAGATTGTCTTTAGTAATGCTTGTTACGGTGGCTCAGCATAATGTGAAGGACTAGGATAGTTAATGTTACTTGCTACCCATAGGGATTCTATCAATAAGCAACTGGATATCCTGAGACATACAGAATTGGCTCATTGAGTTAAATAATAGGTTGTAAAATATCTGCAGTAAGATAATATCTGTCTAGTTACATGAGGGCTGAAAGTGACTGGCACTTTAATGTCAATGCCAGTAAAATACTTGGAATTGTGGACAAATAACTAGCACACAGCTAACAGCCTGCTCAGGAATGTATACAGCTGGTTCTTGTTTGGGTTAATGCTCATTGCTGCTGCTGTTACCACTGCATTTGAGTTGATGGAGTTATGCTTCATTTGCATACTCTGAGTGGAAATGTTGCCTTGGTGCATCATGTGTTAGTAACACATAAAAGCAGATGCTTTCACTTGACTGTTAATTTATGGAGAAAGTTTTATGGGATCATTAAGATTCACTAAGACTGAAAATGGCTTGAAGATCTTGCCAGATGTTTTGCCACATGCACTCGTCTTTGCCCAGAAATGAGGAAGAAGAAAAACCCCCAAAACCTGAAATTATTTATAGAATCACAGAATGGTTTGAGCTGGAAAGGAACTTAAGACATACAATTCCAACCCCCTCATGAGCAGGGACACCTCACACCAGACCAGGTTGCTCCAAGCCCCGTCCAGCCTGGCCTTGAACACTGCCAGGGATGGGGCAGCCACAGCTTCTCTGGGCACCCTGTGCCAGCGCCTCAGCACCCTCACAGAGAAGAGCTTCTTCTTACATCCAACCTGAACTTCCCCTGCTTCAGTCTGAACCCATCATCCCTTCTTCTGTCGCTACAGTCCCTGATGAAGAGTCCCTCTCCGGCATTCTTGTAGCCCCCTTCAGACACTGGGAGCTGCTGAGGTCTCCACGCAGCTTCTCTTCTCCAGGCTGAACAGCCCCAATGTTCTCAGCCTGTCTTTTTAGGGGAGGTGCTGCAGCCCCTGAGCATCCTCGTGGCCTCCTCTGGACTTGCTCCAACAGCTCCATGTCCTTCTTATGTTGAGGACACCAGAGCTGCACACAGTGCTGCAAGTGGGGTCTCACGAGAGCAGAGCAGAGGGGCAGGATCTCTGTGACCTGCTGCTCACACTGCTTTTGATGCAGCCCAGCACAAGGGGTGTGTTTCTGTGTGTGTACCTGTTTGTATGTATGGCTTTTGTATGCAATTAGTGTATGGATGAAGGAGAAGAGTAAGGGAAGGGGAAGTAGGTGATTGGACTAGCCTGCCTGTCAGAGTAGTTTAAGTAGGGTCCAGTTCCCTGTGAGGGGTTGCAGGCAGCATGTAGAGTGCCCGGGTATGTTCCTTTTGAACTTGCAGAAAGGCTTTCAGTCTTAAGCTTGTGTTAATAGTCTGAGCTGAGGCTCAGCTCCACTTATAGTGAAGAAATAGAAGAAGGTTTGCTGTGCTGCAGCTTGGTTTTTGGTTGTGCAGATGTATAATATACAATGTCAGCCCTTGGGTTGGGACTGACAGTATATGCTGGAATTGGCCACTGACAAGCAAAGACAGAGCAAGCAGAAACTTCTAAGGCCCATGTAATGTTCTCTGAATTAAAGACCTTTTGTATCTTCCTCTGGACTGACTGCTGCTTGACTAACTGTAACTTCAATTTTGCTTGTCTTTGTGACATAAGCAGCCATATGATAGAGAACCTGAATAAATATTTCTGTCAGTTTTGATTTGGTATCTTAAATGCTCAGGTGCAGCTTACAGGAAAAATGACAGTATCAGTCTTTGCTTCTCATACCCGTCCAAGTTTGGTCTTCCAGAAGAATGAATTGTGCCATAGGACTACATAGTCTGAACTGGGGAAGCTGGTGAGCTGTATTTGAAACCCACTTTCTCTTCACGAGCTCAGATGCTTTCTATCTCTCTCTATTGAAGGGCTGGGAGACAAAGCAAACTAAATGTTTGTTCTGTGCATGTTGTAACTGCAGTTTGAAATGTCAGATGCAGCTTATAATTAGAAACAAGAGACGGAAGCTTCATCTCTGAACATGGATTTGTGAGGAATGGCTAATTCAGAGCAAAGTATACACAAAAAGGCATGACAAATGTTTAAACAAACGTTTATAGGAGATTATCACTTAGTACTGAATGCAGTATTGTCTCACTTCTGTAATTATAAGTGCCAAGAATGATATGAAATTGACATTATACAAGAAAGTCTTTTTTGGGTTTAATTTTATTAATGTTGTTTATAGGTGGACTATATAGGCTACAGTTGATTACAAGGGTAATTTTGTTGCAGTAGTCTATAGGAGATTAATTCATAGATATCTTCATGGACTGGTAAGGGAGGTGATATTCCAAGTTTTACATGCAAAGATAAAATGTCTAGTTTGTAGGGACTCACTATGAACAAAGACTTTCTTACTTCGTCAGTGCATTCATGACAGTAGAACTTTAAGAACTATTCAGTGTACTTGGTCAGCAGCATAGATCCTGTTAGACAGAGCTTGGTAGCTGCCCCCATATGGAAAGCCAGTGCGGTCACCAGCTGTAATGCTCCCTCTTGGTCACTTTGTTCACCCTTCCCTGTGCACAGAGGCTATGAAAGCAAAAGGTACATAACTTTAACCCGGTTATTTTTTGACTGAGATGTATGGTAGATAACTGGGATTAGTTACCAACCAGGCAAAGCCTTGACATACCACCTCCAGGTAAGACACCTAGTTCACAGGATCACAGAATAGCTGAGCTTGGAAGGGACCTCTGGACGTTGTCTGGTCCAACCCCTTGCTTATGCAAGGCCAGCTAGAGCCAGTTGCGCAGGACTGCCTCTACATGGTTTCTGAATTTCTTCAGGGAGGGAGACTCCACAACCTCCCTGGGAACCTCAGGTTGCTGTGCTGGTGCATTGTCACTCACACAGGGATGAAGTGTTTCCTGATGTTCAGGGGGAACCTGCTGTGTTTCAGTTTGTGTGCATCGCCTCTGGTCCTGTCACTGGGCACCACTGGAAAGAGTCTGGCTTCATCCTCTGTGAGCTCTCCTTTCAAGTATTTTGCACATTGATAAGATCCCCCCCCGAGCCTTCTCTTCTCCAGGCTGAACAGGCCCAGCTCTCTCCAGTTACTTCTTCAACCCTGTGGCCCTTTCATGGATTCTCTCCATTATGTCCAGTATGCCCAAAGGGTGATGAATGCCCCATCCCTGGCGTGTTCAAGGCCAGGCTGGACAGAGCCTTGGGTGATGTGGTCTAGTGAGTGGTGTCCCTGCCTATGGCAGGGGGTTGAAACTGGGTGATCTTAAGGTCCTTTCCAACCCAAACCAGTCTGGGATTCTATGATCTTACATCTAGCTGCAAATTCACTGTTCCTATCCATTGTGGCTATAGCCTAAGTACCGTCACACAGCTTTCTTGCAAGCTGGCAGCTTCCTTAGAAGTTTCATCCAAGGTTACTCAGTTCTGCTGTGTCAGAACTAGGCTTTGAATCACAGACAGCTGAACCCCTAGGAGGAGGATTCACACAAAGCCGAGGTGTGAAATCAGTATGGGCTATGGCTTGCCAATTCCGTTAGGAGGACACACAGTGAACAGTAGCTGCAAGGTTATTTGAAGTGCTTTCAAAATAACTGGATGCCTGCAGGAGAAGCTTTGTAACTTCAGCCTTCTCTGCGCTAGGCTTTTACCCATCACTGTGCTTTTGCACATATTTCTGACACTGATATGGTTTATAATTGATTCTTTGCCTCGTCTTACACAGTGACAAGTGGTGCTGATCGGGGTTGCCTATGGCGAGCAAAACTCTTCTGTGTTTTTTTGTGTCTGTTGGGGGAGGTTTAGGTTAAATATTAGGAAAAAATTCTTCACCAAAGGGGTTGTCAAACTGGGGGGAGCTGCCCAGGGCAGTGGTTGAGTGCGGGGGTATTTAAAAGACCTATAGATGCGGTGCTTAGGGACAGGGTTTAGTGGTGGACTTGGTAGTGTTATGTTTATGATCTTAAAGGTCTTTTCCAACCTAAATGATTATTCTATGATTTAGAAGACCCCAAACCACAAAAGCCATCAAAAGAAGTAGAGGAAGGTGAAGCTCAAGATGTTGACACGAGTTGTAAAGGAATGATTGAGGATGAGAACCAACACACTGTTATATGCTGTATGATATTTAGGAATGAGTGGTAAAGTAGGTAAAACCAGAGTGAAGGTAAAAAATAAGAACATGTTTTGTAAAAGAAGAGAAGATACTTTTGGTATTTCCTGAGGGTTAGAAGGATCAGAAGTTACAGGTGGGTTTTAATGACAAAGCACCTAGTAAACTCAGTGCAGAATGTACATTGCCTTCAGTGAGGCTGGAATTGTTCCTGTCTTGAATGTCAGCAAAAAAAAAGTAAATCCAATTTTTTTGTTGTATCTCTAAGTTTAACAGACTTGGAACTTCCACTATCTGCAATGGAAAATGAGGTCGAACACTGGGAAAAACTTTCTCACTGGGACAGTAGTGTAGCTGGAAAAGATTTCTGCAGAAAGTGAGTTTTTCATCCTCTGGAAGCTTTAAGATCAGAGAGTCTCTACCGTGAGGTTTTGAGATACAGTTAATAGAATCATAGAATGGTTTGCGTTGGAAAGGACTTTGAGATCATCCAGTTCCAACCCCCTGCCACGGGCAGGGACATCTCACACTAAACCATGTCGCCCAAGGCTCTGTCCAGCCTGGCCTTGAACAGTGCCAGGTATGGAGCAAGTTCAGTTTTGGGAGCAGTTGTTTCAGCAGCACCCTTTGTGATTTTATAAGATTTTCCAGGAAGTAGACTTTAAAAGATGCTTGATCCTTTCTACACAGGGAGCAAAGCTTCCTTAAATTCTTGATCTCTACGCAGCACATCAAGGAAAGCAACATGTGTCCGACATAAAATCAAGAGAGTTAACAAGTTGTGCAAACTGTGTGGTTTGGTTGGTTGGGTTTTTTTTCTTTCCTTGAACTAAGGTCTCTGACAGCATGCAGCAGGTCATGGTTCCGATTTCCAAACTAGCTGTTATCAGTGCTCTTTGATCTTCTTGCTGTTGCAATTTTAGGCGCTTATTTTGACTACCAGAAGTGGCCTCTAAACTTGCTGTTGTGTGCAAGTACTGAGGTGACATCTCTGAAAAGTGCCATCCCATCTTTTGCTGCTAGACAAAAGTACACATCAAAATAGAAAGTTTGATGTGAGTGACTTTCCACTCCTTTATGAATAGGGACAGGGGCCGTGGTATCTTCCTCCAGGAGATGACACTTAAAGCTTCAGACATTGTGGCATAAGCATTCATCAGGGGTTATCCAAGTGGCTGGCACATCAGTCGTCTCCTAACTACTTTGACAGTAAAATGTAAGTAGTTGGATTGTTGTATTTTACACCCTGGAGTGGTGGCGTGGGTGTTTTGTTTGGTGTGTTGTGTGGTCTGTTGTTCTGTTTTGTCTGTGGGATTTTAGTTTTGTGAGGCAGTCAGTTGGAGAGCAATTAAATGCCTTTTAAATTCAGCAGTTGTCTTTACAGGACAATCTCTGCTAGTTTTGTTTTCAGAATCAAGTGAATGCATGACAAGACTGTACCTTTCCGGAAATCCTCATTTGTTTCAGTATGTGATGCAGAGGAAGGCTTTTCTTCCATCCATCGAGGATCTTCCTGCTGCAGCAAAACAACTTGCAATGCTTCTTGCATTCAGTTGGAATTGTTTCTTACAGCAGTGTTTTTTCCTGGTGTTCACCTAATTGTGGGTTGAATTTGCTGCCTAGGTAGATGGATTTGCCTTGTTTTGAGCAGGGAGTCCCAGGAGGGTTGACTTTGTAAAATTAGCTGTTCTGGTGTGCAATGGAGATGGCTTTGGTTTGAACCAAGGTTTCGCCAGTTTAACAAAGTTAAACTGGTGTTCGTAGAAAGTAGTTTAACAGTGAAGATGCTTGCTTCCTTCTTTAAATGTATCTTTATTTTCTACACCTTGTGACATTAATGTATTGGTTTCATGTCCTGTCCTACTAAGCTATATTTGGCCTTCTTTTACTGAAATGAATCTGGTCCTGACACTTTTCTTACATGAATACTACCTACATAGTATTAAAAAAGTCTAAACCTTGTCTGTACTGAGTATAAGGTGAAGCATGACTTTTGTAAGTGATGATGATGCCAAATGTATTCTGTAGGCTTTTAGGATAATAACTGGCAAAAAGCAGATTTTTACATGACTTTATTAGCTTCCTCGATATAATGCTTTTCACTATGAGCACAGCTACTATATAATCACTCTCTTTAGTGAGTACCCAGAGTCAATTTACTTATTTGCACTTATGTCTTGGTGGCATTTTATTGTGGAAGCAGTTATGTTTAACAACCCATTTAGGAGGTGAATAATTCTACTCTGCTGTTGTAGCCATTTCCCAGTGGCCATCCATGACTTGTCAGATAGTAATTTTTCCAGAGGGTGCTGTTTTATGTCTGTGACCAGAGGCTAAATTGTAGTTCAACAAAATAGCAAAGAGAGAGCGTTGAGGGTCTGATGAATTTGAAACGACCCATTTCTCCTGCAGTTCAGGAAAATGAGGGGAGATGGATGAAGCAAGTGACTTGCAATGGGGCTTCACTGACAAAGCAAGAGCTGTACTCAAGCACTGTTCACCAGTCACCACTGTGGAGGTTGCCGGCACAACACATGAGATCTGCAGAAGTGGCAGTGCCCGGTGGTTTCTGAAAGATAGAAGCAAAGGGGAGAGCAGCTCTACTATTTTTCATGCAGCAGCTGCTGCCAAGAAACTTCAATTGAACATAATCTCTTATTGCTTGTGGTTTCTTTGGCTTAGGGATGATGTAAGTTAGACCACAACTGCACTTTTGCTGAACTGATTCTGATGTGACCTATCCCTGCCTCTGGCAGCAGAGAACTTTTGTAGTGTAGATTTTGTGCCTTTTTGTTTTGTTTTTTAACTGAGTATGGATACTGTAAGCAGATGGAAACCACCTACTGGAATTGCAGATGGAAAATAAGGTAGCCATTCATGTCACTCGTGTGTTGGAGGCAAAATCAGCATGCAGCTAAGAACTTATGAGTAAGCGAAAGATTGCTGTTAAACGTTCTTAATAGCCATAGGATTATAGAATCATAGAATATGTTAGGAGGAAAACACAGGAGTTGACCTCTGTGGAAAAGGTCTGCATTACTGTATATATTAACAGCATTATATGTGTATTACAGCAGTTAGCTGTCAGTATCTCAAGTCCTCTGAGCCTTGTAAAGAGCAAGGTAGTTACATTTGGTTTGGTTGGTTCAGAATCTGTCATGGAGCGTGGGTTGCCAGGATTCCTGCTGCAGAGTGTGACCCATGAGCTGCAGAAGCTTTGGAGCAGAGGGGCGGGGCTGAAAGCTGTTGGTAGGGGTGGAGGTGGATGGAGCTGCTGAGATCCTTGTAGGAAGTCCTGAGTTGTCTCTTAATACCTACTTGCTTGTACATTTGGGCTTATATAGATGGTAAATGTATAGATGAAATGGGACCCTTGTGGCCGCTTCCCACAATGAAATCCCTTGTGTCTCCAAGGTGTGATTCATGAGAGCTTTTGTCATCCCTTTCCTGTTGATGATCTCTGGAGTTTCTCTGTGAGTGTCCTTGGCAATGTCTTGAAGCTGTCTCAATCAGGATGCTGGTGTGAGGCTTTTCCAGCTGGGAAGGTTGGCCATACCTGTTTTAAATAGTTTGCTAGATCATATTTGGTGCTTGTAAGCATCCAGATATGTTTCCAAAGATGCAATCAGACCTTCAACAGGAAAGGTTAAATAAGCTTTGAGCATGAATATGATTTAGCAACACGGGTTTCTCCATCTGTCACTTGGCCTTGTCTCTGTGCTGCAGAAGTCACCATCCAGATATTAAGGGTACACAGAGAAAAGCTGTGGGGTCTAAGGGCATTGATTTGGTGTCTTTTCCTTTCCTAATTAGTAGAATAGAGATGATCAGAACATTTCCTTGTTGCAAGAAAGAAGCAAGGATGCTCCAAAATCGAGCTCCGTGAACAAGGAGATAGACTAAGACACTAAGTATTTCATACATGTGGAATGCTTTGAAAATGGAAAGTGAGACAGGAAACAGGATTTTCCAGTATGGTTTTTTCCTCTGGGAGTTTAAGGCATAGTTTGAGGATTTGGTAGTTGCTTTGTGGCTTACCTGCTTTTCCTGACTATTCTAGGATAAAATGGTGGTTGGTGTAATTTGTGAGCCACGAGAGTCTATTGATTTCTAGCTGTACTTTGAACAATAGTACCTAACTCAGTGCAAAATTACAGCATTTGCAGGGCCCTTTATTAGGCCCTTTATTTGGGACTTGCTCTTTCGTCATCAAAAATGCTCACAAAGCATCAAACAACACTGAGCTGGGTAGAAAATGGGGAAAGCAACCAAACCAAACTACAGCGTGCCATAGGTTAACATGAGACATTGTGCTCTTAACTTGATTTCTTGTTAGAAGTGGAAATAAAAATGAAAGTTATGAGCAGTGTCTTAAAATGGAGTGTAAACTTCTGAAAAAGGAGGATTTTTGTATTCTGTTTAAACAAATGGTTTATAAGGATTTTCAACTGAGTAGTGGGGGTGTTTGGGGTTTATTCTGATATAAAAGTGATTGGGTTTTAGCATTAATTTAATATCTAGCTCTTGCTTTTACTCAAATATTACTGCTAGTGCCTTTGAAAATAGAATGTAAGGGGTTTATGGTTCTTTTTAACCTTATCATTAAGGGTGAAACAGTTTATAAACCAAACAAACTTCAGGTTTTTATAGTAACTCTTATTATCTAATTCTAGAGTTTTTAATCCGTTGACCTGAGTGGGAGCAGATTTGCTTCTGGTTTTCACATGTCAGGAAGCATTTGTCTTTGCTTGAAGGGTTGGGTGAATAAAGCATTTTATTTGTTTGTTTTGCTGCTGAACCAAGTAACCACAAATGCTCATTAGGTTTGTTCTGATACAAATCTTCATCTAGCTTAGTTTTTCAGTTTGAAAGGTGCAGTGCCTCTGGCTTCAGCTTGGTTTCATGTCGCATGGGAGCGCATCACTTGCATCTGTGCGTTGGTGCAAGGCAGCATCAGTAAACTGAATTAATAGCACTCACTAATGTTTGGAGGGGGAGAGGAAAGCCTTGGAATCCTCTTGGTTAGAGGAAGGGCTTGAATCTCATTCTTGCCTGGAGCAATATCCTTTAGACAATAGTTGGGGCTGGTAACAACCCTTCCCTGTAGATTGTAATTGGATTTTTAGTTGAAAGCTTTGATTTAGTCCATTCCCTTTAGCAGAGTGAGTGGAAATCAAGAATAATTTGAGAGGCTGAAACTCTGGGAGAGTTTGGGTTACTGTTTCTAGTAAATATGTTTGGTACCTCTCCCCCCTTCCTATCCCACTTGATTGGAAACTTCCCACAGTATTGCTGTTGCACCCGATGTCACTAGCTGTCAGGGAAAGCAGTGGCTCTCAGCTTATTCTGCTCTTGTTCCTGAAGAGGGGGACTGAGGTATCTGGGGAAAGCAATGCAGGGTGACAGATCTGCCTTCACTCCCTGCCAGTGTCTCTTTTACGTGAGGTGTGTATCTAGGAGCAGATTTTAACCCCCTGGGAAGGAAGAAGCAGTGCGAAAGGCTGAAGCAGGAAGAAAGGAAGGGAAGATTAAAAACTGCCTTTGAAGTTGCACTTTGAACCAGCGTATGAATCCTTACAAATGTAGTGTGAAGGAATTGCAAACGTTGCTGCTGTGCTCTCTCAGTTACTGTGGAAAGAGGGGAAGTAATGCTACTCCAACTCTTCCGACTGGGATCTGAGGGATAGCAGAGCTACACAAGTTGTCTGCCACCACACTAGGGATCCATGGCAGGGAGGCAGCAGAGGAGGAATGTTCGGACTCCCGGTCCAGCACACAGCTGAATGCATTTCCCCTAAAAACAAAAGCGCTTGTGCAATATTTTGTGTCTGCTGGAGAAAAAGAGCAGAGAGTTTGATCCCCAAATTCGGATTGATTCCTAGTCAGACAACTGAAGTGACAGGCAGAAGTAGTTGCTTCCTTAGAAGAAGTAGATCTTTCAGTAGCACAGGAATGCTTTTGGACTGCGCAGAAGCACTTGTGGAAAAAAATAGTGTTTATGAAGAGATTTAGAACTATTTCTCTTTCATGAGCTATTTACTTCTTCAGCTGAGCTAACATCTATTAAACATTCATTCTGAGTAAAATACCCTCAAGAGTCAATTTAGGTAAACTGCAGTACCTCTTTCTAGGCTAAAAATTGCTTTGCATAATGCATGTAGAGAAATCCATTAAATTATTCCCTTCCTGTCAGTCTTTAATTATATGTTGAGATTAATTTTATGTTTTTTATGAGGAAGTAGGGATGGGGGGAAGAAAGCTCCTTTGTCAGCTGCATAAAGGGACAGTCAGAGTTTTTGTGTGTGAGTTGGGGGTTTTTAATCATGTCTTCAATTTTCTGAAGTTGAATATGTTATCCTGACTGCAAACTTTCACGCTCACATTGTCATTACCTATAGGCTAATAACCTTTAGAGCTTTGGCATTTTCCAGTGTGGCAACCTGCAATGTGTGGAAGAAGGCTGAAGACAGTGACTTCAGTCATGTACACAGGTAGCTTGTCCTTTACTTCAGACGCTGTATGGCATGTTTTAAAACCATGTGGCTGCAGCGGTGGATGATGTTTGAGAATTAGCATCACCTCTGGTTACTGTTTTTGTGGTCTCCGAGCCTTGCCCTGATGCCATTGACACTGTCTTACAAGTTCAGCTTTACTCTGCATTTGGGTGTTACCAGGTGTTTAAAACCCTGAAGTTTAAGACCTACCTGTTTAAGGAGTAGGTCATTAAGTGGCACAAAGAACTGGTGCACGTCAGAAGCTGAGAGAGATCATCAAGGGTCAGGACCAGAACCCACTGAATTCAGGGAATGTTTTTTCCTCTGTCTGTAGTTTATTTTTGGTGAGATTATGCAGTTTTGCACATGTTGGGTATTCATGTGTATGTCCTAACATTTTGTTATGAGGATGTTCTAAAGCGACAAAACCAAAAACACCATTTTGGGACTTTGTGCAAGGTTTCTTTGATCATTTAAATGTGTTAATTCAAGTTAAATGATTCAGTATTGCAAGGGAATAACAGAAGCCTATCAGTCAATGGTAACATTGCTTTTGTTGCTACAGTTGTCCAGTAAAGCTAATACTTACCTGTACTTCAGTGAATCCATACTCCTCCTCAGTAATATCAGCTATTTCTAAGCCTAAGAATGGGATTGAAGTAACCGGTCCCTGGCTCTGAACTCTGGGTCATGTTGAGCATCCATGTTACTGAGTCAGTGGAGTCATGCTAGCTCTCCATGTTTATGCTCTCAACTCTTAACTGCATCTCCTTTAGACTACTTTAGTTGAATATATACTTCAGTTATATACTTTATATATAGTTGAATATATACATTAGTTAAAAATAAAAAAGAAAAAATCTTTGACTGCAAACCTTTATTTTACTGCACTGTTTGAAGTTGATGTCATCTTCTGGTACTTGCCACATTTCCTGGGATTGTTCCTCTGCAGCTCTGCAAGCAGAATGGATGTGTGAAAATCATAGAATCCCAGAGTGGTTTGGGCTGGAAAGGACCTTAAGATCGTCCAGTTCCAACCCCTGCCATGGGCAGGGACACCATCTGCTAGACCATGTCGCCCAAGGCTCTGTCCAGCCTGGCCTTGAGCACTGCCAGGGATGGAGCATTCACCACTTCTTTGGGCAGCCTGTTCCAGTATTCTAGTCTGCTTCAGATGAAATCTGTGAGACCAGTTTAACCTGCTTTGCATGTGGGAGCGGGTTTGAGTTAGCGCACTGACTTTGCTGGAAGGAGATTGAAGAGTACTTCCTACCAGCCCTAGGGAAGGGGCAGTGACAGCACAACTGAAGAGGACTTCTTTGTAAAGCCTATGATTCATTGCCACAACAATACAGGTTAAAAATGTTAAAGCATGTAAAAGTGCTCAAGCAGGTTCAAACTGTACTAGTAGGTTTGGTTTGGTTTGGTTTATACCTGTAAAGACCATTGCAGAGGAGTTCTTACATTTTGGTGTCCCAGTAAAGTCCTTTGAGTGTAGGTAAAGGCCCAGTGTTGCTTCCTCCACGTCATCTATCTCTGCTTGATAAGAATCCACCCTTATCAGGTTACGCAGCAACAGCTTGCTCTACTCCGAGTCCAGCTGACCAAGTTTAAACCTATTTTCAGGCAGGCAGTTCTATGTAAGCAAGGTTTATCTCTGTAGACATCCAACAAGCCCAGCCAAGCTGGCTTGAGATGATATTAATTGTTGGTGGGTTCTGTTTGGTTGGGTTTTTCCTCCCTCTTTCCCCCTCTACTCTGTGTACTGTACTGTGCTGGTAGTATTCTGGCAGTCAGACCAGTTCAGAACACAGATTTTATTTCCTACTTGTTGTTTTCTCACTGATGACACTTTTGCCATCCATCTTTCTTTATAAAATACTCAAATTGAATTCTAGGAACCATATTTTCCCAGCTAAAAGTCAAGGTTTTTCTCAACAGGAGGTGGAGGCACAGTATTTATTGCCACATAAGAGTGTCGCTGTAAAAGGTGTTTCGCATTCATTTTTTTCCCTTGTTGTTCTTTCCAGCAGCAATCTGGAAGTTTGGTGGGTTTTTTCCCCCAAAATAGTTGCTTAAAATTCGTAATGTTCATATTTTCATATTTCTATACATGAATGGCATTATTTAAAGCTGATAGACAGGAAGAAGTAGCAGAGCTCTTGGCAAAACAAGCTCGTATTATATAAAAAAAGGAAAATGCAGAACTAATGTTGTAATCAGTTACGTACAGCTGAGCGTACTAAATACAGCAGTCGAAGTAAGGTAGTTTGTTTTAATAATGAACGTATTTAACCTTTGGAAGTACTTGTTATGGACGCAGCGAATTCATTATAAGTCTTACTCATACTGTCTGTCTTTGAAAAAGTTTGTCCTGTCAGTGATAAATCAGAGGCTTGCTTTAAAACATGGGCAAAATGTTGGTTATTCACTTTTTGATGCAGAGTATCGAGCTGCTTGTTCACAGTGCTCTTTTCTGCCCTTCAGATGAGAATCTGATTGCAGAATGATGACTCGAGTTGCTGTCTTTGTCGGGTTGGATTGCCTATTTGTGTTGTATTCTACATGTGTTATACTGCACTCACCTGGCTACATCATGCCTGGGGTCTGGTGTAATTAATATGCCCACTCTGTACAGTAGAGTCTTGCAGGTGTCAGTGGAAAATGAAGTTGGGAAGGAAAAGCTCAGTTTGTTGCTCTGCTCAGGTGTTAGGCGAGGGTTGATCTGATGATTTAGCAGCAATGATACAAGAAACCAGAGGAAGACTTCTACAGTGATTCGTTTTCTCATCTCTGGCAGCCATAGAAACAGATCCTGGAGTCTGTATTTGTAGTTACACTCTGATACTGTGTCTACAGTATATTGGGTAATAAAATGTGAGAACACGTCTTCCTTAGAAGCTACTGGTTTGTGAAGTAATAAGATTTGTGAATATACATAAATATATATATATATGAATGTGTATTTCCTCCCTGTTGTCTTGACACTTCAGAATTGTGTCTGCAACTCTGCTCAACATCTTGTGCTTTGCTGATGGCATTAGAGTCAAGTGAACCTGCCTCAGAGTCAGCATTTTGCCTATGGGATTGTGCCACAAAGGGCTATGGGGAAGGTAAAACTGCCAAAGAAATCTCTAGATATGTTTGCATCAAAGGTTTCCAAAGCATCACAAAAACAAATGTGTTTAAGTCAGGTCTCTTTGAGGATGTGCTGGGGAGGTGCAGGGGCACTAACTATTTGTTCACTGTATTATAAGTGGCAGTAGTATCTCATTTTAGACTTGCCCTGACCTGAATCTGTCATCTGTATGAAAAGCCTGTTTTAAAGAGCCTGGAGACCAAAGAATGCTTTTCCCAGCCTCTCCTGTACCTCATTTGGTTCTTTATATTAATAGATGTAAGTAAAATACAAACAGTATGCAGACTGCGGTAGCTGAGTAAATGTTACAGGCTGGTGGGTGTTCTAAAAAGAAAAAGCTGTTTTAGGAAGGGCTGCTTTCTTCTTTGTGAAATTATAAGTTGCCAGTCTCAGTGGGTATTGTAGCCCTGTCAGATGCTGCTCATGAATCAGAAAAGGAGATGGGAGAGTTGTTGGAAGGGCTGATTCTGAAAGACTCGGTACACGCAAGATGAATTTTGAATGACGAGGTAGAGCTCTGCTTTAGATCACTGGTGCTTGTATGGAGGCTCATCAGTGTCGTGCGCTGGTGTGACTTTGCTTGGTGCAAGAACTCCTTGTGGTCTGTGTAAGAGGCTGCAGAGGGTTGCTCATAGGTTACCTGTCAGCAGGCCGCTCACCTGGCCCTGATGCTTTGCTCTGAGGGATGTGAGGCACTGGAACAGGGTGCCCAAAGAAGTGGTAAGTGCCCCATTCCTGGCAGTGTTCAAAGCCAGGTTGGACAGAGCCTTGAGTGACCTGATCTAGTGTGAGGCCTCTCTGCCCATCGCAGGGGTTTGGAACTGGATGATCTTAAGATCCTTTCCAACCCAAACCATTCTATGACTCTATGATGTGTGCTGTGGTTGGTGGCATCCAGTGAGGCTGCTGCTGGGGGTAGCATGTAAAGAGTCTGCACTCAGTAATCCTTGAATGAAACAAGGTGGCTCAGCTCAGGGTGGCATTGAAGTGCAGGGATTTGCTATTTAAAAACGCGAACCAGGCAGGTAAAAACCCACAAACTCCCACAAACCTGAAAAATGTCCCTATTTCCTCTGAATTGCTTCCATCTCCCTTCCTCCCTGGCTCTTGGTTTGGCCTGTGCTCCAGAAAGTCTGCAATTCCCCTCATACGGCAAAAGAGATGGGGGCAAAAGACCAGTGGGTGACAGCCCTTGATGGCTCTGTCAGGTTGGCACATGAGTGCCCATTTTATGTCAAACACCATCTTCACAGCTGTGCAGTAGTTGAGTGGCATGCTCTGAATGCTTCTGGTGCTGGTATCGCATCTCTTGTCATTCAAAGCACATCTAGATAATGATCGTAGAATATTATGTGACCAGTACAGTAACTGTGTTACTAATGCACTGCTCGCAATACTACTAAATTGAATTGCCTCTACATTAACAATGGAGAGAATTGCTTCTAATTCACACACTAAAGGGTTGTCACTGTGGTCATGCTTGAATTCACCTTTGTTGGCACTGGCAGTGCATTGCTTTCTTTGCAGCCCTGTTATCAGGGCATCTTGGATAGAAGCTGGAAATGTGGAGGATTTGAAAACGGCAATCTGGAAATATTGGTGTGAATGCTTCAAAGTGCTGGAGTGGAGGGAAATGCCCAGGAAATCCTTGATTTCACCCTATTTCCCTCCACAAGAGGTGCCTGTATACCTCTGAAGTGCTGGTATGGTGGGTATCTCAGCAGGAACTGTCCTTTTAATGGAGAGCAAGTGTGTGATTATCATCTTTTCTATTCAACTTACGTGGACTGGTTTCTCAGTTCAAATTCAGCGAAGTCTCTCATGCAAGTCCTTGTGATTAGTTATTGCCCTTACTGAATGTCATTTTGAAATGAAAAGGCTGAAAAGCTCCAACACAGGATCTTTGCTGGGCCTTTTTATTGAGCAGGCCAGTCCTTTCAATCAAGTTACTGAATTGCTCTTCTATGAGGCATGGCTTGGTCTCCTGAGTCTCGAGGAGCTTGGTTGCAGGGAGAGGAGCATGTTAAACCTATTCTAATTTAATGATCTATGTTCAGAAAAGGTAAAATAGCTGTTAAAATAAGTAAGTAACAAGAAATCAATTTTTAAAGGAATTACTAAGTTTGCAAATATACTTTGTCAATTTTTCATAGTAAATTCAAGTATTAAGGTAATACAGTTTTCAAGGTTTTGATTTATACGGCCAATTTTACAGTTCTGCTTTACTCTGTAGAGCAGGGTAAAGTGGTGTGTAAAAGTCATCCTGGGAAGTTTATTTGTTGTGGTTGTCTGAAACTGCACTCTCAGCCCAATAAACCCTGCTATATAGAGGCTGTGCACCCTTTGGGGGGACAAGGGGACCATGTTGTCTGCTTGGTGCTGAGAAAATGGGGGAAAAAAGCCTTGCTGAAATTCCTCAATGAGATACAGAATCTGTTAGGAAGTTGCACTGGGAATTTAAATGGGGCTTTCCCAAATGTTGTTCCACTGACCTATCATTCTGAGTAACCTTTCCTGATCAAAGCTAATGTGAAGAGAAGAGCTAACAGCAAGCATCTGTAGCGCTGGATACTCGAATCCTATGTCGGCACTGGTGTGTATCAGTGGGAAGCTGGGCACCAAAATGAATGTGGAGCTGTCCTTAACTCTTTATTTAGTGTTGCATTTCATTTTAAAAAGAAAAAGAAATAGCAGTTACCTGAAGCTAATAGCATCGAAGTTCTATACTGAGGTTTGCATTGTCGCACCTCATGCTGTAACCATACGAGGAGGTATGTGTTAAGTATAGGAGTGAAGTAGCTTCACTGTAATTGTGTTCTCTCTTGTATAACATGGAGGAAGGATGTGAGCAATTGCAAACATGCAGCTTAATTCTATGGACTTCTTAGAACTGCTTCATCTTAAAGACTAGATCGATTTAGGGGACTGTACCAGTGCTAGTATGCCGGAAGGTTTAAAATAGTCTAGAACTTCCAGAAGTCTCAGATCAGAATGGGCATATGGAATTAATCATGCCAGGAGATCATGATGAGTAACTGAATACAAAAATCCATTTAGGAGCCTCTAATGAAAGAACATGGGCAAGGGTAGAGCAGTTGATGTCATCTACCTGGACTTGTGCAAAGCGTTCGACACTGTCCCACACTGACATCCTTGTCTCGAAGTTGGAGAGACATCAATTTGATAGGTGGACCACTCGGTGGATAAAGAACTGGCTGGATGGCCTGCACGCAAAGAGTTGTGCTCAATGGCTCAATGTCCAGCTGGAGACCAGTAACGAGTGGTGTCCCTCAGGGATCGGTGCTGGGACCGGTCTTGTTCAACATCTTTGTCGGTGACATGGACAGTGGGATTGAGTGCGCCCTCAGCAAGTTTGCCAATGACGCTAAGCTGTGTGGTATGGCTGATATGCTGGAGGGAAGGAATGCCATCCAGAGGGACCTTGACATGCTTGTGA
Organism: Myiopsitta monachus; assembly: GCA_017639245.1. Taxonomy (NCBI): domain Eukaryota; kingdom Metazoa; phylum Chordata; class Aves; order Psittaciformes; family Psittacidae; genus Myiopsitta; species Myiopsitta monachus. The sequence goes on from CM029928.1 coordinate 5,129,950, forward strand.
GGTGGGCTGATGCCAACCTGATGAAGTTTAACCATGCCAAGTGCAAGGTCCTACACCTGGGTCGGAGCAATCCCAGGCACAGCTCCAGGTTGGGCAGAGAAGACATTCAGAGCAGCCCTGCGGAGAAGGACTTGGGGGTGTTGGTTGATGAGAAAATGAACATGAGCCGACTGCAGTGTGTGCTTGCAGCCCAGAAACCAACCGTATCCTGGGCTGCATCAAAAGCAGCGTGACCAGCAGGGTCGAGGGGGGTGATCCTGCCCCTCTGCTCTGCTCTCGTGAGACCTCACTTGGAGTATTGTGTGCAGTTCTGGTGTCCTCAACATAAAAAGGACTTGGAACTGTTGGAACAAGTCCAGAGGAGGCCACGAGGATGATCAGGGGACTGGAGCACCTCCTGTATGAAGATAGGATGAGAAAGTTGGGGCTGTTCAGCCTGGAGAAGAGAAGGCTGTGTGGAGACCTCATAGCAGCCTTCCAATATTTGAAGGGGGCTATAGGGATGCTGGGGAGGGACTCTTCATGAGGGACTGCAGTGATAGGACAAGGGGTAACGGGTTCAAACTTAAACAGGGGAAGTTTAGATTGGATATGAGGAAGAAATTCTTTACTGTGAGGGTGGATGAGGCACTGGAATGGGTTGCCCAGGGAAGTTGTGAATGCTCCATCACTGGCGGTGTTCAAGGCCAGGTTGGACAGAGCCTTGGGTGGCATGGTTTAGTGTGAGATGTCCCTGCCCATGGCAGGGGGTTGGAACTGGATGATCTTAAGGTCCTTTCCAACCCGAACTATTCTATGATTCTGTAACATAGAAAACATGGAAGAGCTCTAATGTGCTATGGAGACTTCAGTTTTAGCTTCCTGACACTGGTACATCAATCTGTTAAAGTAGCTTTTTTAGAAGAATTTAATGAATAAGTGCTTCTATATTAAGACTTCTGTCTTTGCCTGCCTAACCCCTAGATCTTGCCATTTCCCCGTATTTAAGTATAAGCAGCACACATCACATCCCTATCTAGAATGCCTTAAATAGAGCTGACAGAACCGATCTTCCTGCTGCCCACTGTGTGGCAAGGGCTTTTTCGTGTTTTCTCAGTTTTCACTGTGACTCTGAGGTCTGGCAAGATAGAGCTGGCAGAACAGAAAGGATGTGGGCTGCTCAAGGTTAATTCTGTCCCTGTTTCATGAAGGTGCTTTTATCTGGAGAATGTTGGGGTTTTGCTTGTTTTCCATCAGCCCTTCTTGAATGCAAATGCCTGGATAAACGTTCTGGTAATTCTAATTTAGTTATTTAACCTAGGACAATAATTAAGCTTTGTGTGCTTTAAAAACTCTCATAGCTGGGTCTGGAGCACAGTGTGATAAGGAATGCTCAAGGGACCTGGGGGATTCAGTCTGGAGAAGAGAAGGCTCAGGGGGACCTGATCGCTCCCTACCAGCTGCCTGACAGGAGGTTGTAGTGAGGTGAGGTCGGTCTCTGCTCCCAAGGAACAAGGGACAGGACAAGAGGAAACGGCCTCGAGCTGCCCCAGGGGAGGTTTAGATGGAGCTGAGGACCAATTCCTTCCCCAGAGGGTGCTCAGGCATTGGAACTGCTGCCCAGGGCAGGGCTGCAGTCGCCGTCCCTGCAAGTGGTCATACAGCATGGAGACGAGGCCCTCAGTGCCATGGGTTAGTGGTGGCCTTGGCAGTGCTGGGGTAATGCTTTGATTTGATGATTTTAATAGACGTTTCCAGTCTGGTTGATTCTATGAATCTATATCGCACCGGCACATGTGGCTGAATAATTGATCTGAGAAGTGAACAGGAAACCTTAGCAAATGGTATCACACAGTGTGAAGACATAAATATATGTGCTATACAGACTTAGTGTAGGATCCTCATCATCCTGTAGGTGACAATCAGTACAAATGGCTTTACCCCAGAGCAGTGTGTAAGCATACACCTCTTCTTTCCAGTGCTTTTTAAGGAATGTTTTTGCTGTATGGTGAAATTACTTTTTTCAGTGCTGTTGTCTTAATGTGACTTTGTAGTAAAGGGCTGAGTACTCCAGTTATTTTTATTTGCAGGTCTAATATGTTAAGTATTTTCCAGGTCAGCATTAATTTAAATGTATGGTGGTTGTGGGTGACAGCCTATGCTTTACATAGAATCACAGACTGGTTTGGGTTGGAAAGGACCTTAAGATCATCCACGGGCAGGAACACCTTCCTACCAGACCAGGTTGCTCCAAGCCCCGTGCAACCTGGCCTTGAACACTGCCAGGGATGGAGCAAATTCACCACTTCTTTGGGCAACCTGAAGTATATATATTCATATATAGGCTTGTGGAATTCACTTATTACCACAGGTTAGTTGCTGGCCCCTCTTTGGTAGGTGCCAGACAATTAAAGCAAATTCAGGCACCAGAAGAGAAGGCATAAAGTTTCTATGTTATGCTCGATTTTTTAATGAAAGCCAGTGGGAGTACTGCACAGTGCTAGGAAGCCTATTTTGTAGAGCAGCTAGGTAAGAAGTAGTCTCAATGTGAAAGGAGCTATTGATCTTCCTGAAACTTACCCCTTTCTTGACTGTGTTTGTCTGAAGATACTGACTTCCTTTTTGAAGGACACTATTGAGGATCATGACAATTTTTTGATTGGTTTTGGGGTTTATTTAGGTATAAATATAAATACATTTTTATCATCAGCTGCTTAAGAGGATTTAAATTTCCTGTGGCAAAAAACTAAAGCCATTGCGGATGTAAGTCTGGTTAGAGCCAGTTGGAAATGATGAATAACGCTGCCAAATGTTGCCTGAACAGAGGAACTGGGTGAAATAGGGCAGGATCAGTTTGAAAGTACCAGCTTCCAATGCCTGTTTTGAACATCAGATTTGGAAGGCAAACATGTCACCAGTCGGTAGACTGCTTCACCTGCAGAATGGTTCTGCAATGTTAAAATTAGGCTTTTAGACTCCTAAAATAGTGCCTCTTTTGGGTTTGAGCAGCTGATCTCTGGCGGTCCCTTGCAGTCTGAAGTTACTCTGACTCTACCTTCTTTAATCTGGCTGAAACTAGTTGGTAAATTTAATTTCAACTCCTTTTGCTTCCCATGCAGATCTACTTTGTGAATAATATACTGCTTATTTAGAGCAGGCAGTTGCTTTTTTCCTCCCCTTAATAATGATTGTGAATGGAAAGGTACAAACTGAAGGAGGACTGTGCTGCTAAAAAGAGTGTCAATACTGTGGGCGTATAATCAGAAGTTAAGATGAGCTGACGCTTGCATCAGCTATGTAAAGAGTTCTGTTGTTTGGCACAGATTTGCTTGAAATCAGTGGCAACTATATCGGCATTTCCTTTTTACCCTTTGTCTTTCAGTCTTTTATATAACCCATAAATTCACTTCAGTCTAGCAGAAACCTCTCCTTGTAGAGCTATTTCCATACAGTGCAACTGTAGTGCAGTCTCTCTGATTTTGTCATTCGTTTTTTGTATTGAGAGTATAACCCCACTGTTGACATGTTATTGAGGTCTCTGCACTCAAAGGTCAGCTCTTCCTGGAGTCTCCTTTCGTCTGGAAGATGGCATATATTAAAATTTTATAACAGTTCCCATGAGTTCCAATCCTATAATCTTGGGATCAATCTGGCTGCCCTTCTTCACAGCCTATCACGTGCAATAAATGCCTTAGTGAGCAATAAAGAGATGGGAATTAGATCATTGCAAGCAAGACATGTTTGCATAAAGGTTTAAACCTGGCCACAGTTGTTCTGATAAGGCTCCTTTCACTTCAGGTGGAAGGAGCTGCTAACACTTTCACATATGAACCAGCTGATCTTATGAAATAAGATACAGTAAGTATGGGTGCCTTTGGATGCAGGGCTATCACAGAATGGTTTGGGTGGGAAAGCACCTCAAGATCATCCAGTTCCAAGCCCCTGCCACATGGCAGGGACACCTCACACTAGGCCATGTCGCCCAAGGCTCTGCCCTGCGCAGCCTGGCCTTGAACACTGCCAGGTATGGGGCAGCCACAGCTTCTCTGGGCACCCTGTGCCAGCACCTCAGCACCCTTACAGGGGAAGAACTTCTTCCTTATATCCAACCTGAACTTCCCCTGTTACAGTTTGAACCCTTCACCCCTTGTCCTAGTCGCTACAGTCCCTGATGAAGAAGAGTCCCTCTCCAGCATCCTTGTAGCCCCTTTAGACACTGGGAGCTGCTCTGAGTTCTCCATGCAGCTTCTTTTCTCCAGGCTGAACAGCCCCAATGTTCTCAGCCTGTCTTTGTATGGGAGGTGCTGCAGCCCCTGATCATCCTCGTGGCCTCCTCTGGACTTGCTCCAGCAGCTCCATGTCCTTCTTATGTTGAGGACACCAGAACTGCACACAGTGCTGCAAGCGGGGTCTCATGAGAGCAGAGCAGAGGGGCAGCATCACCTTCCTCGACCTGCTGCTCTCCCTGCTTTTGATGCAGCCCAGCACACGGGGGGTTTCTGGGCTGTGAGGGCACGCTGAAGTGGCTCATGTTCAGTTTCTCATCTATCCTTTTAGCTATAATTTCTTTCACTTCATGGTCTGCTCTTTGTATACAGTTAGAAAAGAAATATTCTTCTCGTAGGGTATGAATAGATAACTTCACCTGGATTTCAGAGGAAAAACGGCATTGCCATTCTCAAGAATCAGTATTCTGTTCCCAAGAACAGCATCTGCCCTTTCCACTTCTCTCTCCGTATCTTTGCTTTGGATTTGCTCTTCAGTTTGGTGAGTGCAGTTTCTGGGAGAACTAGAGTTGGGGAGCTGTTTGGAAGGGATTCCAGGTCATCCAGGAATCTGCTTGCTTTTACTTGTGTGTGAGAACACTGGCCATGGTAGTCTAAGCAAGGTCTCTGGGTTGGCAGTTTTGCTGGGGGCAGCCTTGACGGCAGAGGCCAGAATCCTTCTTGCCCTTCAGTCACTGTAAAAAGAGGGGATTGGATAAACACCCGTGGCTGAAAAACTGGATTTCAGATGTTTCCCTCAGAAAACTTTAGATAAGGTCAAGGCAATTAGTTCTTTCCTACAGACTTACTCCACTGTGGCTTACACAATGGGCTGGTGCCTCTGGAGAGTATTATGCCCCTGGACGTTATGATGTGGATAATAAGATTAGCTTAAAAGCTTGAAGAGAGTCACTAAACTCCTATTTGCAGCGTGGGATAAGTTTTTCTCAACCAGCATGACTCTTCATAATTGATTGCATGTTTTAAAATGTCAGGCAGTGTCCTGCTAAGTTTATTGATGAATGCAATGGGTGAAATGCAATGTTAAGGGAAAAAAACTACCACAGCATCTAGCAAACAAATCATGGGGTTTTTTTAAATCTCCTCTTATCAGTGGTCTCTTTGAAGGATGCCGCAGCGTATCTTTGAGAACAAATATTGTAGCTCACTGAGTACTCGTGAGTGAGTAAGATGTCTGTTCTCTTGGCCAGCTCTTTAACAGGGAGGATGTTGCCAGGGCCAAAACCCCATGAGGAGACTATTTGGATGAGGTGCTCCTTTTTACTTTTGTGAAGAAACCAAACCGTCAAATACTTTAACACTAAAGAGATTTATTGAGTTGTGCCACAGTTGTGAAGGGTTTAGATAGCTCCTATCACCACCATTTGATGTGATAAGTGCCCCACTGGGAATGATTGATCGCTCAGGGTTTCTTGGTGGATAAACATGTGAACTGGACTGAGAGGTAGTGATTGAGCTGCCAGGTGCTATTACAGCAACTTGTGACAATTCCAGGATTAGGTGATCCTGTACTCTCATGTAATGTGATTGCTTTTCGGATTTAGGAGAGGGGGAAAAGAGGTAGCATCTTAACAGCTGTCTCACCTCATGCAGGTGTGGCATTTGCCCAGCAAAATAAACAAATGGCAAATGATTTCTGTCCCCTTCTCCACTCCGATGTCTATATATAACTGCAGACCTGCCACCTTCTGTTCTCATGGATAAATGAATAATTAAGAAAACCCAAAGAAAGACACGTGGTTTAAATGAAGCACTTAATTTCTTCAGAATGTGGAGAACCTTTCACAGTGTGAATTGAGGAGTCATATGAAATGAATGCAGGCAGCAGTGCTAGCAGAAGTTCAACTTGGTGAATGCTGAAAGTGAGTTTAAATGTTATTTTAAAGAAGTACTGCTCAAAGTACTTCTTTGAAAGTACTTTGAGAACTCAAAAGGGGTTGGTTATCTTCTGATATGTCAGGTGGGGGAGAAAAATACCTCTCTTAGTGTAGGTATAATCTGATGTTAACCTAAAACTTTACTTGTTTTCTTCTGAGCATATACTTTTCTTGCTGCAGATTTCACAACACTGTCTTCACAACGGTGTCATCTTGGGTGACATGGTCTAGTGTGAGGTGTCCCTGCCCATGGTAGGGGGTTGGAACTGGATCATCTTAAGGTCCTCTCCAACCCAAACCATTCCGTGATTCTATGATCCATCCACTGAACAGTCTGCCCGTCAAATCTGTGTCTTCGATTTAGAGAGAAGGATGTTTTGGGGGTCTGTGTCAAAGGCTTTTACAAAAGTCCAGTCAGGCAACATCCAGTAGCCCTTCCCTTTACACTGATGTAGTCACTCCATCATAGAAGGCCACTAGGTTGTTAAGTCAGGACTTGCCCTTGGTGAAGCCACACTGGCCTGTCTCGAATCGGCTCCCTTTTCTCCATGTGCCTTAGCACAGCTATTAGAAGGATCTGTTCCATGATCTTCCCAGGCACAGAGGTGAGTCTGACAGGTTGTACTACCCAGGGTCCTCCTTCCTACCCTTTTTAAAGATGGGTGTGATATTGCCCTTTTCCCAGTCACCAGGGACCTCACCTGACAGCCATGAATTGTCAAATGCCCTGGAGACTGGCTTGGCAGTAACATCAGCCAGATCCCTCAGGACTCTGGATCTCATCAGGTCCCATAGACTGTGTATGTCTGAGTTCCTTAAATGATCACCAGCCTGATCTTCACTTACAGTGGGGGGGACTTTGCTCCCCCAGTTCCTGCCTTGCAGTTCATCCACTCGAGGTGTGGGGAGAGAACTCCCAGTTTAAAAACCCTTTGTTAACCAAGTGCTTGCTTCCCATCACCTCTTCTGCTCTAGCTGTGCTTTCTGGCGCAAGAACTGCATTTAGTGTACTTGCTGCAAAGATGGGAGTATTGTATGCCTGTGCCAACAACTGGCCTCACAGGGTAATTGCTCTACCTTGTGACATGAACTGAAAGAAGATGAGCAAGACTTCTCTCTACAGAGCCCACAGCCATAGGTTGTGTTTTCTCACAGCCTTTGCTTTGCTATAGACTGCAGTAGAAAGGAAAGTCTACTACTGCCATGGGGTTCCACTTCAGCTTGAACAACAGATACCTGTGCAGTAAACCCCCCTCCATCTTATTGATGTCTGTATTTGTTTGGTACCACTAAGTGTTTGTTGGAATGGATGGTCTGCTGATGGTTTGCTTCTTAATGCCTCTGACATATTTCATGTAGCTCCCCTCTTTGAAAAGCAAAGCCAAGTACTTGGGGGTCGGGAAATACCGGAACAGAATATGCCATGTGGACTTACCTGAGCCTTCTAGTTGGTATGTGTTGTGACACTCTTCTATGAGGTGATCATATGCCTTTTTCTTCTGTGACAGCCCTGCAACAGGAGGGCCTTTGCCATCTTAGGTGGCAATTTTACCCTCTTTATCAGAGCATGTGGGTTTGTAGGTGACTCACTCTATAGTGTTCCTGGACTAAAGATCAGAAGCAAGTGACTATAGAGACTTCACAGCCCTTTGAAGTTAACAGGCATCTTTACCTTGACTTCAGTAGACTTTAGGCTTCAAATTGAGGCAAAATTTGGAATTTGGACTGGAATTTTTTCCTTCTCCAGTGACTTAATAGATGAGAAGACCTGTAGAAGAGTGCAGCTCCATTAGTTTTACAAGTATTTTTTATCCAGGCACTAAATAATACAAAACAAAGTTGTTTTTTCTTGGTTTTAAGTATTTGTCTGGATGCTTCACTGCTTGGGTGTGATCCTTGATCCTCATTCATTAGACATCTCCTTAGGTGGAAAAACACCCCCAACAGCAAAGATTTATGTTCCAATCTAGTAATGCAATTCACAGTGATGTAGAGTCTAAAAACAGGTGAAGAATCAATTCCTTGGGAATTGCAAAGCAGTGTCTGATAGTGCAAGCTGTGTGTAACTGTGATGTAAGGTTCACAATACCTCTGCCTTAGGGTATCACTTCAGAGCATTGTAAGGAGCTCTGGAAGGCCTTGGTGAATGAGAGAAGGCTCTGGCTTGGAGAGCCACTGGAATCCTGCAGGAGCTCCGGGGAGATGCCACTCCATAGCCACAGAATTGTTGTAATTGAGCAAATGGTTTTGAATGGAGATTTTCTGTAATGGATATTTGTCTCCCAGTGTTAGGGGAGCATGGCCATGGAGAAGGTGGTAGTGTACTTGCTGTATTTGCTGTTCAGTAATGTATAAGTAGCGAACAGCATTCTTAAATAACTGTTGATTTCCATTTGTGTTCCATATTTGTAACCAGATAGAAGGTGATACTTCTTTCTGATTTGACCTTATATGATCCACATCTCATGGAATGGGAATTTTTCTCTTTAAGAGGCATAGAAACTCCCACCTTTAATAAGATTTTGTCCCTTGTTGCACTGAAGGGGAAATGCAGAGATTTCATTCCTTTTGTGAATGAAGATGGGCGAGAACCTGGTATAATTAAGATCATATAGTAATCCTCACTCTTTCCTGGGGCTGCTGCAGGCTTTGTGCAGGAAAGTTTACTGGACGCGTTTCCCTCAGCAGTCCAGCATACTGTCTTCTTTCTCTTGCCAGCTTAATGACTCCTGTCCCGCCTCAGAAAGCATCTGTTGGTGTTGGAGACAGAGAATGCTAGTGCCACACTGAGTTCATCTTCTGCATTCCACCCCTTATACGTTAAACCTCATTCTAGAGCAGCAGACTCAGCTGCCTGTAGCTGACAGTAGGAATGACATTGCCGTGCTGCCAAAACAGGTTGGGAAGCTAGCCAAGGTGGAGATGGGACAGAAGGGCTGTGATGAGCTTGGCAAAGAGAAGTACAAAGGGGAAGTCGGAGGTAGACAGTTTTGAAAAGGGTTTCATAAGAACTGCTGCTTACTGTGGTTTTTGAGGGAAGGAAACTACTTCTCTGTGGTCTTCTATCTCATTCTAAGGGTGGTGTTACTTCTCTGTCTGTAGATGGGGAGAGCAGCATTGATTTTTGATGTTTTGGAGCTGTTCGGGGAGGTTGAGGCTGTTGTTGTGAAAAGAATACAAAACAGAAGAAACTTCCAATATCTGAAATCAAAGGTGAGACTACTGGAGATTAGGCTATAGAAAATACAGCTTCTGCTCTGAGCTTTCTGGTTATGGCTTGAAGTACTTGGGAAAGGCAAGGCCAGCATCTACCAGACATGCAGATTCCAGCAAAGCTAAAACCTATGTGGCAAATTAGAAACCCATGATAATATTAACAAAATAAGAGCCTTTATATCAGTAAGTTTGTTTCCAGACTTCTTTTGGCTTTCCTAGGCAATTGTATATAATGGAGTGATTTGAAGTGTTTTCATTGTGGACATCAGGTTGAAGCTAAGACAGTGATTTTGCTAGCAAACTGCTAAGTTTCATGCAAGAAATACTAATTGTGAAGGGCAGCATATAGATAAGCTGACAAAATGAAAATCTCCCGATACCATCTGTCTGAGTTCAAGTGTGTTCACTGACTGAAGCTATTCAGGAATTCAGGAATACCAAGGAGCGAAAGAGAGTTTTGAACAGTGCTTCCTGTTTATTTATCACTGTGTTCGACTGAACTACCTTTTTATTCAGAAACGTCATTAGTACAGCCAAACCTGCCCTGATTTGTTTTACCTTTCTTGAGTATCCCTTAAGGGAATGCATGGGAAGTACTACACCCCCATAAAAGATGTTTGTCTCTGTATTAATAGTTACTCTGTAGGCAATGTGCTAATGAGATGTTCAAGAGCTTGCAGTTCTGTTCGTAGGGTTTGACCAGCCGAAGTTGTCACGCATTGCAAATGGCTTCCTGTAAAGTCATTTATGGATACAGCTTCCCAGTCGGACTATGCTGTTTGTTTGATGTAACTACAGTCTTCTAAAGCCTGTTTTCTGCCCATAACATGCAGGAAATGGCAATGATCTTTTACTTTTTTGTCCTAAATTACTTTATCTCAGTCAGCCAGGCCTTCTGATACACACTAGGTAAGTAAGTCGGTGAAGCCACAGGAGTCTTGGACAGGTATGAGAAGCAGACTTTGTTCAGTGTTAAGAGGGAAAGGCTAAAGGCACACGGTCTTTGTAATTGTCATCGGAGAAGACAGAGACAGGTTTGTGGAGGACCTGTGGTAGTTGAGTGGCAACAGGCACAAGCTGCAACAAGGAGTCTTAGAATAAGTTGTTCCCAGAGATGGTGCTCAGACACTGGAAGAGAGGCCCAGAGAGGCTGTGGGATCTCCATCCTTGGAGATAGTCAGAACTCAGCTGGATTGGACCTGCTTTGAGCTAGGGATCGGAAATAGAGACACCCACAGGTCCCTTTCAACCTAAATTACTCTTACCAGACAATTTGCCTGCATTAACTGTATTGAAGCCCCAGTGCAACTTGACTTTAGCAATACAGTACCTTGTCAGATCAGCATCAGTGACTGGGAATTAAAGAGCTCCTTTGTGGTATCATTGTCTAGCATGGTGTAGATATATTCCAAACTATCTCACTTGGAAGCATCATCTTGACAGACGCCTGAAGTGGAAAAGGCAGCTGTAGGTTACTTACTATAGAAGGAAAGAACATAGGCTGAAAAAGAGGAGGAATGGAAAAAAGCGAGCTGAATCTTCCTATCTGAAGTAGCAGCTAAATATGAAATGCTGCAGTAATCACTTGGCTGAAGCAGCTTTCTTAACATTGCAGAATTCCCATGTTCCTGAAAAGGGTTTGAAAATAGCCAGCACAGAGGGTCATTCAGGTAGGAAATGTACTTTCATGCCAGACTTTAGTTATGGTGAAAATCTCATGAGAAGAATAGGAGTTCTCCTCTGGTAAGTATTAAATACTTGTCCATGCTATTTCTACCTTCAATTAAGTTAATGCTTAAGATGTCTCTCTTTATGTGCTTCATTTAATGACATATTACACAAGTGAATCATTTGATGAATTCTTCAGTGAAATATAGAACTAATTTTCAGGTAACATCAGCAAATTACCGTCTAACTTTGATGGATTGCTCTAACTTAATATCCTACCTCAGTCTTTGTTGATGTATTTACTCCAAAGTTGAAGCAATCTAGAGCACTAAATGGTATGACTGTGCATTCCATCTCATTACAGACTTAGCGCAGCAACAGTCAAGCATCTGGTTATTGTATAATCTTGTAGATGGCAGAAATTATAGGGGAAATTAGCATTTTTGGCTCCAGATATCGTTCACCAGGTCAGATACCAATTGCTATGTTTGTAATTGGCAGACAGTGCTTATGACTGGAACAGCAAGATGCTTTTCAAAGGGCATAGCTTTTCAGAATGTTTTGGAACCTTTTAGTACATCTTTTCCTTAGGTATCCAGGGCTGGACTTGATACCCCAGACCTATATAGTAGATGCTACCAAGAAGCATTTAAAAACCTGTCACTGAGACTGATATTGTGAGGACATGCATTTGCTATAAGCTGTGTTTTCTAATGTTTATTCGTGTGGTTCTTTTGTTTGTTCTTTTCCTCTCCAGGCATCTTTACCTATGTGGCCTGCTGGCAATGGAGAATAAAATACAAAACAAGTCTTGTAGTTAAGAGCAACTCATAAAAGCCTTTCAGATCTCTTGTGTCTGGAGTTCTCTTACATTAGTAAGAGAACTTACTAATGTTCATTCTTCAGTCAGTGAGTGTTCATGCATTAGACAAGTAGTTATATGAAATTACAATAATGTAATCTTTAGGAAATTATGAGAAAGTCTCTAACTGTTGGACTTTGTGCTGGTTGCTTGCAGATAGGGGTAAGACATGGATGAACACAGAGTACATACAGAATCATAGACTGGTTTGGGTTGGGAGGGACCTTAAGATCCAGCCCTCATATTAAATGCTTTGTGTAGCTGGAGTATTCAAAGATCTATTTGAGTATCGTCTGTGGGTACAGTTGCATTTTGGTTGCTGTCAGCATGCATATCCCTAATTCTGGAAATATGTAGGTATAGAACCTGATGGCTATCCTTTTGGAGTTAAAATCCAGATAGAAATACTTGACCTGGGAAGACATTGCTTTGTTCTCTGAGCAATGATCAGGTTGTAGCGTGTCCTCAATTTTGTGTTTTCTTTAGTTCTTGACAACTCTTGTGGCTATTTGGAGCCCAGTTCAGTTATCAGTGCTCCTTTTTGGCATCATGGGGTGTCTACTGAGGCTTCTCTGAGGGCTTCTTCTATGCTTCTCAGAAATACCAATCTCTATATGACCATAGGAAGTTTGACCAGGCTTGTTTTGATGTTTCTGTCTCTTGGTGGTGAGGCCAAGAGCATGACAGTACAAGTTGTTGTCAGTCAAGCGCCGGGTGTGCAGCTAGTGTGGAGGAACGACAGCCGCAACCAGACATTGCAGTTTGGCCTCACACCTTTATTTTTAGCGAACTGTTAAGCGTCACTTTTGAGCAAAGTGCTGGTAACTCTTTTATTTAGGCTTGTAAAGCTTGCTAGGTATTTTGTTTTGGTATTTCAAACAAACCACCAACTTGGACTTCTACCTACGCTATGCTCAAGTGCAGTGCTTGTTTTCTTTCCTCCATGCTACACTTACGCTGCTGCAATTTATCCTCATCATTCTCTGAGCTCTTCCACCACCATGCAAAATGGGGTTTTGCATCACATTGACCCTGCTTGGCTATTCTTTATCTATGTGATCTCCCTGGTGCTTTGCAGCCGTGTCTTAATAAGCAGTGTAAGAGTTGTTAAATTCCTATTTGGAAAGCAGTTGTGTTCAGCAGAGAGCAGGAGGGAATTGCTGGTTTCACAGCTTTGGGGAGAAAGCCCAGGAATGTCTTCAGTAACCTTCAGTTTATACAGTACTGTGTATAGGTGGTCTGACCAGAGCTATTGCAATTGTGAAGTGGAAACATCTGGCTGGGATTTCAATACCAGCCTCTTGTGTCTCTTTTCCCTTGAGTGCTATCACAGCAGTGTTTCCTCTCATCATTTTAACTAGCAACTGCAGTGCTAGTTAATGCAGGTTCATTTTCTTTATTGTACTTTGTGTTTCTCATTAAAAGACAGTGGTATGTAGCTAAAGCCCTGTGTGGTGTGTGCACATCTTAGGGGTATTTGATCTTAGGGGTATTGCTTGCCTGATATGATCTTCATTAAATGCTCTCCATCCAGGCTGTGGTGTCAAGATCAGGCAGTTGTTCTGCTGTTCCTTGTGTGTGGTAGTTTGGAGTAGGACTTCCATCAGTGCTGATGATACGAGTCCCTTTGTTTTTGTGTTTGTTATTTAGAAACTGAGAGCCCCTTCCCTCCATCTCCAAACTCTGCAGTAACTCGCAGAGCTGAACTGGTTTACCCTTTTGCTGTCAGTATACGCTAACAAAGGCTGATGGTGACTTGCAGGTTTCACGAAGATGACAAACTCTTGTGTGTACTCGTAGGTTCCTTTTAGAAGAACTTAAGAGACACTCTTGTGTCTGAGAAAGTTTTATAAAAGACACTCCGAGTAACTTGCTTCATACCTATGCTTGACAACAAAGATGGTTCTTGCGTCTCTAGAGTTCCTGAGGGAGAGAAACATTTGAATGCTCTTGGTGGCTCGGATTCCTACAGCTTGTTTCCAGAAGAGATATTAAACCAAAGTCTTGGCCCTGTGTCAGGAGGAAGCAGCTCCGCTGCAACATTGCTGATAAAGCTCTTCTGCTTCCATGGGCCATGTTAGAATCTATGTGAAGCTGTACTGTGTCTTAACGATTAGGGCTTGGCTTTGGTAGCTGAGTGAAGTTCGTGTGGAGCAGGGACATGCCATCAGGGGAGTGGTAAGCACTGGCACCAGGAGTACGATTGGCATTGATAAGCCTGTTTGCTGACAGCATTCTGAAATTGTTGTGCGGATCAATTTGACCCCAAAATAGCTACTTTCTTCATCAGAAGCCCAGTCTATCATGGTATGGAGGTACTGTGACTGTGAAACGCTTTCAGTAGGGAGTAGGATATAGCTCCATAGAGGAAAATTCAGACTGAGCTCATAGAAATGAGTCTAGGAAGGAAATAAATGCTTCCTCCGTAAATATAATTTGGCTGGCAGAGCTGCGTCCTCATCAGGATTTTCTGGTGCCTGCAGTGTGATTGTATCCCTTGCTGACGGAGCCGAGACGGTGGCAATGTGTGCTTGGCCTAAGTCACATGGGTGACTCTTTAAACATCCGATCTTGAAAAGAAAATCGAAAGTAAGTAAATGACAAGCAGGTGAGAAAGGCTCATGTTCTAACTTAAAATGGTGGTACAAGCCCAATCTGCCGTCACTGAACCTCTAGCAAAGGAAGTGAACTCAGCGCCGGCTGTAGTCAGGGGGCAAAGCCAGCTATTGCCCAGCAGCCCGCAGGGGGTGGGCAGGCTGCTCCTTGTGTATCAGAGTTGTGGCAGGCGGCCCGAGTCCTGCTTGGTGCTGAGAAAAGGATCAAGCGTGTTGGGGGAGCAGCTATGAAGGGAGCTGAACTCGCTTCATAGGAGTGAACTTTAAAGCTCTGTCCCAGCTTTGGGCTCAGCGTGGCTCCAAGAACATTGCTGTGGAGTAGATAAGTTCAGCTTTTCTCTCACTACTTGGAAGGCCTGAGCCAACCTGTAGTAAGTATACCTTCTGGTTACGTTGCAAGCGCAAGAACTAAATGGTGAATGGGAAGTTCTTCCTTAGTGTTGTTCTTGATGTGCCTGTCTCTGCATTAGCAGCAGAAAGCAGCTTCTCTTGTAGGATCCTTTTTATGCTTCAGGAAAAGCCGTTATGGCCATCTGTTGAGGAAAATGAGCAGTTTGCAATATGTTACATCTGTAAATGGATAAACTCTTCCAAGCATTGCATGTGTTTATGTACATACTTTGGTGTAATTGAGTATAACTGAGCAATACAACTTGCTGCTTCATTACCGAGGAACAAGGGACAGGACAAGAGGAAACGGCCTCGAGCTGCCCCAGGGGAGGTTTAGATGGAGCTGAGGAACAATTCCTTCCCCAGAGGGTGCTCAGGCATTGGAACTGCTGCCCAGGGCAGGGCTGCAGTCACCGTCCCTGCAAGTGTTCACACAGAGTGGAGACGAGGCCCTCAGTGCCATGGGTCAGTGGTGGCTTTGGCAGTGCTGGGGAGTGGTTGGACTGGATGAGCTGAAAGGGCTTTTCCAGCCCAGTTGATTCTGTGATTTCCCTGTAGCAGTTGGCCAGTGTGCTTTTGCAGGGTGGATAATAACTGTCCTTTCAAATGTAATCTTTCTTTTGTTCAGAATCAGCTAATTATTTTACCTGGAATTTATTCTGAGGGCTCTCAGCTGGGTTTATGTGATAGCAGGATTGTGATTGCTACACCTTGGGAGTGCTGGGATTATTTTGTTCTAGGCTTATCTCTCTCTTTAGTTTATCCATTTTAGTTTATCCATTAAACTTGAATTATTAAGACTCTATACTGTGACTGTATTGTAAGGCTTTGGAGTTCTTCTGAAGACAAACGCTGTTTTATTTTCCATCTAATTCCTGCGTGGGAGAACTGATTTAAAGAAGCAGCAAACACATATCCTCAGAGTGAAGAAACGTTTTTCCCCATGTTCCATGTGCTATATCGCTTAGTATAAGCAACAAACTAAAATGGCAAAGCTGAGAGAATTGTAATGCCTTTTAGTGATAAGCAATCAAATCAGTTTCACATGCTCATAGCTTGGGAGTTGCTGATTAAAGAGATTCAATTACATTTCTGTGGTTTACTATGCTCACATGTTACTTGCTCACAAACCACACACAGTTTGCATGTAATAGGTTATTTTTTTGTGTGAAGCTCCTCAGATGGTGTTTGATGTGGATTCAGTGGCTCTGAGCTTTTTCATGTAGCGGTGGCTAGTCCCTGTGCTTACAGCTATGCTTCAGGTATCATCTCCTCAGTAATACAGCAGACGCCCAAGAGCCAAACCACTAGGCAAATCATTTACTTATTTGACAGCCTACATTTTACTGGGGCTTCATGTTGTTCAGTCCTGCTCATAAATGCCCAGCTCATGGGGTCATGTTATAGCTCTGTCTTAATTTTGCTGGTATTTCTTTGCTTTCATTTTTAAATACGTTTTAAACGTTGATAGTTGTGAGGAAGGGCTGTAGAACATCCCTTCTAATGGCTTTGCAAATGGAAGTGACTGTTAATAAAGCAGATTTTGGTTAATTCTCTGTGAAATCTCTGCTTCTTGTCCACTAAAATGCATCACTTGCTGCTTTCCGGTAGCGGAGGAGCCTCTTCTCTGATTTATCCGTAGGGAAGTTGGTTTGTTCTCTTATCTGTTGTTTGTATAGGTGCAGCATGCTTTTGTACAGTGCTCTGTTATACATTAGGTATCTCAATTTCTTACCAGTGACTTTCCCTTCTTCCCTTACAACTGAACCAGTTGGCTCTATGGTAATGAGTCCTTTTGAGCTGTCAGCGTGTTTATGTTTCCATTTACACTTTGTTCTGAACCTTTTCCCTTTCTGTCCAAATAAATTACTTACACTATCAAATCTGTCTCATTGTTCACTGCGGTGGATTCTCCAGATCCTCCTTCCTTACTGAGTTTATTGCTCATTTTACAAAGGGTTCTTTCAAACTTTGGTAGGTATAACTGTGTATAATTCTTGTTAATTGTTGCATGAGTCAGAGAATCAAGGGGAAGGAGGAAAAATCCTATTTTTAATTGCACAAACTCTCCTGCGGAGGGGTCTAGCTAACCCAGCGACTTCTTGTCATAGAGTCAGTTATAGTCGCATTCATTTTGACAGCCGGCATTTTGTCTGTATTAGCTGTGATCATTTCAACTTCTGCAGCAATTCGTAGCACAGTTGATATTGGCCAGAATAATTCTTTAATATAGAAGAATATTGTGCAGTGATTCGAGATATGGCCAATAATCAGGAGTCTGGGAGCAAAGGGCAAGGAAGTGGGGGACCATGTTTTAAGATAGAACTGGTTTTCCATGAAAAATCGTTTTCCAGTGATGCAGAGGAAGGCCATAGAGAGCACAGCTGCAACAAAGATTAGATATAAAGAAAAACAATAGCTCATAATGAGGATGGTCAAATAGTGGAAGAGGGGTTACAGAAGACCCTATGCTATGGAAATGTTACAGTGTAAAAGATGTTGATTTACAGACAAAATGGAGGGCAAAGACCACCAGCTTCTGTGGCTGATCACTGGTTGCCATGTGCATGTGTAATAAAGATAGGTCAGCTTTCTTTGTGATCACTCTGGGCTTTGTCTTCAGTCCTGGGCCAGCCAGGTGTCTTAGTGAGTTCCTGATTAAGCACAGGGAATATTAATTTCACTGACTTGCGGTATCAGGACCTTCTGATGAATTCCCATCTTTCCTTATTTGCACAAAACTTACTTGCCAGCCACACAGTTGTGTGAGATGGAATGGGTTTGCTTTCCACAACCAAGAAAGCCTCGATGCCAACAACTGATAGAGTAATCGATGAGACTGGGAATTCTCAATCACATAAGGTTCTTCAAGGAAAATGATCACTTATCTCAATTACTATCATTCCCTGAAGGGGTCCATGGCCTGTATTGTGCTGGAGCTGAACTGGTAGCTAAACAGAGGAACCTTTTAAAGCTTTTCTACCTGAACACACAACATCAGTTCATCCTTTTCTATAAATCTTGCTACTACTGTGCTTTGCCTAACTTGGTCTCACATCATAATGGGAGATAGGGTAGAAGCAATCCTGAAGGCCTGAGAAATTGCGCATTTAAAGCAAATGAATTAGTTTAGTGGCATTTGGGTTAGGCCTCACGAGGCAGTTCTGAAGCACTCAAGCTCTCTGTGCCTTATGATTACTTTTCATTTCTGTGATGCCAAATGATAACAGACCCTGGAAGAAGACAAGATTGCTCGGGACACTATATTACTAAACCACGTATTGCATTGAAGTCAGTGGGTTATTTTCTCACTAACTTGTCTGGATCTTGGATCGGACCCTGTAAGAAGTTTAGTATACTTTGGAAATGGCATTTTATTTAATCAGGTTCTGCTTGTCCCTTCTAGTTAGTGATGTCACCTAAAAATGGACACGAGGACTTGGGATTTTGATTTTGCCAGAGGAGTAACATGAATCGAGAAGCTGGAACGGAGCTGGAGGAAACAACTTTCCTGGTGCTCCAAGGACCATATTTCTTAACATAGAAAAGTGGGGTTCATCTCTTTCCAACTATGGAGCACTGTTTTCTGATAGTCTGAGTTTTACGGGTTTTAAGCTGCTAACTGTGCACTTGGTTTTCGTATTTACTTTTATTAGACTGCCATCCCTGGAAGGTCCAAACACTAGGTTCAGAGCTTTCCCTCTAGAGAGTTCAGCTGCTCCTGTGCTTTGAGGGCTGAAATGTCTCTCCTGTATGTAATTTGTAAGTATAAATAAGCAGAGAGCAGCTAGTGCTACAACACCAGTGCTTTCAGGTCTTGCCCTCTTTTGGAGGCACTTAGTCGCAGCTCTTACTTCATGTAACTCTACCATTAATATTTCTCACTGCGTGCACATACTGTAAACATCATTTACTGTTCCAGGAGCAGAGTCTTGCTGTTTACTTCTGCAGAAGCAGATGCTATTGGCTTGTTTTGATTTCCCAGCCAGGGTGCCAGTAAAACTAATGATTCGGACGCAGCCCTCGACATGTGGTGATGGGAAACCTGCAACCCCCAAATTCATTTGTGTGTACTTTGGTCTGGAGTACAGGTTTCTAAATAGCAAGCCTTGTTTCCAAATGTGGAGCGCACTGGTTACTGCCTTTTAATCTCAGCATCTTTCTCATTTCCTTATTCCTCGCTTATTATCTGAACTGAAGGTGAGGCTGAGTGTGCGTGTTTCCCTGACTCTTTGTGAGGTGCTGTAGAGAAGCAATCTCTTCCTACTTCACCCAGACAACTTGTACAAAGGCTTTTTAGAGGTTTTGTGTGTGTCTAAGAGAAAGATTACGGAATGGGGAGAGGAGAAAACTTGAAAACTGAATTCATATAACATCTGAGATTCATTTCATGGTGAAGCTAAGGAGCCTGGTTGTAATTTTGCAGTGAGGTTCTCTAAAGCCCCATGTGGGTGCCCATTTTATAACGAGGAGGATGTGATTGTGTGAGCTGAATTCAGGGCTTTTAGATCTCGGAGAGAGGCACGTACTGTTTGTGTTTCATATCACAGAGATCCATTTGTAGGCACTGAGTGACTAAACATCTTTAAGCAATTCAGTCCCTGTGAGATGAGAAGGATGTAGCAAAGTATGGTTTTGAACATAATCCAGTTACCTAAGCCAGGCACAAAGTTCTGGACTTTTATACTGTTGGTTCTAATGAATATCTAAACACAGGAGTCTTTGTAGTACCAGTTACCAGAAATGTTGGCTTATGTCTTTCAATTCTCTGCATGGTTTTAGAGCCAAGGGGCCCAAGTCACAGATTATTACTTACCCCTGCTAAGCACAGGAGAAACAGCAGGTTCGCAGAGGCTATCTGTACCCTAGAAGGTGTCCAGATGGATTGTGTTCTCCTTAGTCACAGAGCGCTAGAGGTTGGAAGGGACCTCTGCAGATCATCTGTTCTAAAGCTCTGTTCAAAGCAGGTTGCTTGGGGCTGTGTCTGGACAAGTCCTGGGTATCTATCTCCAAGGACTGAGACTTCCCAAGTTCTCTGAGCAGCTGGTTCCAGTGTTCAACCAGCCTGACAGTAAAACAGTTTTCTTCTTCTTTAATTTGATTTTAATTTCAGTTTGTGACTATTGCCTCTCGTCCTGTCCCTGGCACCTGAGATTTATGTACATGAATAAGATCCCTCTGAGCCATGAATCCCTTAAAAATGTCAGAAGAGCAGATTAATTTCTATAAGTCAGCTCTAAATACACCAGAAAGAATATTTTGAGGAGAGTGGAACTGTCTTCCAAGGGCTTCACTTTTTCTTTGTATTCCATCGCGTACATGGTGCCCTCAAAGTCTTTCACACTTTGGGGTGGTTTTGTGGCTACCACAGTGCGTGTTTCCATTTTGTGCTTAAAACCACACAACTTTTAAGGTTTTTTCCAGTTACTCCTGCCTTCTTCCTTGCTGTTTCACCATGGAGAGGTTTAAACCACCACAAGTGTGAGGCCTGGTCGTGCTGCCTCATTCTGTGCAGGCTGGCACTAGTGAATAAGTTTGGGGGGAAGCATATGATAATAATTGTTCACTTCCTTTCCAGAGGGAACTGAAGAAAATATATGCGGCAATGAACGGTAAACTTTAGTATGTGACTTATCGCTTAGTTCACTTATTTCCGTATCTGTGCTATTGCTGTCTTCTCACAGATACAGCTCTTATTCACAGTGAATATTAAAGCCATGTGGACATTGAAGGATTAATGAGGTTCTAATGAAGTGGAAGAAAGGAAGTTTGTAGCAAAGAAAAATGAACCGTTTGCTCCTCCATCGGTAATGTATGGAGTGAACTGACAAAAACCTCCTGACGCAATCTAACTTGTTTACATCAAATAAGACCTTTCGAACCACTTTCAGTAGGCTCCAAATCTATCTCCCAGGCCCCCAGCTTCCTGATAACATGACATCAGTGCAACAGCCCAAGCTGGTGATTATATTAAAAGCAGAACATAATGGGACAAAAGAATAACACTGTGCCTTGATCTTTTCCATTGATAAATTTAGAAATTGTAAAAGCTGAAGTAATAGTTGTAGTGAGGAAGAAAAATGTAATTTTATACTTACCCGCTGTTCTAAAAAACCAGTGTATAATTACTGTGGGAGGAAGAAAAATACATCTCTCCTCCTCACTCTGCTACTTTTTCCCCTTCTCTTTAGTATTGAAATCATCCGGTTTAATTAAATCACCAGCCTATTTCTGCACAAAGGATGACATTTCATTAATGATGTAAGATGTGCATGAGACAGAATTAACCCAATTTTCAAATGGATTTCAATTTGGAAAGGGCAACATGTAAAAATGTCTTGTAAATGTGTAGGATGAGCTTGTTGAGCAGCTTTCTGAAGGAGATGGGATTATAAAAGGATGAATAATTTGACAACAGTTCCTCTCCCCTCCCCTTGGTTTCTGACAGCATTTTTGTAATCCCAGTTGATGGAAGTTTAGGTAACTGACATCATGTATCAAGGATATGTTAGAAATAGGATGAGAAAAACAAAGTTGTGATGATTGCTAGCAAAATACATATAGATACATAAAACTCTCTCTGTAATTTCTGGCTGAATAGTAATCTTCAGTGCCTTTGTCAAAGTTACCATCACATTAATCTGTTCTCTTTTCAGGGGGAAAAAAAGGCAAGAAAAAGAAGAAAACTAGTCTCCCAAATATGATTTTGAATCATTGCTTTTGATAGCAGTTTTTGTGAGGGTGGTGAGGCACTGGAATGGGTTGCCCAGGGAAGTTGTGAATGCTCCATCGCTGGCGGTGTTCAAGGCCAGGTTGGACAGGGCCTTGGGTGGCATGGTTTAGTGTGAGGTGTCCCCTGCTGATGGCAGGGGGGTTGGAACTGGATGATCTTAAGGTCCTGTCCAACCCTAACTATTCTATGATTGCCTTGCTCAGTTGAGGCAGGAGATGTCAGGTCTCTCTTGCTTGCAGATCATTGCTTCTCAAATCGAGAGTAGTTTTGATTAGTTCTGAAGTTCAGAGTACAGGCTGGATCCATGGGCTGTGGCCAGTGGGATAAGGTTCAACAAGGCAGTGTCAGGTCCTGCACTTGGGCTACAACAAACCCCTGCACTGCTCCAGGCTTGGGGCACAGTGGCTGGAAAGCTGCTCATGGAAAAGGAGCTGGGGGTGCTGACTGATGGAGCTGAACATGAGCAGCTTGGGCCCAGGCAGCCAAGAAGCCCCCAGCATCCTGGCCTGTATCAGCACCGGTGTGGCAGCAGGGATAGGGCAGTGATTGTGCCCCTGTGCTGGGCACTGGTGAGGCTGCGCCTCAAATCCTGTGTTCAGTTCTGGGCCCCTCAGTACAAGAGAGACATTGAGGTGCTGGAGCGGGGCCAGAGAAGGGCAACGGAGCTGGTGCAGGGCCTGGAGCACAGTGTGATGAGGAACGGCTGAGGGACCTGAGGGGTTCAGTCTGGAGCAGAGAAGGCTCAGGGGGACCTGATCGCTCCCTACAGCTGCCTGACAGAGGTTGTAGTGAGGTGGGGTCGGTCTCTGCTCCCAAGGAACAAGGGACAGGACAAGAGGAAACAGCCTCGAGCTGCCCCAGGGGAGGTTTAGATGGAGCTGAGGAACAATTCCTTCCCCAGAGGGTGCTCAGGCATTGGAACTGCTGCCCAGGGCAGGGCTGCAGTCACCGTCCCTGCAAGTGTTCACACAGCGTGGAGACGAGGCCCTCAGTGCCATGGGTTAGTGGTGGCCTTGGCAGTGCTGGGGGATAGTTGGACTGGATGAGCTGAAAGGGCTTTTCCAGCCTGGTTGGTTCTGTGATCCTATGATTAGGCTAGAGCCCAGTTCCCTCTGCTCGCTGGTGCTTTCAAGCTAGGGCTGTGATCTTGCCATCAGTGACATGAAGTGGCTCAGCACAAAACTCTTCTTACTCTGAATTTAGAAACACCTTTCTGATTTTTCCTTTGCAATTCATAGCAAAACTGGATCTTCCGAAGGTGTTGTTTTGTGGGTTTTGTTTGTATTTGTAGCCTCACAGAGCTGGGAGAAGACCCCTTTCATTTCCGTATTGCCAGAATTCAACTTCAATCAGAACAGTTCTCAAAAGCCATTGACATCTGAGAAGAAAGTCTTGTGAAAGAGGCAGTGAAGAGGTTTGAAACAGACCACACCGAAATCTGCTGATAATTTGGTAGGATA
This sequence comes from Myiopsitta monachus, assembly GCA_017639245.1. Taxonomy (NCBI): domain Eukaryota; kingdom Metazoa; phylum Chordata; class Aves; order Psittaciformes; family Psittacidae; genus Myiopsitta; species Myiopsitta monachus. The sequence goes on from CM029928.1 coordinate 5,153,036, forward strand.
AATCTGCCCGTGAAAAGTGGGAAGTCGCTTTTTTGCAGCTCTTATGTATGGGCTAATGGATGAAGGCACTAATCCTTGCTTGGGCAACAGGTTTATAGGGGTCAGGCTCTGAAGCTCTGAACAAGTGAGCAAATTAGTGTTCTCATATTCTTTACTCATGCAAAAATGATCTTAGGGTGATTTTGGCCAAGCTCTGTGTTAAAAATCATTTTTACTCTTTTGAGAGTAGAGGCTTGAGCTACAAGATTGGTGGTGGTGTCTATGCTTAAGCAGGGTCCAGAGGTTCCCACTATTCCAGCTGTCCATGTGATTCCTGGTCCAGAAGAGCGTACGCTGTATCGCAGCAAGATTCAACAGCATAACTATCCTCTCCTAATGCTTAGAACATCAGTCTTGACTACTTGCTTAGGAATGGGGGGGGTTACCTTCTGCAGTAAGTGTGAAGACAGAGAATGAAATGTGTTTCGGAATTCCAGGTTTATATGAAAGGGCCCTTCCACAGGACTTACACAGCAAGGTTTGTGTAAAATGAGGTATGTGCTTTTTTGATGGAGCCTGGTGAAATGGGTACGGATAGAGTGAGTCCTGGACAAGTTGAATTTAGCCTTGTTTCTGGAGTAAGGTGTTATCATGGGGAATTCAGAATTAGCAGCCTGTCTATCCTTTGGCATGGGGAAACGTGGCCCTATAAGCAGGAACAGAGCTAGAAATGGAGGTCACAGTTCATCCCCTGAGTTCAGGGGCATGGTGGAAAACTGAATTCTGAGCTTATATCTAACCGTACAAGATGATGTACTTCTATAGCTATTCCTTTGATTTTTATTACCCCCTTTTCCTCCTAGCTCTGGATCTCATTCACAGTTACAGGGTCCCACTGCCTAGTAGAACATGGCTTTGGCTTCTGCATGGAAGGACTGTACTGTGCATGCGCTGTTCTTACTGGAACTTTTCTCTCTTTCAGAAAAGGAATGCAGAAGATGAGCAACATCTATGAATCGGCGGCCAATACCCTGGGAATTTTTAACAGCCCATGCCTGACTAAAGTGGAGCTGCGAGTTGCATGCAAAGGCATATCAGACAGGGATGCCCTCTCAAAGCCAGATCCTTGTGTCATCCTTAAAATGCAGTCACATGGCCAGTGGTTTGAGGTGAGTGTTTAGTAAAATTATGCTTTTGGTGCTTTAGTGTGGCACAAACTGAGGCACAATTCAAATGGCAAGAACAATAAGGAGAAGAAGCAATTTGAAGCCGGTGGCATAATCTTGTAAGAGTGAAAGGAAATTTCCCATTAACTCTAATGCATTTTACACCAGACTCTTAATGACACTTTGAACTTCTCTTTGGAATCTACATTAAAAATGAAGATGATTGTAGAAAGAAGCATCATAAAACTTTTCCCTTTAGGGCCTGTTGTTTAATAAAAGCTATGTAATAGCAGAGATAATGATAGTGGCCACAATGCATTCCAATCTAAAGAAGAGAAATGATGTGGGGGAGAGGAGTATTTATTACTGTTGGCAAGGAATTTATCTGGGGACAGAGTAGCTTGGTTTGCAAGTTTTGAGCTTTACAGTTGAATTCACAGTTGAAGTTAGTAACTCAAAGTAATACATTTTCCTTATCAATTTGCCTTGTATTGCAGATTGCATGCTTGATTAAAATCCCACTTTGTGTTGTTTTACCTCATCTTAGAAACCATTTGTTTGATAAATGGAAACAAGATGTCTTGGAGACATGCAAATTGTAAATAAATATCATTAGAATTGAATGTAATATTTGAAATGAAATCTTGTTTGTTACTTTACTTGAAAGTTGCACTTGAGTGTTTGTGGTTAATCAAGCTAAAAGGTGTGAGTTCTAATGGGAAGTATGCATGAGAAAATAGGAATGTATTAAATCCAGTTCATTTTGAGTATTCGTCCTTTTTTTCCACAGCTCCAGCATTCAGAATAAGATCGTGTTATCTATCAGAAGATAAAAATATCTGTAAACATATGCAGAAAGCAGAATTCTGAGTGGATTCTTTTGCAATTTAGCATTTTCAGACAAGTTGATCAGTCTTTGGGGATCTTGTTCTGGTTATTCCAAGTTACGTGGGTTTGTCTTATGGACCTCTGAAACTTCTTCCAGTGCAGGGTCTGCAGCAGCATAGCAAAGTTAAGGTGTTCTTGGTGGCATTCTTCCTCTTTATTTAGTTGGCTGCTGTTGGAACCATTAGGTAGGTCCCTGGTAGAAAAACTGTAAGTAGAAATAAAATGCTTACAATTCTCCTAGTGCTAGAAAAGCAGTGTCTTCTTGTCACTGAAATTGAAGGTGATACAACAGTTAGCTCTAAAAAAGGTAATTCTAGCTAGCTATGCAGAAAGGAGCTTTTTCAAATAGCAGAAATGAACCCAGCAATGGAGTAAATGTCAAAATTAGTGAAAGGTCCCTGATTGAAAGCACAGATTCAAATCTTTGGGGCCGTTTCAGTTCTCTGAATAACTGAGTGCATTTCACATGGTTTGTCTGTGGCTAGTTATGAGCAGGGTAAGTAGCTTTAAATGATGTGTTCTTATATTGGAATGGAGATTCCCTTGGTATGATGTGGGGTTTAATTTGGAAAGTGATTGTCTGAATAGAGTAATTTTGCAGGGCAGATCTGTTCGCTGCTATGATTCTCATCTCCCCTCAGTTGCTCCTACTGCCTAATGAAAGTCCAGGGTGTTCATTTCAGGATGGACAAAAAGGTTTTATCAGTTCATGTTCCTATCAGTGCTGCTGAGCTAAACCAGCTCTGACACAATGAGCCTTTCCCTATTCTGTCCAGCGCATCCATAACAGAATTCACAATGAAGTTTCAATTGCTGAGCTAAAATGAGCAGAGTCACTCGGGTATAGCCAAAGACATGATTTGGCTGGAAGAATCTTCTGCTGGTGACAACCAATGATCCAGCAAGACCTGAGAGAGCAGACAAACTAGTATTTTCTGTTCTGAAATCTAGTTACCAGGGAAGTGAGTACATTTGACATAGAAATCACTCAATGGTAATCCAGAGAGGAATGGATCTGAAGAATTTTGCATCTGGATTTAGTGACTTCATGAAATTGTCTTAAATTTCCAAATATCTTAAACCTCCTGGAGGTTGGATGCTTCCAAATAGATTGTTGCAAAATCCTGTATTACTGAAACCATAGAAGCCTGACCAGCAGGCCAAGGGAGGTGATGCTGCCCCTCTGCTCTGCTCTCGTGAGACCCCACTTGCCGCACTGTGTGCAGCTCTGGTGTCCTCAATCATGAGAAGGACATGGAGCTGTTGGAGCAAGTCCAGAGGAGGCCACGGGGACGATCAGGGGCTGCAGCACCTCCCATACAAAGACAGGCTGAGAACATTGGGGCTGTTCAGCCTGGAGAAGAGAAGCTGCTGTGGAGACCTCAGAGCAGCTTCCAGTGTCTGAAGGGGGCTACAAGGATGCTGGAGAGGGACTCTTCATCAGGGACTGTAGATGATAGGACAAGGGGTGAAGGGTTCAAACTGTAACAGAGGAAGTTCAGGTTGGATATAAGGAAAGAAGTTCTCCCTGTGAGGGTGCTGAGGCGCTGGCACAGGGTGCCCAGAGAAGTGGTAAATGCTTCATCCCTGGCAGTGTTCAAGGCCAGGCTGCGCAGGGCAGAGCCTTGGCGACATGGGCCTGGTGTGAGGTGTCCCTGCCCATGGCAGGGTGCTGGAACTGGATGATCTTGAGGTGCTTTCCAACCTAAACCAGTTGTAATTCTATGATTCTACATGTATACTTACCACATAATCTAGTTGCGGGGAGGATTTATGAGCATGTAGCAACTTGGTTGAAGGTGCCTGAGACGCAGATATTGAGGTTTTTGTCTGTATATGGTTGTGCTCTTGCAAATGGGTACTTTAGAAATGTATGAACGATACTGAGGACGTAGTGTACAGCCCCCACTGGGGAGACACACTGAAGCTGGTGGGCTCAGCCTGATGGGATTGCATTGGGCACGCAGCTAGGACAGGAGGGATGCAGATGATCCCTGAAAGTGTGGAAACTGCGTATTTATCTTGGGGGAAATTTTGCTTGAACAGTGTCAGCCTGCTGCTGAGAAGAATGCTTTTCAGTTCTGCAGCACTGTGTGTGCATATGTGTGTGCTTGTGCAGAGTATACCACCTGCATATTTCAGTATAGAATGAAAATGCCCATGCTGCTGTAGAGTGGGTAGGTGCTGTCTCCAGAGATTTGGAAATGGCATATATATATATATACACACATAAACACATATATATGTATACATTATTACTTTCTTTTCAATATGGTCTTTTTTCTGGGGTTTTTGTTTGTTGAATTGGGGTTTTTTTTCAGTCACTGAAGGGGGTTTAGATGTCATCTGGTCCAACCCCTGCTGCTCAAGCAGAGACACCTACAGACAGTTGCCCAGGTCTGCATCAAGCAGGTTTTGAATGTAAGGAGGGGAACTTACAACTTCCATGGGCAACCTGTGCCAGTGCTTGGTCACCCACGCAGTTAAAAAGTGTCTTCTGATTTCCTATGTTTCAACTGGGGCCCATTCAGGCAGCTTTCGATCCACCTCACTGCTCTGCTCTTCCAGCCCACACATCAACAGCTCCTCTATGATGATCTTACAGGGAGACAGTGTCGAAGGCCTTACTGAAGTCCAGGTAGACAATATCCACTGCTCCCACCTCATCTAATAGGCCAGTCACTTCGTCGTAGATGTTTGTCAGTTTGGTCAAACGTGACTTCCCCTTGATGAAGCTATGTTGACTACTCCTAATGATTTTCTAATCCTTAACGTGCCTGGAAATGTTTTCCAGGATTAACTGCTTCATCACCTTCCAGGAATCAAGCTGATGTTGTCTGGCCTGTCGTTTCCATGATCGTTTAGCATTAGGAACACATGCAGAACATGGACAAGTACTCTAAGAACCATAGAATCATAGAATAGTTAGGGTTGGAAAGGACCTGTTGAACCCAGTTCTGGCACAGAGATGCTTGCTGGCTTTTCTTCCTGCCTGGGTAGATGGTTTGCTATAAGCAAACCCACATGGGCACAAAGGCACACACGTACCTGCCTCCCATATTCCTCTCTGGATGTATGTTGATGCTGTCTGGGAAGTACTGTCTCTGGCAATCTGGAATTAAAATGGTACCTTTTATCTCCCAGGAAAATCAGCAGTTTGCTCTTTCTCTCAAAGGAAGTTTGTATTTTCGGCCTGAGGTGACTGGGTGTGATAGAGCAGAACTGAAGATTATGTTGTCCATATGTATTAAAAGGCTGAATTTTAGCTCTTGTGGCCTTAGCTTTAGGCAAGTACACTTGCAGGGTGGCCAAATGTTGTACTTGTTAAATTGTTTGTTTAAGGTTATTGTTTGATGCCTGTTTTTCCATATTAATTTGGATGTGTTCGAGGGGTTTAATTACTGGAATAAGCTTTGGATGATGAATGTCTGAGTGAAGTAGTAGAATCAGGCAAAGGTACATGATGATGAACTCCTTTGCTCCAGTGATTATAAACCCACCTGCAGTGCAAATGTCCTTGTGTAATAAGTGTTAATTGCATCGATCAGTACCATCTTCAGCTGAGATGTGCAAGCACTGAAGTTCTCATCAACTACGTATTCCTAAGAAAGTAGTTTGGGCCTGTTCACAGGTTGTTACCTGCACATGGCGCGTGCGTGTTACTTTGGAAGTTAAGTTGCCGACCTGCGTCTGGTCATACGATGTGATCAGGAGGTGAATATTGCTTGATGTAGCCAGATGGAGCATGATGTGTGTGAAGGTGATGGAGCCCTGGAACAGGCTGCCCAAAGAAGTGGTGAATGCCCTATCCCTGGCAGTGTTCAAGGCCAGGCTGGACAGAGCCTTGGGTGATGTGATCTACTGTGAGGTGTCCCTGCCCATGGCAGGGGGTTGGAACTGGATGAGCTTTAAGGTCCTTTCCAACCCTAACCATTCTGTGATTCTGTACCAGTGGAGCCTACCAAACAGGCTACATAGGAATCAGGCTATAGGATGAGCACAGTAATGCTCATTTGTATTCGCTTTTCTTCCTGGTCCTGCTCTTGTGTTTCATTTGTGAATTGTTCCAGTGTCCTTCTCCTTCCTCTGCCTCTTCATCCACCTCAGCTCCCCATTTCCACTCCCAGCATCTGCTGGTTTTTTTTTGTTCCCCTGCGTATTGGAGGATGGGGAAGATTCCCTGCCCCTTCCTAGCATGGGGAAAGGATCTGAAGAGAAGACCTTGAGGCAGACTTCAGCTGCTTGTTTCCATAGATACTCAAAAGTGTCTCTCATGTTATCCATCTGCGACTGTTACAGGGCACTGTGGAAGCCAACGAGCCATGAAATAGGGGAGTCTGTGGGTTGACTCTACTAAAGTGTTCCAAAATAACTATGAAACCACTGTGAAGAGCAAAAATAAATAAATAAACCCAGATAAATACATCTTCAGTTCATGTAAGATGAGCAGTGTAACAGAGCCATAGAATCACAGACTGGTTTGGGTTGGAAAGGGCCTTGGAAAGGTCATCCGATTCCAACTCCCTGCCATGGAGAGGGGCACCTCACACTGAATCATGCTGCCCAAGGTGGTTGGATAAAATAATATCACTTGTATTCTTTTAATTTTCCTCTTGCTGCTTCATTTTAAGTCCCTTGTTCCTGTATTGGAAGAGCCATTGTGAAAATTGCTGTTTGTTTCCTTAATGCCACGTAAGATTTTTGTCTTCTGTTTTGTCTGTGACTCTATGAGAAGGCACCCATTATGTCCTGTATTTTGAAGATTAAGCATATCTAACCCATCAGGGCACATGAATTACTTTGGATGGGTATTTGGACCATGTTTATTTTAGAACCTTTTAGAGATGCAGTGCCAAAAGCACTATCTTCCCATAGAGATTTTTAGGCAGCAATTTGGGATTTATTCTCTGCTTTGAAGAGCTGCAGGGCTTCACAGTGGGATGGTTTATTGGATGTTTGGTGGCTTTTGGGATATTCTTGTTTTCCAGTAATAGTCAATGATAGAGCAGATTCCAGGTATATCTTTTTCTGGTTTCACTCTAGGATTTCAACTTGGTAACCAAACATCCTGTATAAAATGAGCTGTAAGGACCGAGGTAACAGTAAGATGAACGTACCATCTTGTCAGGGTTTTTCTCTGACAAAGAAAGGGAGTTACAAAGTTCCATTCAGTTGTTTTATATCAGATTATACGCAGTTTGCTTTTCTAACTTGGAGCTTGTTGTCTAGTTCATTGGATCCTACTGCCCGGATCTCTCAGGTCTTCAGAGTACTTGATGTTGTGCACTGATGTGTGCACTGCACATCTTGGAGGCTATGATCTGATAGCGCAAGTGTTGATTACTGGCCTTTGGACCTAAACTGAAATGGGAGAAGTCCTGCTGCATTAATTTCCCAAGGATTATTCCTGGAAGATGATGCTTAAGAGTTTTCAGGTGCCATTTGACCCCTCTTGTTCTAACTCATCAAACAGAAAGCTGTGATTTTATTTACACCATAGAAATGTGGCTGTGTGTAGTTGGATGTATCCTCATCATTCGTATTCTACTTCTCTTCTTTTTCGTTAAGGGTACATTGATGCTAATGCATGCTTCTTTGCTCAAACTACTTGGTAACCTCTGTTGCTGCCAAGATACTCTATTAGCTTCTGTGTTTTGCTGCTGGTAAAGTTTCCTGAAGTCTTTCTATATGGGAGCATGTGACAAAGTTCATCTTTTCCAACCACCAATGGAAGTCTGCAGGGTCAGACTAAAGGCTAATTGCATGTTCTGTCTCGGTCCATTCTCAGCCTGAATTCATCTAATTGGATACTTGACTCTCCAAGCCTTAGTCTTTTGGAAGTATCCTCTGTTCCAAGGATTTGGCTGTTGAAGAGCTCCTGGCATTAACTCTTGCAGAGGAAAGTTCTCCCCATGCAGGGAATCGACTGTGAAGTTTTCCTCCATATCCTACAGAGCATCTTTCATAATATCCTGTTCAACTCCCAGTGCACTGAGTACATTTTTGCAAACATGCATAAACACCAACCCTGGAATTGCATTTTATATTACCCTTCTTCTTAAAAGAACAACTCTCTTCCTCTCCCAGGTATTTTCCATCTGCTTATGCAAAGTTAAAAGTGTGAAAACTAAAGCCTGTAGATCATTTGTGTTGGCAGATACTTGGTTGTAAACTGGTACTGGGAGTTTTTTCCTCCTGTGCCCAATTCAGAAACATGAGCATCATTAGGTTTTGATGAGGTTTTTCTTTTTACACCCCAGGTAGTAATAAGTGACTATTTATTTTAAATCTATTTTATAATAATTCTTTTTTGCTTTTATGTAATCCATTGCTGCTGCTTTCTTTTGAGCCTCCTCCTTGTCTCAGCATTTGAACATAGCCACAGTGCTTCTTTTCCTGTCTTTTTAAATCAACTAGTCTTTAAACTTGAACTCACTTAAATCAGACAGATTGTCTCAACTGAAGTCAGATACTGTCGCACTGAGTCAATATATATGGACTATCACAATGTTCCACTAGCTCAAACAGCAATTGCTGCCTCTCTAGTGCAGTTTGTGAAACATAATGCAGGCACAAAGGAGAGAAAGAGGAAACTTGCGCTGTAGAATGTGTTTTCTTAGTGGGGCTGGTCAGTTTTGGATGCTTCCTCTCTTACCAGCGCTGTGGGATCCCCTGCCACAGCAGCAGTAGGAGGCTGGCTTCTGGCTGTATCTGTCCAACTAAATCTCTGCAGGTCCCCTGTCTTCATGTCATGGCAGAGGGAAGAGGTTTTTATCATAGTTTACATAAATGAATAAAACCAAGTGTCCTCCTGGGAAGTCAGGAGGGAACACACATAGAGAGGTGGCAAAAGCTGCATCGTCTCTCCCTGATTCTGTGGCCTGGAGCATCCTCTGCTGGGAGCATCTGCTGTTGGAACCAATTTCCTGGAGCCTTCTACCTAGTAAATCTCCCTCTGGAAGAGCCATGGAAAGAATCAAAAGACTTGTGGGATCACATAGTCGTTTTTCATGTCAGGAAATGGTTTTCTGCTTAAAAATCAGTTTAATACTGTACTATCCTGTATGAAAATCTGAATGACCTGACCTTGTTCACATCCTGTTTCAGTGTCCAGTGGGTCAGGGATTGTGGAGATGATGGAAAACCTCTGTTTCTCATGACCAGTTTGTGCACAACTGAACAACAGTCATCTTCAGCTAGTGTGTGTCAGTGTTTTTACAAGCAGCGCTAGGCATGGCTCTTCCCATTTGTACTTGTGGAGGAGAGAGCTGGGTTGGGTGCTCGGTTGCCAGATTTCTCTATGCCTTTGCAAACATTGTGTATTGTGGCTGGTAGAAGCATCTTGAATGGTTTTGAGCTGCTTGAAAATGGTGCCTTCATCTTAACTGTTGAGTAGTTTGTTTGCAGACAGGAAACAGCAAGAAACAACTGAGAAGAGTTCTCACTCATTCTTGCATTTCTTGCATTTGGCCAAAACAGGATGACTGGCAAAATATGGCTGTTCTATTAATAAAAGCTCTTTTTTGCCTCAGAAACAGGGCCCTTGAATTACTTCTTCCCCCTGGCCACTTGTGGGTAGTTCTTTGCTATTATTGTACTTTCATCAGGATTTCTAATGATCCTAAGATGTGCTTGCAGATACTACTGCCTGTTGGGTGGCTCCCAATTCATGCTTTTCACAACTCCTTCTCAGGGCAACTTTCCATGGAATCTGTGACTCTTAAGCAGCATTCTCAACCATATTAATAAACCAAGAGTTTTGTAATATTTACTTTTTTTACAAGGCCAAACCTTGTGTTGTGTGAGCATCCGAAATAGCTTCAGAATTCTCTGAGGAAGGCACCAGGAAAAGGAAGGCTGCCCCTGCTTTGTTAACACAGGATGACTGGCTTGGTAGTCTGTCACAGTTTTTATGGTTACAGAACAGATGTGAAGTTCTCTGTCACACCTGTAAGACTTCATACTGGTGTATGGTATTTATTAGCAGTACTCTTCGTATTATCCAGAGAGTCAGGAAGCGATACGAGGGCTTGCAAATACCTTCCTTTCTATGGCTAGCTTTCTCCTGCTGAAAGAAATAAGCCTTTCTTTCAAATCTCTAGCAGTAATCCTTGATTGTGTACGAGAGAAGGGATACTTGATCTTTTCCATTCACTGGCATTTAAAGACAACCTTTAAGCAGAATGATGGCCTCCTCAGGTACAGGTGCTTAAAGGGAAGACTTATCTTTGTTTTAATGTGGGCAGAGACAAGGTAACGCGGACTGAGAATGTACATGTGGTGGGAAACCTTTGGCTGTGGCTCCCTTGCAGGTCAAACCAGAAGTGACATCCATGAAGGATGAGTGAAGAAAGAGCTTGCTTTCTCACCATTTTCCCCTCTTACTCAGGAGTAATGGGTTCAAACTGAAAGAGAAGAAGTTCAGGTTGGATATAAGGAAGAAGCTCTTCCCTGTGAGGGTGCTGAGGCGCTGGCACAGAGGGTGCCCAGAGAAGCCGTGGCTGCCCCATCCCTGGCAGTGTTCAAGGCCAGGTTGGACGGGACTTGGAGCAACCTGGTCTGGTGTGAGGTGCCCCTGCCCATGGCAGGGGGCCTGGAACTGGATGAGCTTTAAGGTCCTTTCCAACCCAAACCAGTCTGGGATTCTCTGAACCCAGAAGAAAAATGCTATTGTTCTGCATGGGAGGAGTTGCCACACCAGCAGCCCAATGTTCTTATTCTTTTGCTCTCTTTCGCTGCAGTTTAATCATCTATCTATCTGATACGTGGTATTTTAAACTTAGATGAAGAGTCTAAGGCTGCTTTTATTATGGGAAGGTGTCCTGGGTTCAGCAGCAGCAGTCATTTTTCTCCTTGGTAGCTGGTGCAGCGCTGTGTTTTTGATTTTGGGCCTGGGAGCAGCGCTGATAACATCAGTGTTTATAGTTACTGCTTGGTAGTGTTTTGTCTGGCCAAGGGCCTTTCTGAGCCTCATGCTATGCCAGGGAGGAGGGGAGCCGGGAGGAAGCAGAGACAGGACACCTGACCCAAACTGACCAAAGGGGTTATTCCATAGCACAGCACATCGTGTCCAGGATGTGAACACGGAGAGCAGAGACCCAGAAGGGTGTGGTGGTGGTGGACTGGGGGTGCACGGCATGGTCAGGTTTTTGGTATTGGGGGGTTCGCTGCTGGGGGGTGCACTGGCTGGGTCAGGCTTGGTGAGCAGTTGTATTCTCTTTCTTTGTATTTCTCTTGTATTATTATTGATGGCAGCAGCAGTGATTTGTGTTATACTTTAGTTACTAAACTCTTTTTATCTCAACCTGTGCGAGTTGAGTTCTTTCGATTCTCCTCCCCATCCCCCTGGGACTGGGGGAAGAAAGAGAGGGGAGTGAGTGAGTGAGAGAGAAAACTGGGGGGTGGAGGGGTGGGGTTAGAGGCTTAAACCATGACAGAAGGCAGATGCACATTTCAGATTAGCTCAGTGGTATGCTTTCCTCTCTTGAGCTATTTATTACAGGTATCCAAACTTCACAGATCTCCAGGACAGATTTTAAGCCTGACTTGACTTTAGTAGTCTGACAGATTGTGATAAACCTACAGTAAACAGGAATCTGGGATTTGGAGTTGGTTTATAGGTAGATAATTCACTTGATTGATTTGGTATGCTAATTCTTAACCTACAGCATCAGACCGGGACTAAGACTGTCAGCAACTTGAACTGCTTCTGCTTTTACTGGGAGGAGTTTTAGGGCCTAATTAATTATTTCCTGAAGGGAAACATGAGTACTGAAACTCTGAGAATATCTGATTTAGAAAACCAGTGTGAATTACTGCAAATGTTCTTTGAAAAGTCTTCTATTCGTATAATGCTTGACCAGAGATACAAAATTCAGGTTGGATATAAGGCAGAAGCTCTTCCCTGTGAGGGCTGCTGAGACGCTGGCACAGGGTGCCCAGAGAAGCTGTGGCTGTCCCACCACTGTCAGTGTTCAAGGCCAGGTTGGATGGGGCTTGGAGCAACCTGGTCTGGTGTGAGGTGTGCCCTGTCCCATGGCAGGGGGCCTGGAACTGGATGAGCTTTAAGGTCCTTTCCAACCCAAACCAGTCTGGGATTCTGCGATTCTATTTCAGTTTTAAAAAGCAGCAGCTGCTCCATGGAAAGCAGGTTTATGTCTCTTGAATCTTCCTTGTCAAAGAAAGAAAGGGTCTTTTTGCTCATCAGCTCACAGCTTGCAGACCACTTCACTGCCTGAAACGGTGCTCTTGTGCTTTTGTTGCGGCTTTGCTTTGGGTGTTTCATGCTTTCTCTTTGGAAGCTAAGACTGTGTCTAAGTAGGAAGTAAGAAGCATAATTTCTGCTTTCTTTCCTTGCGCCTCCCCTTGCATTCTCCAAAAGAAGATCCCAGGCAGTAGCATGCTGTGAGCTAGTAAGAGACCACTTCAGAGGAGTAAAGCAATAAAAGTTCCCCTATTCCTTGCAGAGGGCTTGGAGTGCCTGCTACTACTATGGCACCACTAATGCTGACAGCAAAGCAAAGTGCTTTTACCAGTCCTGGCACTACAGAGGTGCTTACTTGCTAAGAAAACTTCGGGTCGCAGTCTATACAAAGCCCCTACTATCTGGGTGTAGGTTGCTTATGTGATTTGGCTCAACAGATTTATCTGCCTCTTGTTCAAAATGCCACACTTAAAGGTGGCAAAATAAAGAGGTGATAAGCCAGTTCTTGGTTTGAACAATCTTTTCTAGAAGAGCATGTAAGTCACTGGAACAGAAATCATTCCTATGGATAATTTCTGTGTTCAAAGACCTACAGTGTATTGTGCAGCCAGTTTCTGTATAATTTAGTTGAAATTCATCATAAAATACTAACTGCAGCTAACTGAGGTAAATCCCATTGTTTTGTGTGATGCTCAGGCTTTATTCCACACCACCAACCCAGGACCTGTTTCTGAAGCAGAAATCTGTCTGTTGTGATAATCTGAATTTATCATGATATGCTTAGAGTGAAAGATAAGAGGTTTGAGGCTTTTGTTTTTCAAACGTTTGGAAAACCTCATTGCATTATTACCACATCAGCCAGCTCATGCGTACTGTGGTGTAGAACTGGCCACTGGTGTAGAACCAAGCGCACTACATCACTTCTGTTTGCTTCCTCGGGGAACCATTCAGATGATCACTGTACCTTGTACTGAACCTTAAGTGCTGTTTGACGGATCATTAGTCTGCCATAGACTTGTTACTCTTGTAGACTTGAAGGCTTATGCTGTGTCACTGTCCTGTGGACTGGCCTAGTGTCAGTAGTCTTGCTGCCCTGGCTACCCTTTGGCTCCAGGAACTACTTTTACTGACAGTGTACATTTGCTGGTTTAAAACTATATTTGCACTTCTGCAGTTTACACTGAGTGTGCCAGCTGCCATGCATGTGTCATTCCTATTCTGCACAGGAATGTACAGTATAAATTCCTATGCCTTTGTTTCTGTATTAGAAGTTTCTGACTTTGTTATCAGTTATCATCTGACGTTTCACCAGTCTGTTTACACCCCAGCATGTGCTTAATTTCGTTCAAGGCCCTGTGCTTGCCTGCTTGCTTCCTTGGTTTTTGAGTATAAATCCCAAAGTGGTTCCTTGACTCTTTTTGCATTAATCATAGAATCATAGAATAGTTTGGGTTGGAAAGGACCTTTAGATCATTCAATTCCAACCCCTCTGCTATGGGCATGGACGCCTCACATTAAACCATGCCATCAAAGGCTCTGTGCAACCTGGCCTTGAGCACCGCCAGCGATGGAGCATTCACAACTTCCCTGGGCAACCCATTCCAGTGCCTCACCACCTGCACAGTAAAGAATTTCTTCCTCATATCCAATCTAAACTTCCCCTGTTTAAGTTTGAACCCGTTACCCCTTGTCCTATCACTACAGTCCCTAATGAAGAGTCCCTCCCCAGCATCCCTATAGGCCCCCTTCAGATACTGGAAGGCTGCTCTGAGGTCTCCACGCAGCCTTCTCTTCTCCAGGCTGAACAGCCCCAACTTTCTCATCCTATCCTCATACAGGAGGTGCTCCAGTCCCCTGATCATCCTCGTGTCCCTCCTCTGGGCTCGTTTCAGCAGTTCCATGTCCTTTTTATGTTGAGGACACCAGAACTGCACACAATACTCCAAGTGAGGTCTCAGGAGAGCAGAGTAGAGGGGCAGGATCACCTCCCTCAACCTGCTGGTCACGCTTCTTCTTATTCTTTACCTTAATAAAGAAGCTATTAATGTATTTTGTAAGGAGTACCCCTTTTTTCTTCCTTAGCGTAGTGGGACTTAGTTGATGTTCTCCCATGTTTAAGCTCTGTGTTGGAGTCGCATCCCAAATGTTCCAGCTATATTTTATATATGTAACTTATATTTTTCACTGGGAATTTGTTGAGATTCTATAATAATACTGGAAATGTGATCGTAACTAATACTGTGGTAAAGAGCAAGACTTAGACTTAACGAAAGTTCTACATGCAACCCCAGTTCTGCTGTCCCAAAAGTGGCATTGTTTCCCTGCTGCGCAAAGTGCCAAGGTGTATGCAGAATGGTATTCTTTTAGTTCAACTTCTGTGTGCTGCTGGCTTTTCACTTTTAGAGCTCTTTGTTCAGATTGTGGTTGGTTGTGATTTGCTGTTTAATGTGAAATCACAGTATTGGCACACAAAATAACATACTCGCAGGGCTTGCGTGCTTGTGTTTTGCATTTCTTTGATAGACTGTTTTTCAGGATTGATCTGATGTTGTCAGGATTTAAAGTGGCTGTGTCCTGACCTTCAGGTGCCCTTGCTTTCTGTGGGGAAGAAAGTGGTTGTGGGTTGCAGTTTTAATGGAAAATAATGCACTTCATGTAGTTCTATCGACGAGATCATGGTTTTGGTCTCTGAGCTTTTATTTTATGATGGAAGCCTTTCCGAGGCATGTAGTTGAAGAATAAAAGGAATCATTATTGCATTTTAAGGAGCCATTCAAGAGTCTGAATTTGTTCTGTATAATATAGAAGAGCTGTACATATTTTCTGCTAAGCTGGGCATCAGCAGCTTATGTTTGCATTATTTTTGGAAGGGTGGCATTGAGAACCCTAAGGAATACATGCATGTTTCATAAACTTTGCAACCAAGGAAGTCCGTATTTGAATACATTTTAGTTGTGTCATTTGGGAATATTTTTAAATAGGATCCTATCACAAATGATGGAGTTTAGAATTTACGTTGTCATAGGATGCCTCTTTTCATCTGTATATCCTTTCTCAAAGCAGCCGTGTGCTCTTAGCCATTCACTGGAACACAGCTGATGTGGGCTAATGATTTTTTTCCTCCCTTCATTGCATCATTCTGCTCTTTCCACTGATTTCAGCTGAAGTTAGAGGTCAGTCTATTTAAAGAGCACACACTTGATGTCTCTTGTGAGCTGTTGTATAATTTGGCTACTCCTGGTGATCTTTGCAGTCAGAATACATAATTTACTGACCATCTGCCTGCCTCTTCCTTTCATTGCAGATGCTGAAAAGGAAGAAGGCATATAACATGTATGTAGAACCAGTTGGTAAACTGCTGACTGACTTACATACTGTGTCGCTCAGAAGTCAGCTTTGTGCCAGCAGCTGCATGTTGACTGTACGAAGTGAGGCTGCTGTGTCTCACATGGTACTGAAGAGAAATGTTTATGATGGATTAGTTTGTTCTGAAAGCCACTGTCTGAGCTTTTCCATAACATGACTGTTGATTTCCTTATATCTCTATACTGCCTTTGGACAGTGTTCAGAATCCAGCCTGCACCTTGTTTTGTGACCAACATTCTTTTATGGTGGCTCTGGGAAGCCTTGTTCTTCCCAAACAGAGAGCTACTGGACATCTTTAGTGGACTGGCTGGAAGGTCTCAAGCTAGATTTGTTTGGGGATTTTATGAATGTGTGAATTGGAGAAAGAGGGGGAAGTATGATAAGTTGGAAGAGACAATAATGTGGAATCAAATGAGGTTGTATCTAAACCCCAGTCAGCATGGAACTTCAGTACAGCATGGAGAGCAGTGAAGTGTGTTCCCAAGACTAGCCTAGGGAATAGACTTTTGGATCTGACATTTGGTTAAAGTACAGTGGCTGTGAAGAAGGAAAACTTTGGTCATTTAACTTCTTTATGAATGTCTTAAAGTAGGTGTGTTTAAGTTACCTAGCTCTGGAGAACTGTGGAAAGCTACTCTGTTCTAGAGAACAAGGCCTATGAGAAATACCAGGGGAGGTTTAGATGGAGCTGAGGACCAGTTCCGTTCCCCAGAGGGTGCTCAGGCATTGGAACTGCATGCCCAGGGCAGGGCTGCAGTCAGCCGTCCCTGCAGGTATTTGTAAAAGACCTCTAGATGTGGCGCTTAGGGTCATGGTTTAGTGGTGGCCTTGGCAGTGTTAATCAGTTGGACCTGATACTCTTAAAGGTCTTTTCCAACCTAAATTAGTTGATGATTCTGTAATTCTAATCTATTTTCATTCTCAGTGGAATAATCTCACAGGCAGGATCATACTGCACTGGGAGTTACACCGGGATGGATGCTGTTTGTGTTGGGTACTCTTGCTTTTTTGCAGAAGTTGCAGGGTTGCAGAATGGTTGAGGCTGGAAGGGACCACTAGGGGATCAGCTGGTCCAAACTCCCTGCTCGAGCAGGGTCACCTGGAGCACATTGCTCAGGATTGTGTCTCTATGGCTCTGGGATATCTCCAGGGAAGGTGACTCCACAACCTCTCTGGGCAGCCTATTCCAATGCTCAGTCACTCACAGTAAGGAAGTTCTTCCTCATGGTGAGGTGGCACTTCCTGTGTTTTAGTTTATGCCCATTGCCTCTTGTCTTATTGCCTGGCGTCAACAGATGTGATGGATGTATTCTTCACTGTCACTGCTGAAGGTGATCTCTTAAACCCTTACAGGGTTTATATCTAATCTCACAAATTTCAGTTTTATTCTGAAAATAAAGTATGCAAACTCACATCTGAAGTAGTCCTTTTGCTCTGGTGGCTTTTTCTTAATTGCTTTCCACGCTGTTGTCTGTGTTTATAAGCTACTAAGATATAAGCTCCCAGGGGGCAGGAAATGGCTCTTCTGTTTTATTTGTAAAGGATAGGAAGAGCCTTATCTGGGTCTCTAGGTGCTATTAAGAGTATAAATAATCATAATGATAGGCATCTGACTAGTAGTAAGTCTGATATAGCTGAAGTGAAGTAGTAGCTTAACCTGGAGGGAAAGTTTCTATTTGAAGTGCAGAGAGAAGAGAGCAAAACACACATGGAGTCTTTCTTTTATCTTCTGCTCAGAGAAGATGTTAAATGTGGCTGGTCACTGACCTTGGCCAGGGCTATCTTGTTGCAGCTTGC
Organism: Myiopsitta monachus; assembly: GCA_017639245.1. NCBI lineage: Eukaryota > Metazoa > Chordata > Aves > Psittaciformes > Psittacidae > Myiopsitta > Myiopsitta monachus. Next base: position 5,170,436 of record CM029928.1, read on the forward strand.
TTTTTTAACCACTTATTCTGCAATATGGAGTGTTTTGCTCTACACGTGGTGTTTAAAGATCAGCATTCAGGGCACAGGGAGTGAAGAGCAATTTGAAATTAAAAGGCTGCCTTTCTTTTTAGAGCACCTGGATGTTATTTTAGAAGCATTTGGAACTCTGGGCCAGCACCTTGTAGGGTAATTTAAATTCTTCCTTATTTTATTGGAGCACTGTGTGAGGAATTGATTTGAGCAGCGCAGTGCTGAGCTCGTTGGGTTCTGGAGTACTTCCAATTCCCAATCACATTTAGCTGCAGATCATGATCTCCTCTTGGTCTTACAAGGCGAGCCATCTTAAGAACATCACCCAGACAAATCAGTGAATCTAGACTCTTTTAATTCATCAAATATTTTATTTCATGTATCTCTTCACTTTTGCTTATGCACAGAAGTAGTTCCTTAGGTCCACAGGAAGACATCTAAATGTCTTTCAAAAGAAAATATAGACATGACAAAGTAGCCAATTGTACCGTATCTGTGCAGAATTTGAAGAAGTAGTTTCATCAGCAAAATGTCCATAAGCACTGCAGTCAGTTATGTGTATTGATTTAGCCAGGATAAAAGGCTGGGAAGTGGGGGGAGGCGGGGGGGGGGGAGAGGGAGAAGAAGCGAGCCTTCATATTCAATGCTCCATTTGGGAATATGGTTTGCCCTGTACCCCATGTGAAACAGCAGGGCTGTGCTGAGCACTTGGCTTAGAACTGCAAGTCTTCAGTGAAGACTTTCTGGATGTTTTTGGAATGCCCTATGCAAATCCAGGGATGTAATGATGCTTTACTTGTGTAAAGTGACAAGACGAATATCTCCTTTCATTTTCAAAAGCACAAAAGCAAGGTGTGATGCCCATGCTCCGCAAGAGAGCTGTGCTAAAACCAGGAATTTTTGTTCTGCTGTCCATAGAGCAGTCAGCCCCTTGCAGACATACACAGATGGGATTGCTTTGGAGGTAGTGATGAGTCAGCAAGTCACTGGGATGTGAACCACCCACAAGAACCTGTCTAATACAATAGCTGCAACAGGTGGCTCATGGTAATGGTTTGCAACTGCTTGTGGTGGTGCTCGGAGGTGGTATGGGGAAGTGTACACCAATATGGGAATGCTTTATGAACTGGAACTGTGAAACAGTGAGGATGACATTAAACAGTATCTCTTCATACTTGGTGGATTTCTTGCAAGAGAGTGGAGGAAGCTGATATAATTTAGTTGGGGAAAAGCCTCAGTGCATTTTTGCCCTTGGGTTGAGATAAATAAAACATCATCAGATGTGTTAGAGATTTCACTGGAGCGTGGAGGAGAAGAATGTAAAGTCTGAATATTTTGCTTTCTGTCTGAATCACTAATGTGCTACCAGTCAGTTTAATTAGAATAATTAGTCATGAAATATATAATTGGTGTGAATCTTCCTGCAGATTATACAGAGAGCTTTTGAAGAGGAATGTGGTTAGTTGATACTGATCCTGCAAACATTTATACACACGCTTAGCTCAGCATGCATGAATCAGTGTGTATGCAGCCACATCCCATCGATTGCAGAAAGCAAGCTTCCCTTGAGCTAAGGGGCTTTCTCAGCTGGAGCTTCCCAGTGGGCTGCATTCTTCTGTGGCTGTGCAGTGTGTGGTGAGCACACTGTTTCTGGGGTACCTTCAGTGCTTTCAGTACCCTTAATTACTGGTGTTCGCAGAACAGTCACTTTGACTGACCAAGTGGTGGCATGTCCCCTGTGACTTGGTTTGTATCTTGGAGTGCTTCTCCCATACCCTCTCTGCAAGGTTATTCTTAGCATCGCTGTGATGGGTTCTGCTGGGGGGACACAACCCAGTTAAGCAGTTACTGTGGGGAAGAGTGTGCTGTCGCTTTCTTGTGGGCTATGGTAGGTCATTTCCTGGGTCTGGTTCAGTTTGTGCCTTTGCACGCACCTGATGCTGTAAACCTCAGGAGAAGGGGAGATGGGAAGCTGCTGGTGCTGTGTGGGAGAATGGGCCTGGGGTGGGTTAGGCTTGCCTGGACTTAGGTTGGTTTGCTTTCCCCTGTGGAAAAAATGACCAAATAGAGCAATTATTGTAGATACTGACAAATGGTACCATTTGGTCCCTTTATACCACCTCTGAAGAGATTTTTTTCTTATCATGGTTTTCAGTGTTTGCTGTTTTGTCATGTTCTACCATTTAAGGGTTTGTGTTCATTATAAATCACATGAATGAATGATGTGTCCTTGATTTGGATTCTTTGGCTACTTCGGAGTGCTCATGTCCGTGCTATTACTGTGACTAATCCCATCTCAGTCAGTAGCTTCTCTCTTTGTAGGACAGTGAAGTATTTTAACTTGTGTTCACAAGTTTGCAAGGCTGATAAGAGGCTATTGTGAGCTGAAGGAAAGGGACTATGTAGGAAGTGCTACTGCTAGTGTATTTCCTAGCTACTCTTTGCATGGATTTTGACTTTCTGCTGACAGGAGTCTGAAATTGCATTCCTTTTGACATCCCGATCAGTGGGATAACATAACAGTTATGTCAACAGGAGATCTTGTGGTCTAGAAACATGGGAAATGTCAATATTGTCTCAATTGTATATTCCCTGATGGTACTATTTTTAAGTTCTCCATGTTTTCTGAGGAAAGTCACATTAAGAGACTTGTTCTCCTTGTCTAGTTAGTCTAATTGACTATAACAGTAGATCTTTACGTCACCTCTAAGAAAACATAGTTTTCCTTATCTTTGGCCACAAAGAACAGTTGAAAGTAAGGAGTTTCTTACTAGTTTTATGGTACTTCAGTGAACTCCATTTCTCTCTTTTGGCATGCTGTGCAGTGTTTACTATAAAAATGTGTGATTCAGCAAAAGCTGTGGAGGGATTTCTGTTCCTGTGGTGTACAGAATTGCAGACACTGCGAAACAAACTGAAATAAGAAGAAGAGAATAAGGTGCATCCGCAGGGTATGAGTGTGTCACCCTGTGGCCTCACCAGTTCACAAAGCTCGTTGTGGTGTTCCCTTAAGTATTCTGTATGCTCTAGAAATCCTGGTGAAGACACCTCAGATACCCTTTCCCATCCAGAAAAGCAGAAATCCCCCAACATGTAATAAAGGTGCATCTCTCCTTCACCAGTATCAGGAGCCCAAGCCCAGGTAAACTCATTAGTTCATCCCAGGACCTGTTATTTCCCAAGGGCTGATCTTGTCTGTTCGCTGTTTGGTATCTTGTCTTTCCAACACATTACTCAGTGCGCAGAAACCATCCTCACCTTTTAGCCGCAGTCCCAATTCCAGTGTCAGTGCTATGAGCAGTATGGGGAGACTGGAACAGTGATTTGGATCTAAACTGACATAGCTTGAGGGCTTTGTAGATGTTGCTCCTTACTGTTAGTAAATGACACAGGCCAATACGAGTGTATCTGTGAAGCAGGATAATTGTGCTGAGAACCTGCCGTCCAGGCTCCTCTATGTATTTTAGATTCCTTTCTGTTTAATTAAATTGTAACTCTACTTTTTCTCATCTGGTCCCAGACACAGGATGTCTGTTAGTGGCTGGAGTGTGTTAGGGGCCCTCCTGGAGTGTATCTTCCGGTTTAATTTCATGTCAAAGGTGTATGGGTTCATGCACACCATAATGTCAAATAGTGAGCATAGGCGACCTGGCAACTGCCTTAAAAATTGCAGTCTTGACTGAATTAAAGCACTAATATCAGCGCACCATCAGTTAAACTGGGTCACCTCAACTGCAAGTGCCTATTTCCTTCTGTGCATGCTAGCAAGGTGTATTTGATGACTCTTTCTAGTCTGAAGGTCATAGAGTAGCCCCTTGGCAGCCACTTTGCATGTTTATTCACTTAAAAGCATTAAAAATGCAAGTCGTTCTGCTAGGATGTTGTTACTATTAACTATGAATTCATAACTTACCGAGAGAAAATGTTCCTGAATCATTGTGTTGTCTTCTGGCTCGATAGGTAGTATTGGCTCCTGTGTCTTGACATATTTGAAAGCCCCATGGTATTAGCAGCTTTATGTACTTTTCCTTCTGGATCACGAATTTAGCAAGCAAATATCGGTGACTCTAAGATGAATTACAGCTACTGTCAGACACGTTTTGACACTCCTGAAGTGGGATGGCAAGAGACACAATAGGTGTATATGAAATCAATGGCATGACCCAGTTTTCCTGAAGCCTAGCTTTTCTCGTAAGGGTGCTCAACTGTTGATAGCTCAACATTTCTCAGTTGGTGGCCAGAAAGTGTAAGTAATTCAGATGCTGCTTTTTGCCCCTTTTCAGGAGCAGTGTACCACAAGCCTGTGTATATAGGTACCATACTGTGCTCTCCCAGTAAGAAGCTGGGTTTTTGCATGCTGAAGTTTTGGCGACAGTGGAAGACACTGTGTTTGGGGTTTAGTGTAGCTTTCTCTAATGGCACAGTATATCTGGGCTAAGCCAGGTGAAGATGACGTGGTAGTCTTTTCTGATACTGAAAGTCACAGTTGTGGAGGATCTTGTTGTCGCCATTCTTGAATAACCACGTGGCTTCCACTGCGGTCTGGCGGAGTTCAGGTTGAGGGGCTGTTCCCTCAACTGAAAATAGCTGTGAAAAGCCACATCTGAAGAATGGGTTTCTTTGGGACGCAAGAAACTGAAACAAGCACTAAACATCCAACCCAAACCATTCTATGATTCGATGTCATTAGTTCAAGCTACTTATTTTGATGGGGCTGGAACTGGATGGCCTTAAGGTCCTTTCCAACCCTAACTATTCTATGGCTGGCCTTGAATTTATCTGCACTTCTGTACAGTCTTTTGAATTCAGATCAGGCAATACACCTAGCAGGGTTTATATTTTAAAATAGTGTGCATATAATGTTGGTTATGTTTCAAATAGTCATTCCTGTACAAACCATGGCTTTCCTATCCTAGCCCTTTTCTAAATCTCATTGCTGTTGTCCGTGCAGCATAAAATGCATAAAACCAACCAACCCAAAACCTCATATTGTGGATGAACCTCGGTTCAGCATCAGCTTGTTTCCATCAACCACCATGGATGTCTGTGATGTTTTATGTGGTTAAAAAACCCAACGAGAACGACAGAACTCCTTATAGTGCATCTGACATATTCTCTAGGGTTGTTGCAAGCAAACTGACTGCACTTGCACAGCCCAGATTGTGCAGTACTCCAGGATGACCTCTTCACTTCCTTCATTCTGGAGAACGTTACAAGTCCCATTGCTTAAAGCGTGGTGTATTTGACTGTGTTAACTGTTGTAAACTAACTTGTTTCTAGGCAGCTGCTGAGAAACTCGGGACAAAGCTGCAAAAAGCATGGAGATGTGTAGAAAGGAGGGGAGACCTAAGTGTATATCAACTCAAAGTAAAAGAAAAACAAAAGAGAGGAATAGGAAATGGAATATTTGGGGGTTTTCATGCATTTCACAAAGTGTTAGCAAAATCTGTGAGCAGGGGAAGCTGGAGGCTTGCAAGGAGGCTGCTATCAGAATAGATTTGAGCAGAAAACACTTCTCTTTGTACATTTAAGTTGAAGATGACGGAGTGCCTTTCAAGCAGCCATATGGTACAGCATTCTGGCTGAAAGAGAAGTACTGTGCTTGGGTGGCTTTATATTTTTATATGAAAGTTTGAAAATGTAACGGGAAACTTGTAATTCTCCTTTTACAACAGAAAAGAAAGCCATCTCCTGTCTTAATGTCGGCCAGCTGTGTCCCAGACTAATTCCTTCAGGCATTTTTAGGAGCCCTTTGTACCAGTGGATGAAGAACAGAGAATTAAACAGAATTGAGAATTAAAGCCAGTGTGTGGCTGAATTCTGGATGTCAGTGCCTTGATCAAAAAGCTTATCTTCCTATTTGTTTGTCTAGCTTATCTGCCTCCTTCACGTAACATATGTATGTTCATTTATACTTGTATCACCTTTCTGAGGCTGACAAGTACTGTTGAGCTCTTTGTATAGACGTAGAATCCAAGAATAGGTGATCTGAGTGCCTAAGGTTCCACAAGAAATCTGTGGAAGAGAAGGGACTAAATAAAGCTTACTTAAATCCCAAGCAATGACAGTTGCTTTCTGGGCCTTACTCATTTGCTCGAGAGAAAAGCAGAGACAAAAAAGGAGGAGAAAATAAAGCTAGTAAGAGGAATGAAGAAGGGGGTTCCCACTTTGATTTGTTCAGACACAAGACCATTTGCTTGCAATTTGAATTGCAGAAATGTTTGGGGTTTTTTTCCACCATATGCAGTTTTCCAGAGGAATTCTCTGATTTCACAGAGCTGTTGCAGTGAGTAGAGAAGGAAAAAATGAATAAAGGAAGAGAAAAGAGAGAATGCTATGAATGGATTCCCCCCTGTCCCCAAGACTTTCCTGCTTGCATCAACCAGTGTTGTGGTTTCCGCTCAGGGGTGGCTTTGAAACTGGCTTAGCAGGTTCTCTGCATCTAAGATGGGTGTTGTGTGTTCGGTCAGAGCACCAGCTCCATGCTGTGAGGCTTGGGGGAGCATGTAGTGGCATTTCTAGCAATAAGCTTGTCAAAATAAACAGTCTGGCTTTTAAAAGATGTATCTGGAATGTGTTAGCTACTAATGCATATTCATGTCTTCCGTGCAAATTCTCCCTTTTCTGCACATATTGTGGCTGTTTGCCCTCTCTATTTGGGTTGTATATCATATGGCATGTAAATACGAGATGACAAGTTGTGTAATAAGTGGAGGGAGGAGGAGAAGAGGAGTCGAAGGGATCTGATTTAATCAGAAACATGCATAATTTACACACACAGCACTATTCCACTCTGGTGTTGCAAACTTGAATTGCAAATCTTGTGGCTTTATACCAACCAATATCTTATGTATAATATTTTACTAGCCTTAAAGATAAGATTTCCCGGGTAACTTCTGCTTACTACAAGAAGCATCCTGCAGTGGTTTAGGTTTGCACCGACGTTTGTAAATGTCCTTGTTTCCTTGCAAGGTGGAGGCAGATCTGTCTGTTTGGCTGGATAAATCAAATACATGGGATGAACAAGAAGATGTGCTTCAGGTGATGTTTATATCACACCCACAGTTTGGAAATACAGATGTTTTTAGGATGGATTTATGTTTCTCTGACCTGTAAGTGATCTGAGCTGAGGGCACAGATTAATATTGAAGATGCTGAGGTAGCCCAGTATGAAGAGTTGTTTGCCCTTGCAGTGCGATGGTTGCATAGAACTAAAGGGTAGATTAAGAATATGTTCTGTAATCACGGGTGTTTGTTCCAGTCATTCCAGGAACTGACCGTGTGAAATGGGTTCATTCGGACAGTTGGGGTCCTATCTAGGAAAAGTCAGCTCAGTGTAGCCTGCTTAGGCCTGAAGGAACAGATGATCCTCAACCTGAAGAATTAGACCTAAATCATAGAATCATAGAATAGTTTGGGTTGGACAGGACCTGAAGATCATCCAGTTCCAACCCCCCTGCCATGGGCAGGGACACCTCCCACTAAACCATGTCACCCAAGGCTCTGTCCAACCCGGCCTTGAACACCGCCAGCGATGGAGCATTCACGACTTCCCTGGGCAACCCATTGCACTGCCTGACCAATAAACACATGGCTACAAAAAAAGGCATATGTCACAGGAAGCAGGAATGTTGAGTTGCTTCCAAGACTTTAGCTATGAATTCTGTACATGTGCTTATCCTTCTGAATACAAGAACCGAAATGACTGTAAATAGGCAGAAAGTTGAAAAGGTACTTAGGAGGTTTCATGCAGGAAAAGCTTCACAATCAGTGAAAGAATTTCTGGGGTATCAAATCCAGTCCCCAACTACCACAGGGACTTGTCTCTTTATACAGCATGGAGAGGAGGAAGAAAGCAGGTTCGATGTGTGCTCATGAGCACCTACTTTGATGGGTCCTTGACCCATATGTGCTTCTCTGGGTCCTAGGCTGTATCCCAGGGAGGAGAAACAAAATGCTGTTGGTTTTTGGAGGCAGTTCAGGCAGGTTCAGTCTGAGTGAATGTTAGAAGCAAAGGTTGATTTTGTTGGGGGTTTTTTTTTGCTACAAGTAAAGTTTTTTCAAAATCCAGCTCTCTCATATAGAGGTCATTAAAAATGCTCATCTCTGACCTTACACAAAAGGGAATCTTTGGAGGTAGTGCTCTTTCTTCCTTCCCACTCCCCAAACTAAAGAGACTCACAAGCAGAAGGCATAAGCAACAAGTAAGATTTGCCACCTTCTTATATATGTGTTTAATGATGAAGGATACTTGTTCAAAAGTAAGTCCCTTATGATGCCTATAAAGCTCTGTGCAACAAGACACGCCGTTTCCTGATTTAGCTTATTGGGGAAACCAAGGTGCATGTTGCTCCACACGTCTTCATTTCCTTGCTGCTAACATAAAGACACGTGGCCTTTAGAGCAATGTGCTGTAGATCCAATCCCCTGCTGATAACCACTAACCACACTGAAATGGGAGTCATTAGTGATGAGTCCCCCTCACTCCATGTTACCTTCTCAGAGGAGACTGAACAAACCAAGCAGCAAGGAGATATTGCTCTCCAAATATGTAACTAGGAACTGGTAAATAAATATGGAGAAACGTAAACTTAGCTTTTCTGAATGGCAGGTTTCTGAGCAATGGAGGATGGTGAGCAATGGGGACAAGTTGCTGAGCAGTGAACTGCTGCTTGTCTCTTCAATACCCTTCATTATTTTGTTCTACAAGAAATATGGCACACATGAATGCTTGTTGGAATTTTACCTTTAGAAAAAAGGCAAAATTAGAATTGGTGTGTATGGGGGGGCATAATGTAATCGTGTTTTTCTCAAGTTTGCTGACTTCCGTGTTTTCTCCACGTTAAGGCTTTGTACTATTGAAGGCTCCAAACCATCCATTTGAATAGATAAAAATGTATTCTGGGTGAATAGAAAGCGCTAGTTCTTTGGCTACCTTTCTCCCTCAGCAGTAGAAGAAAAGTAATCGAACCTTGAGTTCTGATTCCTGGTGCCTTCTGAAAAGAGAGGGATTGGGTGGTTTGCAGGGAGGCCACTTAAATGGCAGGTTCTGAATTTAGTAGGGTTCACGCTGGGGCAAAAAGGAATGTATTTGGCTTAGGAGGAGGGTGCTCTCCTACTGCTCTGCCATGATCCTTTTGCAAAGCTTTATACTTGCCTGTCAGTGTGTGAGAGCTGGGAGTTGCTCGAGTGCCAGCCAGCCTCTTGCAGGGTGGTTCTGGAGCTCCTCTGCTGCTGGCGGGTCTTGTGATGTGAGAACAAGACAGTGGCGCAGGGTGGTTATATGTCCTGAGGCCAGGGAAGGCCTTCAAGGCCAGTTAACTGGGAAGCAGAGGCTATTAAGTGTCACCTGTATCAGGTAACAGCCTCTCTTCCTACTGCAAAGGCAGTCCCCATAGAAATATAACCGGAAGGTGCTATCAGGAGTGTAGGTGTTGGCGTATCAGTGCTGTCTGGAGGTAAGCCGGTCAGAAGCTAAGTGTTGCAGTGGTTACTTAGTGGCTTTCGCTCTATTAAAGCCTCCATGCAGATGGAAGCTACTAAGTGCGCAATTACTGTAAGGGTTAAAGCGGCTTGGTGCCTGGCAGTGTTCAAGGCCAGGTTGGAAGAGCCTCAGGCAACATGGTGTAGTGTGAGATGTCCCTGCCCATGGCAGGGGGTTGGAACTCAATGACCTTAAGGTCCTTTCCAGCCCAAACCATTCTGTGATTCTATGTTTGGAATGGAAAGGAAAATGAAGGGCAGTTGATTATGCAGTTGAGTGGAGAAGCTGACTGTAGAAAGCTTGGGCTTCCCACCCTTTTATTATACTGTATGTATGCTGCCATGGTTTCATACCTATCAGTTGCAGTTCAGACAAATGAACTTCATGTGGCCAATAAGGCCAAGTACAATGTCCTGCATTTGGGTCGGCACAACCCCTGGTATCGATACAGGCTGGGGATGAGGAGATTGAGAGCACCTCAGAGAGAAGAACTTGAGGGTACTGGTGGATGGAAAGCTGGACATGAGCGGGCAATGTGCGCTCGCACCTAGAGGCCAGTTGTATCTTGGGCTGCATCCAGAGGAACGTGAGCAGCAGGTCAAGGGAGGTGATCCTGCCCCTCTGCTCTCTTGAGACCCCACCTGGAGCACTGCATCCAGCTCTGGAGTCCTCAGCACAGGAAAGACATGGACCTGGTGGAGAGGGGCCAGAGAAGGGCCACAGAAATCGTCAGAGGGATGGAGCAGCTCTGCTGTGAGGAAAGGAGAAGAGAGGACTCCAAGTTGGAGTCCTCTCCTGGGAGAGACAACCTGGAGAAGAGAGGACTCCAGGGAGACCTTCTGGTCTTTTAGTTCTTAAAGGGGGGCTTATAAGAAAGATGGGACAGACTTTTTAGTAGCGCCTGTAGCAATAGGAAAAGGCATGATGGTTTTGGTCTAAACAGGTTCAGACTAGATATAAGGAAGAAATCCTTTACAATGAGGGTGGTAAAACACTGGCATAGGCCCAGAAAGGTGGTGGGTGCACCATCTGTGTGGACACATTCAAGGTCCGGTTGCACGGGACTCTGAGCAACCTGACCTGGTTGATGTCCCTGCTTATTGCAGGTGGATTGAATTAGATGACCTCTAAATGTTCCTTCCAACCCAGACTATTCTATGCTTCTATGAAATATGGAATTTGGGGTGGGAAGCAAGTAGTGCAGTGGACTAATTTTTCTGTTCCCTCCTAACAGCACTTCCTTTCACATTACTCTTCATTGGCCTTCCATCTCCTCCAGACACACAACCTTTTCTTTGCCATGTGTATTATTTAAAACCCTTAGTTGACAAAGCTGCTGCTGACAGACTGAAGGTGCTGTGAGGGAAGACAGGGAGAGAGGGGGGCAGGGAAGGAGCCAAGTGCTTTGCTCCCAGTATATCTGCAATCCAGTCCTGGCACAAAGGGAAATTTGTCCTGTAGCTCCTTTCTCATATCCATATTCATCTCTGCTCTCAAGCCAGCGTATGTGGGCTGATCGTCCTTTGCACTAGCATCTCACACTCATGAGCTGGACTACTCATTAAGCCAAGTGCTTTTATATTGGGTGTATTCATACAGCAATGTGAGGGGATGAAAACATAGATGTGTGCAATGTAAAAATAGCATATGCTATTCCTCATATACATGTCTTAAATACTAAACACATGAGCTCTTCCATCACATAGATTAGGATAGATTAATATCTTATATCCTTGATATATATTTTCCTTGATATAATATATATAAATATATTACAGCCTTGATATCCGCTAATATCAATACCCATAGAGCAGTTTCTGATCCTTCCTGCTTACCCTGCTTCGGTTACCTGAGAAGAGAAGACCCTTCTCTCCCCTCATGTATACCTGGAAAAACTTTGTGTGAGGAAGGGGTCTAGTTGCAAAGCTTAAGGAAACGTTCTTGAAACTCCTCTGTTTACAACCTTACATCCCTTGTACCAAATCACCTGGTGTTTGCTTATTTCTTCATGTGTTATGGCTGCAACCAAGGTGCAGGCAGCTGAAAGCACTGGGTGCTGCAGCGGCTGCTGGCCAATGGCTTGAGCTGCCTCACCCCAGCACAGCACCATGCAGTTGCCAACTTCAGTTCAAATCCCAAGTGTTACAGCTGCATCTTTTGTGCTGAAAGAGCTTGAGAAGCTACAGTTTGTCAAAGATCTTTACTCTGTGCAGTGTGAAGTCACCTGCTGGTGCTTTACAAGGCAGACTACTTCTCTGGCCTTCCAGTCTGAGGCTGGATTTAGCCAAGCAGGCTGCCGTGATGTGGTTGGCAAACCTTGAGGCTGTTGGTCCAGTGCTTTGTTGCCATTAGTCATGCAGTGCACAGCTCTGACTGGTTAGAAGTCCTAACTGCAGTTTGGCACAGTGTCTTACCAAGAGGATGCATAAATCAGATAAGCTCTTGCTCCCCTAGCAAATGAGAGTAAGGGATGATTTACACTTACATTGCTGTCTTGCTGTTTGTCAAACTGACTCCTGTTTGGCTTTCACATCCCTAATTTGGGTTTTATACTTGGTTGCTATTAAATATCCTTTTATCACCCCAGCAACAGTCAGGCCGATGTCTTGCTTGTCTTCCTCCTAATGACACGGAAATATCAGTTCACTGATTTATTTATCATTCCTTCTTGAATAGTCTTCCAAGACGTATTCTCTGGAAAACAGCAAATTCATTGTACAGTAGCTACTGAAATCTAAATGAATATGGAATGAAATTTTCCTAGTTTATGCTTTCTGCTACAGGAGGTTCCTGCTGCGGGCAGCATTTTAATGCTTCAGATTCATTTGTGTTTCTAAATTAATGCATCTACTTCAGTCTCAGAACCTCAATGCCTATGTTTCTCTTCCAAGCTGCTCTGAAGCAAACGCACAGAGTTCGGAGTTTTATGAAAACAGAAGAAATAGGCTCCTACATCTTCTTCCAGTAAATCCCTTCAGCCTCATCGCTAACATCTAACAGTATGGAAAGACAAAGGTCAACTTAATAACAAGGGGTAGCTAAATGGGTTGCTATGTGCCGAGAAAGCAGGAGAGAGGGTATCCATAAGGCCACATAAAAGAGTGTCCATTTCGAACTGTTGAACATGTACCTGATTTTGAAATAATGACAGAATCAACAGCTCATGATTTTGAAGCCAGCATTATTATGTCACATGCTGACAAGTTTGTACAGACTTCAGCTTAGTGAAGCAAAAGATGAGCAGATTGCAGCTCCTCGCTTGTCTGTTGTTCTGGTCAGGCAAGATTTGATAAATTGCTGCGATCTTTACCCAGAAATGATTTTTGCTTTGCCTTTTCCTTCTCAGCTCTCTTGAGTGTTACCCTTTCCTATGGTATGTTCTTCCCCTTGCTGTCCTGGGTGGCACCTGTTCAGTTTCTAACTTGACAAGATGAGCACCACTGGGGTTAGATGTCAGTGCTTCTGTGCCAAGAAGGCTTCACAGTTCAATCCAGCCCAGTGCTTTGTTGGGCTGCTATCCTACAGTCAGCTCACCAAGAGCTGCTAACAGCACACTCCTGTATTAATAAAAGAACCACAAGGACTATAAACACTCTTTGAGATTTCCCTGCTAAATGTTGTTTTCAGTTGCTTGTGCTTTTGCCCAGCTGTTAATGTTTGGGTTGACATGCTACAAGATGGGCATAAACATATGGTGGTTTCTGAAACCAGCACTCAGAATCCAACCTGAGCTGCACGCTCATGATGTGTGCAACCAGACCAAACACAATGATTTTGACTGCAGCTCTGCTCTCATCAAGCCTTCCGTTAGGGGGAATTAATGGTGCAGTATGTTGTCCTGCCTGTATTCGAAGATGCATTCTCTTTTTGGGGTAGAGGCATTGTCTCCCACTTGCAGTTTGGTGAAGGGGATGCCTCACTAGGTGAATCTGCCCATAAGCAGGTTTGAAACCATAAGCTTATGTTTAATCAAGATTTCTTAGGTTTTCGTGGGTAAACTTTTCATTGATTGTAGAGAACTTGCATATCACTAATACACAGCTCAGAAAACCCCATGGAATGATTAATGCTTCTTTGAGAGTCCAGTGTGCATAACTGACAGTAAGGTAAGGGGTCACACTGAGCAGTAACAAAGGAAGAAGACGTATAGCTGCTCATTAAGTGAGCATCAGCTATTCTCCGTGTTGAATGTTTAACCTAACCACAGGTTAGATTAAAAGAGAGGGGGATGTGAGCATGTAATTCAGAGCTGTATCTTAATGCATATGGAGAGCAGGGCCAAAATTAGGGCTGTACAGGTAAACCTGAGATACAAAGAGCTGCAGTAAGTTCACTTTAATAACACTTTTCTTGTGGAAGAGGGGTGTGTCTATTTAAGCTGCGTGACAGTGTTACACAAACGTAGTTCATATGCAGTGACATATTGCACATTATAAAATGCTGAGCATTTTATCTGGTGTGCTCCCATCTTAATTATTTCTTGTCACGTGAGAGGAAATATTAATTCTGCATTGTATCAAATGGAAATACTAACAAAACCAAAGCTGAATCGTAGATCCTCGTGTCCTTACTAGTCTGGACCCTCAGAGACCTACTTCAGCTTTCCTAAAGCAGAGGTGCCTGAGCGCTGCTTGGTTCAAGTGATGGCTCTGGCCTTTCCAGCTCTGCTAGTCTCCATTGGCCACAAAGGGAAGGCTAGACATGTAGCTCACAGGCAGGCATTCAATTGAGCTATCTTCAATCTCAGGATAAATGCTACAGGGTTCCTGCCTTCTGTGGCTTGAGAACTTTGGAACTAAGAACTGAAAAAGTACTTTCCAAACAGGTTTAAACTGGTGTAACTCCCCCTCCCCCATCTGTGAGATTCTCAGTACTTTCTTCAGTAAGAGGTGCTTTCTCTTAAGCAAATGTCACTTATTTCTACACCTTGTAATACAGTGTTTCAGAACAAAGGCTGTGTGATATGATAATAGATGGATGGGTGGCTTTTATTACATGCCTTACATCATCAGCGAACACCCTTTAGTTTTAATTAGAGTTATTTCTTCAACATAGAATCCCAGACTGGTTTGGGTTGGAAAGAACCTTAAGATCATCCAGTTTCAGCCCCCTCCCATGTGCAGGGTCACCTCCCACGTGCAGGGTCACCTCCCCCATGGTAAGCGAAAGAATGGTACAGAGACAGTAAGTCTTGAGACTGGGAAGGGTAGGAGCTTACCCTTTTGCTGCATGATCTGACTGCCTTTGTGGTGCGTGCAATGGCCTCTTTGATTTAAAGGCTCAGCTGCTCAGACTATGTAGTTCCTAAACATTCTGGGCATTTTTAGTGCCCAGGTGAGTGAAAAATCAAGCAGTAGGCGTTGAAGTAGTGTTTAGGGGGAATCATTCTTGAGGGGCAGGGATGTGCCTGCAAAGCATCCAGCCTGGTTTTGATTACATTGCTGAGTTCATGGCATTTTATTACATGACATCTTCTTGATGTTATAAGGTCTTTCCTTAAAATTAACTTGAGTCATCCCAGTTAATGCTTCTGAAACCTCTGGTTTATGATGTAGAAGGGCAGCCTCTCTATGAGAGTGCACTACCCTTTGGTCAGAAATATCATAGCTTCGGGGCCACAAAACAAGTGTCACCTTTGACTGCCACTTTTCAATGGCACATTTATTGCATGCAGCACTTATTCTTCAGTTACGTATTTAAGGGTTTCTTCTTCATTCTTTGGCAAAGAAGGGTGGTCACTGTTATTTAGCCAGTCGCGGGTATGTAATGCCTCAGAAGCAGTGGTGTTAAAATCTTCAGGACATAGCCCACTGGTTCCGCCTCACTTCGCCTGGTGGGGTTCTTAACCTGACATACTTGTCCCTCCCCAGCACTGCCAGGCTTTGCATTGCAGCATTTCCCATTTGCTTCCCTTGCTTTCTTGGTGTGTTAGTTGTCTTTTTTTAATGCGGTGGTGACATTGGCATTACTTCTCTTTCCCCAAGATACCTCCATGAGTAACAATAGCTGTGATTCTGGGTGCTCAATTTTAATGCTGCCTCCCATTGCAGATGCAATGCATTTTGTTTATATGAATGTATTTCCAACGGGATTGATCATCAAGAGATCAGAGCCACTTCGGAGGTGTTGCCAACTCTATAGAGCAAGGATTAGACACGAAAGCATAGAAACTGCTGCTCATGGCACAAATGCCATGTGTGATGAGTGTTTTAGTTACTGCTTTTTAGTGTCGTATCAACCACTGCAATGTCTTGTGTGCCTTTTGATTGGTTAGACCCAGACACTGGAGATTTCTTTCCTCGGTGATCTAATGGAATTGTAAGTGCAATCCATCGGTGGTGTTAACTTTAGTAGGTCCCCTGCAGAGAGCGGAGCCAGGCCATGTTCTATGAGCTGAGGAGCAGCCTTGGTGGATCATTAAGTTGCAGACCAGTATGCTTTGCTGTTTCACTCGTAAATGAAGTGCATCCATAGTGTAATTACTTTCAACCCCGGGTTCCCCAAATAGCTTCATGTCAGAAAAAGCAGAGAATGCTGATCACTCTTTTCAGCCTCTGTTGTTGAGGTTTATTTGTGAACTCTTATTTTGAGCAGAATGTGAATTACTGCAATGGAGGGAAACGTGCAGAAGTTTTGCCTAGCTCCATGGCTTCTCATCGCACCCAGTAGCCTACTGGGGGAACTCAGACTCTTGTGCAGTTACTGCCAGAGGTCTTTTCTTCTTTGAGAAAATGGATGTTGTGACATGAAAAAGGAAAATCCTTTTAAACTTTATTGAGAAAAACTGCAGAAAGAACAGAAGTGCAATAAGAACTTGACCGAAGAGCTGCTTTTTGGGAGTGGGAGTGATTGTTAATACCTTCAGATCACTGCAGGCAGAAGCTTCTGCCACTGTTAGAATCAGCAGCCCAGCAGATGGTGTGAGCTCCCTGGTAACTGAGATTGGATTTATTTGGATGCTTACCTTTTGCCTGTGTCTAACTGAAGTTTCTCTTGCTGACTGTGTGCCATTCTGAAGTGAAACCTAATCTGGCAATCTCTGACACACAGAACATGCTTTCACTATAGCAAGTAGGCATCACTAAGGCACGCGGCACTGCCTGCTTTAGCCTTAGTTGTTTGTTAAAGGAACCGCTACTCTTCGCAGTACTGTGGTGCCTGTTCCTTCCACATTCTGGTGGGGTGGAGGTGTGTTGAATGCTGAGTAGTTTCAGAATGTCATTCAGGTTTGGCTCTTTTCTGGATACCTCTCCCTGTTATCACTCCTTGCAAAGAATCCTTTGTCCTTCTCAGAACTGGAAAGGGCTTAGGACCATGTCCTTTTTCTGTGCTCTAAAAGCAGATGTATGGCTTGCCTCTTCTTCAAGATCTCCAGTGATGGAGATTGCAGAGCTTCCCCACGCATCCTGTTCTAGCACTATTACCCTTCTAGTTTGTTTAATTATACTTTCAACTGCATCTGACCTTAGTTTTGTTTTTTGCAGTCAGTGTTTCCAGGACAGTAAGCCCAGTTTGCTCAGCCTTTCCTCATAAGTCATGTTTTCCTAAGCTGTGATCATTCTTCACTGTTCTGTCTATGGCCACTATTCATGTGGTCATTCTTCTTTGAAATGCAATGCACCAAACTGAGCAGGTACTCCAGCTGGGTAAAGTTCAGTGGAAACGTTTACTTTGTGCATCTCACAAGCTGTACTTCTCCTCGTATGCTGCTGTAAAATGATTGTCATCTTCCCAACAGTGTGATGGAACTGTTGTCATGTCCTTGGCTGATCTGCAGATTGCTTTCCCTGTAGCCAGGTATTCCCTGACTTACAGTGATGTTTTGGAGAAGAGAAGGCTCAGGGGGACCTGATCGCTCCCTACAGCTGCCTGACAGGAGGTTGTAGTGAGGTGGGGTCGGATCTCTGCTCCCAAGGAACAAGGGACAGGACAAGAGGAAACAGCCTCGAGCTGCGCCAGGGGAGGTTTAGATGGAGCTGAGGAACAATTCCTTCCCCAGAGGGTGCTCAGGCATTGGAACTGCTGCCCAGGGCAGGGCTGGCAGTCACCGTCCCTGCAAGTGTTCACACAGAGTGGAGACGAGGCCCTCAGTGCCATGGGTTAGTGGTGGCCTTGGCAGTGCTGGGAACAGGTTGGACTGGATGAGCTGAAAGGGCTTTTCCAACCATGGTTGATTCTGTGATATACCTAATTATTCCTGCATAGGTATATAGAATATTATACTGCTCGCAAGTAGCACGTGCACTGTTTTCAGCCTATTCTCCAGTTTGCCAAGATAGTTTGAAGTCCTGCTTTCCAATGCGCTTCGAGCCCTCCTATCTGAGTACAATTTAACAAACCCTTTTCCCCCCATCCTTCAGTTCATTAAGGAAAATATTGAATACTGCCATCCCGAGGACACTCCCTGTGGAATATCTCTGAATACATGCCTCTCTTAAATTATGGTGAGCCATGGATGTTTTCTTTCTGAGTCACCTTTTCCAAGCCATTTGTAGAGCTTCCTTATATTCCTACCTTGTTTTAAGGAATTTCACATGAAATCAAAGTCAGTCTTACTTAAGTAAAGCAATATGACAGATACTGTTTTTTCTCTATCCCCAGAAGCCATTATCCTGACAGAGAAGGAAATCAGGTTGGTTTGATGGGGCTTCTTCCTGACAAATCCATGCTATCTGTTATTCATCTTCTTGAGGTTTTTTTCTTAGGTGTTTACAAATAGTGTGATAATTTATTTGGTTACAGTTATGGGGATTGAAGCTAAGCTGTTAGGTTTAGAGGTCTCTGGCTTGTCCTTTTTGTTGTTTGCCATTTTTCAGCCTTCTGGTAACTCACTGTATCCCAATGGGCCTCCAGGATAAATGCCAACAGCTCATCCTGCAGCTCTTCAAGAAAAGCCGAGCCAAACTCAATACCAAGGTATTCTCCAATCCTTTTCTTTCCTGATTAGAGGCCGATGTCTCACCATCTATGGCTGGAGTTATGAGAGCTGATTGATGTTTAATGAAATGATGGTGCAAGAAAAAGGCATTCCAAATTTCAGCTGTGTGGGTGACATCCCTAAGCACGGTCCCAGTTTCACTGAGTAGTAGGCTGATACTTTTCTTGGTTTTCTTAATCTATCAAAATCCTCATAGGGCAGTTTCTTTTTATTCGTGATAGTCTTTGTTAATTACAGCTGATTATGGCCTTGCCTTTCCTGACTTTGAAAGTATCAGCTCATATTGTGCTTTCTTACCCGTCCTTAACAGTCTGACCTGGTGCTTTTAAACTGTATTGAATTTAAGGATAAGGGGGTGTGCTCGGGGCATAGTCAAATCCATTCTCTTGCTGTGAGAAATACAGAATGACTTGTATTTCTGCCATTATTGCATTTTCTCTGTGGAAATGCCCCTCTTCACTGTTCTCTTCCTTTAGACCAGCATTCCTAGGGATCTGTAGTCACACCTCTGAGTGTGCTGGAATTTGCCTTCCTGAACGCCACTGGTTTCTATTTTGCTGCAGCCATTTCCCTAAGCTGAAGCTTGTGAACTCTGATCTAGTCCCTGTTGGCTTTGTTTGGGTAGGAGGAAAATGCAAAGGTACAAACATCCATGTTTAAACCAGGCGCTCCGGGGTTTGGCGATCTGCAGATTTACAGTGGCTTTCCTTAGCCTGCCTTCATCCTGAATGGCTTCAGGGGTAAAAATCACTGCTTTGAGCACTAAGGTCAGAACCTAAAATCTCTGCGTGATGGCCCGGTCACTCCGAGCAGCAGTAAGAGTGATGTGTCTGAAACTGTGAAACCTCTGGGTGTGCTGTGCATACCACAGGGTGGCTGCTGTGAATGGCAGCTACCTTTCCTCTTCTCAGCCCTCAGACCCGAGTGTCAGGGAAGCAGTAATTCACTGCCTTTTGAAACAGAAAAGCAAAAGCTATTAGTTGTCTCTTCAGTCTTCTCCCAATCGGAGGAGTTAACTCCAGCTGTCTGTATCCTGAACTAATACAAGCTTGCGTTGGAATTTTTGGGAAGTGGGTAAATGTAATAATTTAAAAATAGGCTCTGAAATTTCATTTTCTCTTTTGGCAGTGTTGGTTGCCATGGAGTTCAAGTAATAGGTTGTGATGTTTAACACTGAATTAATTACTACTTCTCACTCACAGAGAACATCTAATCATACATATTCATGAAGAGCAGTGCTTGGCATTCCTGAGGGAGAAAATCCATTTTTTAATACTGTGTATACGTACTTATGGAACCAGATGGGGTCTGTTAAATGCATAATCTTACAGCACTTTTTTTTCCCAAGGGTCTTTAATTGTATCCTATTTAATTGTTTAAATTTCCTATTTAATTGTTAACAAAATTTGTAGTTTTAAATATTGTCTTAAAATAAACTCCTTTTATTATGAATATTTACATTCAATGAGTACAGGCATTTACTTTTAAAGTACTGAAAGTTTAAATGGGTGAATACATAGGGCTACATACACTTTTGTCCTCCAGCAAAACAGAGCTACTCTTTAGCCCCAAAGTTCAGCAGTCCTTCCTCTGTTGTGGCCAGAGCAGCTAAATTAATGGATACTGATTATAGATGTGGGCCTGGGATGTCTGCAATGAGGCTGTTGTGTACTTGTAGCCTTGCAGAGCTCTTGCACTTGGTGCTCTCTGCTTCACGGTAGCTTCACAAAGCAGAACAGCCTGCAGCGTGAAGGCTCACAAACCTAGACCTTCATTTCAATGGAACTTTAGCTCCTGTGTTTGGTTTGGGTTTCTGTTCAGGAAGGCATCTCTGCTCAGAAAGATCTGTTTCTGCTGAACACATTTTGCAGTGCTGTCCTGAAGCAAGGACACCTCACACCAGACCAGGTTGCTCCAAGCCCCATCCAACCTGGCCTTGAACACTGCCAGGGATGGGGCAGCCACAGCTTCTCTGGGCACCCTGTGCCAGCACCTCAGCACCCTCACAAGGAAGAACTCCTTTCTTACATCCAACCTGAACTTCCCCTGTTTCAGTTTGAACCCATCACCCCTTGTCCTGTTGCTACAGTCCCTGATGAAGAGTCTGCCTCCAGCATCCTTATAGCCCCCTTCAGACACTGGAAGCTGCTCTGAGGTCTCCACGCAGCTTCTCTTCTCCAGGCTGAACAGCCCCAATGTTCTCAGCCTGTCTCTGTACAGGAGGTGCTGCAGCCCCTGAGCATCCTCGTGGCCTCCTCTGGACTTGCTCCAACAGCTCCATGTCCTTCTCATGCTGAGGACACCAGAACTGCACACAGTGCTGCAAGTGGGGTCTCACGAGAGCAGAGGGGCAGCATCACCCCCCTCAACCTGCTGCTCACGCTGCTTTTGATGCAGCCCGGCACATGGGGGTTTTGGGCTCAAGCACACACTGAAGCCGCTCATATTCAGTTTCTCACTAACCAGCACACCCAAGTCCTTCTCTTCAGGCTGCTCTGAATCTCTGCTCTGCCCAACCTGTAGCTGTGCCTGGGATTGCTCTTATCCAGGTGTAGGACCTTGCACTTGGCTTTGTTGAACTCCATGAGGTTGGTATTGGCCACCTCTTAAGTGTGTCAAGGTCCCTGTGGATGGCAAAGAGTACTGCAAAGAGAAGCAGTTTCTTTGACACACAACATGTAGTTGTTTTGGCTTACTGTTTCCTGGTTCTTAAAGGGTCACCATTACTTTCATAAAGGCCTCTGTAGAAAGAGTCTTGCTGGGGCCCTCTGAAAATGTCCCTTACGATACAGTTAAAACAGATGGTTCTGGTGACAAGCAGGTTTTATCATAAGACGCACATCTAAGGTGAAGTGATGGCTGCAGTACAATTTCTGGCATCACCCAGTTTTGCACATAACTGTCTTTTGCTTCTGGAAACTGATCTTGTGTACTTGATGCCAACTCATGTATTTGGAAGTAGACATTCAGTGCTGAACCTGTTTTCTCCTTAGCATATGTAGTTGCATTTATCTTCAATAAAGTGTCATGTGAATGATATATGCAGGTGGAGATAAGAATGAGAACCTTTGCTGCCTTTATTTCAGGTGATGTAGTCTTTTCAAGTTCTGCATAGAAAAGAATCTGATGCTTAGAGATAGATTTGTTGCTTTTAGGTAGTAAATCACACTCTAGGGTGGATACCAGTGTCTTTGCCTTTGATGGGCTAAACTGAGAATCATCTGAGATAAAACAAATGAGTTCTCTGCTTCTGTCTGATAAACATCTGTAGAAAGCTTTTGTGGAAAATGAACAACTAACATCAAATAGGTATCACTGCTGTTGTTAGCTAGAAAGGCTGAGGTCTTAAATCACTTGTGCTCTCTTATCCCTCTCCAGTATATTCTGTTTGCTAGGAGTGATCGGCTGAGCTGTGCTTGTTTTTAATGCAAAACCTCATAGAAGTGGAGGTTCCATGAGTAATGGTGGGTTTCTTCCTAGACAGCCTCAGTCTTCTGCATTCTGTCCATTGGTGTGTATCTAGTTGAAATTGATGAGATCTGTGCTGTCCTTCCTTACGCATCCAGTGACAATAGCATTCTTAGAGCAGTGATTTTCTTAAGACCAAGTCCCTTTCCTTTCCCAGTTGTAAAACAAAGTCAGACAGCAGGTTCCTATATTCAGATTTCTTGCTTATGTGCGAGAGGTACAAGGAAGAAGTAATGTGGGGTTAGTGGGTTTACTTTCCTTGGATACTTAGGGTAGTTTTGAGTTGATGTTTCTCTTGCAAAGACGGATTGGATACCACTGAAGCATTTAAATCTTTTAATATTTTTAATACACCAAGACTTTTGTTTCCTTTTCCCTTTTTCTGGCAGGCAAAAAATGGTGACAGTAATGTGGGTAAAAATGTCAAGAATGAAGTAAAACATGAACAGTTTTGAAGAATTCTTACCAGTTTGCCTGAAAATGTCTCTAAGAATGTTTTCCAAGAGAAGAAAAGTGAGTAAATGTGCAACAATTTTTTAGGCAATTAGTACCTTTAAAGTAACTATAGTAATTCAGGTGTTCGAGCCAGCAATTGGCAACAGCTGGCAACTACCTGTTTGATTTTAGAATCATAGAATCATAGAATAGTTCGGGTTGGAAAGGACCCTAAGATCATCCAGTTCCATCCCCACTGCCTTGGGCAGGGACACCTCACACTAAGCCATGCCACCCAAGGCTCTGTCCAGCCCAGCCTTGAACACTGCCAGTGATGGAGCATTCACAACTTCCCTGGGCAACCCATTCCAGTGCCTCACCACCCTTACAGGAAAGAATTTCTTCCTCATATCCAATCTAAACTTCCCCTGTTTAAGTTTGAACCCGTTACCCCTTGTCCTGTCACTACAGTCCCTAATGAAGAGTCCCTCCCCAGCATCCCTATAGGCCCCCTTCAGATACTGGAAGGTTGCTCTGAGGTCTCCACACAGCCTTCTCTTCTCCAGGCTGAACAGCCCCAGCTGTCTCATCCTATCTTCATACAGGAGGTGCTCCAGTCCCCTGATCTTCCTCGTGGCCTCCTCTGGACTTGTTCCAACAGTTCCATGTCCTTTTTATGTTGAGGACACCAGAGCTGCACACAATACTCCAAGTGGGGTCTCAGGAGAGCAGAGTAGAGGGGCAGGATCACCTCCCTGGACCTGCTGGTCACGCTCCTTTTGATGCAGCCCAGGACACAGTTGGCTTTCTGGGCTGCGAGTGCACACTGCAGCCGCCGCATGTTCATTTTCTCATCGACCAGCACCCCAAGTCCTTCTCCTTAGGGCTGCTCTGCCTTTTTTTCCTACCATGGCTTTCCATCAATAGAAAAAAAGAAGGAAAACATGAGATTCTGGATTGAATGGGATTTGATGATCTCCTTTGCTTGGTTGCATAATCTGCTCTCTGCTTTTATACTGGAATTCCTGATCTTTTGTGTCATCACTGCACGTGATGGTACTTTGAATTCCAGCTAGCCCAGAGCCTGAATTTGTTTGTAGTCTTTTTGTAAATCTGGCATTTAAAATCATTTCACTTCAGGCTGTTGCACCTTTAGCAGTTTTCAGTGGTGATAATGGTCACCATGCCATATTCCTGCAGTCGTTTTCACATAGACTAATTTGCTGTCTACTCTTGGAGCCATAAAGATGAAGCAGAATCAGAAGTAAGAATAGTAACAAGAGAGAATAGCAGTGGTTACAATTGAGCACTTCACCATGAAGGTTCTTGCAGGGGTAGGATGGGTAACATAGGAGAAGCATTACGGTTTTCCTTTTGCGAGTTCAGAGTATGTTCCGCCATCTTTTTGCAATGACTGTTGGACGGGGGAGATGAAACTTCATTTGTGCTGTGTATGATATTGAAATCAAGCATGATGAGGGGCACTAGTGCAGTTTTACTGGCAACTCATAAGCTCCTGAGGAATGCAACGTTACTGTTTTGCTCAGGCAAAGAGCATTTCCATCCTCTGGAAACTGAGAGAAGGCCCTACAAGCCCCTGCTAGTCTGATTATCCTATTCAAATGGCAACTTTTATGCTGCTTTTTCACTACTAAACAGCACCATCATCTCCAGAGATGGTTTGGCTCAGCGCAGGTTTGGACTAGGTTTGAACCCTGCCGGTCTCACAGTTTCTTATTGCTTGTCATTCCATCCCTCTTGTCTACTGGGAATTGTATTACAGCAGGGATGTTCTTTCTTTCAGATACCAAAACTCTGATCTCTTTGTATTGGCACTCTAGGAAAAAAAGCTGTGTTTCAGCTCATCTTCCCTCTTGGGCTTATGATACGTAAGTGCTCCCATGGATGGCCCAGGCTTTCTGCCCTTTCTGGGTTTCAGTGTTGTTTGCTGGCAGTGAGTGTCGACACACATGGTTCTACCACAGCAAACCCCATTGTTCACCTTTTCTTTCAGCCGTTCAGAGAAGCTCCATCCACTGTCACATTGCTGCTCCTGCACAAGGCTCTGCTTTTGTGTGGTGTCTCCCACTGTTCAAACTTGCATGAGCTTAGCATCTCCTCAGACTTAACACCTATTGTGCACAACTTGAAAAGTGTTCTCAGCTACTAGGCCGCCACTGTCCAAGCCACTGATAGGATGTTTAACGGAAATGGAATGGTTCAAGTAAGAGGGTGATTTGGGAACGTCACTGCTTCCAAGGGAAGAGAGTTGCTAATGCTTTGGTTGATTACAGACCATATACCTGACAAGGCTGGCCTCGGCCAGCTCTGATTTTTGTCAGTGAGGGAGCTGATGTGGAGATGTGCATGGAGCTGCTGCAGGAGTTGGGTGGTAGAGCACAACATCCCTATGGGAGGGCATAACATCCTTTCTGTCTCATAGGGAGTTCCAGGGACTGTCTCCCTTGGGTAGATTTCAAGTAGTTGCTGGCTTTGATGATAATTGGCAACAAAATCTGCACTTTAGCTCCTCAGTTTGATCTGTGTTATTCTTGTTTCTCTACTAACAGCGGATTTAATGCATTTGCATATTGATATGATTCTCAAACATAATTTCTTTACACTTTAAGATGCCTAAAGCTTGCACCAACTTTACTGAGGTTCTTTCAGTCATCAAGATGAATATACACTGTAAAACTCCCCTGATCTGATTAATATTTTAAGGTGATGTCAGATTTCAAATTAAATCTCACTTGGCTGTATTAAAAAGAATGGAATCCAGCCAACCTGAAAGTTGTCATTACTTTCCAAAATGCTTTTAGGAAGACAAATATATGTTAGAAAATAAAAAGTGTAATTAGAAGAGGGAATCTGAGGAAGCGAGTTGCATTTAATATTTAAACCCATAAGTAGTAATGTAATAATATTTCCTGCCAAGAACATCCTTTTATTGCATATTAATGCAATTAAAATTACATCACTGTCTGCTAATTTCCTTCCAGTTCTGTACACTCAAAAGCAAGAGTAAATCCTGCTGATTAATGTTTATGAAGGGAAATCTTTGTCTGAAAAGTATTGCAGGAGGGCAAAGTTATGCAGCGAGGATGGGCTGTGCTACCCCATGCAGTTGTCCTCTTTGGCCACTCTTCTGTCCTTTACCCTAGTGTTAGCCAACTGGAGGTTTTCCTCCTGGTTAGAGAAGACACTGCAGATAAGAACCAACCTTGAAGTTCTTGATTAAAAAAGACAATGCAGATAATAAACAATATTTCTCTTAAATGGCTCCCATAGCTTTGTGCGGATCGTTTGTGGTTGTGTGCAGTGCAGTGTGTCAAGCATCACTGAAGTTGTGGCAGTGTTTGGAATAATGCAGCCTTTGGAGCTGCCTGGAATTAGGCTGGTAGGACTCAGAATGACAGTCTGGTTTCAGAGAAGCTTTTAGCTTCTCTCAAAGGGAATGTGATATGAATTCACATTAAAAAGTTATGGTTCAGATTGGTATTTTCCTCAGATAGAATTTGCTGTGAGCCTTGGACCTTAGAAATCTCTGGCTTCTTTGGAGCTCTGAGCTTGGGTGGTAGGTCTGTACTTCGAGGCCTTCGTCTCTAAACTACTGAGGCTGGCAGTGCACCTAGTTTTTAAGCTCATTTCAGGATAAAATTCTTTTGCTTTGGGTTTTAATGATGTTTAGAGTCAAATGAATGTGGCAGTTTCTAGTGCCAAAGTACCACGCCTTCCCTCACTCTAACTCAAATTGTACTGTGAAAGTCAGAGCCATCCCCACTTTATCCACCCGGAGGACTTCTCAGCCTTTTCTGGATTGCTTTCTTACTGTTTTCGCTGTTCCCAAATATTGCTGTAGCCAGACATTTTTGAAGAGAAACTTTTTTGTTGCATCCGAACTCTCCAAATGTCTCTTGATGCTCCTTTAGCTTCATTTAGGATCACAGACCGGTTTGGGTTGGAAAGGACCTTAAAGCTCATCCAGTTCCAGGCCCCCTGCCATGGGCAGGGACACCTCACACCAGACCAGGTTGCTCCAAGCCCCAGTGTCCAACCTGGCCTTGAACACTGCCAGGGATGGGGCAGCCACAGCTTCTCTGGGCACCCTGTGCCCACGCCTCAGCACCCTCACAGGGAAGAACTCCTTCCTTATATCCAACCTGAACTTCCCCTGTTTCAGTTTGAACCCATCACCCCCTGTCTTATTGCTACAGTCCCTGATGAAGAGTCCCTCCCCAGGATCTTTGTAGGCCCACAGAGCTGGTAAAATGTTCTCCCTTCCACTCAGACAGGTAACTGATCCTCTCCCACCTGCCCTGGCTTGTGCTGAGCTCTGTGACCTGAAGGGAAGGGAAAAAAGAACTGGTAGGATCCTGCGCTGTCAAAGTTAGTGGAAATCAGTCCCCTACATGGGCTACTGTGCTCCATAGACCATCTGACTCTTTGGGTCCTTAGAAACTCTTTAATGGTAATAAACCTTATATGATCATTGCAGGCTTTGTTTGAGCACTCAGTGCTACATGTAATGGGTTAGGGAAGATTTCCTGCCCAGGGGCTGGGAATGAGTCCTTTAAATCAAAGTCGTCTTTGAGAGCCTAAGAGGTTTGGCTCTAGGTGTGTTGTATTTGCTCATGTACAGACTGTGAATCCTTCCCTGTCCTGTGGATGTGCCGTCTTCAAACAATGTCACAACCATTTAGGCTTTGCCTCTTCAGGTCTGACAATGTATCGCCATCTCTTTGAGTTTCAGGTCATCCAGCAGGTATTCAGCGCAACTGAAAGCTCGAGGAAAAGATGCAATAAATATTTATTTTCCATTTATTAAAAAATCATGTAGTTTGTAAGAGGATTCTGGCAGGGGCTCGGCCATGCCTGAATCAAATATGGGATTCCAAGTTGGACTTCTTTTGATTGGTTTAATTTGGCTTTTGAGTGCAGAGTTGCTCAGAGAAAACCATGAGCATCTGTTCTGCACATCTGGCCAACACTCACACTCCGGAAACGTTACAGAGGTTTTTGGGTGGGATCAGCTCTTTCAGGGTATGCAGGGTTTGATACATCCCTGCTCTAGCTTACTGCGGTGTTTGATTTATGGCATCTCAGCAAGGACAGTTTTATCAGGTTCTGAGGTGGAGGTTGTTTGAAGGAAAAAAGCTTCTAAAGAGCCGTAAAATGATGAAACTGATTTAATTTGTATCTGAATGACAATAGCTCGTTTATCTAATGCAGGTTTGTCATGGTTTAAGCCCAGCCGTAACTCAGAATACCACGCGGTCTCTCTCTCCCCCCCTTCCTTTCCCAGAGGGGTGGGGAGGAGAATCGAAAGAATGTAACTCCCACAGGTTGAGATAGGAACACTCCAGTAACTGAGGTATAACACAAATCACTACTGCTACCACCAATAATAATAATGACAAGGGAAATAACAAGGGAAGAGAATACAACTGCTCACCACCCACCGATCGATACCCAGCCCTGACTGAGCAGTGATAACCCTTCCAGGTAACTGCCCCCAGTTTATACAGTGAACATGACGTGCTGTGGTATGGAACACCTCTTTGGTCAGTTTGGGTCAGGTGTCCTGTCTCTGCTTCCTCCCGGCTCCCCTCCTCCCTGGCAGAGCATGAGGCTCAGGAAGTCCTTGGTCAGAGTAAACATTACTGAGCAGCAACTGAAACCATCGGTGTTATCAGTGCTGCTCCCAGGCAGAAAGTCAAAACCACAGCACTGCACCAGCTACTGAGAAGGAGAAAAATGACTGCTGCTGCTGAACCCAGGACAAGGTTTTTAACTGTTTAATTCATTGCTAGTGATATTAATAGAAATAGGGGTTTTTCATAGCAGCTGCTTAGGTGAGCTGCCTGTAAACAACATAAAAGCTAAATTGTATTTATTTAGAAATCTCTTTCAGCTAATCAGCTATATTTAGTAAAATACCTATAATATGCACTGGTTTTAAATGCTGGATTTTAAGCCACACTGATTTAACTTAGACTTCACGATTACTTCGTTTGGACTGAAGTATATTATTACTGGGACTTCTGTATATTATTGAGCATGTGACTGATTGCTTTGCTGGGAAAAGGGTCACTAAAATGTAGCTTAGAAGCCTGGTTTAACTGGGGCTTAAGCAGAGGCTGATTTGTATTTATATGGGGGTTTAGAGTGGTTTCTTTCTTGATTTCAGGCTACAGCTTTAAGAAAATCTAGAGCACTGAAAGAAAGGTACAGTTATTTGCTCATTTTTACATAATCTTTGATTTAAGAGCTTGAAGGCTATTGGAAATGCATGCTGTGAAAGCCTAGCAGATAGGCTACACAGTATACATTTTGCAAGTGAATTTCCTTTAAAAATAACTGGAAAAGTAAATTGATAAAGGAGTGAAGGCACATGAAATCTTCCAGGTAATACCTCCCCAGGATACTGCAGTGGCAGTTTTTATTAAAGCCAACCAAATAAGATCAATTTGAATTCAGAATGTGACCTGCCTGAGCCTCTAATAGTTTGATCTCATTTGTACTCGGTGCTTTGAGAGGGAAGATACCAAATTCTGTCTTTCTGTATGAAGCACTAATCCAGATTTTCAAAGCAGTTTGAATGGGGCTGAGTTTCTCTCTTTATCCTTGTAGAATTCCTTTTTTTCCCAGCATTGAGCTGAATTTCTTCAGGACTTTGATGCATCTGTCCCCTTCTCTTTGCTAAATCCAAGTGAAATGCTGTGCTTTGTTTACTCCTATAGGAGCCCTTGCTCTACAGCTAAAGCAGCAGTTTGGGGAGCACAGCCCCTTAGGGGAGGGCCTGCCAAAGGTGTTTTTCTGCTGAAGTATGTGCACTTTCTCTTCCTGGGTTGTGTACCAAGATGACAACAGCTCTTTCTTGAATAAACCTAAAAGGAGCTTTTGGGGTTCAAATGTAGTGTGAGTTTTTCAACACGGAGCTGACAGCTATCCCATAGGAACACAGGCTGAACTGAAGAGTCATTTTTCTTATGTTGAAATAATGCTTTTTCCCCTCAGCTGCTTTTCATGAGGAATTCAAGTATGTCTTTAAAACTCCTGGGTATCATTTGGGCTTGAGTATATGCTGGGCAGAATCAGGGCAGGCTTGAGGGCACGCACGAGACAAAACATCACTGCAACTCCATGAGGATCGTTTCCTTCCATTATTGACGAGTATTTGCTGCATACATATTAAGTGCCAAAGGTGTAGTGATAGGACAAGGGGTAACAGATTCAAACTTAAACAGGAGAAGTTTAGATTGGATATGAGGAAGAAATTCTTTACTGTAAGGGTGGTGAGGCACTGGAATGGGTTGCCCAGGGAAGTTGTGAATGCTCCATCGCTGGTGGTGTTCAAGGCCGGGTTCGACAGAGCCTTGGGTGGCATGGTTTAGTGGGAGGGCCCCCTGCTGATGGCAGGAGGGTTGGAACTGGATGATCTTAAGGTCCTTTCCAACCCGAACTATTCTGTGATTCTATGTAATTCAGATGTGTGCATACCCTACTCAAAGAAACTTTACTTTAAGGGCAAGGATACTCCCAATACCCAAACTAGCTGATCCTGTATTTGTATTCTTTCATTTCTGTGAGCCAGCCCTCAGTCTTTCTGTCTGAGCAAGGTCCATTAGAGTATCATCTGTCTTCCTACTAAAATGTGGTTTATTACAACAGACTCCAAATCCACTCAAAAACTTATGCCCATAGCACAGTATGTAATCTGATTCATAAAGCAGTATAGGATTGCAGCATGCAAGGACTTCATTCAAGCAAATTCAGTCTCGCCTTTCCAGCCTGCCCAGATCCTTCTGATTGGCAGCATGTTGTGTTATCTGTTGAGGACTGCTCAGAAGACCGGTCAGAGGGAGTTCCTGCTACTTTTCCTAGTGGTCAAGAGAGCTGCCAGGAGGCATTTCTGGTGTCAGGAAACCCAAGCTGTTTGCAGACTCCTGTGGTGCCTTATCTTCTTGTCTGTCAGTTGAAAGACATCAGTGCATGTGCATAAAACGTACACAGAATTACAAGCTAAAAGAAATGTTCTCCTGTGTAAAGAGGGGACTGTGTTTATGTATGTGTCCCAGCCAACTGAGAAGTCACTTGGACAGAAGAGGCTATAAAGCCTCGTTTGACTTTCTCTTATGGGTCTATTGAATTTTTAACCTTCTCTTTGCTCTCCTTAAAGAGAACTAGCAGGTGCTGTAGCGTGAGGCCTTGTTAGACGTGGCAAGCAGTTTTCTCACCTTTCCCATTGTTTATTGTGTGAACCATTTCCCTTTGGCAGTCACACTTACTTTTAGCCAACACCAAGTACACCCACCTGACTTTGTGAATTTTATACCCCCATCTCCCTGCCCCTCTTCGTGAATTCACATGCTATAAATACACTGTTCATGAACTGTATACTTCCTTGCCTTGGATTATGCAGAGGTTTGTGGTGGGTTTGGGTTTTCCTTCATTCATGTCTGCATTTGGCTGGCGTTGTGCCTTTCACAGCTAGATTGCCTGCCGTGGATGCCATATGATGATGGATTAGCCACCTGTGTAGCACTGCAAGTGATATTACTATAACATATGTTTGCTCTTCAGCCCCAACAAAACCATTTCAAGACAAAGCTATGTCATTAGGGAATGAACGCAGACCAGGTTTGTGTTATCAGTATTTTGCCTGAGTCGCTCTACCCCCAACTGGCTCCTAGGGGGTAAAGCTAACATTGCCCCTGGCCTGTGCAAACCCTGACAACACACTGAGCAAAATAACTTATTGGCAAAACCAGGTTTGTTGATGAAACTTTATTTGGCGGGACTTGGTAATGCATCTGTGATACTCGGTACTGATACCCTATATGGCAAAATCATCACAAGCTTGAGGCAGAAAGCTGTCAACAAGGGGTCAAAGGAGGGAAGTCTGAGCAGGAGCCAACATTTCCAGAAAGGGGGATTCTCTTTTCCCCCTGGAAAGGTCTGAGTAGCTCTATAAGGATGTCTCTCAGGATGGGTCCACCAACACTGTTGTCCCCCTAGCAAAATAAACAGCTATATAGAAATCTAGACCAAGCTGGAAACAGCCACCGTCTCTTCCAGTGGCATTTTGTGATACCATTGCGTGTGCTTCTCCAGTGGCAAGAAAAGCCGTGTGTGTGGGGAAGGCTGTGAAAACAAGTGCAGAAAATAGTAGAATCACAGAATGGTTTGGGTTGGAAAGGACCTTAAAGCTCCTCCAATTCCAGTGCACTGCCGTGGGTAGGGACACCTCACACTAAACCATGTCGCCCAAGGCTCTGTCCAGCCTGGCCTTGAACACTGCCAGGGATGGAGCATTTACCACTTCTCTGGGCACCCTGTGCCAATGCCTCACCACCCTCACAGGGAAGAACTTCTTCCTTACATCCAACCTGAACTTCCCCTGTTTCAGTTTGAACCCATCACCCCTTGTCCTATCTCTACAGTCCCTGATGAAGAGTCCCTCTCCAGCATCCTTGTAGCCCCCTTCAGACACTGGGAAGCTGCTCTGAGGTCTCCACGCAGTTTCTCTTGCACCAACAGCTCCATGTCATAGAATTATAGACTGGTTAGGGTTGGAAAGGACCTTAAGATCATCCAGTTCCAACCCCCTGCCATGGGCACGGACATCTCACACTAAACCATGCCACCCAAGGCTCTGTCCAACCCAGCTTTGAACACGACCAGGGATGGAGCATTCACAACTTCCCTGGGCAACCCATTCCAGTGCCTCACCACCCCTAGAGGAAAGAACTTCTTCGTTATATCCAATCTAAACTTCCCCTGTTTCAGTTTGAACCCGTTACCCCTTGTCCTGTCACTGCAGTCCCTCATGAAGAGTCCCTCCCCAGCATCCCTACAGCCCCCTTCAGATATTGAGAGGCTGCTCTGAGGTCTCCACGCAGCCTTCTCTTCTCCAGGCTGAACAGCCCCAACTTTCTCATCCTATCTTCATGTGGGAGGTGCTCCAGTCCTTCTTATATTGAGGACACCAGAACTGCACACAGTGCTGCAAGTGGGGTCTCATGAGTGCAGAGCAGAGGGGCAGGATCACCACCACAGGTCCCACCAGACACTTACTGCAGGGACTGACAATGAACTGCTTCACTGCTTTAGGAAAAGGCTCAAGCTATTGGAATTACCTCCAACAATCTTGCATAATCTCGTGAACACATCATGTGCAGGATGTGCCTTAGAGTGCTCCCTGAACCAGCTCACACAGGTAGAAATGAAAGGCTACACCTGCCTACAAGTGCGTTTGAATCTAGGCCAGGAACTGCTTTGTCTGCCCATCAGCTCTTCTCGCTAATGGGAACATGCGTATTACTCTGCCAATAAAGTATTCACCCTGAGAGGAAGAAACCTGTGGCCGCAGCTCTTCCAGGTGACCCCGCTGAAACCCTTTGAGTAAGATGCTCTCTTCATTTGTAAATGTGGTGACATTTGGAGCTTTTGTACAGTGAACGGAAGCTCCCTGGGAGGCTCAGAGCTGAGTGATTTCCTCCTAGAGAGCAGTAAATGAGGTTAAATCAGTTTCCTCCCACAATGGGAGGGGGATGGAAGAAAAAGGAACATTATTTCTCCTTTTAGGTCTCAGAAAAATGCAGTTTGATTTAAAAACTTTTAATATATTTCCCACTTTAGTTTCTTTCAGTCATTCACATTTCCCAAGCTGGGTAATCTTTTGTTCTGGGCATAAAATCCTCTTGAATCTGTAGTAACAAATATAATAGTGGCTTATCAAGAACCTAAATACCAAGAATATTTCTTTTGCATTAAGCCCCTGTAACTGTAATGGAAAAATCAGTAATCAGTACTTGGAAGTTTGGTAACACACCAGTATTTAGTATGTCACATACCTGAGGTACTTTTGACAGCTGATGGAAACACTGTGGGAGTCAGGTAGTACCTTTGCTAGATTGCAAGAGGGGGGAAAACCTTCCTCTCTCTTCCTCTCCCTGTCTCCTGCCTTTGATTCATTGAAGCTAAAGAGGTTTCTATGTATTTTGTTACCTTGCTGTCCTTTGCCTTCAGACATGGCGGAGTGGAAGGGGAGGAGAGGCCTGTGGAGCCGCAGTCTTAGTTCAGGCACGGGTGTGTACACATGGAATGGTGATGGTAGTCCAGGTGGCTAGCTATTTCTGTGTCTTCCTCCTCCCTCAGCGTGGGATGAGGAGGATGTGAATAGCTCAGGGAGATGAATAATGGCACGAAAAACAATAGGTGCAAGGTTTTGAGCCCCCTGAGAAATCTGGGCTTCTGCCCCTTCTTTGTTTTGTCTACTTCTTAGTCATTGTCTAAGCTGTTGTGTGCTTCTCTAATGCTTTTGGAAAGTCATGGACATCTCTCAAGTTGGAGTGGTGAAGTGCACTTTGGCAGAGACCGCTCTGGAGCCTAGAGCTCTGTTGGCATCTCAAACATGTTTCTGGCTGATATGCAAATGTGTTGGGTGAATTGAGCCTGGGAAGGGCTGATAACCTGTACTGTGTAAGGGTGCTGCAGTGAGGTTTATCCCTGTAAGAAAGTACGTAGATTTGGGTAGAACTGTTAAAGAAGGAAAAAAGATCATGGCGTGGACCAGAGATAACTGAAAACTTCCTTCTCTGGTTAAAGTGCTCAAGTCCTGACTTGAAGTACCCATTTCTAAAAACATATATGCTATAGAGTTTTAAAGTTGTGTAAAAACACCTTTCAATTATCATGTGATAAAAACAGACTAGAAAATATCACCTTCAGTAGCTTCAGTAGCTGCCTAGCCCAATAACCGTGTAAACACAAGTTATATTGAGGCTCTCCTCATTTATCTTAAACCAGCCTTGTATTCCATATTCCATTTTCTTAAAGCTTCATGAGAGATTTGGGGGGAGGGGAAAGGAATGGTATTTCTCTCAGGCTAAGGTCTAGAGGAATTTTTCCCTTACAATCATAAGCATTTTGTTGCTCGTGTAGTATTGCACCAAGCAGAATTTTCTCCTTGTTTACCAGGAACGGTCCAACAGAAGAAATTCCTGCAGGAATAGTATTTGGAGTTAGGTAAACTAAGGACAGATGCCCTCACAGTTGCTCTTTAGTTCTAATGACTCTTGCTCGTTGTTTCACAATGTACTCACATATGCCTTAGGTTACTGGAGGCAGAAGTCTCCATGCTGAATGGATTGGCTCTGTTGCAGAGGAATCAGAAGCTCATAGTGGCTACACCACACATTTCCTGACGTGTAGTTTCTGCAGGAGTGTCTTATGACCCTAGAGCAATTCTGGCTTTTGTTTGAATGACTTCATCCAGAGCTTAACACCCCTTTTAATTCTGGCACTGTCTTTTGATGCCCATAATGCTCATACTGTTCCAGATTTAGGTCCATTTCTTTCCCTGACTGATGATATGCATTGAGGTAAATAAATGTGCCTAAATGACTTCTGCAAATCTTTTATGAAGATGATACGAGGTCAAGGAGCAATATTTTATCATTTATTGGCATGAACTTCATGATTGTATGCTTAATATGTGCACAGTGGGCCTGCTTCTGCTCATGAAACAAGACATTACTCTTAAAGCAGAAAAGAATATAACAGAAGATTGAATAGAAAGGTCCTTGTGTTTGCAAAGTCAACACAGGCAGCTGTTTGACATGTAAATCAAACTAAATAGTCTTGGTTTTAGTGTGAGGGGCTACACATGCACTGAACACTGAGGAGGTTTAGGGTTTACTACCACTTCTTTAGGCTAGTCATCATCTGCTGTTGAGCATGTCACTGAGCAGTGATATGGTTTTGTTTTGATATCTTACAATGCCACCCTTCTCCTCCTGTAATTCCTTCACGTTATGTGGACACCTACTGAAGTGCATGTGCATCCAGGCAATAAGATGCTCCAACCATAAAGAAAAAAAGGGAAGAAAACATCAACGTTTAGATGCAATGTTGGTAAACAGTGTGTATAATTAGCAAGTGCTATATTGGATGGCTAATACCACTTCTGTTAGCAGTTGTTCAAGAGAACAGATTTCAGAGCAGATTCTATATGTGTGAAAATCTAGAGACGCATCTAAATATGCTTCCATGTGCGTATGGATTTACAGCAGCTCTTCTGACTTTTCTCTGGTGTTACTTCTTTGGAGGAAGCGAAGCCTTTGGAAGTGTGTTCAGTGTAGGCCTGCAGCTTAGCAGGATGGGGTGGACAGTCTTCCTCTCTGATGTCCATGCACATCCTGCTGTCTCTGGCTTGCCCGGAGCACTATGGACCCATCAGGATTTAATAGGGCATGCTCGGATTGCGCCTTTCTTTTTCCAGAGGGAGTTAGCGACAGTTGGCTTCTACAGCCTTATGCCACTGACAGATCCTACCAAAAACATGACCAGTGTCTGACCAAAAGATTACCTAGTTTGACTGCTTGTCTCCTTCAGTGGGCAGTGATAGAATCACAGAATGGTTCGGGTTGGAAGGGACTTTCAAAGCTCATCCAGTCCAACCCCCCGCAATGAGCAGGGACATCTTCAACCAGATCAGGTTGCACAGAACCGCATCCAGCCTGGCCTGGAATGTCTCCAGGGATGGTTCACCCACCACCTCTCTGGGCAACCTGTGCCAGTGCTTTACCACCCTCACTGTACAGGATTTCTTCCTCGCGTCCAGCCTGAACCTCCCCTCTGGTTGCATGGAGAAAGGTACTGGAAACAGGGCAAACACTGACTGATGCTTTCTTTTGTATAGCTTCTTGTCATTTGTCAGAGACTTGTGCGCTGGATTTCTTGAGGAGAACTACTAAGTTAGAGCTACCTGGCTCGAAACACCTGGGTCTTTGTGATCTCCATCACAGGCTGCTCAAGAATCTGTTTCACGTGAAACACATCTGTGAGCTGCATGTGGTTGAGTCTGGGGAAGCAGGTGGGGATAGTAGTGTGTGCACACAGTTTGGAAGTGGTATGAATTAAAAATGTGTTAAGTTGTAAATAGAGGTGTTGACACTATGGTTGGCAATAACAGATGTATTTGACAGAAGGTGTAGGTAGCTGTTTAGTACTTGGGAGGAGAGCATTCAGCCCCCCTGTTCTTCAGGAGTTTTATGAAACACTGTCAAAACCAATCCATGTTTGAAATGCACCTTCCTTCTTTCAGCCAGCAGGACTGTATGTGCAGGAGAGCCTGTGCTGCATTGGATGTACCTCTGCTGAGCTACCTCTGTTGTAATGGACATCTGCTGCGAACAAGGGAGTGCTGTACAATCCTCATGG
The DNA here is from genome assembly GCA_017639245.1 of Myiopsitta monachus. NCBI lineage: Eukaryota > Metazoa > Chordata > Aves > Psittaciformes > Psittacidae > Myiopsitta > Myiopsitta monachus. The sequence goes on from CM029928.1 coordinate 5,207,011, forward strand.
TTTGTTTTGCTGTTTGTCACAGGATGCTCCTAAATCCAGGTCCAACAAGTCTTTTTCTTGTTACTGATGGGTGCAGTGTCAGAGATGTCATCTTGCTGCTCGTGGGCCACTTCTGGTGCTGCTGAGAGCCTCCCAGCCATATGTGCACTCCTGCACATGCTGTTTCGATTCTCCATATGCCACCTGACAGGCTTTGCATGGCACTTTGTACCACCTTGAAACGACTCCCACTTCTTTTAACACAGTGTGTCATGTGGGAATGTTTTGCCCTTCAGAACATTTCACAAAGACTTCCGACCTTCTCGTGGGATGAGCAGTGCCTTTCCAGAAAGAGGAGGATTTTCAGATTACTACAGTAGACGGTAAATAGTCTGCCACCATCAGGAGCCAACAATACATTCTGGTCTTTTTGCCCTCATGTCTTTTCACAGTGGGTTTTTTCCATTATGTACTTTTGGTATTGCTGTCTCCATAGGTAACTACAGAAACAAAAATATCTCTCAGAAGAGACTACGTGGATTCTAACAATGGGACTGTATTAGATTCTCATTGTTGTGACTCTAGGGAGTGTTTCTCCACAGGTAACACCAAAGTGGTACCTCCCCTCTGAATCTCCAGCTTCTGGATGATTCACCACAGCAATCACCTATGAGGCATTTCATATATAGGAACTGGAATTTAAGCACAGTTTCTGCTTCAGTTTTGGAATCTGGAATGGACAGATCCTGTGCAATTTTCTCTAATGCATCCAGGGCTTTGTTCAGGCATCACCAGCACGAGTTTGGATTTCGGTTTCTAACCCAGGAACATGTCAGCAATTAAGTAGCATGAGAAAGACACCTACTCCAGAGTTTATTTGTAGAGATGTTGGTTTTTCTTCCTTTCTGTTTCATTCTGGGCAGAGCACACTTTCAGTTGGAGCTTTTTACATAAGTTACCTTCTAAAAAAGAACTTGACCCCAGCCTTCCAAATTCTTTTTCTGACACTAGCTGTTTACACAGCGATGTCACATTGTGAAAAGATCAGGGATATATAAAGAGTTTGGGTGTACAGTGTGGTGGGTTTGTACTGCAGGGGGGAAGAATCCAAGATAATCCTCTGAGGCATTTGTAATTAGGTGGGGGTTCGCCTTTGCCTTTCAGTAATTCCATGCAACGTTGCAATTAAGAAATTGCATTTGAAAAGACACGTGTATTTTTACTGCAGAAGGTAAAGGAGTGAAATCAGTGGCCCTTAATGAAATTAGGGTGGGTGTGATGATTAAGACAAATGCTGAAAGATATTCTGCTTGACACCAACTCCATGTAGGGTGTTACAGCATCTCCAGAATGCGGGTGAGAGGTTTAAAAAGCTTTTTTAAAGGTTGAGCTGAAAAATCCTGCTGCCTCTATATGGAGCAGGGGCAGATGTCAAGAACTACAGCGTTCTGTTGCTGGGGAGATCTGTGGTGGTTTATCTGTGTTTCTTCTCTTATAATTGAATATGTTTATGTCTGTCCTTTAAAGAAGTGCCGCAAGAAGTGGGTCTGCTACCTCTTGGGGTTGCCAAGGTCTTTTTGACTTTCTCTACCTCGTAGACCATGCTACCTAGAGTGCTGAAGCCGGGGTTTGTACACCCTGCCTTTGCAGTGGTTTTCACCCCACATGAGATGTGTCTGAAAAATAAGCAACAACAAAGCTTTCCTCTTAGGCTGAACAAGGCTGGAACCTTTAGGAAAGTATTTGTGCTGTTGTCTGTAGCATTGCTAACTCAAGACCCAGTTACAACGGTAACAAGCAAAAATAAGCTTGATTTAAACTGTTGAGATAATGGTTGGATCTTGTCATTTCAGAGAGGTTCTTAATGTTCTGCCTAGCACTGACTAATTAAAACAGGACCCATGTGCAATTTAAACAGTAATACTGTAACTGTTAGCAGAGATGACTTTTAAAAGCTACATCATGGCATAATTATAGTATTATGAAGTGCTCCAATTCACAAAACACTTTAGGTGCTTCATTACCTTTGGCAGTCTCGTCATCTGTTAACACTGGGGAGACTTCTGCACCTGCATGTAAGGAGACACTTAGATGCTTTACTGGATCAGGGTTAAACTAGGAGCACTACCTACTATATTCCTACCGTTTCTGATGAGCCTTGCAAAGTCTGGAAGATTTCATATATACACTGATAAACAATTTTCCTGGAATAAATAGGGTAACACATGAATAAAAAAGGATATTGGGGGGGGGGAAGATACAGTAGCTAATCTGTTCTTGTGCTATGTGTAGAAACACTGAAAAGCTTAGCAATGATTGAAAAGTATCTTTCTGCATTTTGGATTTGCATGGGTTCTGAATATTGATATGTCAAGCATGGATTTACTGGAAGGGAAGCAGTATTAAACAGTTTACGCCACATTATCACTGGGGTGTGTGATCTACACTTCCACATCAGCTGAAATGGGTGCAGCTGCACAGATGTCCTCCTTAAATCTTACCCCCCCTGTTATAGCAGTGCCTGTGGTGAAACAGGCTGCTGCTAAATCAGATTATAGGAACATCCCTACGGTATCTTAAAAGAGCTAGTTCTTGCCCTGATTAGAAAGATGATGTCTGTGATTAGGAGGATGAAATACAGGCTAAACTGGGATAATGGGGAGAAACATGGGATAATGGGTTTATCATTCATGTTCTGGTTTGGGTTTTTTTTTTTTAATGAACAGTGCATATACCTATATTCATTTTGCAAAGTTTTGCATCCTCTGTGTCTGGTTTGTCAAATCATTTTGCTTCATGAGGAGCACAGCTCGTTATCCCTAATGGGATCATGGTTGAAATGTTCTCTTCTGAGCTGTCCTCTGTATTTTGGTACACCTTACAACTTTTGTGGCAGCAGCCTGTACAGCCCCGTTTTCACATATTGGATTAACGCTTCTGCAATACCATTGTATAGTTAATGGAACAAACCCAACTTTTTCTAATGCTGAGCTGGATTAGCAGAAGATGGCAGTTCCCTGCACCAAAACCAATTCTGAAATTGAGATAAGTGATTTACATCCAAAAGGCTCATTAACCACCACACTGCTATGGATTAGATCACTAATGGCATCCTGATGGTTGCATGCAACTTCCAGCAGTTTTCTTGGTAGCTAGCATTAAATCCATTTGAATTATAATGGTGAGGCATTAATACATGAACATTTAATGCTGCAGGGGCTGGAGCAGCTCTGCTCTGGAGCCAGGCTGAGAGAGCTGGGCTGGTTCAGCCTGGAGAAGAGAGCAGCTCCCAGTGCCTCAAGGGCGCCAAAGCCGTGCAGGCTTTGGACAGGGGCCTGTAGGGACAGGACAAGGGGAAATGACTTTAACCTGCCTTAGGAGAGACTGAGATGGGCTCTTAGGCAGTTGTTTTTCCTTGTGAGGTCAGTGAGGTGCTGGAATAGGTACTTTAGTTTTCACCGGTGGTTTCATGCTTGTCCTGGATATTGATGAGCACAGGATCAAGTGGGACGCATAAATGCATGTAATCCTGGGCGCATTCCATACTTGTAACCCAACCAACTATGTCATTATAGCAGGGATTGCAAAGGTTGACAACGCCAACTTCATACATTTCAGGGCATTGCATCAACTCTCCCAGGTTGTGAGTTCGTTATATAAGAAAAAGGTAAAGAAAAATCTATGTTTGCTGCAGAGCAGCTTCCAGTGTCTGAAGGGGGCTACAAGGATGCTGGAGAGGGACTCTTCATCAGAGACTGTAGCGATAGGACAAGGGGCGATGGGTTCAAACTGAAACAGGGGAAGTTCAGGTTGGATAAAAGGCAGGAGTTCTTCCCTATGAGGGTGCTGAGGTGCTGGCACAGGGTGCTCAAAAAGTGGTGACTGCCCCATCCCTGGCAGTGTTCAAAACCAGGTCAGACAGAGCCTTGAGCGACATGGTTTAGTGTGAGGTGTCCCTGCCCATGGCAGGGGTCTGTAACTGGATGATAGAATAGAATTATAGAATAGTTTGGGTTGGAAAGGACCTCAAGATCATCCAGTTCCAACCCCCTGCCATGGGCAGAGACACCTCCCACTAAACCATGCCACCCAAGGCTCTGTCCAACCCGGCCTTGAACACCGCCAGCGATGGAGCATTCACAGCTTCCCTGGGCAACCCATTCCAATGCCTCACCACCCTTACAGTAAAGAATTTCTTCCTTATATCCAATCTAAACTTCCCCTGTTTCAGTTTGAGCCCGTTACCCCTTGTTCTATCACTGCAGTCCCTCATGAAGAGTCCCTCCCCAGCATCCCTATAGCCCCCTTCAGATACTGGAAGGCTGCTCTGAGGTCTCCACGCAGCCTTCTCTTCTCCAGGCTGAACAGCCCCAACTGTCTTATCCTGTCTTCATGTGGGAGGTGCTCCAGTCCCCTGATCATCCTCGTGGCCCTCTTCTGGACTTGCTCCAACAGTTCCATGTCCTTTTTATGTTGAGGACACCAGAACTGCACACAGTACTCCAAGTGAGGTCTCATGAGAGCAGAGCAGAGGGGCAGGATCACCTCCCTCGACCTGCTGGTCACGCTGCTTTTGATGCAGCCCAGGACACAGTTGGCTTTCTGGGCTGCGAGCGCACACTGCAGCCGCCGCATGTTCATTTTCTCAGCAACCAACACCCCCAAGTCCTTCTCCTTGGGCTGCTCTGAATCTCTTCTCTGCCCAGCCTGGGATTGCTCCCACCCAGGTGTAGGACCCTGTACTTGGCATGGTTTAACTAATCTTAAGGTCCTTTCCAACCCAAAACCAGTCTGGGATTCTATGATTCTATGAAAAGTGCTTACAGTCCTTGCTGGAATCTGTTGGAGCCCTGGGAGCACAGCAGCCTTAGAAATAAGGCTCTGCATATCTGGATGGATAGACCCTGAGACAGAGATGTCTAAAATGAAAGGCCACTGATGAATACATTTAGTCCTAAAAGATTTGTGTTATGTAAATGCCAGAAGTGGTGTCAGAGACAAAATAAAATCTCCTAACTGGTAGAAACAGAACGCAATGTTTTACTGTCAAGAAAATTAAAATAAAGGTAGAAAATTGAAGTAGACGAAGAAAAGAGGAGTAAAGATCGTAGGACTCAATCTTAATGATTATTTGATTGTACTGTTTTCTTCTTGTTTTCCAACATGTCTAGGTAAAGCAAGCCATTTTCCTTGAGCTCTTTCATCCGATTAAATAGAGGGATTGTCCTATCACAAAAGAACAGCTGAATTTATGAGAAGGTGTGCTTTTAGTTTAAAACAAGTTAACCTTCTGGAGATGCAGATTGATGTCTCTATTGTATCTCAATGCTGACAAGTTTTGTCATGGTTGCTAGCTGCTTCACCTGGATCTCTCCATTTAAAGCTGAAGAGAGCAGGGTGTCTGTGATAATTACTCTTTCATACCATTATCTTTCCGTTCTGCAGAATGCCAATAAGATAGCAGGATGAACAATGTTCCACTCCTCATTGTATCATAGGAGCTTCATCCTACTGCTAGCACTTTGCCCTGGCCTGTGGCCATGCTAGCTCTTCGCCTGTCTTCTCCCCGTTTCACAGTATGTCACTCTGCTAGACCACTAATGCCACTGCTTCAGCCTGGCAGGAAGCAGGTCCTGGCTTTGTTTCTCACTATGGCAGGCTTTAGTGGCATTCATTTTTCTCCTTTTTTCTTTTAGAAAGCAGATAAAATGCAGGCTGTTTCAGCCAGGATGTCTTCAGTGACACACCTAAACCCAGGAGCAATTGGTGGACATGGTCGAGTATGAGGTGTCTGTGCCCATGGCAGGGGGTTGGAACTGGATCGTCGTAAGGTCCTTTCCCCAACCCCAACCATTCTGTGATTCTATGATAGCTTTTCAACAGCGTCAGCAAAATTAAACTTTCAGACCACATGCAGAAAGACAGAGTGGATTATGAATTAGTTGGTAGTAAAGCAAGCTCCAACCAATGCTTGGGTGTGCTGAGCATTACGCCTCTACCCTCTAAGCCAGAGGCTGTGTTTTCTCATGCCTACATGTCTGCTTGTACCTAAAGCCAGCCTTAAGAAGAGCTTCATGAGGGCAGCCCTGTACTAAGCTGGGCAAGTCTTCATCAAAATCTATCTTGCTGCAAGCTGCTTCTTCATAGCTTCAGTTGTAGCTAAAGTCAACCCAGAAGACCACATTCTGTTGACACTGCTTACTGATTGTGGCCATTAGTGTCTGCTGTTTCGTGGGGGTTACCGTGAGTTCCGGGGGGTTTACCTGAAGGCTGCTCAGATGTAGCTATTCTGTGGTGGTTTTGGCCTAAGTTTCATCTGTACTTGTGTTGACAGCTCTCCTAATAGACACTCTTCCACAGGACGCTGTGCTTTGTCTGTTGTCTGTTTCATTGTAAGTTAAACCCCCTGAGTGCCAGGCACTGAGATATGCCATGCTGGAATATATTACATCATGAAATGGTCCATCTTTACCGTAGCCAGCGATCTCTCATGTACCCTTCACATCCTGTTATAAAAATCCCAAACTCCCTTACCCTTATGGCGTGCTCTAAGGAGGTGAAGAAAGAAACGGGCAGGTACTCTTCCCCTGTGATTGAATATCTCTTGTCTTAGGCTCTTCTCTTCATGCTATTGGGCTTGGGTTTTGCCCTAAATAAGACGGGAAAACCTCGAAGTGAATTTTGTTTGAGCCATGGAATTATTAGCACCTTTTCAGATTTAGTTAGTAAGTAAAGGTTTAATTAGCTTGTTGCTGGTCTGGGGCCTGATTTGCCTCTGTATTGCTCTATAAAGCGGGAAGTAATAATAGCTCTGATTGACAGGATCTACAGGACAAGGAGATTAGTTGGGAAATGAAGAGAGGGCGTGCAGAGAAGGGAAATTGGTTAATTATAATGAAGCAAAATGAAGTTTGAGGAAAAAAAGTAAGAATTGAAAGACCACTCTCAAAACATTGCTGAATAATGTTCGAATTTCTCTTGAACTAAGAATAAGAAAAAAACACCCTCTGAAATTATGTATTGAATTTATGGGTTCAAACTGAAACAGGGGAAGTTCAGGCTGGATATAAGGAAGAAGTTCTTCCCTGTGAGGGTGCTGAGGCGCTGGCACAGGGTGCCCAGAGAAGCTGTGGCTGCCCCATGCCTGGCAGTGTTCAAGGCCAGGCTGGACACAGGGGCTTGGAGCAACCTGATCTGGAGTGAGGTGTCCCTGCCCATGGCAGGGGGCCTGGAACTGGATGAGCTTAAGGTCCTTTCCAACCCAAACCAGTCTGGGATTCTATGAATTAATTGACACAAAGAGGGTGCTTTTGCAGATGCAGGTGGAAGTGCTGAATTTTGGGGAGGGCTTCTTCACACGAATTACTGAAGACATTCTAAGTTACTTTTCTAAGACATGACATAACTGTGGGTACAGTCTTGCATCTGCTAAGGTACCTGATGAAGTAGCACATCAGCTGCTGCAGAGTATCTATTACACATGAGGAAATCCTCTTTTATTGAGCTCTCTTGTGCACGGGGAAACTTCCTCCTTTTTCTGTCTCTGTGGCCTCAAATAACAACTTACTAAAACTTCGGAGAAACCAACTCCTTTGAAAATTCCAGCTCTAAAGTGATACCATCAGCAGAATAATATTGCATCATTACGGAGCATGAATAATTCACACCAATAAGCCTGTATTTACAACATGTAGAACATGATAGTAGGAAACAGGAGTAGATACATGGACTACTTTCACTTAATGGAAGTACCTGCAAGACTCCACTTGTCTTTTAGAATCAAATCTTGTGCTCACTAATTGAAAAAGTCAACACTTTGCATCCTTGCTGTTGTGGTACCAGGGTACCACATGTGCTCTGCACACCTGAATCTGCTTCACAGCTATGTATATACCAACCAGTTCTATACATGACCATGAATGTAAGAGGGACTGATGCATATTCGTGCTGTATATACCTGATGTATGTCAGGTATATTGTTTACAAGCAACTGGAAGTCGTAACACTTTCTAGGAGAGCCTGCAACCATTACGGCAAACACCTTTAGCTGCTTATTGCCCAGTGGGGTTCTGTGGGCAAGTCAGACTTAGTAAAAGTAGGTTGCTGTATGTAGCACATCCCTGGCTGCAGCCGTTCTTGAGGAAGGGAGAATTGTGGTCATGTCAGATGAAGCTTTGGGTAGGTTCCATGTATACCAGGCTTGATTACAAGGTTTTAGTTTTCCAGCAATCATTTTGGAATAGCTGTTCCCAGGCAAATACAGGAGCCATAACTCACTGATACCCTTCAAGAGTAATGAAAACCAAAGAGCTTCCAAGTCACGAGTCTGATAAGATGCTGTTTCCAAAACTGTAATACAGCTCAGCTAAACTTGCTATCTACTTCTAATCAATTAGTTGTGGATTATTCAGTACCAGAATGTGTACTTGCAGGTGTAATTGGGCTGGAAAACAAATGCCATCTCCTGTTCCCCTGGCTTTTGTAGTAGCTCACAGAAAGGCATCCGCTGCTGTTCTGGATAGCTAGCAGATCGAGCTGTTAAGCTGGTATGGTTTGAGCAAATGGCAAGCTCACTGACAAGCTTTGTAATATGCATGTGTAAAAGGAAAGAATGAATGAGAGTTGCTTTGAATGGGCATGTATTCCTAAGAAATCTGTTATAATTGTGGTCCAGGTTTCCTGGTTGTGTGGGACGACTTGAGCTGGCTTAAATGGGCCTTGTTAAATTCTTACTTCTATATAAATGGAAAAGCCTGGTATAGCACTGTGTGTTTTGTGTAATAGTGCATTGCCTTCCTGCTGCTAGTGCCTCGATGATGTAATTGATTTAGCAGTCTAATTACAACATTAGAAGTAATTAATAAATCTTCAATTAGGAGCAAGCACATCGTTAGCAAATGAATTTCTTCAACTAACTACTTGACTAGGCCTGTATCAATTGACATAATTCATTAACCTATGTGAGAATCCATTTTAGTTATGCTTAACTTACCTGAGTGTATGAGGCAGGAGATCTTTCTCAGTATAAATAAATTGTCAAATCACTATTTATAGCAGTTAATTAAAGAGCAAATTACTGAAGCAGTGTAGATTTCCTACTTAGTGTAATGCAGTCCTACTGATACTCAGCGAGCAAAGGATCATCCCCTCACTTAATTTTTCTCTCCTTTCAATTACCTGCACGATCCTGAGGAGGGGTATGATGCCAGATTGCTCTCCCTGTGCCTACCATGCGCTCTTCCCTTTGCAGACTCAAGTGCTGCTCAGCAGGTGCACCTTTGTTTGACTGGGCAGACACTACAGCGCAGTTGTCAAACTTCTGAATCTCTTGCCCTCCCGAGAGTCAGGCAAAGAAGGAACACATCCGTAATTCTTGTGGAAACCCAGTGCCCAGGGTGTGAGATTACCTAAAGGCGGCAATACTGACCATTAATTCTGCAAGTCTGTTTTGGAGTGATGAAAGATGCAATTAGGAAATAAATATTTTCCTCTTCATTAGAATAAGTTTGAATTCATTTCTTTGTAGCCCAATGCTACAGCAGAATCTGATTGTTTGAGTACAGTGTTCTGTTCTGTATTGACAGGCTGAGAACATTGGGGCTGTTCAGCCTGGAGAAGAGAAGCTGCGTGGAGACCTCAGCAGCTTCCAGTGTCTGAAGGGGGCTACAAGGATGCTGGAGAGAGGACTCTTCATCAGGGACTGTAGTGATAGGACAAGGGGTGATGGGTTCAAACTGAAACAGGGGAAGCTCAGGTTGGATATAAGGAAGAAGTTCTTTACTGTGAGGGTGGTGAGGTGCTGGCACAGGGTGCCCACTGAAGCTCCATCCCTGGCAGTGTTCAAGGCCAGGTCAGACAGAGCCTTGGGTGGCATGGTCTGGTGTGAGGTGTCCCTGGCCATGGCAGGGGTTGGAGCTGGATGATCTTAAGGTCCTTTCCAACCCAAAGCCATTCTGTGATTCTGGTGATGAACTAGGGATTCCCAAGCAATGGCATTTGAGAGAAGCAACCTTTAGGTACTTGCCGCATTTTCAATCATATTCCAAACCCCAATAACATAGTATTTTTCGTTGCTGTTGCACAGGCAAGGTCATGCACTGCATTATGAATCGAAAGAATATTCAATCCAGAATTTCCTTTTGAAGAAAAGAAATTTTAGCTCATCAGGAGGCATTAAAATGCCATCAATATGGGGGAAAGCAGACAAGTACTTGATGCGTACCTTGATAAAAAACTGTCCCTTGCACAAAACCAAGGAAGACACCAAGCAGACTAAAAATGAGCGACCAAATAACAATAAACTGAAACTCCATCAGTGCAGATCTGTATGTCTAAGGCTCACTTTCTAATCTGGGGGGTTAACTGTGAATTTATGACTGAAGAGCTTTCAGATGCCTGCCTGCTCTGACTTTCGGACTGCTGCCAGGCACTGCACTGCTTACTAGCATTTGTGGCTAGTAGAGTGGAGCTAAGTGGTACCATATGTGAATGTTGTTGTGGCCGCTTAAAGGACCATTCCTGCTCTCTACAAAAAGCCTGTGTCCTCAGAGACATGTGAATTAAGATTGAATTGAAGCTCTCAACATCAAATGAATGTTGAGGAATAATAAATGGTAATCATTGTAGTCTTTGAACATCTGGGCTGTGTTTGGGATGTGAAAGTAAAGGGAGATTTAGCATCCAGGCTTCAGGTCTCAGATTTGAGGTAACATTGGAGAGATCTCAGAGAAAAAATGCATTCTCTTTTTAATTCTGCCAGTGTAGTCCCATTTGGGTGGGTTACAGCACCTTATCCATGAGTTGATGCAGGTCATTATCCACTTGTGTTGATGTTTTCTGAGCGCTTGTTAAATAGACAGAGAGCAGAGCACATGGATATCTCCTGCCAACGAGCAGTTTCTGTTAGGTCCCTCTGAGTCCCTTATGGCTGGATCACAATGTGTTGACTACCTCAGAAGAGGACTCTTTAATACCGAAGTTTCTATAGCTGCCACTTTTACATTGTTAAGCCTCATACCAGAATATGATACGGGGTTTGACGTGAGCAATTTCATTCACTGTACATAGGCACAGTATGAGCCAGGGATGTGTGTGCAGATGCTTGGCATCTTCTGTGTGTGCACTGTGTGTACATGGGCACAGTGTGAGCCAGGGATGTGTTTGCAGAACACAAGCTGGCATTTCTGCTCTGAATCAGACAAAGCAGAGACCTTGGCCTGAACCTCTGATGTCCAAAAGGCGCAGCCGGGTTCTTTTCAAACCCAACCAGGCAGAAGTTTCATCAAAGCCTCCATACTTCTTGTTTAACCTGCGTTCCTGCTCCAGCAACACATTCCTTCCCTGGGAAATGCCTGACTATCTCTGAACGTAGAGGCACACAACAAATAGGACCCATCCCCAGTGTTAAACCTCATGGGCTAGGTGTAGTTTTTTACTGGGCGTGTGTATATTAGATGATATATATTAGTTTTTACTGGGTACTGTATGTATTACATAGTTGGCAGTTTACCACTAGGCCAAATTAGCCTTTTTAGTCTTTTGTAAAGTGGGAAAACCATTTTAAGTGTGATATAATTTTTAAAAAGCTATTTTAATAATGTAATATGTTAATGCAGATTAATTAACATTAATCCTGTGTTGATATTGAATCTTTTATATGTTGTTTTGAATATCTTACATGCTTTTTCATGATAGGAGGTTTTTAATGATAGGAAAGTAGTGGGTCAGAATTTACCCAGGTCATGTCAATGTCATCCAACTAAAATTGTTGCAGAACTGTGGCAGAACAGGACTCCCAGCGCTGACAAATGCAGATAGATTCCCATCAGGAATGTTATTAGGAAAGCAATTAGAGATCCAAGAGGATTACATGGAAGTTTATCAAGAAAGTCTCAGTTTTAATCTGTTTGCTTTCATTGCAGTCTGTACAGTGACTAAAAATCATCACTCCAACCCAAAAGATGTGGGTTTCATGGCGTTAGTTTCAGTGCCCTCTAACTCCCAGAGCTATTTGAAGGAAATGATATTATTTCTTTCCAGAGGAGAGTAAACTAAAAGCAGGTATCTGGTGCATTGAGGGATGGTGTGACTGTGCGTTAATGCATTAGTTGAGTACTTGCTTTTTTTTCCCTTGTATTCGATCTTTCCTAAATGACTTTGAGTGGGAGGGATACTTTGTACTTTCCATTATCTTTATGCAACCTCGACTTTCCTAGGAGGTTGATCTCGACCACAAAATGGTCCTAAACCTTTAAAAGGTTCTGTTGTATCTTCCCCAGAGATGTCTTTTGTTCCCTAAAACTGTGGATTTCCCCAACAGAAGGGTTCACAACCAGTTTAGATCCTTCTTTCTTCATACTGGGAACTGAACATCACTCCCATCCCAGTTGAAATGACCTCCCTGTTTGGCTTCTGAATAGCATGACCATTATTTGCCTGCTACTAGTAGTTAACCTATATTGCACCCGTGGGTTTTTTTGCTGGTTTTCTAACTGTGAGAGCTTGAGGTTTCTCAGGTGGGGCTCTGAAATCATAGTGCCTGGGAGTCTGCTAAGGACTCGTATAGGTCCTCAAGTGCAAATATTGAGTGTCCATCCTTGCAGTGGCTGTTGTAACTGTATAATATTTTGGGTTTCGGTGGATGAGATAAACTACATGCAGATACCCATCAACAGTCATGCTTCTCTCTCCTTTTAAAAGCTTTGAGCATATAAGGCAAAGTCCCTCCACGAGCTGCTCAAAGAATATCCTGCCTTGGCAGGGGGTTGGACCTAGATGGTCTCCAAAGGTCTCTTCCAACCCTAACAATTCTGTGAATTTATACATTGTATATAGTATAAATTATCTGTTTCTTGCTTCAGAGCAATGAAAAGTTACTGAGAAAGTAAAAGTAATTAAGCAGAAGCCAGTCAATGGCCCGGAAAAGAGAAAGGGGCTTTCTTAATGAAGAACTTCTCAATTCGGAAATAATAATGCTTGCTTTATTGTAATTCCAATTGTTTAGACTGGAGCCCCTTGGGGCCTGGGGTGTTTCTATGTATTAGTTTTCCCAGTGCTTGAAAGAAGGTCTTTATGGCTGTGACTTGAAGGCTTACAAGCTGTCTTATACACACACACACATATATATATGCGTATATATATATGTAGATACATAAATCAAAGAAACTACTAGCAGGTAATACCAGACTGTTCACATTAATGTTTTTGCTGACATTGGCAAGATTGTGCTTGGCCTTGGGCTCTACAGCCTAAAAAGAGTTAGAGACCTATTGGTTTCTTTTCACTGTTCCGAAACATCAATTAAACTGAATGTAAGGGCTATAAATTATGGCAGCCTTTGCAATGACTTTTCATTTGTCGGATAGATCTGTGATGGTGTGAAAGCACTGTTAGTAATAATAATAATAATAATAATAATAATAATAAAGATTATTACTAACTTCCTCAGGAGCTCCCAGGCAAAGCGCAAATTGCTTTGTGCTTGGTATCAAATCTTCATGGAATGGACTCTATCATGGTAATTTTCAGTCTTGTTAAAATTCAGATGACCTAAAAATAATGCTGCCCCTTCAAAATGCACATTTTATCATCTCAGCTGACAAATGTGATTCTTCTCCATTGAATCAGCATTTTGTAATGACTGCCACTGAACATACAGCCAGTTGGTTTTCCCTTGCTGTCCTGTAAAGTGTGTAGGGAACCGTGACTTAATTTGCTGGTCTAAGAACTTGCTAGAAGTCGAACAGCCACAAAAAGCGTGCTTTGGGCTGAGGTCTGGCGCCGCCCCACTCTCTATTTCATAGAATCATAGCACAGAGTTGGAAAGGACCTTAAGATCATCCAGTTCCAACACCCAATTTGATGGGATTTGCATGTTTCTGGCTCTTCAGCGGTTGTTTCGGGTTTGTTTTTTTGAAACACCTCAGGAAATGCAGCACCAGTGAAGGTTTTCAGACCATAGCTCTGTAGACCAAGGATTTTCCTGTGTTCATGAGACAGCTATAGCAGCATTGACGTTGGCCATGCTAGTTCATGAGCCTGATATGCATTTCCCCCAGAGCATTGTCTCTTTGGTAAGAAGACAGTGAGTTCTCCATGGGCCTTTCGCTCTTAGCGCCTCAAAGATGTCGAGTCACAACCAATGAAAACATGTTGCTTTTGTGCTAGTTAGGTGTTTGCTTCAAACAGAGTGGAGAGCAGATAGATACTAGTTGTTTGTGTGGGACGCCCAGTTCTCCACACAGCTGACCTGTGCTGAAGTGTAGCCCTGAGGTGCAGAGCTTCAGGTCTGGCAGATAATTCTGTTTCCCTGATTCCCAAGGGCATGCTGAGGAAGCTGTGTTTATAATCACTTGAAAGCCTGGTAAGGTGACAATAAGCTTCTACCTAATCCTTATTCATCCTGGTGTATGCAGTAGCTTACACTTTGTCTAATTTTGATAGGAGAAGAAAAGTCCTCCTGAGGCTGGCTCTTTTTCTTCAACTTCGCTTTGCAACTAGCGGTTGAAGATGGAGAGGAGATCTGCAGCCAGGACTTGAACCATTGAATTACTTCTTTGTCAGTGACATTTCGGCTAGGCTTGTTTCCTCACTGAAATGACCATGTGCATCACAGTTCTGCAAAGTTCACTGCTTTTCAACAGCTCGCAGACAAAAGGCACAGCAAACAGCTTAAGAATCCTGAATTATAGCATTTGTCCATCTATCTTTTGAGCTTCCTTTAATTTGATGCTTTCTGGCAGCAAAGACAGGTTTGCAGTTCTTCAGGAGTGATGGTGGGTCCACAGGAAAGCAGGCACATATTTCTGCTTCCTGTCCCTCCACAGTGAGCAGTACAGGAAGAAAACGGCTTTCACACGGAGCTTCCAGCTTCCTCCAGGTTTGATTGAGAGGATTCAGAAGGCCCAAAGCCAAGAGGTCCTTTTCTTCTCTGTACTTTAATTCCTGCTGTTGAGATGGTGCTTTACACTGCAGAGCCCTACTTTGGTGTTTGTATGTCATTCATACTTCCCCAAGGGGAAGCTCACAGGGTGGCTGCATCCAGATGGGCCTGCCAAGTAATCCTGGCTGCTCAGCAGGGTGCCTCCTTCTGTGGAGTGACAAGGGCCGAAGAGATGAAGAGGGAAAGCAGCAGGAGTCCATCCCGGGAGGTGAAGATGCAAGTCCTTTTCTCTGTATAAATTGTCCTTGAAGGGAA
Source organism: Myiopsitta monachus (assembly GCA_017639245.1). Taxonomy (NCBI): domain Eukaryota; kingdom Metazoa; phylum Chordata; class Aves; order Psittaciformes; family Psittacidae; genus Myiopsitta; species Myiopsitta monachus. The sequence continues at coordinate 5,222,186 of CM029928.1, forward strand.
AGTGTGGGTAAAGCTGTACCATGAAGCAGATGTTCTGATTGTGGTGTCAGCTGAGGCTCTTTTTAAGGTCAATTTTAACTGTTGACACAGCCCAAAGGTGCATGTAGCTGTCAACTCTTTCCTTTGAAAATTCATTCTCCTTTAATGAATTGGAGAAATTCCTTGTTCTGTTAAAATAACAGATGGCCGAAATCCCAAAGCTGTGGATATGACCCATGTTAGGAAATCTACCTGCCTTCAGGATCAGGTTATTATAAAATATTATTAGGTTATTATAAACTATGATGCCCAATAGTTTCATGTAGCAAGACCAGAAGTGCAAATTCCACTGACTTGCTGTTGTTGGACTTCAAAGCTCTCTTCTGCAAAAGTAATGGAGATTTAATGTGGTTGCTGGTGGTGTTCGTTGTGCTTTGGAGAGTATTCAAGCTGAGAAGTTCTGGCTTTCTGAATGTTTAGTTGATGAAGGTGGGCAAAGTGAGCTGTCTTTTCTTTACGCAGGTGAGCCTTCTTCTTCCATGCAAGTGGAAGTGCTGTTACTGATTTTGGGTGACAACAGGGATTAAGGACGTATGACATGAGGTTGACATGTTGCAGTGGATCTGTGTTTCAGGTTATCATGGAACATGACATGGGATTTTGCTTGCAATGAAACAGGTCCAGCAAGTATTAGGTTAAGTTGTTGTAGTCAAAAAGCAAGTCAGCTTTTTGGGGTTTTGTAATTGTCTGCATCACTGTTGATCATGTCCTCCTTGATGATTATCAGCATGAAACTGCACCTAGCAATAGTATTCTCACTCATTTTCATTAAGGCTTCATGCTTCTCCAGTATTTCTAAGGGGATGGTGGAAGCTTTACGATTGAACATGAGAGCAGGAATACTCAAGAAAGAGCAGCCTCCTGTAAGTGGCAGAAGTCAACCAGAGATTACAGCTTGTGTTTATATAGCATCTCTTAACCTAGAGCATCCCATGAGAGTCAGTGGGTTTATTGAACTGCTCTCTGTTCACCACTGCTTCTTTGTCATGAGTTGAACAGAGGGAGTGGAGCCAGGCTTCCCATGCTGAGGACCTGCCAGATTTTGTAGCTAAAGAGTAGGGTAATTGTGAAATATGCTGACAAAGCAGACTGGAGACAAGGTAGACTAACAGGGCTAATGCTACTGCATGCTGCGAGCTGCTGAGGCAGGCATGAAGAATTTTATGTCACTTGTGGAGCTGTTGGCATTGTTTCCTTCATATAGATTTTTCTCACGTAATCCCATGCAGGATTGATGTATCATCTCAATAATGTGGAAGGACTGGGGAAATTCAATGAAATGGCTGTATTTCAGTATGGTATCTGTCAAGGGAGGGACATCAGTCAATCACAGGCTAGAAAAAGCAAACAGTGTCTGGTTATCTTATCTTATCTTTATGAAGACAAAGTTCTTAATGTCCCTGTGTGCAAACCCGTGCCTCTTTTTTCAGACACTTCACTTCCTGATCAGTCTGTATCGAGCGCAAAGGTAAATCTCGCTACATTTCACAGCGGAGAAACACACATTCCAGCAGCAAAGTAGAAATGAGAACCGATAACAGGGAAACTCAGTTATTTCCTGAGGAGATCTGCCATGCCAGTTAAGCAACAACAGTGACACCTTTAAATTACAAGGAATGGGTTTAGGAGAGTGCTGTGGCTACGAGGAAAGATTTAACACTGATCCCTTAAATGTTTTGATTCTTGGATCTGCCAATGAGCTATTTCATGAGATGACCACTCTGCTGCAAGTGCATCCAATCACTTTCCACTGAGACGAGATGTCAGGGACATCCCATTGAAATGACTGGTTGTCTGGCGCTCAGGTGTTTTATTTTGTAGCAGTAAGGGTGATTTCAGGTCACACTGATTGGTTGTGAGTAGGGATCAAAACATTTTTGAGACAGGCTAAGCACCTGAATGAGGGTAGCTGGTATCTTTTCTCATTTCTTACGCTTTGCATCATTGTTATCAGAACCATCGTTTTTAGGTAGTCTGAGCAAAGGAATGAAGAACTGAGTTTGTAAGTAAGGCCACTTTCTTTTTTGTGATGGTCTCATCTTGGCATAGTCAGAACACATTGACACAGCTGTGTGGGAAGACTGCAATGGTAGCGCTGGTTTGCATCTAGTCAAGGACTGGTAGCATCTGTTTGATGGTTAGCTAAAGGATTTCAGCTGTTAGAGCTGTCAATCTGACACCTGTGATGAGCACTAAAATAAACCTGTGCTGCCAAGAACTGCACATTTTTCCCCCCTGCTTTTGATTTGCTTGACTCTTTGTGTCCTTGCCGATAACTAGCAAGGCTAATGCATTATAAACTCTGCAAAGCGAAGCAAGCGGCTGTCATTTTTTGCACAGCAGATGTTCCTGATCAGGAATCAGACAAAGGATCTCATCACTCTTCCTCTGAGCAATTTAATTTGTCTATTGCATGGCACACCAGCCACCTCCTGTCTAGTGACTGATGTGCCCAAGTCTTATTCATTTTAGGAGCAGTTCCTTTAATCTTACAGAAATATTGGTGGTTTTTTGCCAGTGCCAGAGCAAAGAGAGTGGAAAAAGAAAATTGCTTCGTTGCTTAAAGTGTCACCAATCAAATGCATCATAATGAAAAGTAGCAAAGGCCTTCTTCAGAAATAGGAGCCCAAGTACTACATTTTAAGAGAACTAGAAGGTGCTCTATGAGAACTTTTCTGAAGAAGCAGTAATACAGATTTCGTGGTGTTTGTTTAGCAGCTGTAAGGCTCAGAAGTAGTGATAAGCAGCGTATAATCCATCTGATTCTTGTAATGCAATGTAGCGAGGTGGAAAAAATGATGTATTTTTAAGAAAAGTTGTTAACTGTGGATCCAGTTCTCCACTCCTTAATCACCCAAGTTGTCCAAAATGAGTAATTATTGGGGGGGTTGCTTGCTTTTCCACTTAGTTTTATGAAACCGTATCGCTCTGCTGCAGTTGTGCAGTGGTGAATGGGTACTGCTGAACATGTAAATTCTATGGTTATTCTGTAGTTAATTTCTCAGTTATTAGTCTAGCACATGGCACTCATTTTGCCTCCCTCCTAACTCTGCCACCTGACTGATCTAGTATACCCAACGAGGGGAGCAGCCATTGCTCACCCTGCAGAGAAGGCAGCAAGCAGACCATGTCCTGTATCTGCCAAAGACTTGCTAGAAGGGGAGCTGGCCTCACCTGGTGTATGTGGCGAGCCCCACACGGAGCTGCAGTATCCCTGGCCACAGTTGTAGCTGTCACGCCTGGTAAATGAATGAACTGTATTTGAGGAGCTGGTACACAGAGAAACCACTCATGTGATCTCTTCCATTTGGCAGGTTGACAGGACAGAAGTGATTCGGACCTGTATAAATCCCGTCTTCTCCAAGCTGTTCACAGTGGACTTCTACTTCGAAGAGGTGCAGCGGTTGCGGTTTGAAGTCCATGACATCAGCAGCAATCACAATGGGCTGAAGGAAGCAGACTTTCTTGGTGGCATGGAGTGCACTCTTGGACAAGTAGGTATCACCACTGTTTTTCCCCTCGTTGCTAATCTCCTGTATGTATGTGAAATATAGCACTTTGTTAGATGACTGATGGGTGAGATTTGTCATTCATGACAAAATTCTTAGTTCGTGCTTTGAACAGGATAATTCGGAACTTCTGCTTTGATTTACTGCTGTAATATAGCTTCAAGTTAGCCAGTGCTATAGGAAACTGAGCATCTGCTTGACCCCATACAGTAGAGCTCAGGCTCAGTACACCAATGTTGAGAAATAGACTGGTTTGGAAGGAAGCTGTTATTCCTAATATTATATGGGATTTAAAGCAAGTTTCAGGTCCAAGGAATGCTTACAGTTGTGCTTTATTCACACACGGTAGTGCCTGGTGATTTGGCAAATAGAGAGATAGGGTTGAATTCATTCCAGTCACCCAAAAGTTAGGTGCCTGGACTAAGTTACTCTTCTGATTTCCATCTTTAGTTCAATGGAGAGACACAGGCAGTTCTAGCAGTTCCATCAGAGATTAGGGTAAATTGCCGTCAGGAGATACCTGTCTTTTCCCATCTGTTATCAAGAGAATGTGGGCAGCTGGCTTAGAGTAGATCCCTAACTTTTTCGATTACTAAATTTAAGGGTGATGAGTCCTCTTCACAGGATCGATATCTAGAAGTCATCAGAGCCAGGTCTGCTGTCAATTCCTGTATTGCTGACTGGTAGCACGCTACAGTGCTCCTGGTATCACAGTTTATTTCCAACTGGCAGACTTTTTGTTATGCAATGGTCTCCTAACACAGGTCCATAATGGCAATGCCAGGATGGCCTCAGTTTCCCTGAGCTGAGTGTAAATTTGCTCTCCATTCTGTGGTAGCTTGTGCAATGAGACCAAGGGATGCTTTCATCTCAATTAAACTTCGCTGTACTTCCACATAAGTGTGTAACCTGAACATAATAGCTTGGTATGGAAGATGCTGCAAAGCTTTTGTCTCCTATTTTCTCACCGATTGTTGTTAGTCCCTGAACCCCACTGCACATGAACCCCTTTGTTTTTCTTCCCAAGCATGCTGAAAGAGGAAAAGTGTGGTCCATGTGGGAATTAATGTAAAATATACTGACTAAATCGAAAGTTCAATGTAAAAATACTGGTGTTCAGGGTGTTTACAGTGCACTATAAAGTCTGTTCTTTTTAACCGACTACTTGTGGCCTTAATGAAAATAAGCTATTCTGTAGCACCAAGGAGAATGAGAAACAAAGGAAAAAGTTGTTATAATGTTCCTCTTGCTTAATTGGCTTGAACAGGAAAGGGAAAAAATGTCATTGCTGCTGCCTGTAGCATAAATGTCTTTATAATGATTTGATCTCTAAAAATAGCACACAGCTGGGTTGGTTGCAGTGTAATTTTAATAGTAACCAAGAAAAAATAACAACGGTGTGAAATCTGTTCACAGTAATGTAGCCTGGAGGACTCTGATCTCACATTTAGGCTTTTTTTGGTGGGGTTTTTTTGCCCTCCCCCCTCTAGTTTTTGAACTTTACATCATGCTTATCATCTTTATGGCCTCCTCTGGACTTGCTGGGGGAGGTCCACATCCCTCTTTTGTTGGAGGCTCCAAGTGGGGTCTCACAAGAGCAGAGCAGAGGGGCAGGATCACCTCCCTCAACCTGCTGCTCACGCTGCTTTTGATGCAGCCCAACACATGAGGGGTTTCTGGGCTCAAGTACAGTCTGAAGCCACTCATGTTCATTTTTTCATTGACCAACACCCCCAAGTCCTTCTCCACAGGGCTGCTCTGAATCTCTTCTCTGCCCAACCCGTAGCTGTGCCTGGGATTGCTCCGACCCAGGGGCAGGAACTTGCACTTGGTTAAACTCCACGAGGCTGACACTGGCCACCTCTCAAGTATGTCAAGGTCCCTCTGGATCCCATCCCTTCTCCCCAGCGTATCAACTGAACCACACAACTTGGCGTCATCACAGACTTGCTGAGGGTGCATCAATCCTACTGTCCATGTTGTCAGCAAAGATAAAGAACAGGAGTGGTCCCAGCGCAGATCCCCGCGGGACACAGCTTGTTACCCATATCCACTTGGAGATGTGGATCCATGGACAACTCTTGAGTGTGACCATCCAACCAGTTTCTTATCCACTGAGTGGTCCATCTGTCAAATTCATGTGTCTTCGATTTAGAGACAAGGATGTTGTGTGGGACAGTGTCAAATGCTTTGCACAATTGGGTAGATGATGTCAGTTGCTCTTCCCTTATCCACTTGGTTTTTTAACAGTGTTGCCCTCTAAAACACAGAAGTGCGTGAAACATCCTTTATCCAGATGTGTTTGTGACAGCAGTTGTTTCGATTTTACAGTTTGTTTTGGCTTGGTTTAGGAGTATAGCTACAGCAGGGGCAGGTGAGTTCTAGCAAAGTTAACAGGTTTCTTGGTTTTACCCTAGTTTAGGTATCTGTGCAAAGAATTCTCACCTGGAAGACACTTTGTAACAGACTTCGAGCATGCGACCAGCTTGTTCTGACAAAACCCGTTAAATCTTGCGTTCAAGGCTGAATGGAATATTCAACCCATGTGAAATAACCTTAAGGAAAATATGACTGAGAAACTCATGTGAGGTTGTAAGTGGAGGCTGTACTGTGACAGAATGGTGGGTGTGTTTCAACTGAGCCTAACGAAAAGCCGAAATTCCAGGGAAATGGGAATGCCACACAGGAGGTAGCACAGATGTTTGGGAATGTGTGATCTTCCTGTTGAAATCATGGAGTAATTTAAATGAGAAGGGAACTCTGGAGTCTCTAGTTCAATCTGCTGCTCAAAACGAGTTAAAGCAGGTTGCTCAGGGGTTGTCCAGTCCCGTTTTGAATGTCTCCAAGGATGGAGATCTCACAGCTTCTCTGGACTTTGTCCAACACAGTGTTTTGCCAGTCCTTACAGTAGCAATGGTTTCATGTCCCTGGGGTTTGCCTACCTCTGGTAAGACCAGAACTAAGCAAAAGCACCCTCACTCCTGTCTCTTGTGGAAACATTTACAAACACTTGTAGCCTTTAAGTGGTAAAAGAAAGCATGAATTGGCAAACCATAAGTGAGGAAAGCAGGAGCTGACTTAGCTGGTCTTGCTTTGGGAGGGCGTAAGAGCAGTCTTCTCAAGCTGGTGCTATAGATTGCAGCTCTCATCCTTTGGAGTGGGAATGTTGGGGGCAGAGCCGTGGTTTGGCACTGTGCTTTCCACTACAATAGAAATGGCTTGAGATGCTCTGTCAGGCTGTGCATCTGCCCACTGGTCTTCTAGCTCATTGATTCACTCTGAATAGTTGCTGTTCTTTGCATAGGCACTGGCAAGCAGTGGCAGCGATATGACTTTGTAGTGATGAGCAGGGAAATCACAAGCAATAATATTTTAGCTGCCATTCGGGGGTACCACTGTATAAAATTGATCTCTAGCTTTCATGAAGGTGCTTTAGATGCTCTGAATCACTTCATCCTTGGTAATGGTTTTACAAATGTTGTCTGTAACTGAGGAAAGTAAATTCTTCCACTTCTCTTTCCCTTTTACTTTTCCCCTTTCCACTTTGCCTAACCCTAGGAAAAGTTTTCAAGCACTCCACTCACCTCGGGGATTCCAACTGAATCCCCATCAAATCGCTGAAGATTTTGTCTTTCTGTTCCTTTTTGGTAGCTCACAAGAAGTGTGACTATTTCAAGGGGCAAGAGATAGACTTATTGGGGCTTTTTTTATTTAAGGGGTTGGATTTTTTTGTCCATCAAAGAACAATGGAAAAAAGAATCCTAGATGAACAAACACTGTCAGAAATTGAAATTGGAGAGCCTAATTTCCATGGTATTCAGCTGAGATAGCAAAACCAAGTCCTTTCCTATTTATGTTTTAGGTTTAGTTTGTGGTTTACATTTTAGTGCTGTCATGGGTTCAGCAGCAGCAGTCATTTTTCTCCTTCTTGGTAGCTGGTGCAGCGCTGTGTTTTTGATTTTGGGCCTGGGAGCAGCGCTGATAACATCAGTGTTTATAGTTACTGCTTGGCAGTGTTTTGGTCTGGCCAAGGGCTTTCTGAGCCTCATGCTATGCCAGGGAGGAGGGGAAGCTGGGAGGAAGCAGAGACAGGACACCTGACCCAAACTGACCAAAGAGGTTATTCCATACCACAGTACATCGTGTCCAGGATGTGAAGACGGAGAGCAGAGACCCGGAGGGGTGTGGTGGTGCATTGGGGGGTTCACTGCTGGGGGGTGCACTGGCTGGGTCGGGCTTGGTGAGCAGTTGTATTCTCTTTCCTTGTATTTCTCTTGTATTATTACTGGTGGCAGCAGCAGTGATTTGTGTTATACTTTAGTTACTAAACTGTTCTTATCTCAACCTGTGTGAGTTGCATTTTTTTTTCGATTCTCCTCCCCATCCCCCTGGAACTGGGGGAAGAAAAAGAGGGGAGGGAGTGAGTGAGTAAAACTGCGTGAGTTTTAGAGGCTTAAACCACGACAAGTGCCTTCATGTGTTCTGAGCCTCTCTAATACTCTCATCAGAATTGTTCAGTTTCATATACCATAAACTTCATAAAGCATCCAAATTGCATTACTTTGTAAGTAAGGGCTCAGACTTTCCAACTTCAGAGTTAACTTCTTAAGTACACAGGATGGTGGCTTAGTTTTTTGACCCTGAAGTTTCACCCAGAAGTCTCAGCCTGATCTTTAAGAACTCGACACAGTTACTTCAATGAATAATCAGGTTTTGTCAAGCACTAAACAAACATACATTGCCAAGACATTCTTAATTACTGCTCAGCTGTGCCTGCAACAGCATGAAGATACAGGAACCAGAAAAGCTCTTTCTTACATGCTGTGAGCCATCGCAGGTCTGCAGGGTGAGAATAGCCTTTGTGGTTTTTCTTTCATTGCTTACCAGGGCCATTTCAAATGAGCGATTCCATTCCTTGTTTGCTTTCTTATCATTTACACAAGTGTTTAAATACTGCTACAGTTCACAACTCCCTTGCTTGCTCAACTAGCATTTTGCTTTTAGCTTGACTAAAGAGTACAGAGAGATGTAAATCTTTTCCTGCCAAGAACCTTTGCAAGTATTGTTTAGAGAGTTCATATTTCCCATACACACATTTATGTATGAATGATGTTGCAAATCTTCTTTCACCATGATGAGTATTATTGTTTCTTCTGTGCTTTTAATAATACATGCCATTAGCAGATTATGCACTTGAAAATGCTGACTGATTATTAGCTCCAGCCATTGCAAATGCCTTTGCTCTTGAATTGGAGAAAAGCTACAAGAGCCATGATTGCACCTGAATTAATTAAATTAAAGTAGTCTGTATGGGAATATTTGCTTAACAGGCTGTTGACTGCTTCCGTGGTGCAAAAGGCATAGGACCGGTGTTCTCAAGGTGTTTGAATTCCTGAATCTCATTAGATTTCTGTATGCCTGCTGAAGTATCTCAATACCTTTAAATAGTTGGCCTTTGATCTCCTCCAAATGAAGCTGCTCAATTCATTAGTGGGATGAATAATGTACTTTATTAGATAGGAATGTCATTTTTACCAGGGCTGACTCAGGGCACAAGCTAATCATCAGTGCAGCACTTTCTCTGACTTTACCTACTTAAGCACCTCAGGTATCTCTTGGTTTGCTGTTGCAGCATGATCTCTGAAGCTGTAAGATTTTCAGTTCTACATTAATATTGCCAGGAAAAGTTAATGGAATTACTTGTACAATTTGTACTGTTTTGGGTTTACATACTTTATCTTCTTCTGTGAATGACTATGGCAGTCTTTAGAAAAGTAATTTCAAGTTTAGTTTGCTAATATAAGGAGTTATTATTATGACTAATTCTGAAAGGGCTGTTACCTCTAATTAAATTCAAAGACCTTTTAGGCTATTGATAAGCTATTTCCTGTAATAAGGTTATTTCCTCTTGTGATGGGGATATCTTTTTTTCTCAGTATTCTGTTTTGATTAACTATTTTCAGATACAGGTCTTTAACAAAGACAGAAGGAGCTCTGCTTCATCTGTAAATAGACTGTGAGCTGATCAGTACTATAGGGAACAAAGGAAATCTTGTAGAGTGGTGAGTATGGTATAAGAAGTGTCATGTGTGATAAAGCTGGCCCTTCCAAAAAGCAGGAATTGTGTGAGCAGTTAGACAGAATGAAACTTCCTTCATTATGGGCACATACATCTGAACTTGGTGCCTTGCAAGGGATTTCTTGATACCTGTGAAGGGGTGAACTCATCAATCAAACCTTTTTCATGAGAGCAGAGTTATGTCACTGGCATCTGCCTACTGTCTGGTCTCTCTTCATGTTCAAGTGTAGCATACTTGATGCACCTTTGACTATCTGCCACTATTCATGTGAATTATTTGGTGGGCATGTATCAGTGGCTGAGGCATAGGTAGAAGAACAGACACAAGCGCATCAGAGTTGTACAATCCTGCTTTGTCAGAACAGGCTAAAGGTGAACACGCGAAGGAGAGAGTTTCTACACTGGGAGGCAGAGCTACCTCAGTCCTTCATTTGGGAGATGTTATAGCTGTGAAAAAAGGTTCTTTAAGGGTTGTACTTATTTTTACACAAGAAGGGCAGAGCTTAAGAGAGTACGTATCATAACTAGTAAATACTGTTGATACGGTTATATCCTGACTTTTACATGTCACAGAATCCTTCTCTCACTGTAGTCAACGGTTGTTTTAGAAAGTTTGCTGTATTGTGCTGAGCTGTCTGCACTTGGAGGCTGTAATTTTACAAGTACTTGTCTCACTTTTGGAATCCAAGCAATGTTGAACACATCAGGGTGCAAGCAAAAAGCCAACCAAACCAGTGATTGAAGCTCCAAACGCAGGGAGCTCCTCCCTGAAAATGTGGAGGGCAGCCCAGGAAGGCTTAAATAGCATTTATCCTCTCACTACAAGCAGTCGGGGTAGAAGCAGAGGATGCCAATAAGGTAGACCAGTAAGATAGGCCCGTAAGATAGAGTGGGTTTGGAGTTTTTAATGCTTTAATAGCTGTTAGTTAATTTAACTGGAGGAGGACAACTGACACTGTATTACAAGAGTTTGAAGAATCCCCTTTGAAAAGGAACATGTTTGTTCCAAACCAAAATGAAAATACAGCTGATGTTTGAAGACTCAGTCTTGCCAGTTTAGGATATTAACTGAGTCCGCCTAAAGACACTAAAACATGACTAATAACTGAGGCAAAATGCTTGGAAAAGACAAGTTGGGCACAGAATTAGCCCTTGCTGAAGTTTGAGGAAGGAGGAGGAAGCAGAGCTGTGGTACTGTGAAATGTAAATCACATCGCAGAGAAAGGTCAAACAGGCAGAACATGCTTCCTAGTTAGCCTCAGAAACACCACCGCAGGGAGATGTACACACTGTTGTAAACAAAGTGATGCCATGTTTAGAGAAAGCTGCTGATAGCCAAGTGAAATACACCACTTGGGAAGAACATGCATAGTGTGAGCAAAATGGTGAGAAGATGATCTCAGGGAGGTTCAGTAGATGATGAGCTTGTAGTATCACAGAGGAAGGTGTGTGGACTAGCACTCCAAAAGCATGAGGCTTTAAGGTCACTAGTGCATGAGTTAATGTGATGCCAAAAGCCTGGACAAGGCTGAAAGCTTACAGTGGCCATTCTGCAGCTAGAGAGGTAGTTCACCTGCAATTTGAAAAGATAGAAGTTGAAGCAGTCCCTAAGAGAGATGGGGAAAATAATGCTTGTTGAATTAGAAATCCAATCGAGCCACAGGGCTGATCAGGGATCAACATTCACTGAAGGCACTTAAATAAATGTCGAGAGAAGAATGTGCAGATTTTTTGCAAGGTGCTGGGTTTGGCTGGGGTAGAGTTCATTTTCTTCACAGCAGCTGGTATGGGGTCATGTTCTGGATCTGTGCTGGAAACAGTGTTGATAGTTCAGGGATGTTTTAGCTACTGCTGAGCAATGCTTGCAGAGTCAAGGGCTTTTCTGCTCCTCGTCCCATTCCAGCAGTGAGCAGGCTGAGGGATGCAGAAGAAGTTGGGAATACAGTCAGCTGGGGGTGTAGAAAACTGACCAAAGGGATGTTCCACACCATAGGACATCCTGCTCAGCAGTAAAAGCTGGGGGAAGAAGGTGGAAGTGGGGGATGTTTGGATGTTTGGAGTGATGGTGTTTGTCTTGTCAAGTAACGGACAGGTGTGATGGAGCCCTGCTGCCCTGGAGATGGCTGAGCACCCGCCTGCCTGTGGAAAGCAGTGAATGAACTCCTTGTTTTGCTCTGCTTGCGTGCACAGCTTTCACTTTACTGAGATAAACTGTCTTTATCTCAACCCACGGATTTTGTCACTTTTAACCTTCTGACTCTCTCCCCCATCCCACTGGAGGGTGGTGCTGAGCTGGCAGCTGGGGTTAAACCATGATCCAGGGGCTGGTGAAAGATCCAAAAGGGATGTTTTTGGAAAGGGTATGATAACCACTTCTCTTTCCTTGATATATCAACATGGTTCTAGGGGATGTTGTTAAGGAAACACTGTTTCTGCATGTGCCACTGCTCTTTGGTGGGAGATTGCTTTCCAAACTTGTGGTTGAATCACGTCTAGTGTGAAGGACTCTGCACTGGGGAAAGTGAATGCATTTGATGGTGTCTGCAATTCAGTCTGTGTAAAAGGCATTTGGATCAAGGGAAAAATGCTAGTAAAACATGACTGGGTGCTCCTTGCAATCCTGAAAAGCATTGGGTCTGCTGGAAGAAAGCTAAGCAATTGTGCAAGTCTATATAGCAGCAATAACATCTGGAGAAGAATTAACCCAGAGATGCTGGGAAATGATTGTTCAGCTAAAGCTGTTTGAGTATCCCAACTGGCAAGGAAGAGATACAAAGACTTCTTCAAGCTGCGTACTGTGGGGGGAAATCTGTGCTTAACCTGGCTGTCTAAATAACTAAATGTGGGGTTCCCATAAGTCCAGTGGGCAGAAGAGGCCACTCTGAATAAACAGTTTGAGTCATTGAAGGAGTTACTCTGTTCAACTCAGTGAATTGTGTTCTTCCTCTTCTGCTTGGTCCCATCTGCTTGCTTTGTCCTTCCATTGCATCCTGTCTGCAGGCTTCCTGGGGACCCTTTCTTCTCAGTCATGGTCATACTAACTCTGTGTTAACTCTGATCGTGGATTAAGGCGCTATAAAAAGAAGCATCATAAAAATGAGATTACAATAAGCCATGTATTTACTACAGATTGGGGCTTACTTCCCTTTGTTTTGATTTTTGTGCAGATTGTTTCTCAGAGGAAGCTCTCCAAGTCCTTACTCAAACATGGGAACACAGCAGGAAAGTCATCTATAACAGTAAGTCCATCTTAAATGCACTCTTGGTTTCCTGTTATGTAGAAATAGCTAATATGACTAATTCTCCCTAAAAGCATCCTGCTAAGTCACCAGAACAACCCTTGATGGAGTGATTATTTAGCACATAATTACATTACAAGCATCTGACAAATGCTTGTAAGGAAATGGCAATGGTATGGTTTGCATGAAAGCCACAATATTTATTACTACTACTTTTAAGGTACTTTGACAGCAGGCAAGTTGTGCCACTTAATCACTTTAAGTTGAAGGTCTAGAACCTTCAGAAGCTCAGTTTCACCCACTCTGACACATGCAGGAGTCTGATGTTTCTCAGCCCTTGGGCTTTTTCCAGTTCCTAGAAACAAGAAACCAACACAGCAGACACCCACACGTGCACCCAGCAACACCAAAAGCAGAAGGTTGATGAGATTAGGTATTTTAGCTGTGTTGTAATGCAATTACAGGCTGGGTAGTTATAGCCCCATGTGTATCTTGAAATCTGCAAATCAATGTATTACCTCTCTTTCATCTTTCTCTATGCTGGCTTGTTCAGGAGATCAAGCTTGTCTGCACCTAATCTAGCACGCTTGTGACATTTGCAGCTCTGCATTAAGACAAAGACTGTAATAAAATATTCTACTTTGGGGATCTCTGCTCTGTTGCCTCATGGGGTTGAGAAGGACTTTTTTTCCTTGATGTGCAATTAGCCAGATGGGTTTCTTTTGGCTTGACTGTTTAGATTTTGTCCTGCCTTTAACCACAGAAGAGACAGCAGACTGTGAGGGGATGCTTCCTGAGAGCCCAGGGAGTCTTCTTTCTGAGATGTCTTCCTGTTGCTTGGCTAGGAAGGGATTTATTTTAATGCATAAAGTCATGTTTGATCTGGGCTTGGAAAGGAATTCCCCACTCATCTGACTGAGGAGAATCAGGAGAGTGTTTTGCTTCCTAAATAACTTGGTTTGGCTTTCCTGCTGGCATTAGTTGGGCATACTTCATCTCATCCACCTTTGCAGTGTTCTGAACCCCTCCTGTTCTGTGAGGGACACAGACACAGCGGAGTCTAGTCTTGTGAAAACACAAATGCTCTGCTTTGTCTAAAATCATTAGGCTTGTAACTAGAGTGTTCTGGCAAAAGTTAATGCTCTGTGATACACAGAAGATGAACGAAAATGAGTTAATAGTCCCTGCTGGCCTAACACTGGACAATGACCGTGAAATATGGACCTTAGTTACTTGCTTTGGCTTCCAGCCAGTAGAATGAAATTGTTGACTTTGCTTGAATGGGAGAAAGCTGAACTCAGCCAAAAATTATTGTGTGAAAAGTTTGCTGTCTCAACAGAATAAGTCAGAACGGATTATTTAGCATTATTTCAGGACCTGGGGACATACCCGATAACCACCTCCTGTGTGCCTGTGGGATGGCACTTGAAAGCACAGTTAAGCATCTGTACCCCTATGTGGCTGCATGTGAATATACCACAGGTCACTGCTGTGAGGTGTCACAGCCAGAACAGTCTTGACTCAGGGGATTTTACTTAATTCAATTTGTTGGTAATTATAACATAAACTTTTAATTACTGATTTGGGTGTTGAGGAACAAATATGACAAACTCCTAGGGAAAACACCTTTCCTCCCACTTCTCTGTCCTCAGTGTCAGTTCAGACACCTCTCCCGATGCCCTTCCTTCATTGTTTGCACTCCCTTCGCCTTCACTTCATGCTATGCGCAGCCCCTTGGTGAGGTGATGAGTGGCACAGGTCAGGATCAGAACACAGTAAATCTACTTTTTTGCTGCTCTGTTTCTTACCCATTTTCTCAGCTCTGCTTTGGGCTTACACACAGCCCCTGGTCCCTTTGGGGGCATCCCTGCTCTGACATAGGCTTACCTGTGCCCTCAGAGGTATCTCCTCTGGCATGGAGCACCTCCTTCCAAGAGTGCATCTCCAGCTATGACCCCAGCAACATCCCTTCTCCGTGCCTCTTCCTGGATCTTCTTTAGAGTGAACTCACGGGGCTCCTACTGCTGTTCCCTTTATGCCTCCTGCCTCTAGCAGCTTCTGCCCTTTCTTTACTGTGTTCACACAGAGGTGCTGTATTGCACCACTGATGAGTTGATGTTTTGGGGTGCCAAGCCTGCTGCAGCGAGCTGTGGGGCTCACATCTCCCTACACAGGTCATCCCTGAAGCCCCTGCTGCCAAAACCCTGCCAGTTATGCTCAATGTGGAGTCTGAGTTAATTTCTGCCAAAGAAACTCCCTGAGGATTTGGAGTCCGTGTGGTGGAGATGGTCTGAATCTGGCTGGGGAGCTGACGTGGCTGCCAAGCGCGTGGCTGTGGGCATAAAACACCTCAGAAGCAGGTTCTTCTGGGCAGTTTAGTCTCTCAGAGAATACTTACAATAGGGAAAGATCTTACAACTGTCAAGTAGAATATAATGTGGTTTGTTTCAAAGAACATATTTTAGTGAAATATCTCAGGTTTGGTTAATACCACCTCTCCACTGAAGCATTTTAATGGCTGTTTTGGTTGGGTTTATTGGGGGGGGGGGGGGATTAGCGGCATTGCACTGCACAGTGACTGGCATCGTTAGCAGCATAGTTTACACCAGCTGAAGGAATCACACTACATCACTTTAGTGTTACTTTTGTCTGGCCCAGTCTACAGTAAATGGTTTTGCCAGTGTAGCTATTGCAGAAAAACTATACCAGGAGAGCTCCTCTAATGTAAATGTGCCTTTCATAGCGACTCATGACAGGTGTCTTCACTTCTTTTTCCATTTAGCTTGCCAAATTATGCTGAAGCATTATTTATTCCTGTCTGAGGAAAAGTACTTGGTCAGAGGAAAGGGATCTCTGATGGGTTTTGATGTCTGTACATTGACAGGTGCCTGACAAGGCATAGTTGAGCAATACAGAGTGATTTTGGGTTTGTCGACTTAAAACAGTGGCACCCATCAGCTGAGGAAGGGATTAACTGAATGCTCTTAGTGCTGATTGCAAAGAGAAACATATTAACTTGCACCACACTTCAGGTTCCTAATGGGGTCTGCAGCATTCACACTGGGAAATGGCACCTTTCTCCCATGTTATTCCACCATGCAAAACTCAAGTGCAGCTTTCCATTTAGGTGATTGCCGAGGAATTGTCTGGGAACGACGACTACGTTGAGCTTTCATTCAGTGCACGGAAATTGGATGACAAGGTAAGCTGCTTGGTATTAACCTCACTGAATGACATAAGAATGCCTGCAAACAGAATTTGATGAGATTTTCCCGAATGGGTATTTTTTGGCCTTCTATTATGAAACACAACAGAGGTTTCAGATGAACGTTCGCAATGAGGCTTTCCTCAAGTTGCAAAGTAATTAAACAAAAAATTATCAAGGGAATCTAATTAAAACGAAGACAGTTAATTGCACTGTAACTGAGACAATTTAATCATTTAAAATGCCAGGGATCAGAAGTGCTTAGAGAAGTGAACTTTCTGTAAGTAGTCAAAGATGTTCTACTTGAAGCATCTTAAAATAAAGCTTGAAAACTTCCTGAGAGCTGAGTCATGATGTACATTTGGTTCAACAAAACGTAGCTCGAATGTGAGAAGAAGGTTCTTGCAGATTTGTTAATAGCTTTTTCCCCTCTTTAATAAGAAGACTCCCCACTGACTCCAACACTGCTCTTCATTATAAGCACTAGCCGTCTCTGAAAATGGTTGTTGTTCTTTAATGGCATAAACATATATTAAGCACTTCAGGCAACAGTGCTTGAGGTGCTTGTAAGCTGACTGCTTGTAAAGCACACTGTTCTTTCAGTGTAACGGAGGACATAATTACTTGTGGGAACCTGGGGGATGTTTTTGTGTATAGATGTCATAAGACTATGATCCTAATAGGGCTTTACATATAATTGAATGATCGCAATGGTACTGGATCACAGTATCTACCATTCTTATATATAAAGCTGCTTCTAATTAGAGGCATGTGGTCATGCTATACAAAGGTTTCTGATTCCGATGATCCAAGCATGTGTTTGTGAAATGTGACATTGTGAATAGCTTAAAATCAGATCAGTGAGAGTACTTTTGGCTGCAGACGTGAGATTTTCAAAATCAGCCCCTAACTGATGAATAATATTTCTGGTCAAAGCTGCCAGAAAATCTCAGGCGAGCAGAAAGCACACAAGAAGATGAATAACAGTGGAGTTTATGTAGATCACACAGGTAAATAACATTCCCATCCTCAGGATCATTAACAATCCTAAATGAATTTGCTTCTCATATGAAAGATGAACAACCTTTTTCTTCAGTTGCTGGAGTCTTAGTGTTTCTGAATCACAGAGTTGATTTAGGTGTCAAAATGTAGCTTTAACAACCTCTCTGTAGACAGCCATCTTCAGATGTGATTTCCAAAGTTGTACACAAGTCCTGTTCCACATGCTGTCACATCTGGGAAAAAAGGAAAGAACACACACAGCGTAGTGAGGTTTCACTTGGTCATTCCTTTTCCACAGATGTAAAATGTAACCTGACATAAATATTATGATTTCTTATAGCTCTTGTTGGCAGAAATTGAAAGGATACTGCCAGAGTGCTCTTCTGAGCTAGGTCAGTCTTGTCTGGGCAACAGCTTTAGAGAGTGATTGAAACACTTTATGGGTATAAGTTAAGGAGGGTCATTCTGAAATACTGCAGGAATATTGTCACTCTTGCCATTTTATCATTTTCAGGCAAGGTGAGCTCCATCAGGTTGCCCAAGGAAGTTATGAATGGCAGTGTTCAAGGCCAGGTTGGATGGAGTTTTGGGTGACATGGTCTAGCGTGTGCTGCCCCTGCCCATGGCAGGGGGTTGGAACTGGACGATCTTAAGGTCTTTTCCAACCCAAACCATTCTGTGAGTCTACGATTCTATAAAAAATTCCAGGGTGATGCATTGTGCAACTCAAACAATGACTCTGTGTGCATTATCTGAATCAAAACTCTTCAACTGATAAAAATCACTGGAAGCCTATTACAGTTGAAAGAAGCCTTTCAATTTCCTCGAATCAGGAATGTAGCTCTAAACCTGGCTGGACCTTGGCCTACCTCATTTGTAAGAAAAGGCTTTTAGTATGGCTTACAGTGGACTTTGACATCAGTAGTTGCGAGGCACTGTTAGGAATTGTTGGTACAAAGGTTTGAAATTACTTAAGTTCAGCCACTGGTGAAAAAAGGTGAGTGCTCCAATGTCACATAAAGGTCAAAAAAACCCCATCAAAGAACAGAGAAGAATCTCTCTTGTAAGTTCCTGGACATCGTTTTACATGCCTTTCCATACTCGGAGAAGACCTGGGTAGAGATGCAACATCAGAAAAACAAACTGAGGGCTGGAACTGGCCTTGGAGTCTTCTGAGAGACAGGGAAACCCTATGGAAGCAGTCATTCTTGCTCTGCTACACAGGGTAACCTTTGTTACCCAGGGATTCCTGCACTGGTAGCCCTAGGGGCGGCCAAAACCAACTTGAATCCTAATGTCTCACAACTTGCAGATAAGGGAAGGTGGTGGGGGAGGTTCTGGATGTGCTTTAAAGATAGAAATCAAAATAAATCCTATCCATCCATTATCATAAGTGGTATCTTGAATGGACAGGAATTTTCTTCCTCTGCCCTTCAAAAGAAAACTCCTTGAAAGAGGATCCAGATTGTGGTCCTTAAACATATGAGTTTCTTCTGCTAGAGAAAAAGATGTGAACAGCGCAATGTTGGCAGACTTAGCAAGATTTGTTAGCATAACTTAACAGAGTATGTTTGTTGGCTGTGTTATTGGGGTGGGTTTCACTCGCTCCACGTAAAACTGCAAGAGGTGTAGAGAAGCACAAACCAAGCAAAGCCGACTCCATTCTTCCTGTAAGGATGGCAGAAACATTCAGTGACAAAACACTAGGAAAGCCACAGGTATGAAAGTTTCCTTTAGTGAAGTGGCTTTGCAGAGGTAAAGGTTGTATTTTCTATTGCAGTGCTTGTTTGGAAGGTACGACTGCATTTTCACGTCTCATTGGAGCCCTGTCAGCTCAGCTGGCGCATCTTTGTTTCAAGAGATCCACTGAGAACACTTCACAGTGGAACAATAACTTTTGCGAAGGTTCTGTTGCATTAATAGCTGTGACACAATTTCTATAGCAAGCAGCTACAGGTTTGATGGTAGCTATAATAAATAAGGAGCACTGGGGCAGGCAAACTGCTTTTCCTGTTCTGAAAGAGGCAGTTATCATTGCTAAGGAGAGATTCTCCACCAAATGACTGCAAACTACAGGCTAATACTGCTCTTTTATATGTTTTGAAGTTTAAGCCTTGTACTTGTGTTACTACTGTGTAACTGCTGCCCATACTGCAAGAGCAGCATGCGTTCTACCACTAGCAAATACATTAATCATTTAAACATTATTAAAGTAGCCAAGCATTAAACCTTTATTGCTGCGATTCTTCTTCAAGAGGATATGCCTGTGAGATTATGCAAAGCTGATAGCTTCAGCGTAACAATAAAAAAGCTTTGAAAACATGACTAGCTACCAAATCAAAATGTTTCTTCAGCTTATCGCTTTGGAGTTGTCACAAAGCAGCATCAACACAAAGCAACATCTTCCGTGTTGAAGGATTTTTTTGTTTGTACCTTTGTTCTGGAAGGAATTAGGCTTTGGCTTTGCATTCAAGGGGGGGTGATATAAGATACCATGCAGCATTAATTCACTCTAGGTGGTATTGCCTTGGTAGCTAAAAGCAGGTATTAAAAATTGCTCCCCTTGTGCTAAAATGCTGTTTCAGCTTTCGTGATACTCAGCTGGAAATGATACACAGAAAATCCTGGGTTCCTTTCTGAATCTTTCTGCACTCCAGGGTGCACTCTTTGGATGTATCATTTTGAGGTGCTTTCTTCCAGATAACTTTTCTTCTCAAACTTAGGTTTGATGAAGAACCTGTTAACATTAGGCTTCTAGTCAGCTTTAATCAGTGTACTTACATGTGAGAAGCGGCAGCTCATTTTTTATCCTGTGTGCTCCAGATTTATGGCATTACTAACATTGAACCAGCAGCCTCACTCTCTGCTTGTTCTCTTCAATACGCAGTAGTAATCTGGCAGAATTGGATTACCAAAGCCCCCTATATACTACCAGTTACAAGTGCTGAATAGAGTCCGGATACTAAATCTACACAGGGCCTTAAGGCAAGCTCTGGAGTTACAGAATTTGTTGGGGTTTGTACTCATTCTGCACACTTTCACATTAAATGTCCTATAACCATGTAATTGAAACACATAGGCGAACCCACAGCTTTGTTGGTTAGAGCTCCACATGTTAAGATTTAACAAATACATATGCACGTGCTTTGCAGCAATTTTAAACATACCATTACCTTTCCTCTAGTACTGAAAAGAAACAGTTCATTCATAGAACAGCACTCTGAAAACAGCACTGGTAGGTGTCATCTTTATGGATGGAAAAGACTTCAGGTTGCTTGAGCCTTGCCCCAGCTTCATGGTCTGTAGGACTCACTTTGTTCTCCAGACATTCAAATTCATGAGGCCCTTTTGAAAGCCCTGAGTTGTTTATTTTGCAGTTCTAGAATTGTAATCATGCCCTACAGACAAATTTGACCAAAATGATGTGCTCAGACTTTTGCTAGCATCTTATCCACAGTTGTTCCCATCCCGATGTCTATTCAGCTAGTCAAATATAAGTATGTGGGCATTTGTGAGGAGAAAACTGTAGGACTATGCATATTACAGTCATTTTTACACTAAAGCTTTTATAGAAATACTAGAAGAGCAGAATTCTTCACTTCCCCAGGCTGATGTGGAGGTCTCTGGTTTTGGATATGGCCTATGGAGAAGAGCAGTATTCATATGCATAAAGTTAATCATATGGTTCTTTGAAGAAGAAAGTGAAGGAGGGAGTTGAAACTACAGAAAATGGGCTGAGTCCATTTGATTCCTGCTTTTGCAGCATTGTGCTCTTAGAAATGTGAGTTGGCTAGCTTTCCCCCTCCAGCTATGGAGGGCTAACATCCAGCTACCCCCCACCCCTAGCCAGCATGGCCACAAGAATGAGATGTTGTTGAAACAAAAGGTGCTTTGGCCAGACAGAAAGCAACTTAATTGAGGTTTGCCTAAGAATGCTCAGGGCTGTTAACTGGATGCATGATTAGGAGAAGGCATTCTGCAGTGCAGTGAGCATAGGGGCTTGCTGGTTCCTAAGAGATGTCAAGTAATTTTCTGTATTCCCCTGCTCTGTTTGTCATCTTAACATGGACCCTGATATCACATCCTAGAGAGGTCTTGCTTCTCTAACCTCTAATCCATCTTGACAGTACTTGTGTTAGTTGGTAGCGGCACATCTTGGCCAATTAACCTCTCTTTTGAGAGGGTGGGTGAATAGTACCCACTGTAGAATCTGCTTCAAAGGGCCTTGCATGATAAAACTGATGTCAAAAGATCGAACAGGTATGGAGACAGAAAGGAAGGAACAAGCTAGATGGATAAAGGAGCTGAAGCTCAGGAATCTGGACTGGGTGTAAGAAAGGCAAAGGACTGGGTGTAAGAAAGGAAAAGGCTGTCAAATGACATTATGCAGTTCTGCCTGCCAGGACTGCAGTTAAACTGAGGACAATAGCAGTGCCATGGAAGTCCTGGTGGAACAAGGACAAGGATGAAATATTGCTGAGACACACCCAGAGGTCTCACTAAAGCCATGCTGGCTGTCCTTTTTCATTAGCAGGCAGGGAAGCACCAGCGCAGTGTGCCTGAAAGGCTCAAGGAAAATCAAGTCTCAAGAGTAACCTGTCCTGTATTTTATTTCAGGACTTTTTCAGCAAATCTGATCCTTTTCTGGAGATTTTCCGGGTGAATGATGATGCAACCCAACAACTTGTTCACAGGACTGAGGTAAGGAACAGGGTTGGATTTACATTCCAAGGATGCAGGTGGGCTGTCAGAAGGAGTAGTTTATGCTTCTCGTGTCACAAAAGGCATTACAAGCACCCACATCTCAAAACACTTCTATCTGTTGTGTAATTATTGGCTAATGGGTATCAGGTCTTGACTTATGCCCATGAGAGTGAGGGAAGATGGTACTGAAGCCAAAGATGCAAATGTAGTTAAACTGGAAGATACTCTGCTTGAAGGTCAGGAGTTCTACATATTATGTTTAGCCCAAATCATGCTACAGAGAGGATCATACTTTTGCTGTTAATACTATACTGCATTTTCTCTGCCTCCTCCTAGGATGCTGGTGTTATGAGGTTTGTAAATCTGGATGCTTTACATTAGTTTCCTATGTCCCAGTGCCATTTTGCTTCCATGGTATTGACTGGCACTGTCTTCAAAGCAGCATTTAGGGGTACAGGCTGGAGCTGCATTTGCGATCATGAGCCTGTCTGTTATGGATCCCATGAAGTCTTACTAGCAAGGCAGACCATGTGTGTGTAAATCAATGCTGCTTATCCCCATAGACCAGTTCTGCGTCTCTTCCGTGGCTTCCGGTTCAGTGATGTATTCTGCAACCGTCCCCTTGTGAATTATGCTCCCCCTGAAGCATAGCAGTACTGGAGCAACCTCTGTAGCATGATCTGTGTATAGGGCCATTTCCCACCCATGCTCCTTTTTGGGGCTTTCCCGAGGAGTGTTGTAAACTGCGGGTAGCTCAAGAGCCCATATCCCACGCATGTTTTTTCTGCAAACCTCCAGCTGAGCTCTGCTTTCTTCTCTTTGTGATGAATGTGCAGTGTTGGAAACAGTACTGTATTGGAAATGCTCTTGTTAGCGTTCTGTTTGGAGATGCGCAAATGTTAAGGGTGCCCTTCCTTTCTTTTCACTCACAGGTTGTGATGAATAACTTAAATCCAGCTTGGAAGACCTTTAAAGTGTCTGTAAATTCTCTGTGCAGCGGAGACCAGGACCGCAGGCTAAAGGTCAGAAGCCATTCCTACTTTTTGGGTTGTTTTAGTCACAGAAAGCAGAACTTTGTCTCCCTTTTTCACTTGAAGATTGCCACTCTGCTCTGTCCTCTTCTTTGATGGGAAGGATGATCACACAGCTGCTTTCTGATTACCACAATCAAATTAAGGATGCAGAGAAGTGGGAATCCACTGTAATCAGTAGATTATGCTCTAGACTTCTTAAGCAGTAACCTCAAATAAATGACGGAGCTGGTTTTGCCAATCAGTTGGATGATTTGAACCCAGCATCATTTAATTGGTGGAAGTAAATTCAAGGGAAGTGGAAGCCCTGCCACCATTTTAACTACTATTTCTTCACTTTTATAGCTGGAGACTCTCTGTAAAGAAACACACTCAATTAGGAGTCAGTTATTATATATGAAAAACAGGGTGGCCACAAAAAGATATGTGCCATAGCAATGGCAGTGTCACTGTGGCACATAGCACAGTCAGTCAGCTCATGGCACAGTCAGCGTAACATTGATGGTTGGGGTCTCGGAGCTTGGTGTAGAAGCTTTCATCTTCTTGTCGCTAATTGGTGTTAAACAAAGCTGAATCCAGTTGGTCATATCTTCTAGTCAGGATTGTGGTTAATACTAAATTAAAAGTATTAAAGGAATGGCATTGATCCCTGTGGCTATTTAGTCTCTTGAACCTGATGTAAAGGGCACTGATCCCAAAAATATGTCTTTTTTCCTTCTTCTTACCGTACCAAATTGTCTAGTAACGTTTTCTCCTTGTTGCTGCAAACCTTTCTTCTTTCATCATTGGAGCTGCACAACCCTGCAGAAGCAGCATTGTCGTTTTTCACTCATATACTGCAGGATGTGCTGTGCAGACAGAAGAAAATAAAATGCCAGGTGTGTACGTGCATGCCACGAAAGAGTGGAAAAAGTGCAAAGGAGTCTTATGAATGCTTGGATTTATACTGGTCATGCTGGTTGTGTTTCAATAATCAGCAGCTCTGTTATGGGATAACAGTGGTACTGGCAGTGTTTGTAGCTATGTGTTTGTATGATATCGAGGATGCACCAGGAAGAGACCAGTATGAATGGTTATTTTTATATATTGCTTATGCCCATTGTGGCACTATTGGGCAAACAAGATGAGTCCAAAGGCAAAAGAAATACCAAAAGAATGAGGAAGTTTGAGAAAACAATGAGAAATATAGCAAGGAAAAGTGAAAGATGAAATAGATGGAGCAAAGGATACTTAAGAGGCCAGAGCAGAGTGGTTGTGACAGGTACATCTGAGATGCTGGAAGGAAGCTAAGCACCTTGGGTCGTGCGGGAAAGCAGTCCTGAAAGGTATTTCCATCAACTACTCTGCTCTTGTGAGACCCCACTTGCAGCCCTGTGTGCAGTTCTGGTGTCCTCAACATAAGAAGGACATGGAGCTGTTGGAGCAAGTCCAGAGGAGGTTGTGAGGATGATCAGGGGCTGGAGCACCTCCCATACAAAGACAGGCTGAGAACATTGGGGCTGTTCAGCCTGGAGAAGAGAAGCTGCATGGAGACCTCAGAGCAGCTTCCAGTGTCTGAAGGGGGCTACAAGGATGCTGGAGAGGGACTCTTCATCAGGGACTGTAGTGATAGGACAAGGGGTGATGGGTTCAAACTGAAACAGGGGAAGTTCAGGTTGGATATAAGGCAGAAGTTCTTCCCTGTGAGGGTGCTGAGGCGCTGGCACAGGGTGCCCAGAGAAGCTGTGGCTGCCCCATCCCTGGCAGTGTTCAAGGCCAGGTTGACCAGAGCCTTGGGTGACATGGTTTAGTGGAAGGTGTCCCTGCTCATGCAGGGGGGTGGAACTGTATGGTCTTTAGGTCCTTTCCAAGCCAAACCATTCTAGGTGATTCTACACCTTAGTTATTGAATGGTCAGACCAGTTATGTTTGACATGTTCAGTGGGGTTGAAACAGGGCTGTAGCAGATGAAATAGAGAATGAGGTGTAGGAAAAGATCAGCCCCCATTTTAAACTCCAAGGTAAATTAACAGTATTGGCTAAATAGGGTTTCTAATGCAAATGAAGAAACAGTAGAGGAGTTATTTATTGTAGCATGTGTAGGATGACAGTAATGTGAAGTGTCAGGATAATGAGTTTGTTATCCTGGGAGGTTGCAATTTTATAAATATCCTGGGTGTATTAAATATCTGTAAGTTTATTGCCTGAAAAACAGAAGGCAGGCAAATGACTCTGTGTTGTATAAGCAATATAGTTATTCTGTGAAGGTGAAAGGGAGCAGAACTGTACAGAGCAATGCTGGAGAACATGGTATAGGCAAAATGTGAGATGCCGAGAGGTTGAAGAAGAGATGTAATGTGACAAATTGTGTTTTGCAGCCTGTCTGAAGGTGTACATTATACAATCAAATGCAGATGCACCCTTGCACCCTGCTTCTTCCTTGGCACAGGGTCCCCGATCACCTAGTCCAGGTCTGACAGTCACTTAGTTGTGCCACCCCTCATAAGATCTGCTTCTTGAGGTAGCCTAAATTGAAATGGGTAACATCCCTTAGTAATGCAACTATGTAAGCCTGAGACGAGATGGATCAGATTACTGCTGCTCAAATGAAAAGCAGAATTAGCACAAGACAGCCTTCACCACATTGTGTGTACTGTGGCCTTTAAATCTAATTTAGATGAGAAAACCTACGAAGAGATGTCAAACAGCATATGAGGCTTAGAATGTCAGAGCAAGTGACAAGTCCGCAGGAGAGAAATGTGGTTCTGGAGGGAGAAACATGCTTTAGTCCTCCTTGAAATCGAGGCAGGAAGGTAAGAGAAAGGCTGAGATTTCAGCTTGGATAGAAGATGGGTCTGGAAATACAGGGTGTCTTTGAGCTATGAGCAGAGACAGTAGTCAAACTTGTTTGCTGATGATAATGCCAAAAGAGAGGCTAAAGAGGGAGAAGTGAATAGGAACAAGAATAGTCCGTTAGGACTGCTTACAGAGAAGATGAGGGGAAAGTTAATGCAGGAATGGATGAAGAAGAGAACCAGAGCAAGGTGAATCTTTTGAACCTATTGACAATTTTCACAGTAGTCTTGGTTCTGCAGATCTTTTCTGTCTCTTTTTTTTTGGAGAATGCATGTTTTTATTGGTGTTCACAAGCATTTGATTTCGATATGTGAGTAGTTTGCCTGAGGCTGCAGTTCAGACTTTTGCTAAAAGGAAAGCTAAAAGTAGTAAGATTTGCATCAGATCATTCATGAATGCAGAAATGGTTTTAAATTAATTATGGCTGTCAAAGAAGAAAAACATGTGAAGCTTCTTTAAAATTCAGGCCCTTTATACCTTTTGGTGGGTGTAAGATAAGGCTGCTGTGGTAGAGCAGCCTGCAAAATCACTTGTGTTTGACAGATAGCGTATAGTACTTGTCAGATGACTATCCTGTTTGCTTTCTATAGAGACTATAAGTTAGGAATTTGATGGCAGCAAGGACAGAAGAGTGGAAATGACAAGAATTAGAGAGGTGAAGTATCTGTGATGGGTTTAGCACTGTATAAATGTTTATACTTCGTTTTCGTTGACTGAGCATTCCAGTCTTCACCCTACCATATTTTGGAACATTTGACTTTAGTTGTTTAGTTTCACTTCATTAAGTATACAGCAATATGTTACTGCCAAGTGTTGAAGAATTCCCTGTGCTGTATTTCATGTGGGGAGATTAAGTGTATTCCAGCTGCCTTGCTGAGTATCAGCTTCTCACCAGGTTTGCTTCATCACTGTGAACAGTAATTGCACGAGGCTGGGTAGTTTTGTACCTGTACTTGCTGTTTCTCTTCTCCATACGCTGGAAGGCATTATGTAAGGTAAGGCTTTAAAAGGCACCAGAAATGCTTGGAGTGAAGCGGCAGCTCGTGGGCATTCTGCAAGTAGAGGGAGAGTTCTTAACAGCCAACACATTGCAACTGTCACTACCTGTGGCTCACCTCTGTAGGCTATTTGGAGTTCTGAAGACTTGGGTTTTCATCTCCGCCACTGAAATCACATGTGTATTGAGCTTAGTGGTCTGATTTGTGTTATAAAGAATGGGGATTAACATGGCAAAAAGACACTAAGACAACTCAGTTTAACTAACAGAAGTTTGCTCTTTGTAAGTCATGTGCCCAAAGCAGCCTTTACACTGTCTGGGCAGTTTGAAACTTTCTTGTTCAAAATGTCTGTTTAGAAAGATAAGATAAGCAAGGTCACTAAAATCAAAGCAACCAATAATTAGAGTCTGCCTCAGAAGTCTTTTGCCAGCATCCTCTACAAAGTTCTGTTGATTTGAATTCATTATGGGCTTTAAAGAACCCCCCAACTAATTTTGCTTCATTTAGCTGTGGTGCAGAGGGCAGTTATTTTTTATTCCTCTCAGGACGCCTTGTACAATTTTATTGCAGTTATTGCCGCCCTAGGTTTTAATATGAAAAAGATAGATTAGATTTATGAACCTACTGAGCTTTTCTTCCCAGACATTGAAACCATCTGAGAAGTCTGGTCACACTTCAGTGCCAGTCGTAACTTCATTTAATGCTAACGGTACAGACAATTCATGTATGCGTTGAAGTGAGCAGAGTACCTCTTTGATCCAGAAGCAGTGCATTGCTTTTCTAATATGTAAAGAGGTTCAATCCACAATGGTCATTACTGGCAAATCTGAGCAAGGAATATAATTCTTCCGAGAAGAATGTCCTGTAAATCGTGGAACTTTGGCATTCAAGTTAGCTTTCAGCATGGGAGTTACGTTGCTGTGAAAGGTTGAAATACAGGCTTGCATTGTAAGTATCTTCTGGCAGGGATCATCTCCTCTCCATCCATTCTAATAGTTGCAGGACTTCCTCTTTTTCTAGAGGAACGTTTTTCCAGGTTTCCTTTTTTTCTAGTCTACACTGAAAAAATATTTCTCTGGTTTGGTATTAGATATTGTAGTACTTGGGAAATAAACACCCAACAAGGTGCTGTAGAGGCACAAGCCAAACTGTGCCCATGGACATGAAGTCAGAACATCTGCTGCTGAGGGTGTACAGAGAACCTCACTGACAGAAATTCAGTTCATAAGGAAAAGAGACAAAGAACCCCACAAAACTGGAAGACATTGCTGCAGGTAAAGGAATACACTGCAAGGAGAGGGGAAGCATGTGTCATATCTATATAGCAAGTCCTTAAGAAGAATATCCATTAAGTGTTTTTCTGCTGCAATCTCTATCATTGTTGTCAGTTTATTGTTTTGTCCCCTTCTAAACCCGATTACAGGTGATGATCCTGATCCTTGGAACATTTATGCATGTACAGTAATGAGTTGGACCCACAGCTGTGCTATTACATACATCAGGTCATAAGTCCTCTGTATACATGAACGGCTCTTTGCAGCTCAAAGCCCTGGGACATTACTGTTACCTTTGGATAACCATGAGGAGGTTACCTCTTCCTGTGTGCTTCTAATGAGGTTAAAACCTGGGCCTGCCATTCTTCCCCAGTCTCCCTTATGTCCATTTGACTTCCTTGGCTCTGTCCATCCCACCTCAGTGGAGTAGCTGTGCCTTAGCGCGCAAGTTACATGGTTGGTTTTCTGCTGAGGGGTCTATCTGCAGATACGTGTAGGCCCCAGCATATTTACAACATGCTAGTGCTAGTGAGATGCATTCAGCATGTGGTTCTTAATTCATTTCCATAGTAAGACCTTTATAATACATTGGCCTTTCCAATGTTAATTTTCACAGGCCATGAGTTTTCTACATTTTTGTGCTAGATCATTGTTAACAAGGTCTTCTTGAGAGACCTGCACTTTGATTGAATTGATAATCTATGCAGTGCCTGGTCTGCCTCGTTCATACTGATATATAATGTGATGCTTGCTTACAGTATTAATAGACGAAGCTCAACAGCCTACAAGAAAGAGTTTGATGTTACGCTGGATGGAAAGAGGCAATCACTTTATTTTCATTTCATTAATTAAAATGAGATTATTGTTAATTGAATAATCTCTTCTCCGGGGTCTTTTGTGGCGTTTTGAGAGATAGAAGGTTGGTTCTTCCTCAAATAGTTGTAACCTGTTTCCTTCTGATTTCTTCAATGTTGGATTTTTCATAGAAAACG
The DNA here is from genome assembly GCA_017639245.1 of Myiopsitta monachus. Classification (NCBI taxonomy): domain Eukaryota; kingdom Metazoa; phylum Chordata; class Aves; order Psittaciformes; family Psittacidae; genus Myiopsitta; species Myiopsitta monachus. The sequence continues at coordinate 5,251,093 of CM029928.1, forward strand.
CTGGATCGTTAGGGGAAAAAAGGCTTCTGAAAGGTCTGTAGGTGTTTTGGCTGTTCCATTCTGAGTTAAGGAAAAGCAAATAGCGGTAGGGTTTTTTTGTGCTCTCTGAGTTATTACTGCAGTTTTCTCTAAATCAATAAGCTTTCAGTGACCTTTAACACTTGACTGCAAGTCTACAGTTTATAAACTGTAATCCTTCAATAAACCCTTAGTATCTCTGAAAGCCAATGGTGAAAGTAGCTGAGCAGAACCAGTGAAGAAGGCCAAGTAAAGCTTAAGAGACAAGCAATAAGTAATGCATTCAGACAAATCTATTAGTGCTTTTATTCTTGCACAGTTTCGCTGTCATAGAGTGCTTGTCTCTAGAAGCACTAATGTGGAAAGATACGGTTTAGGGTCAACAGCAATAATTTCTGCAGGATTTTAAAAAGCATGTGGCACAAAGGGCAATTCAGGCACTGTCAAATGATGATTAGAAAAGCATGAACTAAAGGATTTCATGCTGTTCCGTAAGAGAAGACTCCTTTGTTGTTGCTGTTTTCTTCAGGCTTTTATTCCCATGTGGAAAGAGACGGACTGCCAAGAATGAATCACAGCGTAGACTAAACCTGCTGGTTATTACTTGATTGGGTGATTTCAGTCATACCTGATTAACTACACAGTTTTGCATTCTCCACTTCAATTTACTCACAAAATGAATGCCAGTAGAGCCAATCATTCCCTGCTTGCTCACCCTGACATTGCTGAAGAGGTGTTTGCATATGGAGTCCTTCTTGTGGAAGGTCTTCAACAACCAGAAAGAGGGACTCAACCTTTACATGTCTTTCATATGAATCAGAAGATGCCTTCAAAGGACTTCTTTGGGAAGTCATTTTCATTAGGTCAGGGCATTTTCCTGGAATCTTTAGAATAATTGCCTCACTCTTAGAGGTTGCGGATCTTCCTTTATCATTGGAATAGTTTAATTTGCAGTCATTTTAAGGATATTATCATGTTGTGAGTTTCCAGAGAAGTGTTTGTGCAGCTGATAATTTTATACAATTAAAAGCTCCTTTTTGGTGGTCAAAAGACACACACACACGCACACGCACACACACAATAGGCTTAAATGTTGGGATGTGGTGTATATTTAACAAGTGGATATAAATATTTGTATGAGTGCATTCTGCGTAACCACAGTAGGAGTTTTAAAATGGTATTCTGAGAGGGTGATACATTATTTTGAGGGTTATTATAAAATTAAAGTGAATGACACACACTGGAAGCCAGTTTCTGAAGCCTTGTCTTGGTTTCATCTGGGATAGAGTTAGGATTTTCTTAGTAGCTGGTGAAGTGCTGTGGTTTGGATTTAGTAAGGGAACAATGCTGGTAACGCACTGATGTTTTAGTTGTTGCTAAGTGGTGCTCATTCTACGTTAAGGACTTCTCAGTTTCCCATGCTGTGCTAGTGAGGAGGGGCATAAGAACCTAGGAGGGAACATAGCCAGGACAGCTGAGCTGAATGCCCAGAGGGATATTCCATACCACAGAGCATCATGCTCAGAATATAAACTGGGGGGAGTTGGCTGGGAGCCACTTCTCAGTGCTTGGGTATGAGCTGGGTATTGGTCAGCGGGTGCTGAGCAGTTGCGTCGTGTATCACATGTGCTTAGTGAGTTTGATTTCTCTCTGTCTTCTCTCTGACATTACCATTGTTGTTGTTATTACTATATTTGACTTTATTTCAATTATTAAACACTTCTTATCCCAACCTGTGGGTTTTATCCTTTTCCAATTCTCCTCCCATCCTAGTGGGGCGGTGAATAAGTGGCTGCGTGGTACTTAGCTGCTGGCTGGGGTTAAACCACAACAGACCTCCTTGCGTAAATGCCATTGGACCTACTTTTCCAGTAAATGGTTAATTAGAATACTATGATTCTTAAATGTTTCTCTTCTTTCTTCCTTCATATTTTCCTTCATATTTCCCTTGCTCTCTCTATGCCTGTGGTTGCAGGCACTACACTGATCATTAAAAACTCAAGTGGCCTACTTCACAAGGTCTACTGTGATTGTGGGGAATTCGCTGTGACTGCTCACCCTGTTTTGCTAGTTTGGATTAATCTATAATTTAGCAATTGGCTTATAGTGCCTCCTGAATTGATTAATCACAGCAGTTTGTTTGGAACCCTGGTTTCTCTGAGCAGCTCAAGGACAGATCCTAATCAATCTTCATAAACTCTGTGAGGTGGGGTGCAAGATTTAAGATCACCCTTAAAACAAAACTGATTAACTCCTGGTGTGTGTGATCTCAGCTCACAGATTCCCTTTTTCCTCTCCTCTTTCCTTGACTCTGTTCTTGGTAAAGCAGTTGAAGATGCTGGGGAAATTAATACCAGATTGCAGTGAATCATAGAATCCCAAAGTGGTTTGGGTTGGAAAGGACCTTAAGATCATCCAGTTCCAACCCCCCTGCCATGGGCAGGGACACCTCTCACTAAACCATGTCACCCAAAGCTCTGTCCAGCCTGGCCTTGAACACTGCCAGAGATGGAGCATTCACAACTTCCCTGGGCAACCCATTCCAGTGCCTCACCACCCCCACAGTAAAGAATTTCTTCCTTATATCCAATCTAAACTTCCCCTGTTTAAGTTTGAACCCGTTACCCCTTGTCCTATCACTGCAGTCCCTAATGAAGAGTCCCTCCCCAGCATCCCTATAGCCCCCTTCAGATACTGGAAGGTTGCTCTGAGGTCTCCATGCAGCCTTCTCTTCTCCAGGCTGAACAGCCCCAATTTTCTCATCCTGTCTTCATACGGGAGGTGCTCCAGTCCCCTGATCATCCTCGTGGCCTCCTCTGGACTTGCTCCAACAGTTCCATGTCCTTCTCATGTTGAGGACACCAGAGCTGCACACAGTGCTGCAAGTGAGGTCTCAGGAGAGCAGAGTCAGAGGGGCAGCATCACCTCCCTCGAACCTGCTGGCTCACTGCTGCTTTTGATGCAGCCCAGGATACAGGTTGGCTTTCTGGGCTGCGAGCACACACTGCAGCCTGCGCATGTTCATTTTCTCATCGACCAACACCCCCAGGTCCTTCTCCTTGGGCTGCTCTGAGTCTCTTCTCTTAGATCACACTTTAAAATATTTTTTCCATTTTTTTACAAAAGGCTAGAGGTTTACTAAGAAGGTTTAGGAGAGAGAAATAGGCTCAGTAAACTGAGCTTGGTCCCAGTTCTGTTATAGTCAAGGGAACTCATTCTGATGACTTTAATAGGCACAAGTTTATTCTCCATTATTGTAACTGCTGGATCTATAGCAAATTGACTGTCAGATTAATTAATCTAGATTTGGGTTAATTGATGTTTGTGAAGTGCTTTGAAGATGAAAGAGCTGTCAAATGACAAGTGTTGTCACAACAATTAGGGGTGCAATTGGATTGCACAAGGGAGAGAAGGTCTGATAAACAGTGGTTAAAAGAGCTGTCATTCACATACCCAAGGGATTGGGCTGCTGGTAAAGATGGTGGTAGGAGGCTGTAAAGCTGGTACACATGATAAAATGGGTGGGTAGGTGGGGGTGGGCATCTTCCCCCATCCATTGGATGTCTCTGACAGACCGAATTCAGTTGTTTGCCTTGTCAAAGGAGATTTTTACTTCTTGTTCCTTATCAGAGCTCCCCGGTTCTGTTTCTCTTTGGCAAAGTGAGAGGATTGCCTCCAATATAATCTGTACATTGCATTTATTGTGAACTTTCTTCCAGTTGCTCACTTCCTCCATGGTTCCGTCCTAAAACAAATACAGCCCTTCATAGCTTTCCTGTGCAAGTCATCAGTATGAGGAATGTTTGGAAGAGTACTCTCTCGCCTCTCGAGCTGTCTTTGAAAGTGAGTTTTAATCTTCTGAAGTGAAACAAAGGCACCTAGTAGTATTGCCGACTGTAATCCAAATCAGAGGTGTCTGGTTCCTTCGCAGGGCAATAGCTGATAAAGTACTAAATCCTATCCCTGGGACCACTTGAAATGAGACAAAGCAAAACCCTGGTAATGAGGATCAGTCCCACACTGGAGGGTGGGGCATAGGGGATGCTGATGAATTAAATGACCTCAGATCACTGTGTTGATAATGCCCTGAAGGCCCTACAGACCCCAGTATCAGCTGCAGAGCTGCTTACTGCAGCAGTTTAGAAACCAGTGCTTTCATTTTGAATTAAAAGAATGAAACAAAGCTCTGCTTTCACTTAAACAGATCAGGATTAAGGCTTAGATGTAACCGTGTAAAGCAGCTGAATCCTATAGTGGGTGAATTGTAAAGTGTTGCATATCTTAAAGAAAATCCGTCGGTCTCATACCCTTGTGTCTGCAGGATGTTTTGCTGTGTGGCTTACAGTGTCTCGTCATATTAAAAATGAGAGGAAATGAAAGTGTAACCAGTTTCTCATATGCCTTTTTCATTTCTTTGGTTTGAGACTGGAAAGAATAGTGAAGGCAATTTCCCAGCAATCTCATTTCAGACACTCATAAAGTAGCAAAGCCTCACACTGGCTGGCATACAACCATATAAGCATATAACCAACTGCTAAGGACCCTTCATTTCTTTTCAGGTTTACTTTTTTTACCATGTAAATTGAAAATTACACACTCAGAGGTTCTCTTGTTGTTAAATCTTGTAACAAATGTATTCTTTGCTATGAACAGTGTATTTTCTCTACTTAAATAGAAAGCTTACTTCAAGATTCTGCTCATACATCTTATATTGATAGTTTATGTGCTAACATAGTGCCACACAAAAACAATTAAGCAGAGCAGATAATAAAATGTGTGTATTTTAAAAGGGACTATTCTCAGGGAACAGAGCAGAGTCAAATGCAAGGCAAAATAATATATTTGTTCCAAAAAATTGCAGTAAGTATCTTCAGGGGCCTAATTATAAATTATAATTAATTATAAATTATAAATGAATGCAGCATTAGGGCAGAAATAGCTGTTAAGTGTGTCTAAACTTTAATATTTTAGAAGATATTTGAGTTCATAGGAGTCACTTGAAAAGTGTGGACTTTCACTGGCAATCTGTATTTATCCCTTCCATACACAGGGGTCTCTCACTCTGGCAATCTGTATTTATCCCTTCCATACACAGGGGTCTCTCACTCTGGCAATCTGTGTTTATCTCTTCCATACACTGTGGTCTCCTGTACTGCGCAATCTGTTAAAATAACTTACATCTGCGTTCTCTGTTTGCCAAAAATGCGTTTCCTCCCAGCTAGATGACATGCTAGACGTGTTTTGTCATGTGTACGCACGTGGGTATAATGCACCTTATATAGTGAATGGAGTGTTTGGTAATGAAAATGTTTAATCTGCCTTACCAAATCTGAATTAAGCAAGTTTAGTGTATATGTTAGTGGGAGGTGTCCCTGTCCATGGGAGGGGGTTGGAACTGGATGATCTTAAGGCGCTTTCCAACCCAAACCGGTCTGGGATTCTATAAGCAGAAGCATGGCCTGGCTTTAGCCATTCCTGTGCCAGTCTGGGTCTGAAGAATTCCAGCTGATTAAAGCCAACCAGCTCTGGGGAGGGCAGAGGTGAAGCAGCGGCAGGGTCAGAGCTGGGGAGCAGAAGATCCCATGCGTGATTAGAATGGAAGCTGTGATAGAATCAGCCCCCAGTGATCCTTACGGACATTTGAAACTTGAGCCTGCTGCAATATTGGTTTATGTCCTGTCCCTGAAACCTTGTCTTGTGCTGTACTGAAGCCGTGTTAAGAATATGAGATAATGGCATTCCTCATCAGAATGCAGCGTGTGTTACTCCAAGCAGACTTAATGAATATGTAAAACTTGCAGAAAATAATTAAAGATCACTAACTCATACTCATAATCATCTCGTGCACATTTTGAAATTGAGAATTGTGATTTCAGTAGCCTAAATGTGTTTTTTCACAGCACTTGAACCCCTAATCTCCTTAAGAGCTTTAAATCGTCAGCCCTACATAGCTGTAAGGTAACCTGCAAAAGTAAAACACAACATCCTGGTAATGTAATGTTCATTGAATGCTTTCCTGGGCTGACTTGCTCCCATCTTCCTGGCTGTTCAGAGCATTAAGCATGTACTTGTAAAGTTGTTGACATTTGGGTTCTTTCCTTCGATCTTTAATGATACAGAAATAAGGGCCTGCTCTGTCTCATATACAGCTTCTTGTGCCGATTTCTTTGGTTGTTAATTTCCTGCCTTCCTAGAGAAAGCAACACATCATTCTGATCACCGCTATGTAACTGTCATTGCTGCATGCACAGGGACAGACTTACCACCAAGTTTAAGATCAAGATCAGTTACAGGATAGATATTCAGAGGAGCTTAGGAAGCAGAGGTGAAGTTTGGGGAAGACAAATAAGCCAAAGAAAAGATAACTCCTTTGTTAGTCTTGTATAGGCAAGCATTCCTTTATAGGCAAGTAGCTGAGGGAAAACCAAGTGTTTTCTCTGCAGGATATTACTTGAAGCACTCTTTCATCTTCAAAGGCGTGCAGAGCTTTGCCTGTGGTTTGTTGGGGTTTTGCTGTTAAATATTAGTGTTTCAAGGAGTACAGCGTTAGCAGAGGCAGGCACTGGAATCCCTTCTACTTGTGTCATTTCAGATGTGGGATACTTGCCCCCCAGTTGCAGCTGCAGTCATCCTTCACACCCCCAAACACTACAGATTCCAGTGAATTCTGCCAAACATAGTACTGAATGCATCCCTTATTTGTTTGCCAGGACTGAAGAATATGAAAAGATGCACATTCTGTAGGCACTACTCTGTTAATAGCTGCCAAGAAAGACCTCCTTCCTTCACCTTCCGTATTGTTTCTGTCCATCAATTTGTGCTGCTCACAGGATATCCACAGCTGCAAGTTTCACAAAATGCAGCGATACCCTGATCCTTCAGTGATTTTTAGATGTGTGCCTCCACTTGATCTTCTGGAGAGAAATACCTGTGCAAGCCCTACAATGGCAGTCCCACAAGAGCACTTAGTGAATAGCCTATTTATGCCAACATGATGCTGTGCTGAAGGAAAGCCTTGGAACAGCAGTGCGTTCTCTCCCCTTTTCACCCATCCCTTTACGCTTAACATATGTCTCCTAAAATCCCCATGAATACAAGGGAAAACCAAAGTTTCTCAGGATTTTCATCCCAGTCTCTTTCACCAAAACCTGCTGCTTGGTTCAGCTGAAACAATTTGAATCTGTGACAGTTTTGAGAGGCTGTTCATCAAAAGAAGTCCCCCCAACCCCAGATGTGTTTCTTTTTTGTTAGACAAAACAGCATTTCATAGATACATTTTCTTCTCTTGCTCAACAGTTTAAATCTGGGAACGGAAAGCCCATGGCTTTTGCTGTTTTCTTTTGTGTTTTGCTTTGGTTTTTGAATTGTTTTGGATCAAACAGGGCAAGTTTGTGTAACACGTTCAAGGCCAGGTTGGTTGGAATTTTGGATGGAGTCCCACACTAGACATAGTCTAGTGTGAGGTGTCCCTGCTCATGGCAGGGGGTTGGAACTGGATGATCTTAAGGTCCTTTCCAGCACAGACCAGTCTGCGATTCTATGTTTTGCAGCCTCCAATGAGGATAGCACCTCACATAGTGCTGTTCCTGTGCAAGAGGACTGGATAGTGGTGGGCTCAGGGTGACATTCCTGAGGGAAGGGCAGTACACTGTCAACATCTTTCTTTCCGGGTGCTTGATTCAAGCCCCTCATGGTTTGTAGAGGAGTGTGTTGCAGAGGAATACATTTCGTATAGACAAGATCTGCACTTCCCTGCTGTCATGTATGAAAAGGGACCACCAAGCGGTCATTATAATGTTCTACCTCGTATGTTTTGTACATTGAGTATCTTGAAATTATTCTGGGAATCTTAAATTACCTTGTAAGTTTGGGATGCACTTGAGAAGTTCCACTGCCATTGGCTTTGTGATAAAGTACTGGTTTCATCTACAGGAGATTGTGTTAGTAAAATAAATGTTGCAGCACTGCAAGGAGCAACTGCATGTTCCATTTACTGTCATTTCTTACAACAGAGAAACATAACCATGTTTGAGCGTGGATACTTTCATTCAATGAATGTGAACAGATCATTATTTTGAAATTAATTGTGCTTGGGATTTATAAACCAGCTTCATACCTGGCTGGTTTTATATTCCACTTTGATTTCCTAAAGGCTGAACAAGCTGCCGAAAGCTTCTCTGCCTTGAGAATCAATTTTTCATGTGGCACTGCCATGCTAGTGATAACTCTTTAGTGCCTTTTCCTGTTCCAGACCTCAGTGATTTTTACCTATAAAAAAGAGGTAGTTGTAGCTGAGGAAAAATGAAAGCCCCTCAGTTTATTTTCTCTCCTTCTTCTCTTCCCAACTGAATAAAACCCCAATTGCTCTGAAATAAAATTGTCGCGAGCCGTTTTCCTACTCTGCCTGGTTTACAGTTAACGAAAAGCTGTTCTTGTTGGCCCGTGCTGTCCTTCAGCATCTTAGAGAGAGGCGTTCGTTTCGGAACTCAGGAGTATTTCTGATTAGGTCTTGGTTTGTTGGGCCTTTTTTAAGAGAGAACGCGCAAGGTCCCATTCCTCTGAAGGCAGTAGTCAAGCAGCAGGCAGTTTCTTTGCTCGTACTTTCAAGTTCTTTTCTGCTGAGCCAGACTTATTTTCCTGCTTTGTTTTTGGCTTTCCAGTGCTTTTTTAGCTCTGCTTCTCCTCTGCTATCCTGACTCATCTCTCACCTATCAGAGACATAACAGTGAGACCCTGTATTCCGAGGGGTTTTTTGAGAGGTGATGTGAATCTCCGTTTCAGTTGGAGTCTCTATTGCTTCTTTGTGATTTCCAAAAAGCAGCTAACTTGGTTCATCCATTTCTCAGTGTTGAAAATGGCCATTACATATCAGTGGTGGAGCCCAATCTGTCGAGAAGCACTTGATTTTAATATTTATATCTGACCTTGCTCCTACATGGCTCAAATTTTGTACAAACACGGGTTCAAGCCTCCCTTTTGTTGTGGTTTTGGGTTGGTTGGTTGGTTTTTTTCTGATAGCTGAAGGCAATCCCATATCCAAAATGGATAATACTTTGGAATATTCAGGAATGGTAAAACGTTTTTATAGCCATTTCTGTTTCAGTGCTGACATCATGGTTAGCCAACATAATATCAGCACTTCTGAAGCGCATTTTCTTTCCTACAGATTTTATTAGTGTTACATTTACTTCCGAAGCCCCCTCAGAAGTCCTTAGACATTTTATTATACCTATTAGATTAATAGTATAAATAAAGCATATCAGTGAGCGTCTTAAACTGTCGAAAGGCTTTCTGAGGTGGGGCGAGACTTCAGATGTTCTTCAGTCCTGGGTCTGTACTGGAGAATAGACCACCCTGAATTGCAGGAGCCAAGCCCTGGAGAAAATGAGAGTAATTACATGGTAATCTGCTGATACTTTAGATCTAGATACCCCCCGGATGATTACAAGTTATAGAATAATTTAGCCTGGAAGGGACCTTAACATTCTGAATTCCAATGACCTCATTAACAGTATGAATATGTAGAACTAGAGAATAAATACGAAAGACATTTTGATATCCAATCTCTGTCCCTAAACTGGAAGTAAACTGAAACCGTGTGATCTAAGTATGGTTCAAGTGCTTTTAACTGGAATACGGTGGAGGTTTTTGGCTAGGTTTTGAAAGAATGCTTGTTGTGCACCTAACCTGAGGCGGTCTGGAGAGATCGGGCTTTTCAAAGGGGTACAGTTCTCTGCACTTCCTGAAAAATCTCTTGAGGGGTCTTACATCGGAGGAATCAAAATTACAGAATCCCAGAATGGTTTGGGTTGGAAAGGACCTTAAGCTCATCCAGTTCCAACCCCCTGCCATGGACAGGCATACCTCATGCCAGACCATGTCACCCAAGGCTCTGTCCAACCTGGCCTTGAACACTGACAGGGATGGATGGGGCAGCCACAGCTTCTCTGGGCACCCTGTGCCAGCGCCTCAGCACCCTCACAGGGAAGAACTTCTTCCTTATATCCAACCTGAACTTCCTCTGTTTCAGTTTGAGCCCATCACCCCTTGTCCTGTCGCTACAGTCCCTGATGAAGAGTCCCTCTCCAGCATCCTTGTAGCCCCCTTCAGATATGAAAAAATTTGGTTTGTAAAGTTATCTCTGTATCTGGTCTTTATTATTTTCTCTAGATATATCTGTCTAGGCCCCCTGTGTACCAAAGTGTCTGTTATATTGACTGACTTGTTAAAACAGAGGCAGGGATCCTTCTTCCTGGTAGAGGCTGATCAATTGTGTTTGATGAATTCCTATGGTATTTTTCAGTACTTCTCAAAGACAGCATCTTGTAACACAGTGACAGCACATCACTAAAAGACACTTGTGCTAACTGCATGTGATTTTGTATCTTCAGCTAGTATGGTGTGGTAACAAATAGCTGGGTTTATGTAAGTGAATAAAAGATTAGAATTAAAACCACTGAAAGGAGCACCATTGTTCAAAAGAATGGATCAGATCTCAATGAGTTACACAACTGCAACAGAAGCATGACATTTGTTAAATACTATTGCTTACCTTTCGTTCAGGTTTTCCCACTTGTTGATATGTGCAGAGACTCACTTTTTCAGATGGGAGTTGAGACCTCAGGAGGTCAAGCTTTAGAATGTACCTGGGACAAGTCTCAAACACATTCCTGGTTTAATGCAGGGACATCATCACAGGGGCAGCATAGCCATAAATTTCTGCACCTTAAGTCCTTTTTTTCCCTAGTTCCAGTGGCTGGGAAGCATGATAATGTGTGCTTAAATAATTTGATGGAGATCACGTCAGTGTTAGAACCAGGGCACACTGCCACTTGTTCTTGAAACTCAGCAGGGTTGTAAGTTGGCTGCTAAGCATCAATAGGTGTTTTCCACAGATGATTGTTCACTAGAAGAGGTGCATCTGAAAATTCATGTAAATGCACCTATGTTGACAAAAATTGGCCTTGAGAAGTATTTTAAGCAAGGATGGGACATTCTGGTTGCAGTGACAGGGAGAAAGAGAGGTCAGCACTCCAAGAGCCCAAGGTGCGGACCAGCTGGCAGAGATGTGGAAAAGCCATTTGAATGCAAGTCGTTCATATATTGGCTAATTGCAAGCTGATTTTACCAGTCTTTTGTATTGAAGATCCACATTGTGTAATTGAACTGGGAGGAATGAACAAGAGAAAGGCTGATGTGATATTTAAATGCTCTCCTTTGATGTGGGAAACTCAGGTTCAAAACCTTGCTTTAATAAATATTTAAAGATCTATGCAAAGTGAAGCAGCTCCAACAGGGAAGAATGAGAAGGGCACAGAGCAGAAGCCTAAAATGGCTTCTATCTCAGTGGATAAAGCCTGGCACTGAAAAGCAGGAAAAATGGTGGAGCGGATAGTCCAAGCAAAAAGTGCCCTACGCGCAGGTCAGAAACACTATTTGCTGTTCCCTCCCTCAGTCCCTAAGGAAAATGTGAACAGTCTTGGGTTTGTCCTGATACAGAAGGAGGGAGGCTTCTCAGAGTCCTCCAGGAAGAGGGAAACAGTTTCCCCTATGCTCTCATGAGTAAAAGATTTCTTACTGACAAATGCTATTTAGGACAATTGTATCAGGCAGGATCTTATTGATGCACAGTGTAGCCAGGCTGTTGACTCAAGACAAGAATGAGGAATATAGCATGAGGAACCAACAACGCTTAATAGAAAGATTCCTTTTAAAAGGAGCAACAGCTCCTTCTTGCAGACCCCTCGTTAGTCTATCGGCAAAAAACTACTTAGCCAGCACAGACTGGTTTGTGTTGGAAAGGACCTCAAGATCATCCAATTCCAACACCCTGCCATGGGCAGAGCACCTCACACTAGACCATGTCACCAGAGCCCTGTCCAACCTGGCCTTGAGCACTGCCAGGGATGGAGCAGTCACCACTTCTCTGGGCACCCTGTGCCAGCGCCTCAGCATCCTCACAGGAAAGAACTTCTTCCTTATATCCAACCTGAACTTCCCCTGTTTCAGTTTGAACCCATCACCCCTTGTCCTATCGCTACAGTCCCTGATGAAGAGTCCCTCCCCAGCATCCTTGCAGCCCCTTCAGGTATTGTTTCCTGCTTTTAATAAATGAGTAAAACAAAATGCACAGAAGTTAACTCCAGGCCCCAAATTATTCTAGGGGTTCCAGCCACTGCCTCCTGTGCTTAGGTACCTACAGATCATTTCAGAATAGGAAGCATTCTGTATGTACATTTTCTGACTGAGTGCATCAGTAGGATGGTGAGAATTTAATTCTGGGTAACAAGTTGGCATCTTTCTGTGAATTTCAGAGTTTATTTCAGCTCATTCTTGCATAGTGCAATACAGGAATGAAATTATGACTTCAAAATGAGCAATCCACTTCCAGTGTGAGATCTGTTTTCAGTGATTCGAATCTCCAGTAAGAACCATGCCAGCTCTTTATATACTACTGGAATTAAGCCTAACACTGCTCTGTGGGCAGTCAGAAAGCAAAGTGTATGACAAATATTACAGATCTTTCTATCCTATATGATGTCTGGAATGTATATTTCTGTGAGCATTGAGTACTCTCAGTCCCATTCATATAAAAGCTTATTTACCTATTTCTTTTTATATTTCCTGAGAGATTCTATCCCGGATTTCATCTTTTCACCTGTGAGTCCCCACTGGCTGCTCAGCCTCACCTTAATATCTTACTGTTAATTGCCTGAGTGCTAAATAACAATAGTTTTCCTACATCCAAAGGAGATCTCCTTGGGACAGTTTATGTAGCTGTGGAATAATTGATCAAAGTGGGAGGTGTGGGCTAGCTTACAGGGAGATCAATGGCTATTACTGACTTAGGAAACTGCTTCCCAGTGATGCTGCAGAAACCTGAAAGACAGTGAAGCTAGTGGCTGAGATGCTGGTGCACACCTAGTGGAAGTGAATGCTTTTGTGTGCTGTACACCTTTGCATGCTGGTGGTCTCCTTGCCAGCAAGAGGTACCTGGTTTGAGTGCTCCACAGGAGTCTCCTGGGTGAATCAGTGCTTGTGTACGCAGCAGAATCATCACAAATTCATGTGTATGCACACGAAAGGTAAAGTGTGCTGACTGCAGAGCTGCTGTGGTTAGTGTGCAACGTTGGTGCAATTTAGATTTGAGACAAGAACCTAATGTGTGTTTCACATACATCATAGCACAAAAGAAGTGGTGTTAGAGGTTTCTCTTTTTCCAAGTAGCTCTGCAAAGCCAATGTCATGTACCTGCCAGCTCCACCACTAACTTCTTGTTTTCTATACATAGGATAAGGTCAGCTTTTGGGAGGATGGTAATTGTGTGTAAGATGGGTTCCGGGTACACTGCTTGCTCCTCTTTTAAAACACAGATATACTATTTCTAATTCCATCAGTACTTTGGTAGCAATCCTGCCTCTTTATAACATTCCCAAAAATGTCATGGCTTGATTTTAACATCATTAGATCTGCTCTTCTTGTGAGGGCCCCATCCAAAAGCCGTTGAAGGTCAGCAGGGACATTCTCAGCTGGTGTAAATGATACAGCTTCGTTTACTTCTGCTAATGTTGATGGTTTGCATCCCATGATACCTCCTGATCTTTGCCTCAGAGAGTATTGGTTTTCCCATATATGACCATTGTTAGATTGTATTCTTCATATTCACAGAGTATTTCACTAAGTAGGTTAAACTCCTCTGTTCTGCATACTTGTCTCAGGAATAATGTTGTTTCATTTCATAATGACATAATGGTGCCACCTGCAGTCCAGAGCCTTGTACAAGTGGCTTCAGATGATGTGGTTTGCAATAGTAAAAGCATTGAACACAGTAATGGGAAGGATAACAATAATCAGTCATTTGTAGAAGTCACTGCATTTCAAGAACTGCTTTCTTTCTGTTCCCATAATAAAAGCTCGAATTTCTTGCTATTTTCCTTGAAAAGGAAGTCAATGAACCAAAAATCTTTGCACGGGTGATTTGTCAGGGGCAAGCTTGCTCAAGGTATTCTTTGTAGCTCTTTATGATGCAAGGTGTGCAGGAACCTGCTGAAACACCTCATTGCAAATGTCAGTCCCTGTGCATGCATCCGAAATCTGGAAAGCTTTTTCTTAGCAGGGTAAAATCAGAATAACTGATTAATGTTGTTCTTTTCTGTCTTTCTCATCTGTCCGTTCAGGGACAGGTCGAGGAAACCTGTCTCCCAGTGCCGAAGGATTTGCATCTACTAAGTGTTCTGCTATGAATTCTTCATTACTTTTAATATGTGGGGTTTAGCATGGTTTTCAGTGCTTTTTCTTCCATCTCCTTTTCGCAGTTGATAGAGTTCATTTATGCTTTGCATAAATGTATGAAAAGCAGCAACCTGTACAGACCCAATGTGCAAACGCATGTTTTGGGAGACTGGGAGAAGGAACTTGATGAAACAGAGATCCTCTCACTTCCAGTTGCAGTTGTTTAATAGGATGAACTTGGTATTTATAATTCAGGTTTTCTTTTTCAGTTGCTTTTATTTGTGGGTGGTTTCGAGACAATATCTGCTGATCACTTAGAACAACCACTTTCCTTTGCTGAGTATTCTTCTCTGGGTAGCGTCTCTTTTTTACTGATATGTAATCGTTGTTTAATAGCTATCCTATTGATACCTGCATGTGTTTTACTTCAGTGTCCTTACTTCTTTAATCATAGTCAGATAAATCACCCACATTAGGAGGATACATGGGTTATAATTACATTGAATGAAATGATTGATTCTCCTTCTTCTTCCATTGGTAATTATTTTAATTATAGCTTGGTAATACACCTAGCAGAGTAATGAAAGAATGTCCACATCTACATGATTTTCTTGAATATAAAGGAAATTGGCCATTAATCTGGCAGAGTGGTAACAATTAGGGAATGAATTACCAGCTCAGTTTTAACTGGGCATCTATTTATTCACCTCCAGTTATTTGTGGCAGAATTTTGGTCATTTATGCAGTCTGGTCATGCATTCAGAGAAGATGTTTAGATATCTGAGCACTGTCACGTCCTACCCTTTATTTGGAGAACAAACATAGAGCTCAGCCTTTGAAAATCTGGGTTTAGAGTGCTAGCTACACTCTGTACTGAAGTTCTCATGTTTTCAAAACACTGCATTCCTTTGCATTCTCAGAGCACCTGAGCACTTGCTGACCCCAGTGGTAACAGGCATTGCCGCTTCTTGTCAAAACTCTGATAGTGTGATATGCTATAAAGTACTCCAGCATCATTGATAATCATAGTGGGTTCCTCCCTATTCTACTTTGCAGAATTCTTCAGGCCAGGTGTCTTAGTGGGTAGTTTTAACTTCAGAGCAGGCATATTGAATCATAGAATCAACCTGGGTTGGGAAAGCCCTTTCAGCTCATCCAGTCCAACCGTACCCAGTGCTGCCAAGGCCACCACTAACCCATGGCACTGAGGGCCTCGTCTCCACTCTGTGTGCACACTTGCAGGGACGGTGACTGCAGCCCTGCCCTGGGCAGCAGTTCCAATGCCTGAGCACCCTCTGGGGAAGGAATTGGTCCTCAGCTCCATCTAAACCTCCCCTGGTGCAGCTCGAGGCCGTTTCCTCTTGTCCTGTCCCTTGTTCCTTGGGAGCAGAGACCGACCCCACCTCACTACAACCTCCTGTCAGGCAGCTGTAGGGAGCGATCAGGTCCCCCTGAGCCTTCTCTTCTCCATCTGAACCCCCCAGGTCCCTCAGCCGTTCCCCATCACACTGTGCTCCAGGCCCTGCACCAGCTCCATTGCCCTTCTCTGGCCCCGCTCCAGCCCCTCAATGTCTCTCCTGTAGTGAGGGGCCCAGAGCTGAACACAGAATTTGAGGTATGTATGAATCATGTATGAATCACAGGCAATCAGCCATTTTCTTCCGTTTAATCTCATTGCTTCTGTACACTCAGGGAACTGATTTGAAGGGCAGAGAAGGAAACAAAATTGGTAGATATGTATAGATGTTTTCATTTTATTCTTCTATGCCATGGAAGTGGAAGGATTTAAAGTTGCTCTTCACAACTTGGTCATCTTCAGTAGCGAAAAGGGGCTAGACCTAGATTTTCTTCAGCTAATGAGTGATGTTGGTGAGCAGTAAGCAATGAAGGTCTGAGCTCTCAGTTGCTTTAAACACAGGAACTGAGGTCTCACATATGAGCCAGTCTCCATCCGCTGCTGTCAGGCAACTGTCTCTGGGGGTGAACTGTGGCACCTCTTCAAGAGCTCACAGGAAGGCTCTGCGACAGCTCAGGGCAGGAAGCAGCAAATAACACTGTTCCAGCCTGAACCGCAGGGGTTGGTGAGATGGTAGAAATGTAATTGCTTGTGCTGGAATCAGGCCAGTAAACAGGGTCAGCTCTCTCGTCCTTTGAAGTATTCTGGCACATCTTAGATGAAGCAGCAGCACTTGGAGTTGAAGTAGAAATATTTTGCAGCAAGCTTCGATCCCATTCTGAATCTGGAGGGTTGTCCCTGTGCTGAACCCCTCCGCTGTAACCCTGTTACCTAGGGGTTCATTCAGATAACATCAGTGCCAGCCACAGGGTGTCTGTCTTCACCAGTATCTTTTGCCAAGATCCTTGGGGTCTGATGAACATGCATCTCTGCCGCCTCATTCATATGCCACTGATGATAGCCATGTGTCGGTTTCTTTGGTGTTAATCTTTATCTGACAGTTTTGAAGGAGGAAAAGTGGTTGTATATAGGATTATTTTTGAACCTACCAAGTATCTGTTAGAAATGTGATGGTTTAATGGAAATAGAGAAATACCAAAGATAAACTTGATCCTAAACAGCATTATTGTTTGTTATCACTGGAGAACATGCAAAGAAACAGGATTTGAATGGATATTTCCTTCCTGAAAATGTTAATGTTGAGCTTCTCACCACTGATTCTGGGCACTTTGGGCTCTTAATTTTGCTGTGATGTGAATATGTCAGAACTTTGTTGAGGCTGTTTAGTAGCAAGCTTTGAACCTTCACTTAGTCACAAGCAATTGCTCACAAGTGAGAAAAGGGGTAAGCGCAGAAACTCTTCAAAATAGATCTCATTTCGCAAAAATCATCATCAGTTTGCAGATGGTTCAAAGAGGAAGGGAGACAAAATTAATGAATTACTGTTTGCATGTGCTTTACTTTGCATATTGGGCAAGCATATGTCACAGCAGTGATTGAAAGCAACTACTTGCTAGAGCATTCTGCAGTGCAGTAGAGTATTTGTCTCTTAGACATATTCTTACAGTCACAGAAAGGTGTCAGATTCCTTCTTTTAGTTCCAGTTTATGTAGTGAAGTTTCTTTAGGAGTCAGTGTTTACACATCATGTTTCCTTGCTCAAGTAGTAGGGAAGGATTGATTTTGAGCAAGTTTAAGATTTTTAGTTGTTAGCTTGGACTGCAGATATGTAATACATGTGGTACTATATATAGAATCGTATAATCATAGAATAGTTTCGGGTCAGAAAGGACCTTAAGATCATCCAGTTCCAACCCCCTGCCATGGGCAGGGACACCTCACACTAAACCATGTCACCCAAGGCTCTCTCCAGCACAGCAGTGGTGTTGAACTGGCCTTGAACACCATCAGCGATGGAGCATTCACAACTTCCCTGGGCAACCCATTCCAGTGCCTCACCACCCTTACAGGAAAGAACTTCTTCGTCATATCCAATCTAGACTTCCCCTGTTTAAGTTTGAACCCGTTACCCCTTGTCCTATCACCACAGTCCTTAATACTGTATATACTGTATTTTAGAAATGTATTCTATATTCTTTACATTCATACAGAATTAAAATATGCTACATTATAATTTACATGTGTATTCCACAGTGTCTCATCTTCTCCACAGGGGAAGAATCTGGCCTCACTGGGTGCTATAGCAGAGCATTCAATTATTTCATTAGGCTTTCATGTGGTTTCGAGATCATCTGACCCATGTGGAAACCTCAGTGGTTCTGTTTCCTGCAGCATATTTTCTGCACAGGTTTTTTTCCCTTCCTTCCGTGGCCCTATCTCTGCAAAATGTACTTTCAGAGGAGACTGCTTTGTTCAAGCCATCCATATATGCCCACACCGTCAGGTTTGCCAGTCACTGAGGGTAACTGTGGTGCTGGCACCTTGGGTTTCCAGTCTGTTCCTTCCTGATTTTCAAGAGATGTTGGAAATGAGCCTGATTGGCAAATGCAAGAGCTCCTTGTTCATGTGCCAGTTTTCCCAGCGAGCTCACCCTCAAGTTTCCACCCCAGCATAAAGCCCGTTTGCTTATGCAAGGTGTCACATCCTTGGTTACAGAAGGAGATATGTCTGGAAAATGTGGAACAGTTACCGAGAGCTCATAATTAGGAGAACATTTATTAAACACTTGAATGGATCTAAGGGGAATACAAATAGAAAAGGAAGTCTGTGTAGATTTAAACACGCAGTTAATAGAATCTGTTAAAGTCCTATTTCCTACCCAGTACAAGAACAAAACCCAGAAACTAGGTTACTGTAAAAAACCCTCAACCGTATAAAACAAGAATCTGAGCAATTACATAGAAAACATTGTATTTGTCAACAATATTACTGTTTCACAGTTTTAGCTTGTTCACAAGCTTCCAAGAAACAGGAAAATATCTACTATTTAGCAGATATGAAATCTCTTTTGAAAGATCTGGACACCATCTCATGATGTTAATTTAACTCTTACTGGAAGTCTTTCATTGCCGCTGGAGCTTGTGGCAGTGCAGGGGTTTAGCTTCTTCATGGAGTTGCTTTCGGCATCCATACAGGAGATTAATTCAACACAAGGTACAACATAGGAGATACAGTAAGACTGTAACGAGAAAAAAAACTTAAAAGCAGTGCTGAAAAAGGCTGCAGGTTTTGGTTTTTAGTCCATAATCTATGAACTAAAGAAGAGGAGATGTAGGGAGGATTCACCTTGAAGCAGCAATGTGTCTGTGTGGAGGCACAAACTGAAGCTCAGAACAACAACAAAACCCCAGAAGGGAGACCATTTACACCTCCTGATCACTGTTACCAGTGCACATTATTCAGTAGAAGGTTCACTAACACTGATATAAGAAAACCAGTATGTGATTAGGAGGTAAGGAACTGTGACCTTTATTCTCAGACCTTTACCCTTGAATTAAGCTCAGGTTTAACATTTAACCTTGACCCTTGTGTTACTTCAGCCATTTCAGTTCTTGTGTCCTATGTGCTGTATCTCTACTTCGTTTAGAACTCTCATCTCTTCATTTTCCTTAGGAAATATGGTGTGGCGTATTGCTTTAATAGACATTTAGAATTGCTTCACATTCCCTTATTGATTTCTTGTCCACTTTCTACTAAAATCTTTCCATGTTTCAAACCTCTGTCGGTCTTAGTTTCATAAGTTACCCATAATTGGGAAGATCCACCTCCACTGATGTTTATGCTGTGGTATCATCCACTGAAGAGTGACCAGTTCAGGGCCATTAAACCCAGCGCTGTTTGCCAGGTCATTCTTTTGGAATGATATCCAAGAGACGTGTAATTGACTCACCCGCTGATTGACAACAAAAAGAACAGCATAATTGGTCACTTTGTATGAACACTTGTCATTATTACAAGTGGTGTTTGGGGACATAGGCATGCTGCACAGTAGGGAAGAGCATTTTGTACTCTTTCTGCCAAGTGTCATCCTTTCCTGCTTAAGATACAAGGCAATGGTTGATTTTTATCTGCAAGATAAAGCTAATAAGCTCTTTTAGGAAGGGAGAATAGACAGTGGGAATTGTGATGAATTTCACTGCTGTGTCTGCAGCTTCTCCAGTGGGCACATAGAGGGGCCTGCCCATGAGCAGTGCCTTTGATATGCAGGGAATTGTTAGTTAAATAAGCATACGTCTCAGTGGGATTGATGTGCCCTCAGCAAGATTGTGATGACACCAAGCTGTGTGGTTCTGTTGATATACTGGAGGGAAGGGATGAGATCCAAAGGGACCTTGACACACTTGAGAGGTGGCTAGTGCCAACCAACCTCATGGAGTTCAATCAAGCCAAGTGCAAGGTCCTACACCTGCAAGGTGCAAGGTTGGGGCAATCCCAGGCACAGCTACAGGCACAGAGAAGAGATTCAGAGCAGCCAGAGGAGAAGGACTTGGGGGTGTTGGTCAATGAGAAAATGAACATGAGCAGCTTCAGTGTATGCTTGAGCCCAGAAACCCCCCGTGTGCTGGGCTGCATCAAAAGCAGCGTGAGCAGCAGGTCGAGGGAGGTGATGCTGCCCCTCTGCTCTGCTCTCATGAGACCCCACTTGGAGCACTGTGTGCAGTTCTGGTGTCCTCAACATGAGAAGGACATGGAGCTGTTGGAGCAAGTCCAGAGGAGGCCACGGAGACAATTAGGGGCTGGAGCACCTCCCATACAAAGACAGGCTGAGAACATTGGGGCTGTTCAGCCTGGAGAAGAGAAGCTGCATGGAGACCTCAGAGCAGCTTCCAGTGTCTGAAGGGGGCTACAAGGATGCTGGAGAGGGACTCTTCATCAGGGATTGTAGTGACAGGACAAGGGGTGATGGGTTCAAACTGAAACAGGGAAGTTCAGGTTCTGTCTAAGGCAAAAGTTCTTTACTGTGGGTGTGGTGAGGCGCTGGCACAGAGTGCCCAGAGAAGCTGTGGCTGCCCCATCCATTCCTGGGCGGTGTTCAAGGCCAGGTTGGGCAAAGCCTTGGGCAACATGGTCTGGTGTGAGGTGTCCCTGCCCATGGTAGGGAGTTGGAACTGGATGATCTTAAGTTCCTTTCCCAGCCAAACCATTCTGTGATTCTGTGTTACACGTAAGAAGGGAAGGCACTGCGGGATCAGTACACTAGTTTATCACTGCTCACAAAAGTTTTGGAAGATGGGTTCTTTTGCCCAGGAACACAACTAAAAGGAGGGATACTCATGGAGAGAACTACCTGAGATGTATTGATAACCTCACAGTAGGAGCCTTAGGGTGGTATTTAGAGAAAGTTTTGCTGTTGTTACATTATGTTACTGGTTTTGTGTATATCATATCATATGTGAAAAAAGTTGCATGTTATGTTATGGACTATTAGGCCAAAGACATAGGCTCAGAAACTGGAATCTCACTGATTGGGATGGGAAGTCATTGTTTTGTATTTGGTTTAAGAATACTCCAGCCTGATCTTTCATTTGTTGGTCATCTAAGACTTCATGAACACAACCAGGATGCTGAAAAATTGTTCCATTTCTATGTTCCATATTAAATTGCTAAAGTGGTCTTTCGGATGAAGTAATTAAGGAAAAAATATTTGTAATTAACATAGAGTTCTTTGCCCTTAACATAAAGGAAATGTAGTTTCTAACATGTTTATAGGCATGCATTACAGCTACAGACCTTCATTTTAGACCAGTGCACAAAGGAAAGTGAATATTAACTGCAGTTTCTTGTATCTACTCTGAGGATTTTGTTGCATAAGCCTAACTGTGACTGCAGGGTAGGAGCTTATTTATCTTCTTACCATCAGTGACTACAGTCACTGAAAATCCAGTTAAAAGCTGTCCCTCAACTCATATAACTCATAGCACATTTCTCTGTTTCAGAGAAATATCTCTGGGGCTCATTTGTCAAGACTGAGCAGGGTGAAGGATCTATGTTTGAAGCTCCTAGGCACCCTTGTAATACAAATAAGGGTAATCAACAAGCTATGGGTTTCAGTAATTGGTTTTGAAGTGACCCTGATGGTTCTTACATGCTGTGAGCTGTCAAGAAGCTG
Organism: Myiopsitta monachus; assembly: GCA_017639245.1. Lineage (NCBI taxonomy): Eukaryota > Metazoa > Chordata > Aves > Psittaciformes > Psittacidae > Myiopsitta > Myiopsitta monachus. The sequence goes on from CM029928.1 coordinate 5,272,868, forward strand.
CAACATCCAACTGTGAGGCTTCCCATCTTGTCTGAGCCACTGCCGATGGCTCAAATCTTCAGTAGTGCTGTGGAGAGACTGACTTGGTAATGGCTGGTCTGTAAATGGTCCCTGTTTTCCTTTGGCAAGGAGTGAGATACGCTCAGGCTGGTGTCATATCACAGCCTTCAATAGAACAGGACTCGCTCTGATCTTGAATCAGAGGATTTACCACTTTGTGTAGGAAAACTACAAATTCTCCTTCCCTTCACTCTTCTTTCCCAAGCAGGTAATTTTAAATCCAAACTTCCCATGTGTTTAGATTCACAGGAAGATCAGTTTTATTTGTGTTTTGACTGTGTCTTGGGCGCTATACTTACTGCAGTGTGACGATGAGAATGCTGACTCACTTCCCATTAACCAAGGGGAAGCTATTGATGCCGTGTCGGTCTCAGGTCTCCTTCAATAGGTAAAGGATCTGAATCCAATACAACCCCGTCAGCTTTTAACATATCGATTACCACCATCTCTGTACAGGAGGCACAAAGTTATCGATGAAATCCTGGCACTTGTTGAAGTCTCATTGCCTGCAGTGGAGATTCCCCAAATGCTTATGAAGCAAACAGCTGTGCTGGTGGAGTCATGAGTCTTGCAAGAAACTGTGCTTCATTGCAGCTAGTTCACTCTGTTCTCACTGGAGCTCAGCTTCTGAGGAAACCTGAAATGAGCCAGAAAAAGTTGATTTTAACTCTTGGAAAAGTGCAACTACTGCAAAGAGAAGAAATAAACCCAAACCAGAGTGAAGAGTACAGCAGGAAAGACTGAATTTCCATCCTCTGTTCCCTAGCATGTAACCCATGCAGTGTGTATAATGTAGAATTTGGCCTTGGAACATCTTGACTAGTAGAAAGAGGATAACTTGGAGTGGTTTAGCTTTTGTACTGAAGGTTTTGCATAGCTTTTCTCATCCCCAGGTGGAGAGAATGTGGAGATAGGTAGTGGGTAAAGGCCTTCTTAGAAAAAGACCTTTGAAGTATCCCAAGTGGTGTATATATACTTCAGGGAGGTACAGTTGCAGGTTTACTTCATTATCGTGGAATAATAACCTTGATGAGAGACAGACTGCTCCAGAAAAATCGCTTTGATGATCAAGGAGATGATTTTTTCCTTATTTTTTTTTTTCACCCTCCTTGTTTGGCTTTTCCGAGTCTTTGTTTTTATTATTGCTTTATTTTTAATGTTGCCAGTGACCCTAGAGAGTGAACTAAAGAAGAGTTTCTGTTCGTAGCCTTTTGCCACCTCGTACCACCTGCAGCCCGGAGTGCTTCTGGAAGTAGAGCAGGTCCCTGGCATTTGCCTCAAGACTTCATTTCTCTGAGAGACTAGCACCATATAAACTCTACCTGAAAATTATGGTGCTGTTAGTTTAGTTCAGAGCTGAATGGTAAGAACCTTATTACTGACTGGGCTGTAAGTTATTACATTCAAGTCCAAAAATGAGCATTCTTCTTGCCTAGCCACAGGATACCTTTTTTCACAGAAATGGAAGGGAAAGCTATCCAAAACACACTCTTGTTCAGTACTATTCTATAACACCTAGCTAGGGACTACAGGCAATTAATGGAGAAATTCTCTTCCTTGAAAGGTATCCCTTCTACTCCTTATTAAATGTCAGGGGATAGATACTACAGTAACAGCACATAGGGAGGTCTCCTTTTTAATGCAATACATGAACTACGATCTCACCGGCGTCAGAGCCAGATCAGAGTAGGGAGCCTCCTGCTCAAGGGGTGGCTCTGGCTGCTCGAGGCTGCTGCCTTTCTGGCTGTTTTCCTTTTGTGCTAGCATAGAGCAGCTGGACAGTGGAGCAAGGGTCTGGTCTTCTCTCCCACCCGAGCCAGTGTCTTCTGCTGACAAGTTTGTGAAGTGTTCTGTGTTAAGCAAGCTGTTATGTTGTCCAGCACTGTACCTCTCTAACTAGGTGGCAAGGTAGTAGCAGCACAAGCCATACTAAGATTTCATAACTAGACTTTGAGCATAGGCAGAGATGGAGAAACACAAGCTGGCAAGACTAGGTATTTTCTAGTCTTGCTGGCTTTGTGAATGCTATAACTGCAGTGGCTGGCCAGCTGAGCAAAACTGAAATGGATTCTTTACAAAAAGTACGTTTCCATGGTCTGGCTGCCTCCAGATGGGATTTAGTCATGGCACTCACTGCCAGTCTTTTAAAAACTAACCTTTGGAGCATGTTTTGGGCTGGTGCATAAATTGCAAGGTTTAATTACAAGTCTCTCATTACCCCTGCCCAAAGGTGCATGTAATACTTCTCTCATCAAGACAACTTGAAGCATTTCCCTGAAGGCATATAGGAAAAATAATCTCAGTATGTACAGACACCCACACACAACCTAATACTTAAAGTAGTCAGACTTTACTCTTACTTAGTGGTCCTCGTGATTAAAGCTAGACAGTGTGGTGAGCAGGGGAAGAATTATAACAGTCGTACAAGAATATGGCTCAGTGAAAACATCGGCTGACTCACTTGAGACTTGGGACACCAGTTTCTTGCCTCAGATCAGAGCACTGAAGTTAAACTCTGAAAAATAACGCTTGACTTTGGATTGTATGCTGTGGATCTGAGGTTGGAATTATTTTCTTGATGTTTTATCATCAAATAGGAAAACTGCCTCACTCCATGGAAGACACTGGATAGAGAGATTGTTGTGAATGCTCCATCCCTGGCAGTGTTCAAGGCCAGGATTGACTGGAGTCTTGAGTGACGTGGTCTAATGTGAGGTGTCCCTGCCCATGGCAGGGGGTTGGAACTGGATGAGCTTAAGGTCCTTGCCAACCCAAACCATTCTATGATGCTATGATTCTATGATTGGTTTATTTCTCATCTAGTCGTTGCCACATCGTAGAACATCGATATTGGCTGGAGCTGGAGGATGATCCAGGTTACATTTTTGTGGAATAGAATTAAACGCAGAACTTGGGCAAGGGACATTTTTTCGCTCGTACAGAGGTAGCAAAATGAGTCTGGCTGACTGGAAAAGCATATAGGGCTGCCCTAAAAAGCCAAGCAAACCAACCAAAAAACTTCAAAGTATTTCCTAGGGAAATAACCCTCTGGTTCTCACCTCTGGTCTTTAGCTGCTGCTGGGTTATTTGCAGTTATTTTGCCTATATATATTTGGGTTTTTATAAAGGCTTCTGGAGACCGCTGCTGATACATTTCAGAAATACCTTTCACATTCAGCTGAAATGCAGAATCATTGCTGTGTGCCACGTGCTTTTCAGAGACAGCTAACCTCTATGGCCAGATGTGAAACTCTGAAAAAAGAAAAAGTTCTACCGGATGTACTTGCAGGAAACCCTCTTTTCCCTTAGTTCTAATTGTGCAAAAGGCACTGAGATAGTGCTGCAGTTGTTTGTCTTTTCCATGAATCCAAGATGAAGATTAAAGAACCATCTGGCTTTCTGAAAGCTAAAGTTAGCAGACATCTAGCTTGAAAGAAAAAGCTGTTGGATCCCTGTTGCATGGACAGTTTTAAATGTAACTTCACTTTGCTCATCTCCAGTTCAAATTCTAACCACAAATCAGCACTCAGAGCTTTTCCCTCTTCATAAGGGTTAGCATCCAAACAGAAAGTACCATTTCCTGGAGGTCTCTGATAACCTTTGATCTGTTCTTGCATTTATGCTCTGATAAGAGTTTAAAGACAGAACCTGAAAAGTGAGTCTGGTTGGAAAATTTGGCAATAGAAGTGGGTTTTTTCTTTGTGGAACAGGGTTTTTTTACTTCAGAAACATTTTTTGAGACATTTTCAAGCTAACCTTTTTGTACATCTGTATCAATCTTGCTATGATGTTTTTAGGAATCTTTTCACTTAGTCACACTAGTTCCGAATAAGTAGAGAGATTCCATCATAAAGAATTCTCCAGGGCTGCTAGTGACGAAAATACTGTGTCTGGTTTTGTTCCAGGCACCGTTACCACTATCAGAGCCAGAAACCCACTCTCATTTGATTACTGTTGTATAAAATTTAACTCGTAAACAATCACACACGCAGAGGAGCCTCCCCTTCTCTCTACCCCTCACCCAACCCCTGAAAATTAAAGATACTATGAAGGATCTCCAAGTCTAAGAGCAAAATATTTTCATGTTTTGATCTGGAGATCTTGTTTCATCTGGAATCGCTGCATAAAAAGTACATAAAACTACAGGTGGTAGGGTGGAGGAGCAATAGAGGGTTCAAGAACCAAGTCTTTGCCTGACCAGTGAACCATTTCAGGTGATTAGCATCTGTAGCAGTAAGATATGGTTGCACTTCTCCCCTATGGGCAGTCCTTTGTATTTCTATTGCACATCTTCTTTATGGATCAGAGAACTTCCCCTTGCATCAAACCAAACCTCTTCCTGGGGCTAAGTGGAACAGTGTTAAAAGTTCAAAAGTAAAAGTGAATGATAATATGGTGGCGGTATTCTGCCTGGAGGAGTCCTAGGTATGAATTTAGGGAAATCACCACCTGAGTCACTTCTACAAAGGCAAATCAAGTGCCTGGGCATTTAACAGCATAATGAATTCAGGTAACTGCCTTAGACAAAATCAGAGAATCCCAGACATGTTTGGGTTGGAAAGGACCTTATGATCATCCAGTTCCAACTCCCTACCATGGGCAGGGACACCTCACACTAGACCATGTCACCCAAGGCTCTGTCCAACCCTGGCCTTGAACACTGCCAGGGATGGGGCAGCCACAGCTTCTCTGGGCACCCTGTGCCAGCGCCTCAGCACCCTCACAGGAAAGAACTTCTTCCTTCTATGCAACCTGAACTTCCCCTGTTTCAGTTTGAACCCATCACCCCTTGTCCTATTGCTGCATTCCCTGATGAAAAGTCCTCTCCAGCATCCTTGTACCCCCTTCAGATACTGGATGTAGAGATCAAATATCTTCCTAACTATGCTTCAGCTCAATGGACCTCACATGGACAAACATCTGTGTGGAAGGGCCTACTTATCAGCTATGGTCCTGGTGGGAGGATGTTAGGTGATAAACACCCATTAAGGCCGAGTCAGCCTGATACCTGTAGTGATTTAAGTCGGGTTAGACAGTCTTTCTCCTAAAACTTTTTTGTCCATTTGCTCTCACTCAAAGAATTCAGTCATTTTGCCCACATCTTAAGCTTTCTTTAGAGAAATACTCTAGTCTTCCTCCCTTCTCTCATAGTGAATTTACAAACTACTGGTTTGGTGGTCCATGGAAAAGGGATTGACCACAGTGCTCACACACCAGCTTTGACTGCTTATTCAGGCTGGTTAGAAAGCATAGCTGTTGGACATGAAAGTCTGTTTCAAAAGCATGCTTTTCTGTAAATGTTTAATACTGAAGATCCATTCAAGATCCAGTGATTTCTGTTTCCTTCTGGGTGAACTCCAAAGTGCCCCTTTGGACCACACAAACTTCAAATGGCTTGAGGTCTCTCTGAGGAGCATGCATCACTCTTCCTCTTATGTTGTCTGATTACCAGTGCTGGGTTAAAAGCACTAAGCCTCGTTTAGACAAAGTGGCCTGATAAAATGCACTGTCGTTAAGCCGGTAGCCCACTATTGATGCCACACCACCCCCAGGTATGTTTTATTCCTGCCTTTCTCAGCAGGAGCAACTCTACTTCTCCCACCAGACCAGTCTTCACCTATGCACAGACCTAAAAGACTCAGGACCACAGGGAGGGAGTCAAAGTTACCTTCAAAGCCATCTGATAGCCAGATGTCAGTTCACTCCTCATGTGACAGTAAAAGCTTCCTGATTCTGTCAGCAAAAGCAAGCTTTGTCTAGGGAGACCATGAGGCTGAAACTGGGATTTTGTTCTTTAGAGTCGTAAGCCCCTTTGTTGTCTTTGGGCCAGTTTTAAAATTACCATTTAGCAAAGCATGTTGCTACTTGTTATGTGCTTCAGTCTTGGCTAGCTGAATTGTATTTAGCCATGTCTGTAAACTGAAACTGTCACAGCTCGAAGTCATTGAGGTATTCCTGCAGGCATGAATTTAGGAATGACTATCAGCAAGGTTTGGTTTGAATAGTCACTGTTGAGCAACACTGGAAAACAGCCACAATACGAGCACCAGACACTGACGGGTATGAATTCAAAGCCATTTCAGAAGAAGAGCTCTGTTGTCTCACCTTTACTGACTGTGAAAAGGAGAATGGTAGTGTCTGCCCGCAGCAGTTAGTGTTTTGAATGCGGATTTGTATTTGCAAAGCACTTCAATGAGGTAAGTTACTCTTAATTCAGGACACCATTCGGCCGTGACCATGCAAGTACACGTAATCCTGTATTTTTACACCTAGCAAAAAAGATGGAGTCGAGGAATCCTTTCTTCGCAAAGTACATGACCATGCTTTCATCAGCCAACTCATAACACAGAACTGTCAGGAGCAAGCTGTTGAGATTCCACTTGTCATTTCATTTTGATCTGGACAAGAATATGTTTTTAATATCTCTTGTGCTTTCCTTCTAGGTAAAACACTCCACCCAATGCATAGCATAATTTCGGCTACAGTGTGTTTCAGTAAAACCTCTTTTCTGACTGAAGACAAATGTGCTCTTTGTTCTTTTTCCCTTTACCTCCCCAGTGCATAGTTTGGGACTGGGATTCCAATGGAAAGCATGACTTCATTGGAGAATTTAGCTCAACTTTCAAGGAAATGCGAGGAGCTATGGAAGGAAGACAGGTAAGTGGAAACCCAAGCAATCTCAATATGGAAGCTTTGGGGAGTAGCATTCCTCAGACAATCCTGTAATAAAGCAAGTGACATTACCTCATCATCTCTCAGAAGTTAGTTGCTGCCTTGATCTCTCCCATAGGTTTTACTGTTTCCTGGACATGTTAATCTGAAAACACAAAAAGCAGGCCTTTCTTGTACTTCCATGCCTGAAATACTTTGGGTCCTTTCTTTTAGTTCACATTCTACGGGCATTTCTTTCTGCTAAGATTTATTGCCTTTGAGCACAAGCACCTGGTTTCTGTGAGGTGCTGTGCTGTTATGGCAAAGCAGATGCACAGCCTCGGTGCTCAGAGCATTTCCCTACTGGCCTAAGGCCTTGATTGGGTGAGGGTCATTTTCCGTCTTTCTCCATTTCTCATGTTACCACTGCCAAGTCTAACTTGAACCCATCACGATGAAACTTAGCTGTTTCCTAAGTATTGCATGAATTACAGTCCTAAGGGAAGATGAAATTGTTAGCTTATTAATAGTTTCACTTTCTTATGTCAGCCTGATCTTTCCAAATTGAAGTTGATGGTAATTATTGAATATGATAAATGATTTGGCTTATCTAATTGCAGAAATTGTCATTTCCTATTAGTACTTACTTCTGAAGGGGTTAGCTTGGATAAATTCTCTGAGGGGGAGTTAAAACTGTTGACTTTCTAATCTGCTGATGATTTGCATTCACTGCTTCATGGTGATCTCAAAACCCAAATGCCTAATAAGCTTTATCTGGGCTTTATATTAAAGTTCTGTTTCTAACGCGTTAATAGAAAGCTAACAAAGGGTCAGTGGGTGTTTAATAAATGGTGAACAGTCAGGCTATTCCAGAGTTTTTATGATTCTTCCAGATATATTCTACTGATGCTCTTAAACCAACTTGGAGCTTAACAAACATTGCTCATGTGTGTAAAATACTGTTGATACATATCAGTCATATATTAACCCCCTAGAAATAACTTCTGAGCAGAACCTGAGTCTAAATGAAACCTTGTTTTGTTCCTTTAAATTAAGTCAGAGGATCAAAACCTAAAAGGAACTGAATTTGAGTGGAAATAAGACCTACCTGAAGAGGTAAACAGATTCCAGAACAAGGCTAGTGATGTGACAACACTCCAGTTTGGTATGCAAATACCTGTGGCTGGGAAGGGGACTATGTGAGAGTGGTAAAGGGTGTGTATTTCCAATGTAAATGTCTTCACGAGAGCATCACAGTCCTTCCCAAGCAGACAGCTTGTTGGCCAAGACAGAAGACTTGTGGTCCAGAGTATCAGGAATGGCTGTGAAGGATAAACTGCATATTCTTTATCATGATGGAGAAACCATGTGCTCTTTTCATCCTCAGCTAGTGATAGGGATGGATACTCTTTCAGAGGCATAAGGAGTTAGTAAAGCCATTTGTCAATTCCTGTTTTAGGTTGACACTGCAATATCAGAGTGCCACCCAGGAATGTCTTAATGTTGCACTGTGCTTTAAGTGCCCGAACCTTTGTCTTGCTAAGGGTCTGCCATTTGCCATTGGGCAGGCTGCCTTTCGGCAGTAACACTGCAATTTGCTTTTCACCACAAAAGCACAGCTTTTCTCCTCCACATGCCTAAAGCGTTGGGACATTATTTCTTCCTTGTTGCTCTCATTCTGTTGTTACTGTGCAGTTACTCTGTGGGCTTGCGCCTGCAAAACTTGGTGCTGCTGTTATAGCCAGTTCTCACAGGGAGCAATTGCCACCTATGGGATAATCAGGCCTTCTCCCCCCTCCTCTTTTCTGGTACTTGTTTTGTTGTTTCATCTAGAGGGAAACAAGATTTAGTGGATAACATAGTCGGTAATAGTCATATAAGTAGCAAATAAATATTGCCCCAAATATATATATACATGCTAGGTGGCTCTTGCACCTCATGAAAGCAGGGTTTAGCAAGCGCTAATAGGCAAGAAAAAGCAATAGGGAGTTTGAGCAGATCCTGGTGAAAGTTATATATTTATTATGGGAAAAGTGTTATGATCCACACAGAGGAGAGGTCACTTGTGTGGGAGGCTGTGTCACTTGTCACTTGGCTGAAGCCAGAAAGCAATTTCCCTTTCTCTTGCACTCTTTCTCTCTCCCTCTGTCCCTCCCTCCCTTGTCCTTTCCCCTTCTTCTGTATTCTCCAGCAGCAACTGTCGCTGCTAAAGGCAATATATTCCATTAGCTGTGGACCCCATAAGTACATCTTAGTGCATGGTTTATCTCAACATCCTTTGTGCAACATTAAGTAATGTGATTAGCGTTTGTCAGTTTTTTCCTCAGTTTTATTCTTCCCAAGGGAAAAGCATGTGGAATTGAGTGTTTGAATAGAGGGGGGTTCAGTAAACCTTGACAGGATGGCAGAGGAGGGAGGAGGAAGGTGTTTTGCCTTCAAGCGGATGTGTTGCTAGGTATTTCTAATAAGGAAGACCACATCAGAGAATCGTAATTATATGTGGGTGAGGAGACAAGTAGGTCAGACATAGTCCTGCGTTCCTAGAAGAGTATCGTTCGTAGCCTCAGACCAGAAAATGTTCTGTCTTCTGTGTAGTACTCTTTTTCAGTCAGAGAAGTAGAACTGACAGCTACATTCTTCAGCCCACGGTGTTAAAGCATTCTTTCACATAGCATCACAACAGTGAGTGACGAATATGAGGACCAAAACCTGGAATTTCACTGCAGATGCTGTGGAAGCCAGTGTAAAGAGCGGGACTCAGATCCTGTTTGAGTTGCTAAGGAAGTGCAGTGAAACTTTTCATTCTGCTTATATTTGATTTTGTGCAGTAGACTTTACGGCCAGCTGCAGGACATTGCTGTAGTTCTGTCAAAAGACAATCGAAGCACCCTAGTGATTGTCAGCCAGGGTTTTTACTTGCCCAGGCAACTGGAGAGAATAGGACTGAACGTTCATCATTGAGAGGGGATCCAGGAGCTCTTCTTAAGCACCAGCTGCAAATCTGTGCAGTGCTGAAGTAGGATACAGCAATGGCGTGGCTGTCACTTTCTGCCCGTCAGCAACATCCCCAGTAGTTAGTATCACTTCCACAAGCTGTCATTTAATACTTTAAGCAAAAAGAGTGGAGTTATAGTCTGTGCTGAGGACCAGGAAGAACTGCGTGTCATCTGTGAATTGTTAGTGCTTCTCACCATTTCATCAGCTCGCCTCATCCCTAGAGGAGTTCACAGGGATCTTGAAGTTGCCTTTTAATGTGATGAGTGCATCCTCCAGAAAGCACAGAGTATTATGACCCTCTTGTTGTATCTTGTAGCTACAAGATTCTTTTATCTGGTAGCCAGTCTCTCAACTGCTACAGAACCACTTGAGGTGGTCAGAATAGGTATGTGTACTTACTTACCAGACATGACAGTGCTTCTAAAACGGTTTCAGCTCCAGCCCTGGGCTGAGTACTGATTACCCCAAGTTTTGAGTGTCAGCCTCTGGTCTGAGGAGCTTGACAACAGCAAGTTAGCTTGCTGGCTTGCCTCCGCTGTGAGATTACTTGGGAACTTGTGTTTGAGACCAGGCATCATTTAGATGAGCACTGGCAGCTTCCTAGTGGTTGAACCAGTACTGTGTGAAGGAAGAAGAGAAGTTTCCTTATTTGAATGGTTGATTCCCTATTTTGATCAGGAATGGTCTGAGTAGTTCTTTTCTAACTGTGGCAGCTCTTGGGTGAGATTCACAGATAACGCCTCCTCCAGAGTGACATTGCTTCCCACGACTGAAAGGACTGAATTGGTCTTTGGTTGGTGGTACAGGTAAATTTAATGCATGCTGTTTAAGAAGACTTCTTGATCATGACAACCTCAGGATAATAGCTTCATGTGTGTTTCTGTTACCTTGTTACAGACTGCTATATTCTGACACCTCACTTGTTTTCATACTGACCAGCAATGAAAAATGGCACAAATGTTGTTCAAATGCATGTCTGAAGCAGGTATTTTTAAACCATGTATTTATCCTTTCCCACTATTCCAGAATTCATCATTTACTCCTTCATCATGATCTTGACACAAGAAGACACAGTAAGAGCAAAGTCCATCCCTATTTGTGATACGGTGGGGGTTAGTGAAATACTAGAAATAGTCTGAGTTTCTTGTATGCTCAGGATTTGTTCCAAATATATGTATAATACATATTTAATATATGTGTAGCAGTTTTATAAAGTGTTCTAATACTGATCTAGAAAACATTTGAAAACAAGAGTAGAAAAGCTTGGTAAAAAATGTAAAAACTATTAAAGCTTTTCATAGCTGAAAGGAGAAATCTCCTCTACTAATGAGAAAAAGACAAGTCGCCTCTTTTAATGGATGCAATAAAGCCAGAGGGATTTGGGGGCAGAAAAGTCACAGGAACATAAAGCACCTGGATCCCCATGCAGCACAGGAGTTATGTAAGGGAAAAATCTGTTCCTGCATTATATAAAGATGGACACGTGTGGATATACACCCATCAAAGGGAAAGGGGAGGAAGAAGCCCTGCTGTACTTACCATCTCCACAGACATTGCCACAAGTTCAGGTTGTTACTAAGGGGGTGAGGATGGCTGTTGTGTTATTAAAGGGGTGAGGATGTGCTGAGTTGCACAAGGTTGAATGGGGTCCTGAGGGGATCTGGGTTAGGTCATTTGCCCAGACACCTGACTATGACCTTCACTCAGGGCCTTTGCATCAGGGAGCTCTTCAGATAACTGCATTAAAAGCAGCTCTTCTCCCATGGTGGATGTCTTTCTGGGACAGAAGAAGTTTAAAACCCCATCCTGTCCTCTTGATTAGAGGGACAGCAGGAATAAAGCAGCCTTTAGGGCAGGAGTAGTTGCAGTTTGCTTAGAAGTGGCTTGCTCTTCTTGGGGCATCAAAAAGAGATAATGCAGGATATAATGCTGCCTGCTGTCAGTTGGGATTTTCACCCTGGCCATTAGACCGCAGTGCCTCCTTTGTCATTTACAAGCTATGCCATTTGTTGCAGCAGCTGTGCAGGAAGGACCAAGAGAGAAACAAAAGAATTGCAGGGCAGGCAAGAGAACATGCTAGTGATAACCTAGGCTTTGCCATAGCTCTCTAGCCCTTTCCTCACAGCACCTACCCAGTGTCCTCCAGTGCAAGCACAGTGTTGCAGAGAAAACAACTGCACTGTGTTATGGTTTCTCCTGCCTTTAGGATACGTGAAACTCTGCAGACCTTTATCTCTTTCCCTGAGTAACTTGTGCTATTCAGTAGCCACATACTGTCCAAATTTGGCTTCTATAGCGGTTGGCTGCATTTATTCACCTCCATTTGCCTTTGCTGGTGTGTGGTTGCATGGTTTGCTCCTCTCTTCTGGAGGTTTGGTAAGAGAAGGGGTAAGGAGGTTTGGGAAGGCAGCATCCTTCACTGCAAAGAGTAACATCTTCCATTGAGGGATCTATGTCTCCTCACTATAGCAACAGGGGGTTGAGGACCTTGCAAGCATCAGCATTGGCTTGCTGACTTGCATTGAAGAATAGCTGGATGGAGTTTGTTTTACATACAGTTCTCCACACAGTGGTTTAAACCTGGGGATATAAAACACCAAAGCAGTATAGTCTGAGGGTTTCTTAGTAGCATTTGCAACAATACTTACATTAAAGTAATAGGAAATAGTTAAAACAAGGTTGCTTTCTGTTCCAGAATCAGTGTTGTTTGACAGGGAAAGAGCTTGCATAGCCCAGAGCTGTCAGGCATCAGGAGGAAATGCTGAATGGCTTCCAGAAAGATGACTCCACACTTCACAATGGTTACCATTAGTGTCAGATTGCAGATTTTTCAGGAGTTTCCTCTCGACTGAAAACTTAAGAGGCAGAAATTAACCTATAAAAAACCATGTCAGATCCCAAATCAATACTGGGAATATAGGAACAGAGTGAAAATTGAGGTTAGCCTGAGGTTTGCTCAGGTCAGGCAAAATGTTTGAAAGTTGTTTCTTGTTATTACTTACCTACTTAGAGTTGTGTTCTGAACTCTGTTCCATTTGGAAGAGTTAGAGATATGACAAGGCCTGTGTAGGGAATTTCCTTCAAATCATAGAATCATAGAATAGTTCGGGCTGGAAAGGACCTTAAGATCATCCAGTTCCAACCCCCCTGCCATGGGCAGGGACACCTCCCACTAAACCGTGCCACCCAAGGCTCTGTCCAACGCAGCCTTGAAACACCGCCAGTGATGGAGCATTCACAACTTCCCTGGACAATCCGTTCCAGTGCCTCACCACCCTCACAGTAAAGAATTTCTTCCTCATATCCAGTCTAAACTTCCCGTTTAAGTTTGAACTCATCGCCCCTTGTCCTATTGCTACAGTCCCTAATGAAGAGTCCCTCCCCAGCATCCCTATAGGCCCCCTTCAGATACTGGAAGGCTGCTCTGAGGTCTCCATGCAGCCTTCTCTTCTCCAGGCTGAACAGCCCCAACTTTCTCAGCCTGTCTCTTCATACAGGAGATGCTCCAGTCCCCTGATCATCCTCATGGCCCTTCTCTGGACTTGTTCCAACAGTTCCATGTCCTTTTTGTGTCGAGGACCCCAGAACTGCACACAATACTCCAAGTGAGGTCTCAGGAGAGCAGAGTAGAGGGGCAGGATCATGATGCTTGTCACATCTTCAGCTCAAACTGTGGGAATTGCCAAGGTCAGAACTGGATCTTGGTGGGTAAGTGAAGATTGAGAGTTTTAGCTGAAACAGTCTTACTGAGTTTTTAAGTCTATGAATTGGGAAATGTCTTCTCCTTCCTCTCCTTTCCTGTTCCCTTCCCTTCTTTATATTATCATGCCAACAGATTTAATAGGTGCAAAATTGTGCTTGCTTTCTGTTTTCCTGCTTTCTGGGAACTTCCTAGTCTGTTCTTTGCTTTATTGCCCACATGAGCCAGTGACATGTTATTGGCTTGCACATGGAATATTTGAAGGAGCTTCAGATAGTTGCTGGGAATTAACTGTACGTCTCAAAATGCGCTGCAAAGGTGGGTTAACATTCCTAGCTGCATTGTACAGTTAGCACAGAGTAGCTGAGAGGCTGGCCGGAGGCGCAGATTTTTCTCCCCTGAAGTAGTTTTTTATGCCACTTTGGTCCTTATATAGTGCAAACTTCTTCCAGAAACCAATGAAATGAACAAAATGTTTATCAGGCTTAAACGATCCTTTTCCCAAGGAGAAGAATTGTGTGCATAGTGTAAGGGTTCATGTAGGTCAGGCCTTGCTTAAACATGCACATTGAAAAGGGTTTGTGTAGGACTGTAAAATGAAGGAAGTGCACCTTGGATATCCAAGGGAAAGCAATGAGGTCTCTCCAGTCAAGCTCAGTGTCAAAGGGAGGAACACAAATTTGACTCCTGTTTTTTCTCTATTTGATTTATTAGGTTCTTTAGAGTCATTGAATCAACCAGGTTGGAAAAGACCTTTAAGATCATCCAGGGCAACTGTTCCCCTGCACTGCCAAGGCCACCACTAACCCATGGAGGTTAAACCACTGAGGACCTTATCTACATGGTTTGGGAACAGTGCCAGGGACAGTGATTCCACCATTTCCCTGGGAATAGCTATACATAATGTACAGGATGTATATTATACGTGAATATAGATATTCACGTATAATATACAGAGAGCACAATTCCTCTGTAGGAATGTTTCCAGTAAGTTTGGAGACCACTGTGTGCTAAACCCTTTTGTCAGGCAGTAATTCATCAAGGTCAAGCAGACAGTGCTTTTGCCTCACTGTCCGATTGTTTTCCCACTCTGGCATTGTGTCACGGAGCACTGTTTACTTGGAGAGAAAGGCTTTTATTTCTTAAGCCTCACTGCTTCTCTTGAGTAGAGGAAAATGTTTATGGAGGATTTCCCCTGAACACGTGGGCCTGTGTCTGCCTGTCTTCTCAGCTGGAAAATTCATTTCACAAGACAAATAACTGAGCTGTAGGCTAACTGGGAGAGCGAGCATATGTGCTTCTGCCGTTGGCACACTTCTTTGTCTTTTCCCATTCTTCACTCTGTCACCCATATCCAATAACAGAGTGAAGAACATACTCCTCTTGCCCTGTGGAGAGAAGGTCTCATATTGCTCCAAAACCATATGTTTTGCCTTCCTTTTTTGGACATTTGACAAAAGCTGCATGTCTGTAATTCATCAGAGGCATCCGGATATGTGCTAGTTAGGCAATGGTTTGAAGCTCAATTAAGTTGTTGGTGCTGTTCATAAGGTAAAAATATTTTTATGTGCCCACTTTCCTCAGATCCTATATGAAAGTCTTCACTATAGACAAAGTATTGTAGCATGTAAGGTCTTCTCTATAGACAAAGTATTGTAACATGTAAGAAAGTCTTCACTATAGACAAAGCATTGTAACATGAAAGAAGGTCTTCACTATAGACAAAGTATTGTAACATTTAAGACAGATCTTTTTAATTTCAAAATGTCATAATAGGGATTTTTTAAGGTAATTGGTCATCCTGGTTCCCTCTGGAGATGTATTCTTCATGTTAACCAACATCACATTTTTTCTCCCAACACATGAAACTCTTGAAAACAGGAAATAGGAATGTGCCTAACCATATTCAGTAAAACACTACAGATAAAACTCTGGATTTACAAATGCCAATAGATACTTGCATGTGCAAGCATACATTTTCCGCCTGCAGTAAGAGGCATGGATAATGCTATAGACATTAGACGTCATGGTCTGAAAACTTGTGTTTCTCTATCTGCCTGAAGCCAGAGGAGGGCAGAACACTTGAAGTGAAAATGTGTGAGGTCCTGGGAGCTGTGAAGATGGGAACATGACAGTGTATTTCAGTAGCAAAATGGGATTATTTTGCTGTAAAATTGACAGTTTGTAAGGTAAACTAATCAGAAAATTTTCAAAAAGGGTTTTAATATATTCCTCAGGATAGTTTTCAAATTTATAAGTAATTCATTAACTGCATCTTTGTGCAGTGCTTCGTGAGTTTGGTAACTTCCTATTTTACTGTCGGACTCGAAGAAGAAACTTTGCTTTCTTTCAAGAGAGCAAGATGATCTCTGATCAGACTTTTTCCCATCGTGAGTTTAATACGAAACACCAGTGTCTGCATAGGCAGTGTTGTAATTAATACAATGCATCAGGTTGCTCCCTCCAGTGTTTTGATTTGTATTAAGTTCCCTCTTTTTTGCTCCTCTTAAATGATCTCAAAAGATTCTCAATCTTGTTTATGTACCACCGTAACCTACACGACTGGAAGACAGCAACACATGAATCTGGATCTCTCTCTCAGTGCTGTGTCCACACATACCTGTTCAAAGAGAGCTGCTTGCCCCAGGCCTTTTTCTATTACGACCATTCTCTGCATAGTTAATGGTTTTCATTTTTGGTTCTATGTGCACCATTATGGGCAGGATTTAGTCAACTGTGGAAATCAGACAGGGCCACTTTTGTTAATTATTCAATTTGTCCATAAATTTTCCTTCAAGCAGTGACTGCTGTTTCTCACAGGTACAATGGGAATGCATTAACCCCAAGTACAAAGCAAAGAAGAAGAATTACAAGAACTCAGGCATCGTCATCCTTAACCAGTGCAAGGTAAGTCTGTGTTTTGCTCTTTGGCTGTTCTTTCACTACACTCTCAGCAGTATATTTTAATGGTGCTTGAAAGTGTACAGTATAAAGTAGAACTTCCTGTAGAATAATAGCAATGGAAACTGATCTACAAAAAAGTAAAGACAAGGACTTTAATTCTAAAAGTAAGCTGACTGTCCCCGACTCTCCTCTTTCATTTCTCTTTCCCTGTCCCTGCTGTTGTGCAATGGAGTAAGCAGTACTAACCTCTTACATTTGTGTCTCTGTCTCAAACTATATTTGACACTTTCTTCCCTTACCTTATTTTCAGTTGGTCCCTTCCCTCCTTCTAATTTACTTTGTTTCAGGCAGTTCTCTGATGAAATACACAGCTAAGTTGAATGTCTTGCTTTCTTGTCTGCAGATCCACAAGATGCATTCCTTCTTAGATTATATCATGGGAGGCTGCCAAATACAGTTTACAGTAAGTGTCTTACTTCTCTAACTCATTTAAAGAAAGGGAATCCTGACTCATTACTTTGACAGAGAAATGATTCTTCCATGCCATTCCTGGGTCAATTATTAAGGTCTTCTTGCAAAACGTGTTAAGCCTGGAAAATAAAACTGTGCTAATGCAGTAAGATTTTTCTTACTTATGCTGTTTATGTTTTTCTTACTTACGCTGGTCTGTGTTTTGAGCAAGGAGAGTCACATTGCAAAAAGTAAGGACAACTTCATACAGGGATGAGAAGCTAGTTCTCTAGAGATGGTATAGTTCCACCAATTCCACCTGAGGTACACCAGGTCCCAAAAGCTGGAGAACTGCATTAGCCCCTGTGAGAGTTATGACTGGCCTTTGGCTTCTGTGCCTCAGTTTGTTCACAAGCATTTCAAATACCCTTAGTCGACCGTGGCACAGAGAGGGGAATTCATCTCACCTCTCTTGAAGCGCTTAAATGTAAGTGTCCTGCTCGTCACTCCTATGGGCCAGCCTTCCTTTCCAGAATGAGTCCTCTATTAAAGTAAGTTGTTTACTCTCTAACAGTGCCGTACAGAAAGTCACAGAGAGAGATAGTCCAGCAAGGAACCTCTCTCTGTCAAGTCATGCTGATGTTTCGTGCCTCAGCCATAGCTCCCAACAGTAAGATGGCACTACACAGGGACACGGTTGTAATTTAGAGCGAATTCAGAAGCTATTAAGTTCAAGGAACAGGGGATAAAATGATTTGTGGAGCTCCAAGGGAATATTCTTCTTCTGGAGATCTTTTCTTGACCTGTAGCACCTTGCCCTGGTGCTGCTTCTAGGTATCACGTATCAAACATCGGATGCTACTGAAATGTTCCGTTTCACTTTTTCCAGACAAGCCTTCATTTTCCAGAAAGATCTGACAAAAACAGGAAGGTTTTTTGTTGTCCCAGGTTCCAGCAGCTGTAGGAAGCAGCGGATCATCGTTTTCTGTACAAATCCACTTTTTGGGGTGTAGAGCATGCACTTTGCCAGGACAGCCCACAAACTCACTGTAAAGCACCCAGAACTGAGGACCCTGGTTTGGGTGTTGCAGGAAATACCTGCTGTAGTAGACAAAGATCTTTGTGGTTGTCTTCTCTCAAGCAAAGCATCCTGTGTAATTACCTCTCCCACCTTACCCAGCCTCTTCATGTGGTGTGCCCACATGCCTGCAATGCCCGTTTCTCCTCCAAATCTGCAACTCATCAATCCCTGGAAGCCCCTTTAATTTCTCTTTCCTGACATTTCCTCCCTAAATATATGCCTGGAAGCACTCAGTTATCTGATGTGTTCAAGGTCATCAGCAGAGAGGCAGTAATATCTTTAAGTAATATCCAAAAGCCGTTTTTTATCCGGGCAGGCGCTTAAGCAAATGCAAAGGCTGGTTAATATACATTTCCCACAAGTCTAGCTCAAGCACAGGACCATTAGAAGGTGTCTGGGTATATACATATTATTATGTTACAGTGGTGCTTTTCGAACTCTATTACAGAGTGCACTGAAGCGTCATGGCTGTTTGCTTGCCTTTTATTTACTTGTTGCATATTTCCTATTAGTAGGTTGTGAATCACAAGTAGAAAATTGCTGTGTTAAAATGGGTCAAAATGGGTAGTATTGCTTCTGCTGTATTTTACTATTTCAACATTCCATTTTGCTGAAGTGAAACAAACCCATTGACAATAGGAAACCCGGGTAGACTCATCTGCAAGGACAGGCAGTGAGGTCTTAAAGGAAATGAAAAATCCATCATATTGTGAACCGCAGAGATCCCTCAGGTAACTGCTGCCCTCAATGGTAAACCCACCAGCTACACTAACTACTGTGTAAACTCAGCACTATCCGTTTTCAACCTACGTGGTTTCAGGGCAAGCCACTGTGGATGTCTCTGTGCCTATAGGTCTGTTCATGCATAACATAGTGGTTCTTAAAGATTATCACAAGCTGGCTTTCTGCATATTTTACTTCCTCCTGCCTCAGTTGCACCAGTCCCCAGTGATGATAGCATGGACTGGTTGTGTGATGTGTTACTGTTTCCAGAAACATGGCAGAGATTTTCCAGTGGGCACTGAAGCAAAGGTTGCAGCCTACAGGGGATATTCAATGCTCCCTTGCTTTCTGCACGCATCATATAACCTCCCTTTCACTAGTCGTAATCTGGTTAATTCAGATCACTGAATAGAGGAGGCCTATTCCTTCCACCTTCCCAGATTTACATTTCTTTTAACTGGAATGGATCTGGAAATGTTTGAAACATGTCTCCTTGTACATGTATTGTTGTTGTTGTCTTCATATCAATGACATTGCTATTGAGTTCATGCTGTGTACAGGCAGTACGATACAACTGTGATTTGAAAGGGCACTTGCTGAGGGAGGGAAACTGGGATGCTAGGCATCCATTTGATAACAAAAAGCTGTAGTATGATGTACTTGGTAATTTAAGGCACTAATGAAAGCTTTGGTAATGTCATGCTGTGTGTTCTTGGGATCCTTTGTACATCTAGTGTAGTCTGTAGTTAGAAAGAATGTCTCTGCAAAAGGAAAGTAAACTTTTCCTTCACTTTCAAATCATTTATTAGGGAGCTTTCATCTATAGAGATCAATAGTGCTGATTCCTGTACTCTATTTTTAAGCACTGCCTATTGCAAAGCCCTGTATCTCTTATCAGACAGTGTTCCCTGCTGCAGAAGAAACGTTCAGAAGCTGGCAGTGCAGATGGGTCTGTAGTCAGAAGATATTTTCATCACTTTAGGAAATACAGCAGAAAGGATGTGTAACATGCATAGAAGGAACTGTAATAGAAAGATATATTGGAGAGATTCTCTCTCAGGCAGGTCACGGTATTGGGCAGGCTGATTCATTGCTGACAGATCTAGCAGGAGGTCCAAGCTCTGTAGGATGTTTTCAATGCAATGAAAATCACCCCTTTACAAGGCTGAGGGGAAAAAAAGAAGTACTAAGAGTGTAGTTATTGCTATGTTATGTTCTTATTTAGCTGTGGGAAGATGACTGTTACATTGGAACTGATGCATTTAAAGATACACTGATAAAAATCAAATGTATACACTGTAAGGAAGATGCCTCCTTTGCTGCCTACAAGATTGGATCACTTGTGATATTAGCCTAACTCCTGTGATACGTTAACTTTGGGTTTATAAATCCTTACCTTATGTATTTGCACAAGACCTTGGTGCTGCTGGTTAATGTAAAAGAGCAGAGCTCTGCCTTGTTATTTTGGAATCGTGGCAAGTTACAGCAGTCATCTTTCATAAAAGAGCTGCCTTTGGGAGTCACACAGAGATTTGGATCAAAGTCCAGCATGCTGCATCCAAGAACAAATACGCATAAAGGCTTCATCAAAGGAAATCAGGGTATTTTTTTTGCTTTTCAGCAGATCTCGACTCCAAGGACCATTTTCAGAAAGGAAGCTTGTTCTGGGAGAGCTTTTTCTTTCCCAAACCCAAGCCACAGACATGTCTTCAGGCTTATGAAACCCTGTTTCTTATTCCTACACTGTTCTTTTGGTGTCAGTTACAAAGCATTTAGCCCTGGCTAACAGCCGCGAAGGAAGAAATATGCATCTTTCTAATATACACACCTCGGCTAAGATTTGTTAAGAAGTGTCCCAAACCTAAGCTAATCCATACAAGCATCTGTAGATTTACATTAGGTTTCACCAACCACTTCTTTCTTACGTATATGCATGGAAGTGAGAACATGAGAGGTTTCCCCTTGATTTACTCCTGTTCAATCAAGCTGTCATTTTGGAAGGAAAGGTTGATGTGGAGAACAGGCTCACTGCTTCAGTGCATGAGCAGTGAGTAGGGAAATAGAGCTGAAAGATTTATTTGCAAGCCAAATCAAGCTCCTGTCTCCTGACTGAGATGTGGTGAGGTTCATAGTCCATCAACGCGAGGAAGGGATTTCCAGGCTAACTAGAGCCCTGTGAAAAATGCTTCTCTTCAGCTTAGAGTTTGAGGACCAGTGGGGAAAAGCCATGTTGGGTTGACACAGGCTGATTTTTCCCTTGTAGTTTTTAGCAAGACGGAATAAGTTTCCAGAGGACTGTTTCATTTATTTCCTTTTTTTAAGGGGAAAATGAAAATATCATGTTTCATTTTATAGCTGCATGCAATAATCTTCCCTGTGCCAAGCAGAGGCTCCAGCTGGGGAAGCTGACATTTGCAGGGGCAAGCTGGGACTTCAGAGTTCTTTTTGCAGCCTTCAGCAATGCCCTTAGCTGACAACTGCACTAGAACACTGGACTCTGTGCATTTGGCTATTGAATATCCAGGTATAATGGGATTTTTTTGATGAAGAAGTCATTGGACAAAGTCATAAGGAAGTTCATAAATAGCTTGTTCCCTCCATGAAACCCTTTGGGTTTCTTTGTGCTCCTTTTAGGACCTCCTAGAAAGCAGTATCGCAAATTCAGAAGAGGGCTTTCTGGTCCATGACAGTCATATCACAGGAAGATGCATGCCAGAGTATATCTTTCATGAGAAGTAGAGCATTTTAATAGGGAGAAATGAATGTTAAGAGGATTCATTAATATTTGCTTTCATGTTGAACGCTTTCCACGGTCCTCTCTAAGCCTTTTCAACACAATAGTCTGTGCAGGAGTCAAGCTTTAGTTTCACCCAGCCGCTCACCTTTAAGCTTGGTATCATCTATGAGATTAGGAGGGTTCGTTATTTAATACTTAGATATACAACCCAAAAGAAACAAGCAGTGTCTACTACTATTACTACAGCCTCAATAAGGCTTAAAATAGCAAAGAAGTTCTGATTTATAGTTTTAGTAGGACTTCTAACTCTCTCAGGGCATTTTTGCTGCAAAGCTTTTATGTCCTGAACATCAGCTGACCTGGAATAGTTTAATTAAGTATGAGAACCTAAAGGTAGTTAATTTCATTCATTTGTGTTAGAACATGATTTACCACATGGAATAATAATGCAGTTAATTTTTACCTGACTATGGCATTTTATATTTCATAAGCTGTCCTTTACTTTTCAACGTATTTATCAATGCTCTCCTGATCAAAATTGGATGAAGTACACCATAAAATTACCTTTAAGGCAGTCAGAGACCTTTTCAGGTAGAGATACATGGTTTGTGTGGGTATACTTAAGCCCAGAAGAGCTCCACAACACATTGTCTTTTTTTCTTTTCCAGGTAGCTATAGATTTCACTGCATCAAATGGTGATCCTCGGAACAGCTGCTCACTGCACTACATCCACCCTTATCAACCCAA
The DNA here is from genome assembly GCA_017639245.1 of Myiopsitta monachus. Classification (NCBI taxonomy): domain Eukaryota; kingdom Metazoa; phylum Chordata; class Aves; order Psittaciformes; family Psittacidae; genus Myiopsitta; species Myiopsitta monachus. The sequence continues at coordinate 5,294,919 of CM029928.1, forward strand.
TGAGTACTTGAAAGCGTTGGTAGCTGTTGGGGAGATTTGCCAAGACTACGACAGGTAAATAACCCCATTTGATAAGAGAATTGTCTTTAGAAAGTGTTTTCATGGCGTGAAACCAATGACTGCCTGCTGCCAGTAGCTCCATGTTTAGTCACTTAAGAGAAATGACTGCATGTCAGAAAGATCAGTCTACCTTAACATACTTTTGAGAGTGAGAATGGGTTTAGATTAGCTTCATGGGAATGAAAGGCCCAGTTCTTGGCTGTTTGGCTGATGTTTGAGTTTCAGGTTTGTATTCACATGCCAAAATTGCATGTTTCAAGTGTATTAAACTTGAAGGCTGCTTTGCAGATGCTGATAGCATCCTTTCTGATACGACTGAGGCTCTGGTTCTGTCCCATCCCACATACAAGTGTTCCTGAGATGTGTTTGAAGGTGAATCTGTAGTTGCCTAAACTGCTCAGTGTCCATGTCTGTTCTTAGTAGTAAATGTGTGGTCTTTTTCAGCGTTCTCCTGGCCTGTTGAATATTACAGTCTCTTCTAAAATAAGTATTAAAAGTTAGTGATAGTGTGTGCACACAGCATGCCTTTAAATAAGAAAACAAATTCAAGTAATTGGGCCACATATGCTTTGATTACATTCTGTACTTCTGTTGCTTCCAAAGAGGCTGCTTGCTTCTGTCAAATTAATTGGCTATTATTAATCTAATTACCAAGTGCATTTCCTTTCAATGTTCGTTCTTTGTTGATGAGGCAGAGTATCTCATGCAATTACTCTTTCTAACCTTTGCACATGCAGTAGTCATCCACCCACCACTTTGCCTTGTGTAAATAGCAGAGCTCACAAAACCGATGGTACTTCGAGTCAGATATATATTATACTTTCTGTATACATTGTGGAGTGACTTAATACTGTGGTTTGCATGTTACCTGTCACATATACCTATTAGCCTGCTCAGAGGCACTTCCATTTGCATGGTAATGAAATGTCTTCTTAAAGAAGGATGAGAAAAGTATGGCCCTGATCTAATTTCTGTAAGAATTTGATTGTCAAACTTAATGAGTCTGAGAAAAATGAATATTTTATTGTGAGTTGATAACTCCTCAGTGATTATCCAGTAATATATTAATTACTAGCAGCAATTCAGAGGATTAATTCACTTCAGAATAGGGAAAGGAATAAAAAGGGCTGGTTTATACACATAGATTCTTTTATCATGAGGTGAATTTTGTAAGAAAATGATGCAGTCCCTACTGTATGGGATATGAAGCCCAAATCAGGATTCTTCTCTCAATATAGCATATTCCAATCATCACAAAAAATAACGGCCAGTCATTTTTCAAATGAAATCATCAGCATCATCCAGTTCGATTGTGCTGAGGACTATTGTGCTGAGAAAAGCCTGTTAATGCTCATCAGTGCAAATAAGGTTGTATGAGCTATGGGCTGGGGCTGAACAGAAGCCGGAATTCCTTCTCCAAGGCAAAATGTCATCTTTGTGGCATGTGTTTTGCCTGTACGTGCTCTCAAGTTGTGACACTGTAAATATATTCCCATGGGCAAGTGGATTCAACATGGCCAGTGCTTTCTGAGCAAAATGTAAAGTGAGGACCTTTTCTCTAGACTTGCACATTCTGAATTCAGCAAGCTGGAAATGAAAGCTGTAATTTCTCTAAAGAAGAAATGAAGAAGAGCAGACCTTCACAGAAAATAATCTACAGGTCCTATATAGTTCTGTTTAGTGACAGCCTTGAGACATGTAAGCATAAACAACCTATAAAGCAAATCTTCTGTATATACAGTTTAAAAGAAAGAGTTTCAAATTCAGTAAGAACGTGAAATGTGGCATGGATTCGTAACTGCTCCAGTGAGCCCAGTTGTGCTTCAAATACTGGAGTAGGATTGCTGGTTCCAGGTTAAGATCAGCCGGAAGAGAAAAGAGAGGGCCTGCTGAACCTAAGGGCTGTTAAGAGGTTTAGAGCTGCAGTGTCATCGTTTGCACAGGGGCAAGACTTCAGTAAGATAAAAATATGAGACCACAAAGATGGCATTGCGCTCACTGAAGTTTTATAGTTCGTGCCCATCACTTATCTCCGATAGGCAGAACTGGCTGATTTCAGTCCAAACCAAGGAAAATTGAGTGGTTTTCTTTGGGTCTCAGGATTAATGTATTACATCAAATGAAAGAACCGTTGAAGTAAAGTAAAATCTGTTGTTTGCAATGCTTTTTGCATTCCAATAGTACTTTTGCTACACTTACAAAAATAAAGACTGCTCTAAATATTTAGGGGGAGGGGAAGCCTATGGTTATTACTCAAAATACTGCTGTAATTCGAAACATTCTAATGTATTTGTAATTTGGGAGGAATTGGATTGGCAAGTAATACAGAGAGCGACTACACTCAAAATCCAACATTTTCTTTTATATAGTCTAGTTAGTTCCATCAGTCAATCAAAATCTTCTCATAATCTAGGTTTCTGTATGTATCAGCCTAACATAATGTATCTGTAAGTAATCAGTGCCACAAATTAAGCACTGCTCACATCCTCTGATACAGTGGAACAATCCCTGGTCATCCACAAGCCCATTTATCTGTATGGTTCAGAGGTTCCTGAAACAGTCAAATGAACAGCTCCGTCCTGCATAGTGAAGTGTAAAAGAATACAATTCATTCTTTCATCAGCAATATTCAGAGAATGAGAAATAGAGGGTGATTATTATTCTGATTATAGAAGTGCTGCAGTCCTGCAGGAATAGGCTGATCTGATCATGGTGTGGGAAATGGAAGAGCTGTTCACCTGCACAAAACTCTTAATGCTTTATCTATATGGTGGAATTGTTTCAGGCCATAGCATTTGTCGTAAGAGAGAAGATAAAGTTCATATGTGATATAATTGGTGGCTAAGCAACAGCAGCAATGGATCATAAAGGAAGGAGAAACATTCATTGGTTAACAGAACTAGGCTCTAAAATGGTAAAAGATAATTAAAGGATAAATGACTCGTGGATGTTTAATATGGCCTCATGAAGCATATTATATATATGTGTATATATTAAAACATATATATTCATCTATATTTCCATTTAAACCTTTTCACAAGCTTTCTTTTTTTATTAAGAATTACATCATTTGATAGAATTTTACCTTGAAATTGAGCAAGTCTACTCCACCTTTTTGTATCATTAAGAAACAGATGGAAATGGTGAAAAATCATTGGGTACTGAAGTGTTTAATATTAAAAGGACCTGTTTCGGTATCATTCCTTATTTATTCTCTACCTCAGTAATTTCAGTATTGAGTTCTTTGGATCAGAAGTCAAATCAGGTGTTTCTGATGACCAGCAAATATGAGCCTAGCAAGGATCCTGAAAAATCAGTTAGAATCAAGTCATAGAATCAGCTAGGTTGTGAAGACCTTTAAGATCATCAAGTCCAGTCACTACCAAATGTGTACCTATCCCCTCATCCTGTTGTGCACAATGAGTTAACAAGTGTACTCAAGGCGGATGATGTTATACCTAGCTCTCTGTGCCAGAGAAGCCTGTGGCTAAACTTGGGAATAAGAGAACATTTCCTCTCACCAAAGTCTGGCCATTACCTCTCCTACCTCTTCTCCTTTTCCCTTCACACATCCTGGCTTCCACCAAAAGGAAAGAGGCATTTGGGCAGGGATGTGGAGGCTCCATAGGAGGATGAGTAACAACAGGAAAGACTGCATCTGCAATGGGGTGTGTCCTCAGCACATGTACATGCGCATTGACAAGACTCTTTCCTGTAGCTCATCTTTCCTTCTTTCCTTCTTTCCATCTTTCCAGTGATTGCAGTCTCTGGCAAAGAAAAAAAGGGCTGGAAAGGGACTGTAAATAGTTTGTTTATAAGGATAAATGGTGTTACATGCACACAATGCTAAAGGCATACTTCCATACTGGTCTTCTATTACAGGTTTTAATGATGGTATTGTAAGTCTGGCAAGACTTGCCGATCTGCTCCTCAGTTTGAAATCTAGTTTCTGCAGTTAGTAGCTTTTCTTTCTCTTCTGCTTATTAAGGATCTCATTATATTGCATTAAATATTTATCTTTGCTTTAAAACCTCTGTTCTGATTCAGCAGGACACTAGGGTTTATTATATAATCCCACTGAATTCACCCTGACTCAAGCAAACACTGAAGTATTATACATGATGTAGATGGTGCTAAGATGGAGTTAAGAGTTTTACTGAATTTGAACTTTATCAGTAAGTGTCTGCCCCACACTCAAATGTTCAGTACCTCCTGGATGATCTTTATGATTAATTTTTACACAGTTTTATACTTGCATACAGTCAGAGTTCATCACTGGCTTAATAAAAAGTGTTCACAAATGCGTGAGAATCAGCTTTTATGTGATCAAATCATTACTCATACCTTGAAAAAGACAAAGGTTAGATGTATCATTTATCAAATACGTTTAAGCTTTTGTTGCATTATCATTTGTGGAACTTCCCCTTCTTGACAGGCCATCCCTGTTCTGGTCTATGTAGATCAGAATCACTCAACTCATGATTCTACATAGTTCTGTAAAATTATGTCCTAAAATTGGGCTTCATTATGTTTGTATTCAAAAATTATTTCCTAATTATTTGAAATCTCTGTGTCTGTTCATGCACTCTTCAAGTGACTGTGGATTTTTCTTTTATTTCCAAGAGCCCTTGAAACACAAGGAAACTCTGTTTCCTGACACTAATGTCCCTTTTCATTTAGGCAATAGCCTCCTTAACGCGACATACTGAAGGAGCTGACATTCACACTGAGATCATCTGTTAAGTAAACTGCTTGTGTAAACCACACTTATCTAGCAACCACCCCAAGGGCTCCTAATAAGCAGAGAGTACCTCATTCCTGCAAAGTGCAGAAAGCATTTCTGCATTGAGCTCTGTAAAATACTTAGGAGTGAATATTTAAAAACTGGGCCACATTCCACCAAAGTCCTGAAGTCATTCTGAGCTCCAACATTAGCTTGTGCAATCAATGGATTGATGCAGTAACTGACCAGAAGCAGAAATTCCTCATTATGATTTCTTCTTCACTGTTTTAGGCCTGAACAAGTGCATTCACTCTGATAGAAAGCATATCTAAACCCTTCCTTCCCTCATTCAACAAAAAGCACTTGAAAATTAAGAAGGCTGAAAATGAAGGGAGAAAATAAAAGAGCAGGGTTCTCAGTCCAGCACATCCCTTTGAGTGTAGATCTAAGGGAAAAAACTAAGTCAGTTGAGAGATCCATGTCCCAGAAACACATGTCCTGACATACCCAGCAGAGAGCAGTTAGGCAGGAGAAAGAAGGTAAGCCACTCACACTGCAGTACATGTTATGGAAGTCATGCGTAAATCAGAGCAATTGGTCCCAGATACAAAGGTCGGTAAGTACTTACATGCTGATTTTTGGATTGAGGCTTTAGGTGGAAAAGAGATCCCAAAGTTTACATCTTGCAGTCTGCTATATTAATCAGAGCCTCATCCCCAAGAATTACTGAGCAGGTCGTTCATCCTGAAGCTATGTCTGGGTTTGTGGGTGAAGACTCAGAGAGTTACCTTGGCTGGAGGGATCTGAATTAAATACCTGGAGGTAGTTTTGCCAGACACAAGGGGTAAAGCAGAAACTTGCTTTGCTTGAGATAGTAGAATAATCATAAAAACCAGTTCATTAAAACTGGGGTGAAAGAACAATGCCCAGAATATATGTCATATTAAATATGTCATCAAATCCCGATGTGGAGCTATAGATGTTGAAATTTCATCTGCCCATGCAGATCAGTAAATAAGAGTATGCTTAATTATTAAGCATCTCTCTTTATCACGTTAATTACAGAAACAGCCTTTCTGGAGGCTGTCAAGCAAAAAAGCTGATCAGCATATCCAAATAAGTTTAAAAAGCCATGGGGAAAAAGACATGAATCTTTTCATTTAGTGCTTAAATAGGACCAAACTTGCACAGACATACAACAAGAGAAAAATAATGACCTGTATAGAAACACTTGCACTTATGGTCGTTAATGTCAGATGTGGGTAAAGATACTCCGAAGTGTTTGGAAAACCCAGGACTAGAACTGCATTGGTAGAAAGGAATTCCTAATACTTCTAGTCACCAAACTGGGCTTGTATTTAACTTGGATTGAACTGGTGAGGACCTAGGCTGGCACAATTACATCATATGTACATACACATATTTAGTATTTGCCTTTGCAGAACCTGTATTTGCAGACTGGTGCCACATGGGAGTTTCTACAGTCACCACTTTTTAGTCCAAGAATCAGTACAGGAGAATTAGTCTAGTACAGCAACTGTGTTGGGAAGGTGACTTCATAACAGTTGCTTTTCTATGTATACAAGCATGCACACATACATGCATATGTTTGTGTATATATTAGGATATAGCTATATGAATCAGTATATATCTGCAGGCTCTTTATCTGGGCAGATACTGTCAATTCTTACAGCTCTGCCTTTTCCCTTACCAAGTTTTCATAGAATCATAGAATCCCAGATTGGTTTGGGTTGGAAAGGACCTTAAGATCATCCAGTTCCAACCCCTTGCCATGGGCAGGGTCACCTCACACTAGACCATGCCACCCAAGCCCTGTCCAGCCTGGCCTTGAACACTGCCAGGGATGGCGCAGCCACAGCTTCTCTGGGACACTCTGTGCCAGCGCCTCAGCCCCCTCACAGGGAAGAGCTTCTTCCTTATATCCAACCTGAACTTCCCCTGTTTCAGTTTGAACCCATCACCCCTTGTCCTATCGCTACAGTCCCTGATGAAGAGTCCCTCTCCGTCATCCTTGTAGCCCCCTTCAGGCACTGGAAGCTGCTCTGAGGTCTCCATGCAGCTTCTCTTCTCCAGGCTGAACAGCCCCAATGTTCTCAGCCTGTCTTCATACAGGAGGTGCTCCAGCTCCTGTTCATCCTCGTGGCATCCTCTGGACTTGCTCCAATAGCTCCATGTCCTTTTTATGTTGAGGACTGCACATCTTTGTCTGCTGTTTGTGCTGCGTCTTATTCCAGGAACTCAGTTCCTGTCAGTGTGTCAGTCGCAAGCAATCTATTAGAAGTTTCTTAGCAGAACCACAGCTTCCTCCACAAGCTTTTCAGAGCCCTGCTTTATTTTGTCAGCTGGTACATCCATCAAAATCTGAACCATCTGTGTGGTTTTTCTGTGTTTTTCTTTACTATTTCTCAACTCAGCCTGAAATCTCCTCTGGGGAAAAGCTTTGTTCTGTGCAGGAGTTGACACTTCTCTGGGACTGTGCAGACTGGTACCATTGAGATTTCTCTGTCAGTGTTTCTTTCTGAAGAGAAGTATTTGACGTACAAAACCCCATAAGCGTTATGTGAAACTGCATACAACCAACTCCTGTAGAGACTAGACATCTGTGTAAATAAGTAAGTATTAATAAGTAAGGAGATAGCAATTTATTTTGCCATTTTCACTGGTGCCATCTGATACTGATCAGATACATCTTTAGTCAGCCCAACCATTGTCACGATTGCAGAAGCATGGATTTCCGCCTTGCACTGTTAAGGATATAAATATTCTAGTCATCCACACCATTATGTTAGCATGTAGCTGAGAAGCAACTTACTTCCATTTGGAAACCCATCTGTTGGGTAAATGAACACCATGTTCTAAATCTTCTCGTGTACATTTCCTCCTTTACAGAAAGTAAACACCTTTTGCCTGAGTTGACCTTAACAGTCACATTGCTCTCAGTTGAGAGTAGGCAGCTCTTGTAAGTTAGGTTCCATTTACTCTCTTACTATCCCCTCCAAGTTCTTGCGAAATTAACCTTGATCTGACATTCCAACTCATCAGATGAGCGGAGGGCAGTCACCCATTTCCTCCTGCATATTCAGTAATGCCTATCTGAATGTTTAGTCATCAGTATATTTCACTTAGAATTTTGCTGTAACTTGTTTTGATAGTGTTCTTTGTTCTGACTTAATGTCATTTTGATTTTGGTAAAATCACCTCAACAGCTCATTTGGTCACATTAAATCACAACGTAATCTCTGTAACAGTTTCATCCTGCTCATCCTAGAAAGCTCATTTGTGTCTTGAGAGTATTTGATGAGAAATTTCTCTCCCAGCACCTCCCTGCCTACACAGTCCTGTGTTCCCCTCTTCCTAGCACACCCCTTATAGGTATTTTCTGATAGAAAATTGTTGCAGAGGAAGGTCTCGGACCAACTCTTTCCACTTTAAGTCATAAAAAAGGAGAAAATTACGTGCATACATAGCAAAGCTTTTGTTCTTGTGGTTGCTTACTGCAGTACACCCTGAACCAGAAACACTTGTGTTTCAAAAGGACAGGGCCCCAACACTGTTTGGCTTGTTCTTCACAACCTGCACCTTATGTGATGGAGTTCTTCAGCCCGCTGCCTGCAGTGTCATCTTCAAGTCATGTCAAGTTTTAGACAGCTGAGATTACAGTCTGTGTGAGAATGACCTTTCCGGTGATGATATGATCCCACAGACATGCCAATTCACTGCAGAGTTAAGTTTTTGGAAGGTAGAGGAACAGATGTGCAACCCCTTAACAGACGTGGGACTGTCTGGAAACTGTCTGGTTTGAGAAGTTAAATACAAATCTCTGTGGCGTCTCACAGCATCCCTTCCCTAGTTTATTCTCACTTAACAAAGTCCTATTTCTTTTTCAAGCTACTTTCTACTGAATTGGGTCATTCATGTAGGTATAAATCAGGTCACTGCAATTTTATTTGTCATTTTGTAGGGAAGCTTGACATTTTGTCTCGCTTTTCTGAGTGTGCCATTTTATTAGGCTAGCCTTCTAGCCAGTGATATATCTCAGTGCCATTTCATTTTGCTTTACCTACTCTTCCCTCAGGTTCTGATGGCTTTTTGTTTTCTGTAGGTATTTACTTCTCCCCAGTCTAGGAATTTCTGAGTTCTCTTGGTATTTCTACGCTGCAGAGCTGCTTCTGCAATTCTGTTCAATGTTAGCAAGGGGAAGTTTAAATCTTGATTTGGCTTTGTTAGTTATTGCATGAATGGATGTTAGTTAGTTGTACCTTGATTTGGCTTTGTTAGTTATTGCATGAATTGATGCCTTTTGGTGGTTAGCTTCAGGGAATTTGTATTCCCCTGCTTCATTAGCTATTCCCTCGCAGGTAAGACAGGTATTCCCTCATATTCTTGAGTCCCAATTACATGACAGTATTTGTTTCCCAGTACTCATCAGATTCCAGCTCTCCATAGGTGATTAAGAGCTGTAATTAAAGATAGCAAATTCATTTTGATAACAGATTTTGCACATGATTGTGTAGTATCTCTGATTGTGACAGACCGAACACTGTACCTGTTGCAGTGATCTACCATTGATTTGCATGCTCCCAGCTCTCTCTTGTGAACAAGATGTACAATAATCAGTTCATTCTTGCTGCTCCATTAAAAATCACTGTGCATTATGGACCGGATGCCAAGCCTTGTTAGGTACAGTGCCAGTTTGATTTAAACACACAGTATCCTGGCCAAAACCAGAGATGTGGTTGTATCAAATCAGGGCACAACCACACGGTGAAAACATGGGAACAGCATAATGGTCCCCCAGACAAGAATACAGATGAGGGGGGAGAAAACACTATGCTGATAAAACTCTTGCAGCCTTTCTGACTTTGACTGGGACGGGCTGAGAGCTGGACCACAGCCTGGCTCTACCCCATCCTGTCCTGGAGGAGCACAGGTTGCAGGAGTGCAGGGGGTGAAGCAGATGGGTTCTGGTCCCTTCCACTTAGTTTTATATGATCATACAGATCATCTCCTTTATTTACCTGGCTCTGCTTGCAAAGCAGGAACTGAAAATGTTTAAATATTTCAAGTGATTTCTGTGTTTTCTTTGGAAGTGCTGCTAAGCCCTGTAAGCTGTTATGATTCAGAATTTAGTGGCATCAAGCCCTCCTCAGATAAGTACTAAATAATACACTCAGGAATGTGATTCATTCATCTGCTTTAGAAAAGAAACACTTAATTCAGCTCATATTCTTCCAGTTTGGTCCCTGAACATGAAACATTACAATTTTAATTGAGTTTAGAGATGACTCTATTTCATCTGTGGCATTTGCTGTTTACTTCTTTTCCTCTCCCCTGTCCTCTCTCTGCTTTCCTCCTCCTTCTTTGCTCCTCCCTTTCTTCTCCCCCTCCTCTCATTCACACATTTTTCAATGACACAAAAATCCCTTTTATTTTGGCAATTTGAAATTTCTTTCTAACAGAGGAAAAACATCAGATTTCATCCTGGGAAAAGTATGTGGAGCAGAGCAGGCCCGCAGTTTATTCTCTTAAGATTGGAATTAAAAATGAAAGGCATAGGAATTGATTTTGCTGCATGCAGCACAGGACTTTAAAAACATGCCCCAGGTAAGTCTGATCTGACCCGAAATCAAAATGACAAGCGACAGCTCAATATCCAGGGATTCTAGTCAGGTGTATTCCTTGAAAGAATTTCAGAGAGCTGTAAACTTCAGACTCTTGATTATGTGAAACTAAAAATGGGTTCTTTCTCCCCACACCATGTTTCTTTTCCCCCATTCACTGCATCATTAGTACTGCTAAAGGTACTATGTTGCTGTAGCACAAAGTGAGCAGGTTTTCATGCTGCGGTTCTCCCAGGTCAGTTCAGTAGCATCTATAGAAATTGCTGCATTTGGATAGGTGACTGACTTCAGGAGCTTAAAGGTAAACATCTCTATAGTTACCTACCAAAGGGCTTACATGAGCATCAGTGAAATGAGTCCCAAACAACCTGTGTAAGTGGTTAGCTAGCACTTCATCTTTCAGAATGAGTAAATGGCATAGAATAACTTAGGCCTTCATTTCCCCCCTTCATTTACTCCATACAATTAAGAATTTAGATTCCCACTTTAGATTTTAAGAAAGAAACTCGTTTTCAGAGAACACAGTCCTGGCTGCTCATGTTTTGCTTTCTGAATACAGGTATTGCCACACTGGTGAATACATGGCTCTCTACCTCCAGCATCATCTATGCCAGCAGCTTCAACAGACTCTCTAATGTCTTGTCTGATTCATTTCACCCAGTGACAGGGTTTTACCTGAATTTGCCTCCTTCTTGTTAGGAATAGCAAATCCTTCTCAGAGCAAAGCTGAACTCCAGATTTCAGTGATATTACGTGTCAGAGGGCACCAGTGCCTTTATTAGAACCATGTTTCCTGCCTTCCACTTACATCAGGCTTCCTAGTGAAACAGAAAAGGGTATCAATTTACTAATGTACAAAGCCTTACTATCGCCTGTATCTATCTCTTTTCCTGTTTGTGCGGTACAGCTCTTCCCTCTACCCCTATGAATATACTGATCTCTCATTGCGCTTCCTCTGTTCCCACTAGTTAGCTTGAAGGATGGGTGACTAAAACTGAGCAATGTTCCAAACGGATAATGTGAGATACTTTCAGAAATTATTTTCATCTATACATTACATTATAGTTGAGGTTATTGAGGGTCTTTAGCTGGTTACATTTGTGCACAGAAAGGAATTGTCAGGACTTCTGTATGCATTAATTTACATTTACTGATATGAACACTGAACCTGAACCCCCTCCCTGATTTTATCTTCAGGTTATAACCTAGATCTATCTGCTCAGTCTTTGGTATCTTTCAGTAATACATGCCTGTTTGACTGGAAAAAGCACCAGAAGCCGTATACATCCACACTTGCATGACTACTTGTGGCCCTTACACAACCAGGTACGAAAGTCAAAGTCTGATGCTTTAGCTTTCTTGATCTTCACATCAGGTTCTTTAGCTTTGTGAAGATTAGGCCCCAGTTTTCATTGTCAAGGGAACCTGTGTGAGACAACAACATAAAACATGACCTGGACGTGAGTAAAGATGCTGCCAAGTCACCGTCCTCTCTTACTTGACATTGTAAGTTCCAGGTTTTACAGAACCAGCTTGGTTTTCCACTTCTGTTTTCTCTCCTGTCTCTTTAGCAATCTGTCTCCAGCAGGACAGTGCATGTGCCAAGGACAGTCTAGGTTTAAACAAAACAAGTCAAAGATCCTGATGTGGCCTGAGGCCAAGGACATGACGCTGCCCGTGTCCTTGTATCTCAGCTTTCTTCCTCCCAGCACAAACTGGTGGTGCCCAAAGCGCCATTTGGGAGCAGTCTCAAGCACGGCTGTCCCCAGCACTGTCCCTGGGAAGTCTCTGGGGACTGCTGGTTGGCGGGACCAAGCACTCAACCAGTGCTAACAGGTATAGTTGGGAGAGTGCTAACAGACCATGCCTATAGTCGTGTCCAGGCCTATTTCCTGGTATAAATGAAGCCCAAGTGCCTTGAGCAAGCAACACAAAGGAAAAGAAAGCTGGTTCTCACTTTTCTCCTTTTGAGTGAGTTTCAATTACAAAGGAGGAAAAGTCATTACAGCAGATCCTTTTCCTACTGAAATGTCAGGTTAGGAAATGGGGCTGGTGCATGCAATTTATCCTTGAGGGAGGAGGAAACCTTCTTTCATTTTCTGACTGTAGTTTCAGTCCCTGGATGGCCTAACCCTTGACATAGCTTCCAGAAGCTGGGAAGCTGCTCTGCTTTCTGCTACAAGCTGCTGTGATAGCCCTGGGCCTGGTAGAACAGCTCTGTCATGCCTCTGTACCATAAGGGATTGTTCTGGAAGCCAGGGAGTTCTTGGCTGCCCTTCTGGGTCACAGCTTTTTTCCTGCTGTGTCTCAGTAGTCCAGGATAAGCAGAATGAGGGCAGTGAGCTCAGCTGCTGGGATTTTTCTCATATGACAAAGTGAGGGAGGAACGGGAAGACTAGAGACTGTAAAATAAACTGCATACTTCCTGAAGAGGGAGACCTTTGTATCAGCTAAACCCCTTGCTCTGTGTGATGGGCAAAGCATTGCTTGCAATGAAATTCTGGTTTATTCTGAAAGTCGTCAGAAGCAAGTTTCAAGATGTGGTGAGGCAGTTACATACTTATCTTTTTTATGCGTGGGATGTCATGAGTGGTACCACAGAGCAGCTTCCAGTGTCTGAAGGGGACTACGAGGATGCTGGGGAGGGACTCTTCATCAGGGACTGCAGTGATAGGACAAGGGGTGATGGGTTCAAACTGAAACAGGGGAAGTTCAGGTTGGATATAAGGCAGAAGTTCTTCCCTGTGAGGGTGGTGAGGCGCTGGCAGAGGGTGCCCAGAGAAGTGACGAATGCCCCATCCCTGGCAGTGTTCAAGGCCAGGTTGGACGGGGCTTGAAGCAACCCGGTCTAGTGGAAGGTGTCCCCACCCGTGGCAGGGGGTCGGAACTGTGTGATCTTGAGGTCCTTTCCAACCCAAACCATTCTGTGATTCTGTGATAATCTTGACCTTAAGTTTTCATGGGAGCACATGAAAGTTAAATTCTTGATCCCAGAAGCTTGAATCAGAATACCAGAGTACCCAAATTCTGGAAAATGAGGAGCTTCCTAAGGAGAGTGTGGAGCACCTCCGAGTGAGGCAAGAGAAAGTACTAAGCACAGGAGCAGGCTCCAGGATGCCCCTACTCTGCCTTTAAAAAGAAGCCAGATGGAATCCCATCTGGAGGCTGTACATGATCAAGCTTTACCCTTTCACCTGGCAATAGCAGCAGTAACTAGCACTTACTCAGGGAGAGATAGGGGATTCAGATATAAAGGCAGGTATCCTGACTGTAGTGGTAAGGTACTCTGGGTGCTGAATAACAGTGGAGGCTGCGCTGCCTCTCAGTTGCTGCAGAGCACAAGATGGAGCTGCGGATAGGAGAGTGCTACGCTTGTTTACTCTCAAGAATCATTGCAGTACAAGTGCAAGCACTGTGTGGGTTTATGCATCTCCCAGGTTGGGAAAGTGCTGCCAGCATCAGGTTTTTAGGTTGCTTTATTGAATTTAGACACATTCTACCTAAGTAAATTTCTTCTTTTTTCTGTTTGCTCTTGACCAAAATCAATTAGCTTGCAGCACCACAGGGTTTGATTTTCTAATCCAACCACGCTTAATTATTGATGTAAAACAAGTTTTCTTTCTCCCCTCAGATTCTTTTCTAATGGCTTCTTCTTTCTTGCCCTTTAAGGGTGCTCCTGAATTCCCTGCATCTATTTATAAGGGCTTCCCCGCTTCCAGGAGCCTTGAATCCAAGTCTGTCAGCAGGTCGTTAGCATCAAATGTCAGCAGCTGCTTCATTTCTGACATGCAAATTACCATGCAAATGATGGTAGTCTTCCTTTCCAAGCTCACTGTCACACAGTGCAACATGTGGTACACAGAATTGTGGTCCCAAGATTTATGCAGCAGCTCATTTTATAGCAGGACAACAGTTGTGAGAGCTAAACCATCAGATGTCTGTCATCACTGTTTCCCAAGGAGCTGGTGAATATCTCTGTATCTCATGGTAACTCTAATGTGGGTATGGGGGGGGTCTGCTTATTTCTGCTGTCGTTTAATCCCTTCCATTTTGTTTTGCCATCTCTCAGAAATACCATGGTGCCCTTCACACAGATAGAATAACCCAGCAGCTGTAGTGGGTGCTATCATCTTTGTTGAGTATGGCTGGGAAGTGAATGACTCAGTTGATACTTGGAGTGGCAATGTCTTGAACTACGCAAAGAACATTGAAGCTGGTGTCCTCTCTTGGAATTTTGGAAAGTGCCAATAATGATAATAGGAACTCAAGTTTTCCAAGGGCCCTGAAACCTTTGTAAGCAGAACAGGATAAACCTTTGAGGGGTTTGATTCATCGGAACACTGGAGTACAGTGCAGTGGCTTCAGGATGTGTTTAGAGTGAAGCATATGTTTGGGGGAATTGTTAACCTCAAGTGTGTGATCAAGTGCTTTGCTGACTCAGGGACGAGACATTCCTTACAGCTTGTTGTTTTCCACTTTGCCATCTGGGAAGAGGCAGCTTGACAGCACGTGGGCTGTGTGAGACATAAGTGCGTTTCTGAAGGGGTTTTAACAGTCTTGACGTTTTCAGGTTCTCTGAATCAGGGAATCTTTGTCTCTATAGACCTAACGTGGGTTGAACAACTTCGCTGTAGTGTTTGAAAGCCAGCTGACTCTGCCACAGCATTGGTTAGGTTATCAGTTGACCTGCGCCTAATGAAGCCAGTCTCATGTTTGAGTGGAACTACTGCAGATGCAGGTGGCAAGCTTTGCAGAACGTGCAGGTTTGGGGTGTGAATTGTCTCTTTCAGCTACTTTAGGAAGTCTCTTTCACACCTGCACAGCTGTAAGAGCCCATGCTTGCCGGCCCTTGTAATTACAGAGTCATCTCTCTGCTACGCCCATTTTCTGAGCTGGGGAGCACATCCCTATTTATAGGAAATAAATGTTGTTGCAGGCTGTTACGGCAACTCATTCTCATGTTGCAGGCAGAAGAGTGCATAGCACACACCTGTTCCTGCATTTGTGGGTGAAGTGCGAGATGCTTTGATCCCTCGGGATTCTCCAAATGATTTTAACTTCCCGAAAATACGAGTTCACCTGAAAAAATCTCCCATTTCACTCCCCCATGTGGTCAGCACATGCTCCTCCTCCTCTAATCTGATCCCTTTCCAGTCTGCCATGTAACACCCTGGGCTTAAAAGCCATTTCTGTGCTGTTGTGCTGCTTTGCATTTTGGATGAATACTTAACAGAAGAAAAAGTGTTGCTTGTAACAAAATGCATTTCTCTGTGGGAACTCTCGGCTTTTGGTTTTTTCTTTTCCAGTGACAAAATGTTCCCAGCCTTTGGATTTGGAGCGAGGATACCCCCGGAATACAAAGTAGGTGCATTTACGAGATTTTCTTCTTTCCTTGGTTTATGAGACATGAAATAAGCAAGAAATGGTTCAGTGTAGGACAGAGGTTGGGGGAACAACTGCTACTGCTTGTTTTCATTCATCTGGCTTTCTCACCCAGTGATAACCTCACTGAAACCAGAAATCAAGGCTAGACTTGTGTTATATGTCATGGGCTTGGAGGAGCTTCGTTAATGGATGCTAGTCTGGTAAGAGAACTTGCCAGCCAGTATTTTGAAGACTCGTGAGCCCTGCTTTGGCAGAACCCAGTTTTGGAAGATGTGGTTCAGTGAGTGGCCTGGAGTCCATGCTTTGTGCTGGAGAGGGGGACAAATAATTAGCGTGGTGTCTATCATGGGTGCATCCAACTGGAACTGGATTTAGGAATTAAGTCATCTGTGCTATTGTTTAGCCCCTCCCTGTGATGCAGGGAGATACACAGTCCATACAAGTATCTGTCTTCTTAAACTGTATCAACATTTGCATGTTCCTGCCGGGCTTGGCTGCACTTCTGAATTGAAAGATACACCCTCTAAGAGAGTGAAGCCTCATCATGATGCTTCAATGCATCAAGACCAATAAACCTGTAAATCCTTTAGTAATTCAGTCTACAGAGGTATCATAAAGTTAACTTAAAGCCAACAGTGGCTAGTGTTTCATGTGGAGCACAGCCAAGATGCATAGGAAACATGGAAGAAACGGACACAGTTAAAAGCAACAAACACTGCTCTGAACTTATCTCCCTTTCTTACCTTCTGCTAAAAAATACAGGTAGCCCTGTGGACACCAGAGCAGCACTGCAGATCTCAACGCTATTCAAATGTTCTTCCAGTGTTTTCAGTCAAAAGTATTACAGGTTATACACATCTTTTGTTTTATTAAATGACAGCAGTGTCACAACTAATAATTCACATCTTCAAATGTCGGTTCAATCATTGTAAGAACTCTAAGTTCTGCACCCATCATGTGGATTCATCAGCTTTCCATCTTAATTCAGGGTGTCTGCGTTTGAGCTTCCAGTCCGCAGGAGATGATCTAACCTGCCCATAGCGCACTTGGGCTCTGCACACCAGCAGCTGCTCTTTCATTTCTTCCAGTAACAACAAATTTCAGGGGTTGTACAACTGACTCCCACTGCCAAGGGTTTCTAAGTAACCGTGAGAGCCTCCACACAAGTTAAGCAACATAGCTCCCTTAAAGGTCTAAATGAAAGCTGACCAGTGTATGCATGGCAGTAACACAGTGAGGGAAAGCCAGAGGTAAGTAGCCTGATAAAAATAGTAGGCAAAGTGGATTCAGGTCTAATTTATGTCATGTTTGGTCACAAGCTTTAGAATAATGAGGCCCGTAGCTCACTATCCAGCAGGAATCAGTACTAACATTGCTATTTAGGATCAGCTGAAAATCACTGCTTTCAGGCTGGCTATAAGCTCTGCATTTCTTGCCAAGGTTTCCTTGGCATACACCACCACACAGGAGAAAGGTGTCCATCTGCGGTGTTGTCAAACCAATGCCTTGGGTTTATACTGTCTTGAGCTCCTCCTAATAGCCTGGGATGGGTGCTGGAGGATAGTATCAACCTGTGTGTTTAATGAGATTCTAGTCTCATCGCATCTCTTTACATGCTACAAGAAAAGCAACGTTTGCTATGCCAACTAGTATTCCCCATGGAAAAATACACACCATTACACATTAACACTTCAGAACAGTATCAGTATCCACCTCTGCAGGCTCTTTATGAATCTCTTGAGGTTGATCCCCCTGTAAATCCTGGTCTTGTACAGGCTTGCTACGGAATTCCCATTTCAAGAACAGATCGCTGTGTTACGCTGACTTTATTTTCCTTCAGCTCAGCTCCCAGTGAAACACTTCAGCTGTTAGCAGAAAACTAGCAGTTTCTTAGTGGCATAAGGAATCTGTGGGAGCGAAGGAAGCAAGAAATGCCATATATAATGCTCGTCGTCAGTCTTGAGATCTTTCATCTAATGCTTGGCAATACAATCTTCTTTCCCCAAGCCCTGACAAATGTATCACCCTGCTCCTTGATCTAAGTAAACATCTGAGAGCAATATTCCCCTCTTGAGTTTCTGTCATATGAAACTTGCAGAACATGGGGGTTATTCCACAGAAGTGTCTCCAACCCTTCACTTCTTTTCTGCATTGAGAAGTATCTGAGAAGTCTGATGTAAAGTGAAGAGGTGGCAGATAATACGGACTCAGACACTGCTGCAGAAGTTCACAGTGAAGAGGAGGAAAGAAAGCTGAACCAAACACTTATTTCTTCGCTGACAGAACTCGGGGGAACTGAAAAACCACACAGCAGCACAAAACTTCCTGCTAAAATGAAAAGAAAGCTTGAATTGTGACAGCCCCATGGCAGGTGTATTGCCAGTAACACAGTCCTCTTTCCTAAAGAAGAAGTGCAGGTTGACACCTGAGTGGGTACGAAGAAACTTGCAGTTTGCTTTAAGACACTCTTGGTTATTTCTGCATCTTTAATGAAAGCTTCTTTCAGTGCTTGTGCTGGGAAGAGTTGCTGGGTTGAACCTCACTGTGGTTACAGAAGGAGGACAGCATCTTTATGATGCTGCACTATCTGGTTTGCTGGACAGGTAAGGGACTTGAAAAATGCGGTGGTCTTTCCTGCACTTTTCTTGCACTGATTTCTGCCCTTTCCAGGAGCTTGAGGGCAAAAAGTATATGCAAACCAGGAGGGTGTGTTACAGACCAAGGGAAAAACCAGAATTTGTCACCTTATCCAAGCGACTTGAATTTAGACATGAAAACAGGACAGCGTGCTCACAAATCAAGTAGGAAGGAAAATAAATGGCCAAGCTTGGCCAAGCAGAAATGTCTACAATGTGGTCTTAGCCAAAGATGCAAGCTGTCCGCTTCCAAACTGTTTGATTAATGAGCATTCTGAAAAGAATAGATTTTGAGCAATGGTTCTTTAAATGTTAGTGTCTAAGCTCTTGCAAAATATGCAGGCATTCCATATTTCATTTTCAGACTGGCAGTGGCTTAATAGTGTTCAATTTATTCCTAGGTAAGTGCTCAACATTGTGCATCTCAGCATTTACACTTGTATGCATCTATTGTTCATGGAGTTTTGACAGTCTTGACTTGTATTAGTAAGAAAGCATTCCTAAACATGCCTGAGTTTGTCATGTTTTGTCAAGTAGTCCCAAGACCATCACCATCGAGGTTTCTGGAAAGCTGGAGCTGTATGGGGCAGGGTAGTTAATTTAAGGGGGCCTACAAGGATGCTGGAGAGGAACTCTTCATTAGGGACTGTAGTGACAGGATAAGGGGGAACGGGTTTAAACTGAAACAGGGGAAGTTCAGGTTGGGTATAAGGAAGAAGTTCTTCCCTGTGAGGGTGCTGAGGCGCTGGCACAGAGTGCCCAGAGAAGCTGTGGCTGCCTCATCTCTGGCAGTGTTCAAGGCCAGGTTGGACGGAGTGTGGTCTGGTATGAGGCGTCCCTGCCCATGGCAGGGGGTTGGAACTGCATGATCTTATGGTCCTTTCCAACCCAAACCGTTCTGTGATTCTATAATTCAGTGATTGGACAATCTAGAAGAAAGGATCACTGATTTTCAGAGTTCAGGCATCCATAGCCAGCGTTAGCAAAATGAATCAAAAACTTGGTCTCACAGGTACCATCACATTGACAAACAACTGCCTTTCTGTATGCTGGTGCTTGACACTGTGCATGTACAGGCAGTGGAGGCATTGTACAGTCGCCAAAGAAACTGTTATAATCTGCCTTAGTACAAGTCTTTTAGACTCTTTGCTTAGTTGATGTCTCCTCAGGACCACTGGTGTCCTCTGCATCATGATGTTTCATAGAGCTACTTCTTTTGCTTGCTAAAAATCTTGAAGAAATTACCTGAGAAATAGTATGGGTTTGGGGCAGGAAGTTCCAGCACAGCTGTGATTTAATAATCCCACATCCATGATGGTATCTGCTAAATAATTTATCTGGAGTCCTGCAGAGGGAAAAGATTGATACACAGCCAAGTGGAAGTAAATGTCCTTGTAGGGTCTGAGTGGTGTTCTGTGCAGCAACTCAGGTAATGCCAGGCTGATCACTTATAATCACCTCTGCAGCCCTGAATTTCTCTTTCCTTTCCTCTTGGTTTTATAGGCTGATGTAGGAGGGCTGAGCAGAGGGTCAGCTACATGTCCAAAACTTAATCCAGGGTCCATGACACAAACAGTTTTGTGAAGACACTTCTTACCGTGAAGCTGACGTCCACCGGAGACCACAGTCTGCAGCTCTTTACAAAGTAAAGCAGTCATTCTGTGTTGGCATGACTTGACATATGCCTGATTTCCTGACTGCTAGATTGATCCATCATACAAGCCACCTAATAGATTATATAGAAACATGCTTGCTGCTGAACAGCCAAATGTCTTGCTTCCCCTGAGGGTTTCCCAGTCTTCAGCATCTCAGATGTTCCCACTTCTGCCTCCTTTTCAGCATTAGTTTATCAGTTCTAAGGGTGCAGGAGGGCTGTGTCATGTTGGCTTGCCTCAGGTGATGATTTCCTGTTTGGGAACCATCATGAAGCTGCTCAAAGAGCTTCTCTCCTTCACATCACACTTAAATCTTGTTCAAGTCATGATAGAGTTCAGAGAGCATAGGAAACAAGACAATACTTCTGCACATTCATTGTGTTTCCTGTCCTGTCTTCAGGATGCATTTTAACACTGTTCTTGGTGCATCAGGATGACGATGTATGAAGGCCACTTGCTTTGGGTGGATAGCAGCTATTGTTCAGGCAGTATTAATTTCTGGATCATTGTGCACACTTTCTAGGCTTGGGTTTTCCTTATTGGCCTGAACTGTCAGCTACATTTTCCTTAGATACTGGCCTGGGTGCCATAGCTCAGAACCAGATAAACTGTTTGCATAGTGCGATGCTGAAGGAAGTACAGCACCAAAAGCATCAAGCCCCTGCTTGCATGTGAGATTAAAATACCGTGTTCATAGCTCTGGGAAAGAATTGTGATGCTCCTTTAGTTGTAATGTCAAGTGCATTTGGAATAAAGACATAAAATCATTGAAGAGGCATGGAAGAAACAGCGATAAACATGCATCGCCATCCTTCTTGCTCTGGGATACAGCTAATATAAAATACAGAAAGTCTAAAGGGGGAAGAAAGGCTATTGAACAAAAAATCATAGTGAGTGAGGACTCACATAATTGCTCTTGACAGCTGCAATTACCTTTGGCCTGCAGCTGGTTATGAGGCTGGCAGATACCAGCTGGGCAGAGCGTACCAAGAGACACACACAGCAGCCAGAAAGAAGGGCTCTGGAGCACCTCTGAAGCATATCTGACAGCCCTGCTCTTCTGTGCCTGCTCAGCAAGGAACACAGGAGGTGGCTTCCTGCATTTTCTTCCATTGACAAGTAGCATAGCCTGAATGGGCCATGTAAAACCCTCTGTAAGAGGCAACTGATGCCTGGTGTAGACATACCAATTTCCTGTCTGGGCTGAAGGGGTTGCAGACTCTTCAGTGAGGTTTTGCTTCACTTTCCCATCATGATAAAAGTCCTGCTTCATTTAACCTCTTAATGAGTAATGTTTTGCTTCACCGTGGTGAGCAAAGCCAGCATCTGATGAGGAAATTCAATTTCTGTGTGAGAAACTCTCTTTGGCAGTAGTTAGCCAACTAATAGAGTCACAGAATGGTTTGGATTGGAAAGGACCTCAAGATCATCCAATTCCAGCCCCCTCCCATGGGCAGGGGCATCTTCCACTAAACCATGTCACCCAAGGCTCATCCAACCTGGCCTTGAACCCTGACAGGGATGGGGCAGCCACAGCTTCTCTGTGCCAGTGCCTCAGCACCCTCACAGGGAAGAACTTCTTCCTTGTATCCAACCTGAACTTCCCCTGTTTCAGTTTGAACCCATCACCCCTTGTCCTATCACTGCAGTCCCTGATGAAGAGTCCCTCTCCAGCATCCCTATAGCCCCCTTCAGGCCCTGGGAGCTGCTCAGAGGTCTCCACACAGCCTTCTCTTCTCCAGGCTGAACAGCCCTGTTTACCATTTTACCGTGTACCACTCTGCTTTTACAGAAGCATCTATGCAGTCACATATTTGATCTACAGTTCTATTAGTCACAGACCATTTCCCAATACTGTGCTCTCAAGTCATCTAAACTAGCAAATAAAACAGCATCATCCAACAAATAAATCTCTTTCTGCAAATAATTCAGGTTCCATTGTACAGGGAGTAAACAGGTTGCTTTCCATATGACTGGGACTGTTGGTACTTTTGAAGGTCCTGCAGACATCTATGAAGTCTCAAGTGTGTGTCATTGGAGTTGGCTTTATAAATGCCTTAATGAATCTGGGATCAAATACCTGAGTTCAACTTCACATTTCACAAATCATCTCCTTAAATATATATATATATATATATATACACACACAACTTGTGAATTGGAAGGCAAAAGGTAGGCCTCATTCAAGACAATTTAAGGGAAAACAGGAAAATTAAGATTAAAAAGAATCAAGCCTTCTCAGTGATCAAATGGGGCAAAAAGGAATCTGGACAAAAATGCAGGCAAGAACAACCCTTAAAACCAGAAAAGAGCATCTGAAGAAAGTTTCAGGCCCAGCAGATTGGTGCTGTGGATGCAGATCTCTAAGTGACAAGACAGACAGGGGAAGCCTCAAACCTGAGAATTCCATTGCCTACCATTAGTTGTTCATACAGGAGTTGTGTGTTACTTTCCCAGACCACTAAAGATACAATACATTGCTTTAGTTGAAAATCAGCAACTTTTTTGTATTCAGTCATTCCTCTTAAAAAACAGCTCTGTAGTAGTTTATTATAGCTAGATTTAGAGAGACAGAGAGACCGGAGTATTCATTTCCTCCCAACCTACTGTCACTTCCTAACCAGCTCGGACCCCTTGTATCTCTTACATTACTATTTCACAGTGGGTCCAGGTGACTTTTGTGCTCTCTTTAAAGAATAACTTCATTTCCCAGTACACTCGTGGCCTTCAAATGAGGACTTGTTCACACAAGTGAGTTCAGGATTCAAAAGGAGCCTGAGTTTCCACTGTCAGTGCTCTATCACAGCCTGCTTTCTCCTGCAATCCAAGATGCTGAGCAAGGGAGAGGTGGTATTTAAATCTCAGCAATGGATCTGTCTTCTGTGCCTGGCATTGGTAGCCCATTCCTGACACCGTATTTATGTGATTCCTCATGTACTTGGGTGGCTTTAATTTGTGCTATTTTTTTTCTTGGGTTTATTGTTATTGACAAATTTGATTCCAGTTTCATTACTTTGTTTCTATGGGGAGTTCCAGCAGGGACTCTATTTCACGTTTAATGGCTGGAAGCTTGAAAGGTCTCTGGTTTAACACAGGAATAATGTAAAGGGTGTTTAACTGCAAGTCCTCTTGGAATAATGGTTCTGACTACAGCCTTTTCCTCTTCTTTGCATTTCACTGCAGGTCTCTCATGATTTTGCAATCAATTTCAACGAAGACAACCCAGAATGTGCAGGTAACACTCACACGCGGCAGGACTGCTGTATCTTTGCTGTGTGCTAAATGTGCTCGTGTTTTTTATTGTATCCCCTGAGTGTTTTTTAAAGACAGCAGCCAGGATTTTCCAAAGCTCACAGACTCCAAGCCACTTGGCTTGCCTTTAGAAACCTCGGAGAGTGCCACACATGAATTTCCTGACAAATAGGTCCCTCCGAAAGGGCATCCTGTTGGACGTTCAGCTCTTGCGCTTCCCCAAATCACTAGCAAAGCACCAAAGTAAAGCCGTGTCTTTTAGATTCAGCCCAGATCTTCAGCTACATCAACAGCAGAGGTTGTACAACTAAGAAGTTGCAAAAGCAGACTCTGCCAGGTCAAACCTGCTGCAAGTCAGCCCAGCAATGTACAGCACCAATGGTCAGGGTAGCAGCTAAGGACTGCTGTTGCAGAAGAAAGCATGCTTTCATGACAGTAGATGCAGCAGCAGGCTGTTTTAACACAGTGTAATTGTGTTCTATCCATAATCAATCACTAATCCGTGGTAGTCAGGGGCCAGATTCATGTAGCGGATGTTGTATTTGTAAGCATCAGTGACTGATGCTGTCTTCGTAGAATCCTGCCACAAATCACAACCTTTGTAAAAGACAGTAACAGAACAATAATCTCTAAACAGCCCAACAAATAAACCCAGACTATCACTTAGCTGAGAGTCTTGGTCAGATGATCGCTGCTGTCTAAAACGTGCAGGTTGTTATCTTCCCTGATCCTTCTGCTTCCGTCCAAACACTGAGATGGGCGCTTCAAAATGCTCTTCCTGATTTCTATTTTCTAGCTGCTGCTTTCAGCCTTTCACAGACTTGTTAGTGACTTTCTTTCAGGCATGCTCAGTGGAATATGTTCAGGATGACAATTAAGATGCCAGGGAATGGAGTGAGGAAAGAAGAGAGGACAAGCAATTCAAGGGAAGGAGATATTAAAAGAACTCAGAGTTCACTCATCCTAAATGCCAGACCTCTGGTTTCGGTTCAGTGGGCATTTCTGTTTTGTTGTTGCACTTGGATTGTTGGATTGCCCCAGCCGCTGCAGGTCACACACTTGAGATGTAATTTGGCATAAGTCCTACAGCTGCTTGATGTGTTCACAGAGTTTTTTACATTGCTTATAAGGAGTTTAAAGAAGCAGAAATTACATTTATGCATCTGCAAGTGCCTGTATAGCTTGTGAGCCAGCTTGAAGGTGAGGCTTTAGTCACACTGAAGACATGGGGATAAGGTGGGGAAGCAAAACAGACCTCAGCATTTTGTCTGGACCATCACATTTTAAAATGTGTCAGCTTGCCTGCTTCTGAATGCAGAAGGCCTGATCTGTTTAAAACATCTCAGTTAATAATAGTCGGCATTAGGTGATATGTAATGTTCAAATATAGCTTTGTTTCCCAGTGTAAATGCAGGACATTTAAACTGCGTGCTTCAGAGAAAAGCCCTAGTAGTCCATACAAAGAACGCTTCTTTTATCCTCCCTTTGCTGTCTCTTTTGAGTCCAAGGCTAATTCTTTTATCACACTGACATTGTTGTATAATTGTTTGTATTGATTGAAAAGGCTTTCACATCTCTGTAGCAGGTCAGAGGTTGGACAAACCCTCTGCAAGTAAACAACTTTCTATCCAGATCATACTGTGTATGCAGAATAAAATGTAAGAATGGAAATGAGAGGAGGTTAAAAGAAAGGAAGGAGCTGCTCTATGAGTCTTGCCTTGGCTTATGTCACTTTGTATTTAAACTTTACTGGGTTCTTTGCATAAGACTTAGTCATCTGATAAGTTAACCCATCATCACCTAGAATGTGAGTTTTAGGGCTAAGAAGACATAAAAAGATGGTTGTAGCGCGAAAGGCCAGGGAAAAAATTTTGCAGGCATGCACATACATGTGTAAGATATAAAAAGCACTTCTTTGTCCTACGTGATACCTTTTAAAATAATACACATCTGCATGAAAGCAAGGAAAGGATATGTACCAGAAAACATTTCCTTATCTTCTGTAGTTCGCTCATCACATGCCTGTCATGGATGCTTGATCAGTTCCTATCACCAAGCATTCTGTGATGTTTTCTAGATGCTCTCACTTTATTAGGTGACATGGAGCAGTAACACCAGCGTGTCATGTGGAGAGAGAATGCAAGAGTGAGATGGAGATGAAGTGCTTAGTGACCAAACTATTTTTCCTTGTTATATTTAGCATACTTGCCAGAAAACAAAGAAAAATTGCTGCAGAGCAATTCCTAAAACCAGGAAACGGGATGGATAGAAAGTATGTGTGTAATTTGCTTTTGAGGAAGGAAATCCTTTTCTTTGTGGAGGTAGTGAGCTTTTACTGGCACAAGGTAGTGTGAAGCATCCCTTTACATTGAGTAAGAACTGTGTATAGAATCATAGGATCATTTAGGTTGGAAAAGACCTCTAAAATCAACTGTCTAAACCATCTCAGCTGCCAAGTCCAGCACTAAACTGTGTCCCTGAGTGCCACATCTGTAAGTCTTTTCAATACCCCCAGGGATGGTGACTCAACCACTGCCCTGGGCAGCCTGTGCCAATGCTTGACAGACGTTTCAGGGAAGAAACTGTTCCTAATCTCCAGTCTAATAAACCTCCCCTGGAACAGCTTGAGGCCGTTTCCTCTTGTTCTGTCACTTATTACTTTGGTGAAGATGACTGGAATTCACAGATTACGGATATCCTCACCTTTCCTCCCCTGGCACAATTTCCATTCTTGAAAATCATAGTATATATACTCTTATTTTTTCAGTATATTAATAGTTTTATACTTCAGATTTAGTCTTTATTGTCTGCAAAAGAAAGTGACAAACTCTAATCAGTACAAATGCTACTACACGTGCATGCATTTTACGTGCATCATACACCTACCTATATATGCGTACACTGTATTTCATCAGGGCTGTGCAAAGTGGATTCGAATTAAAAATGCAGAGTTGAAGGAATCCAGAGAAAAGTAACTTACAAATTAAGCCACTTACATATCCTGCTGGATTTGGATATATAAGGACAGTAGATATTTCTAAGAGATTCTAATCTGAAACAAGAAATTGTTTCTAGAACATGCTTGTTTCTAAAATGAAAGCAACTTTCTGACATGTACCACAGTAAATCTGTGTGGAATGCAGGGAGTGAGTTTCATCTTACACCATTTCAATGCATAAGGAAAAAAAAACTGCAATGAATCTTGTCATCATCTTGGGGAAGATTTATGAGGCCTTCATGCAAGATCAGTAGGTATACGTAATGAAATCCACAGCAGGTTTAAAATTAGGAGTTAACAGAAGGTCTGTTTTGCAATATATAATTTAGTCACTGGCATTACCAAGGGAGATTTTGGAACACTATGTTTTAGCCAATGATAGCTATAATTGGAGCAGGTTCCTTTGTCTGTGAGCACTGCAATGGAAAACTATGTAGCTACCTACAAAGAGAGAAGACTGTGTTCTCCACCATTTTTTATAGGAGGTTCAGATTTATTGTTGTAAAGCCATTACAGTTCCCTGTGATTTGTTAGTAACCAGTCTGCACCCACATATCCTCTAAACTTGGTTGAGTAACATTTCATGAGTGAGCTATGCAAACTCAACCTGCCTTAGCCTCTTAGAGATGATTTTCATTCTTCTGCATCCTTCATAAAGCTCTTCAGTCTATGACTTTCTTTCCAACTTTAGCCCTCTAATCCTTTAGGTCTGGTAAGCTGAGAGTTCTGAATGCAAAGGCAAACCTGCTTCACTTCAAGAAATCCTTCTTCTCAGTGATTGAAAACACCAAATTCCATTTGGTGATCTGTCAAGTGTGTCAGCAGAAGTGTATTCTCCCTGCTCTGGCTATATATCCTGGAATGAAAAAGCACAGAAGAGCTAGTTCTTCCATCAAAACTTCTTGACTAAAGCTCATTTTTCTGTTGGCTGCAAAGCATCCTGCTGTTTCTTGCAAGATTCTACAGCTTTTGGTCATAATCAAATCCTACCTGTGAGCAACAATGCAAATTCATCCTGCGCTCCTTTCTTAGCAAAGGGGAGTCAGGAAGAGCTGTCTGAATTCCTTGACACCTCTAGGTTGTAAGTACAAAGGGCAGATTTGTTGGTAACTACCACAATAAGCAGAATTTAACTGAAGAGGAGGAGGGAGAGGTGTTGAAGTGTTTCTAATTTGTGCTGCCCTTCTGGCATGAATCTCTTGATCACTTACACCTTGAACTGAGGAGGAAGGAGGCTAGGGTACTGCAAGCCAGCACCTGAAAAGAAGACATTAAAAGGAGAAGCATGGTACAATGAATTATATATTACAAACTAGCTTCAAGGCAGCTAGGGACAGCTTCTTGAAAATCACTTGAAGTTGTTAGTCCTTCCTAATTATGTGATGTCTTGAATTTATTCATTAAGAGCCCACCTTTTATTCGCATTTCAAACAAGCATGATCCTGGTGATGCACTCCACATTTATTTGGCTTTTGTGTGGCTTTTCATGCCAGGAATACAGGGCGTGGTGGAGGCGTATCAGAGCTGCCTTCCCAAGCTGCAGCTGTATGGACCCACAAACATCGCTCCCATCATCCAGAAGGTGGCAAAATCAGCATCAGAGGAGACCAACACCAAGGAGGCCTCGGTAAGGGCATAATGCTGTGTTCAGCTTCCTTTTTGTGTTACGATGGATCTCTTGCAGGACATCCAAACAGGGCCCTTTCATGGATGTGAATCATGCCTTCACAGTTCTCACTAATGGTTTTCACAGCTTGAGCCTGTGTCAGCTGCAGCAGTGTATCTTGCCTTTATGGCTTCGAGAGTCACAACTTCAAACTGTTCCCCACTGTTCTGTTTCCTGCTTTTAAAGCTGTAACACACCTAGTTCTTCACTGTGGGAATATAAATGCCACCGCTAAGATAACAAAACTTTAGGGACCAAGCCCCGAAAGTGTTGATTGTGCAAAGAGAGGAGTTCAGACGAGTCTATAAACAGACTACCCAGTTCCAGGTCTCTTGCAGAGGCTGGACTAGAACCCTTTTGTTCAACTAGGGGATTTTTCCAGCCTTTCCTTTGAAAACCGTATGCAGTTTTCAAACTTGCTGTTACTGATGTGGAGTATCATGTGCCTTTTGGAAAGCAGGAGCCAAGTCTGTTAGCCTGCATCTGATACAACACCCATGAGAGATTTCTTGGCTAAAAGATTTAAGCATAGATCATGTTTTAAATGTACGTCTTTTAAATGCATTAGGCTTCTTTTTATCCTGCCTTCCAGACAGAATAGGAGAATGGGAGAATGAGAGAACTGGAAAGAATAGGTGAGTGAGTAGGTCCGAAACATTTACAAGAGCAGTGCTGTGGGAGTGAAGAATGCAAGAGAGAACTTGCGTACTGCATTATAGAAAACACCTGTGTATAGGAACACAGTAAAGCTGTACATTGGCATGCATCTCATACTAGGCCTAGAGCTTTCCCTAAGCTTTCTTCATGCGCTGAGCCTTTTTTTAAGTCCTATTAAGGCAGCAGTTCCCGAATATTTCTGTTCCTGAGTCTGGGCTTGTGATTGTCATTCCAGTGCTGTTTGCAGGTTCTTGAGAGTATATGGAGTCGCAGTCCTAAAATGGGGAATTGCTGTGTTTTCATTTCCATGCCCACCTAATGCTGAGATGGCTCACTCTGTTCCCAGTGCTGCCTCTGAACTAGTCTGTCATATTGAATATGTTGTTCCATGTTTCTAAACCTAAGCTTCCCCTCTTTCTGTTGGAAAAACAAACTAATTTATAGCAGTAGTCTTCAAGACAAAGTGTTCTCCCTGTACGTTTTGTTTTATTCGTGGCAGGAGATGAACAGAACACTTGGAGTTTATATAGCTGTGTGTATAACAAATGTTCATTATGTTAAGTGTGTTGGTATTCCTCATGCCGAGTGGCCAAATTCTAGGAGCTGTTCATTTTTCCTATTAATGCACATTTGTTCAGTGACTCCAGCTGCCTAACAGTTCATAAAGAACCCATGCGAGAGACACTCTTCCTCATTACCAAGTGAAGTCCTAGCTCATGGTCCCACTTCAGTGGGCTTTGGAGTTTTGGCAAAGAAGTTGCCCCTGCCCATGGCAGGGGGGTTGGAACTGGATGATCTTAAGGTCCTTTCCAACCCGAACTATTCTATGATTCCATGAAATTACAAGCTCACAGAATTGCTTGCTGTCCTTTAGAGAATGAGAAAACCTCTCTTCAGGGCTCTGCATTAAGTGATTGAAGATGGATGTACTCCTCCCTGCACATGCCCTTGCCCTCCCGAGGGACCCCCATACCTGGCATTGTGTTGTGCTTCTCCATAGTGTGGGTCAGCCTCCAGTTTGCAGATGGGTGCACCCATCCCACTTGCCTGGTTGCAGAGCTTGTCTGCAGAGTGCTGTCATAACCTCCCTGGTAGCTCTGCTACAGGCTTGTGATGCTTCAATACCCCATTCCTCCCGGCCTCCGACTGGTTCCCAAAGGGAAAACAAATGCAGTCAGAAACTGACAGCATAAGTGATTGTGCAGCAGGTGGAAAATAGGGCTAGTGAGGATCTCTGGATTATTCCAGACTTCCCAGCCAAAGTCCTGACTCTCCCAGGTCTAGCAGCTAGAAACCCCCTTTTCTACACTGTGAAGCCCTTGGCTCCCTCGAGCTCCTGGAATTACCTGAACTAGAAGTAACCTCCAGAAGAGGATAGATTAGTAGCAGAGGAGGTTTGGATTGGAAACAGACATAACCTTTGAGTCACTATAAAGGCTCTTTCCTATTTAAGAAAGTTCACGAGTGGCTCACCAGCAGCACTGTTATACTGGAAGAGGGCAAACAGCTTTGGAGGATGAACTAACGCTGTACTTTCTCACTTCTTTCCCAACAACTTCAGCAATATTTCATCTTGCTGATTCTGACGGATGGCGTCATCACAGACATGGCTGACACCAGAGAGGCCATTGTCCATGCTTCTCACCTTCCCATGTCGGTCATCATCGTCGGGGTGGGGAACGCTGATTTTAGTGACATGCAGATGCTGGATGGTGATGATGGGATCCTGAGGTCTCCCAAGGGCGAGCCTGTGCTTCGAGACATCGTCCAGTTTGTGCCATTTAGGAACTTCAAACATGTAAGCTGACTATTCCATCCACTCCACAAAAGGGTGAATGTATAGAATATAGAGTGAACGGTGCCTGGGGCATGAAGTGTTTAATAAGTGTGTGGCATTATTTTGTCAGAAATGGAGAGGAATACAGAATCAAACGTGCTCCATTAGTAAGATGTGGGTTGGAGGGAAGAGATGGGGCAGAATCCATGTGCTTCTTGAGGTACCAGTCATTGCTTCCACTTTCTCCATGATTTTAGTTTCATTGCTCTCCCTGAATTATTTTTCCTGGAGTCTCTTTTTCATTCTCTTTGCATCTGTTCTATCAGGACTCCTGTATTCTGCTCTCCCTCCCTTCGTTTCCACAGGCAGCTGAAATGGCTGTGAACTTGTACTCACGGTGTTCCCTAAGGCCTGTTTCCTTGTTGAAATGTAGGTCCCCAAGGTTCTCAAAGACAGATCAGTCCTCCCACAGGGTTAGGGCTAGGGTTTCTCAGGGCCTTTTTCCTCCATATGGAGGCACAGAGTGGCCGTTGTGTTCCTCAGCAATGCTTGTTTTCCTTTCCCTCTGTTCTTCCATCTTTCTCTCCCTTCCATGCATTTTTATGGTGACAGTGCCACTCAGTCCCCTATCTGCTGGAAGAAAGCATGAGCACTGACCTGCTGATAACTTGTGATTCTCCTTCATCAGATAATCACAAGTACATAGTGATGCACTGTAGCGTATTGCTGAGGTGTCAAGAGGTGAGTTATTTATGGGCTAGTGCTAGACCTACTTTCAATTAAAACACATTTTCTCCCCCTTTCTCAGTAGCAGAGGTAATATAGATGAAGCGATAGGTAATGTATTTGCTGTATCAGAAAAGTCAATATCTCTTCTGCAAGTTGATATTTACTCTGTTTATTGAGATCTTTCAGCATTTCAACAAATGTCAGTGTAACGGATGAGTGTCCATAACAGTACCCACTTCTGGCTGAAATTCTTTATTGCTATATCCCAAATAATCTCTCTGAACAAAGCGACATACACACCTATCATGCTTCCTTATCCTCAGCAGAAAGACCGTGGCTTCTCCATTAACTAGTGAAAGAATTTGTCATGGGAGAAATGAGTGTGATGTTTTGATTGAGATTTATTTTTCCTCACAAAGAAAGGCAGATTTAACCCATTACGAGATTTTTGTCTTATCAGTTCTGATTAAACCCAAGAATTACCATAAATCAGCTTATTACATTCGACAGCTTTAAGTAAAGGATGTATTTGGGTAAAAATCACATCCTTTTTGTCAATGTACGTTGTGTTTAGTTCTTTCTAGGCAGGGTCTTTCTGGACTAGTTGTATAAGGTTTCTAGGTTTTTCTGATAAATCAAGTATTCTGTATGCTTAAATCCATACTACCGCTCCTGCTGATGGAAAGTGGGGAGACAAGGTTATTTGTGAGCACTTATTTTTTGTTTTCCTGGAACAGAAAACCAAAATTCATTCAGAGTCAACCCAAATAACATTGTTTTTCAGTACTTTAATTCTCAGGACAGCCTCGAACTTCAAATCTCATCTGTACCCAAAGAGATCAAAAATAACCTATCCAAAAGCTGCCCCTGTGAGAATATTGAAAGGAGGGAGGAGGAAGTTGTAAAAGTAACCTAGACTACTATAATAACTAGGAATATATAACTAATAATAACTAGGAATCCCCTGTATTTTAGAAGTTTGACTTCAGAGAAGGTTCTCATCCTGCACAGCACTCATACAGGCAGTTAACACATTTCAGTTAGTTGCAATTATTCACATACCTAAAGCCTCATACCCACTTCAATATTGTACTGGCTCAAGATCCCAGTGCAAACAGAAAACTTTATTATAGGTGCTTCATCTGCTACATGATGTAGTGTATCAGGAGTTTTAATCCATCACCCCTTGTCCTATTCACTACAGTCCCTGATGAAGAGTCCCTCTCCAGCATCCTTGTAGCCCCCTTCAGACACTGGAAGCTGCTCTGCTGTCTCCATGCAGCTTCTCTTCTCCAGGCTGAACAGCCCCAATGTTCTCAGCCTGTCTCCATACAGGAGGTGCTCCAGCCCCTGAGCATCCTCGTGGCCTCCTCTGGACTTGCTCCAACAGCTCCATGTCCTTATGTTGAGGACACCAGAGCTGCACACAGTGCTGCAAGTGGGGTCTCGCAAGGGCAGAGCAGAGAGGCAGCATCAGCCTCCCTTGAGCTGCTGCTCACGCTGCTTTTGATGCAGCCCAGTACATGGGGGGTTTCTGGGCTCAAGCAGACACTGAAGCTGCTCATGTTCAGTCTCTCATTGACCAGCACCCCCAAGTCCTTCTCCTGTGGCTGCTCTGAATCACAAAGATGCAGATGATACAGAGGAGTATTGGCCCCATGTTCAGTTAGGTGACCTGCACGTGATCCACAGAAGCTGAAGGCAAGTGCTCCTGCCCAGCGTTTTTAAAACTTGCAGGGTGAAACTTCCTGAGTGCTAGGGCTTGTGTGTGCAGCGATGGCCCAGGACTTTTCCCCGCTCCCTGTTTTCACCCTTTATGTAGGGTTGTTGGTAAAGATGTCACAGAGGCAGGCTAAGGTATACACAGCTTTGGCTCACTACAAAGGAGATTAAAAAAGCCCCAGTAATTCTCAATAGCAACATAGAAATCAGCTGATTTCAGTGAAAACAGGCTGAGGCAAGAATGGGGCAACTGTGGAAAACCATGAATTTCACTCTGAAGGATTAAAATAAATGGGTTCTGGTACTGTGTAACACCTGAGAACAGTCACTGCGCTGTCACACAAAGTATGGGCTCTGTTGTGTCAGTTTGTTCATGCAGACAATGTTCCAGCCTTTTTTTGCCTACACAAATACTTGTGTATGAACGTCACAGTAGGGAAGCAGCAGTTCATTTTATTCATTACTAATCGCACGTGTGACTCAAAATACTAAAATAGTTTTGTTTCTGGTTTTAATAGCATTAGCTATGGATTTGTAGTATTGTAACATTCGATACTGGAATTTATAATAGCCCAGGGATTAGCTTGCCTATGGATAATTTACTAGTTACATCCTATGGAAGCCTAATTTTAAGATTGGAAAGACAAGCATCTCACCCCATGAAACAGAATAGGGCAATAAACAGCCAATACAACTACTTTGTGAGATGGTAGTTTTGAAACCTGGCTGACAGTGAGAAGGGAAGTGTTCACTAATGTGGGAAAAAGTACCTGGTGTGTAGAAGAAATGTGACCCAGCCACCAGTTGAGTTCCTGTGCATCACTTGAGCTGCAGCCCTAGCTGGAGATAAACACATTGGTTTATACCTGTCAAACTGACATTTAAGCATTAGCATTTTTGCTGCATTTTTGGGGTGGGCTTACAGGGAACACGGTCGAGCAGGTTGGCTCAGGGGGCTTGGAAGCAGCTCTACCCATATACTTAGAAACAAGCAAACCCAAAACATGGGGCAAGAGGGTAGAGAACAGGAGTCCAGTTTTGTCACTGCTGAATTCTGGAGCCAAGGAAAATCCCTGCAGCACTTGCAGATAACAGTTGCCTATAAAACATCCAAAGGCCCTGCTGCTTAAAATGAAGCCTTAACTGTGTGTTATCCATGGAGGACATGATTTCTTATTGCCTCCTCCCTGCCTGGGGCAAAAGTCAGTGGCCATTTCTACTTTTCATCTCTACATCTCTATACATCTCTACATTTCAAGGTCATCAGTTCTTAAATCTGGTTGACACCTACCATTTATGCACTGGAGGAGGAGCTTTAAAGCCTTCACGAAGCCTAGGATTGAAGCTTTTTCAGGACCATGGTGTAATTTCAATGAAAACAAAATAGTTCTTATTGAATTAAAAACTTCCCTGGCCATTAAAACACTTTTCCAGAAGAGGAGAATGGTGATGAAGGTGTCCCTTCTGCAGTGACATACATTCATATTCAACCTGAAGCTCTGCAGCATTACTGCCCCCATGGCAGGAGGGCTGGAACTGGATGATCTTAAGGTCTTTTCCAACCCTTACTATTCTATTCTATGATTACTCACCAAGTACTGATGAATGAAGTCTTTGCAGCCCTTTCAGTGCAATATGGTTCTCTCCCAGACGGCAGAGAAGTTCATTTACCCTGAACTTAAAATAGTCCGAGATGGAGCTGAAAAACATGCAGAGCACTTTGGGCTTTAGTGGACTTTCAGGCAGCTGCAGCTCCATGCCCAAACTGACTGACTTAGAAAATGAGTTTACAGCAGTAGTGACACTCACTTTGAGTCTTTTTTGCCTTCCATTTCTGTACCATACTTCCTCCCTTGATCTCATGGCACCAATGCCTCTAAAGCCCATGGCACTTCCAGCAGAGAGGCAGGTTAACACTTGTGTTTTCTACCATTTCCTGCAGGCATCCCCAGCTGCTCTAGCAAAAAGCGTTTTGGCTGAAGTTCCAAACCAAGTCGTGGACTATTACAATGGCAAAGGGATAAAACCCAAATGTATGTCAGAGTACGAGTCTTCCAGGACACTAGCTCCATGAACCTGCCTGCACTCTTTTACAAAATGAACAACCGAAAAACGCTACCGTCTACAACTGCTGTACTTAAAAATGAAACAAAAACAAACAAAAATAGCACGTTTTGGTGATTTTTAACTAAAATAACCTCTTTTTTGTTTGTTTCCTTTGCATGTGTAGCCTAAAGGCTTAAATCTGTGAAGCAGCTGTCTTGTTGAAAACTTTTTATGAGGAAAACAATCCAGACAAAACCAGTGAACTCTTTACATTACAGCATGTTCGCCTTGAAATAAAAGTTATCCGGTATCTGTTTTTTATACAGGTTTGTTGAAATTTTGCTAAATTTCTTATCTTTACACTGTAAAGCATTTTGAAATATTTATTGAGAGTCGAGAGCCAAAATGTCTTTGGTTTAATCTGCTACGAACCGAGAGATTTTTCCAAATGGCAGATGCATGAACTGTATTTTGCATGTTTCAAATAAAAACAACACAGTTTTGCAGTTGTCTTTATTTCTCTCTCTGCCACAAGGCTGCCTGCTTTCAACTGACGTATTCCTAGAGAAGGGTAATAAAGCGTTTCAAGGATAACTAGCCTGAAGCATGGGCATTTCTAATGTTGTAACATGGGCACCCGAACGTGCTCACTCAGTCTGTGGCCTGAATAGCAGTTCACACATCCGGCTGTTATAAAGGGTTCAGACCATAGCTGTAAAGAGATCTGGCTTGGAGGGCATGATCCATCGGGATTGCATGTCTTAAAATATGCCTATTTAATCCAAACAATCTGGCTGTCTTTTTGAGTGGGTTGTGTTTTGGCTACCCAAATTTATAAAACATAATGGTTATGAATTCTTATTTTGTTTCATTTCTACTGTTTCATCTCACACATAACACCCAACTTTGCATGACACGCTTTGTGACAGCCAGTGATTTGTAACTTCACGCGCACACACATGGCTTGTGTGTGAGAGAAAAAATGGCTTTGTACCAAAAGAGTATTCAAGCCACCTTCGTTTTAGCAAAAAGAGAGGACACACAGGAACAGATTGGCAGTGGGTTGATCTTTCCGTTGAAATATTTAGGTATATAACCGAAGCTATTAGATCATTTTTATTCTTCGTGTTTGAATTCTGGCTCCTTCATTTGCTAAAAGACGATAGTGAAAGATGTGATTAGTTAGAAGTTAAGGATAAAATTTGACTGATAATAATTGGTGGGGGATTGTCCGAAGAGCACAGCTTTGGACAAGTTGTGTTCCCACAACCTTCTTGTTGCTAGTTCCAGAAGAAGCTGTTTTGAGCCAGCGCTGAATAGTTTGGAAAATCTCACCTGTAAGCAAGGGGGGTTGGTTTAGAAATACGTATTTTCAAATGAGTTTGCAGTTAATGTAGAACTCCAGCTCCCTGATTCTCCTGTAGAGGTAACTTCCATGGAATCAGCTTTGATTGATGATTTTGTTCCATAAAATGAAGGCAATGGGATAGCTAAGATGCATGGGGCTGTCTCCCCAGTACACTCAGTTCTGCTCCATTTATGGATCCTGCAGTGCAATCATTCATGCTTGCTAGTAAAGATTCCTTCAGCTGGTCGGATTTTGAGCAGCAGCCAGTATTACTTGGTCACAGATATAAACTGTCTGAAGATGTCCTGACTGATAGATCTTCAAATCCACATTTCCATTTAATGGCTGACACTTCATTCAAGAGCTTAGCCCAGCAGGCTGCACATCTCCCCCTCTGTGGATGTATTTCAGCTGGAAGCTACTGAGATTTTCCCTTACATCTCATACACCACTCTGTCAACGTATCTTAATTCTTACGTACAACATCTCTAGTTTCTTATTCCCCTTTCCCCTCTTTTTCCTTTCATTCCCTGTTCTCAGAAGGAGCATTTTCTAGCTGTTAGAGCACAGGACTGAAAAATCATGGCTCCGTGTTCCTTTGCTTCTACGGTATCCTATTTTGCTATCTTGCCCAAGTTGTTTAACTTTTCCACACCTCAGATTCCTCATCCATAACATGCAGGTACCTGCCATGTATTCGTAAATACCTCACAGTGGTACTGGGGGACTTCATTATTTGTAAAGTGGTTTGAGATCCTCGAAGGCATGATGGTGCTCTTGCCACGTAAAGAATGTTACTTTACCCTGGGGCATGGATTTAGGGGTGTAAGGTACCGCTAAGGAGGGGTTAAGCCTTTTCTTTATTATTTGCCAGATTGAAGGAAAGTAAAAGCAAGCTTTCACCAAGAAAACTTAGGAATCAAATGCATTGTTTTTCTGGTACCTACGACCTTTGGCTAAGCTGATCTTGGAAGTGTTTATGGTTACATTAAATTGGGCAGTTAGAGCTCTTCATTAGCAGAGGCGTACTTCTATAACGTAGCATAACAAAAAAATGCAGAGATGAATAGGTTATTGTATACTGAGCTATATAAATCATCAGTCATTTTCATGCACGTAGGAGGTCTATATAAGTGTCTCAAGAATCACAGTTGCTGCAGAGCTTCCTGTTTACTTCACACAATTCATATGATAAATGTTGTCGGCTTAAAACCAAACCATTACCACTGGTAATATAGATCAGCAATTCCCTAGGAGCCCTCAAGGTATTGAAAAGACACCTCCATGATATTGAAAAATCAATTGGAAATCTCCTTCGATCTATACAGATCCCAGCACGTAAAACAAAACACGTAACAGTGTTGGGAGCTGGTGTAGGAGAGCACACCAAAGACAAAGGTAGCCATATGGTAAAGGCTGTCTAATAAGGCTCTGAATGTTATTTTCATTGCTCCAAGTTACTCAGTGGAATAAGACAGTATGGGCTTTGTGCAGGGTAATATCATTAAGTATATGAATATATCCTTGAAACGGCCTTTTTTTTTCTTCTGTTTTATCTACTTAGGGTTTCAGCGAGGCCATTCTGCCTTTAGGCTGAACTGCCATCAATTCGTCTTGTAGATTACTTTAATGCAAATTGAAGCTTCTACTGCCTTTTGATGGATCATTTTAAACCTCCAAAACTCCCTTAAAATAAATTATATCTTGCTCTTTTGAGGTAATTGATGATCTAAAATATCTTCTGTGCTGACTGCTATCCTGCATTCGTTTTTCCTGTCTCTCAAATCCAATTCAAAACCCCAAAGTCCCGCTATACTCAAAGATACTCATGATCCCTACTAGCCCCAAATACATCAATATCCATAATTCTCAAGCCAGATACTGGGCTGAGCTGTATTTTTAGTTCTGCAGGGGAAACTTAAGTCTACAGTAAATCTCAAAAAATGCATTAATACACTGCTAATTGCTCATTACCCTAAGATAAAACCTCCCATGTGAAGTTTTTGCCATGCTAAGCAGTATAGTGTTCTATAGCATTTGATGAAAGAGTCTACAGGTATAAAATTATAATAGTATTGCTTCAAAACATGTCTTTTCCTTTAGTCCCCAAATATCAGTGGTACACACTGATAGAGCTCAGAGGTCTACAATTTGACCTGTTAGAGACCTGCTAACTCCAGTGGAGAACAGTGGTCTAAGCCAAGGCTTGCTGCAGGTTGGGAGGTGATATTCCAACAAATACACGTGTGGAAGGCCCCAGTGCTGAGCAGACTTGTATGGGAGCTCTGCAACACTCAACAACATCCCTTGACTTTACCCACACACCAAATACTGTCATAGAACAGCATGTGGCTTAGTGAACCTTGTTACTGCAGTAAGATCTTTGCTGACGAGTTAAACAGAGCTACCTCCTGCAACATGGCTTCCTGGCTGCACAAACAGGAAGGACATGGCTTTACTCCCAGAAAGAATCTAATGGGATATTCAGACTGACCTTTCTCACTTGGGGTTATGGGTCTTGCACTCACACCTCCTATGTAAATTTAAACCTACATCCAGCCTTTCCAGAGTGAAAGAGGTACAAGACAAACTCCCTTTCCTCCTAAGTAGCATGGACGTTTCAGGCACAAAGCATTCACACACAGACATTCACAGTTTCTGAATGGGAAGGATGAGTTGCAGGACCCCTAGGGTAAGGTTACACTTCTCAGGCTGGTTTTCCCTTCATTTAGAGAATTGTGGCCATTTTGCCACAAGCAAAATACAATTTATAGCACCATGCATCCTCCTTCAGTCGTACGTCTTACTTGTAACTGCAGTCTTGGGTTGACGAGCTGCACTTTGCCAGAGGTCATCTCAGCAATTAGAGCTGTATGAGTGATAGTGGGGCCCGCTGCACGTTTGCTTGCGACACTCACTGCAAACCATCGGTTGGCTGCACTCACCCCCCCTCTTTTCTGTTTCTCCAGTTTCACTGCACCTCCAAACTGATCAGGTGAAAACTAGGTGACATCTCTCTTCTGAAGGCTACCAGTTCAGAAGCGGTGTGTCCATCTCACCCCTGCAGTCCTGAGGACTACCCAAGGCAGCAGATTGGAAGGGAAGATGATTGTTTTGTGATGGGCACTTGTTC
This sequence comes from Myiopsitta monachus, assembly GCA_017639245.1. NCBI lineage: Eukaryota > Metazoa > Chordata > Aves > Psittaciformes > Psittacidae > Myiopsitta > Myiopsitta monachus. Next base: position 5,334,348 of record CM029928.1, read on the forward strand.
TTCTGTTTTCTTCTCCCCAAAAAAGTGCTATTTACTTCTGCTGCGCAGAGAGCCTTTTACTGCTGTGTTCAGGAGGCACCTGAATTCTTGTCCCACTGATCAGAGCAGGGAGTTCGCAATCTGCATTCAGAGTTGCAGCTGTCTTGCTACACAGACTGACAGGAGTTCATCCCTCTTTAGCATTACGAAAAAGCTGCATGCGCCATTAAGAAAGGAGAAAAAATAGGCTGATATTGCCCCATTGTGTTGAAAGGAGAAAACAAAGTACAGCATTAAAACCTTTCTCTTCAAAATGTGTGCACCCCCATGTATGACTTACATGAAATCCCACCTCAGCTGTGCAGCATAGGTGAGAAAAGCATCATACTGTGGCAAGGAGCGTAGCCAGCATCCAGACAGCCCTCTTGTCTAGCTGGGAACATCCATCATAACTTGGCAAGTCACTTAATCTTGCTGTGTTCCTTGTTTCCACATCTTTAAAATGGGGATAAATGGCATTTTTCTACAGTAAGCAGCATTGTAAGACTGCCGCAGCGCTTAGAAATGGGGAGGTATCAGTTTAACATTTTTAGGTCGTTTCTTTCTCCTGGTATAGAAAGCCCTAATCAGAGCAGCAGCATCAGCTACTGATGGACTCCACTAGAAAACACATCCGCATGAAAGTTAGCAACATCCCTGTGCTGTTGCTGTTCTTGATGCCAGGGGGAGAATAAAAAGATGCAGTGGTCACTGTGCCAGCAGAGATGACTAACCAGCTCCAGAGAGGGAACAGCAGCGGGCCTGTGAACTTGAGAGAGGCATTTCTACACACACTATGTGTTCACTTGTTAGGAGGACAAGGACAAGGAGCGTGTGTAGTGTGTGCAAGCTGCTGGTAGTTCTCTGGGTCCCAGCCTTGAGTGTGAACGCCAAAATCCGACTCAGTTACCAGCTCTGAGGTGCTGCAGCCTCTTCCAGATGTGGTTAGCTGGCCACAAGCCTTGAGTGCATCCCATACACATGCACTGTGCCACGGGGAAGAAAACGGAGCGGCAGAGTAAAAGAGCAGCAGTGTCAGACTTCAGCTGACCACACTGAAGGTGTGCATCTTTAAAACAGATACTCCTCTTGACAGCAGGAGGCAATCTTGGGTTCGTACCCATTCACCGGCCTTCCTAGCGCTTGAAAGCCAGCTCGCAATGAGGGCAGAGAGCCGAGGCGCCAGCGCTGTGACAAGCCTGCACAGACACACTCTGCTTGCCCCACACGCTTTTACTTTACCGGTTCCAGTATTAAATATACAGTATTCAATGTTACCCCTCCATGGCCTCCCCACTCACGAGGAGAGCCTGAAGCCGGTAAGCGCTGCACCCTGCTGAGGTCTGACAAAGCGAAGACACTTCTGCCCAGGCATCTGCTTGACACCCGCGTGGAGAAGGAAGGTTCGGAATCCACACCGCCGCGTGCCCGACCAGTGCCTGCCCGCGATAAAGATCCCACAGTGCCGACACTGTCCCTTACTGACGCTGAATGCTGGATTTCAGTGGCTCGCATCCAGAACGGGGGCACGGCAGTGCCGGAGGGGTTGGGGGGAAAGGGTGCCCATGCCTATTTCTGCAGTCATGGTGTCTTCCCCCCACGTCCCACCGGCCGCGGGTGCCGCAGCCCTGACCCGCGGGTTCTGGGCTCGGAGCAGCCAGGCCCGGGTTAAACCGCCGAGGGGCAGGTGCCTTTGGTCCCTATGGGCCGGTCTGGGGAGCGGCGCGGGGTAAGGCCGCCGCCTCGCCACGTCTCTGGGTTGGATCGGGCGGGTTTGCGTTAACTCCCGAGCCCGCAGCAACCCCAGCGCCGGAGCCGGCTCCGGAACCTTCATCCCGGGCAGGGCGGAAGCTTTCCAGCGCCGGACCAGGCGGCGCCGGAAGCCGGCGCTCAGGGTCGGTGTCGGCATGGCGGGCTGGGCGCTGCTGGGCCGGCTCGGGGGCCGCCTGTGGGCGGCAGCGCCGGGGAGCCCGCTGCGGGCGGCCCCGCTCGGGGGCAGGTACCGGAGAGGAACGGGGAGGGCACCGGGGCTGCTGCGGGCGGCCCCGCTCGGGGGCAGGTACCGGAGAGGAACGGGGAGGGCACCGGGGCTGCTGCGGGCGGCCCCGCTCGGGGGCAGGATACCGGAGAGGAACGGGGAGGGCACCGGGGCTGCTGCGGGGGAAGAGGGCGGCGGAGGCCGGGAGAAGGGGCTCCGGGCTGAGGGGCTCCGCGGCGGCTCTCTTCCCCTCGGCGGCGGTCCCCGCCGCTGGAGAGGCCCCTGGGTGCAGCCTGTGGCAGGGCCCCGGTGCGCTGCTCGGGCGCTCGAGCCTCAGTCACATCCGCAGCCCGCTGTGGTGTTCGCCCTCCCATCTGTACCCGTAACATCCCAGCTTGGATGGAAGGACCCCGCAGGAGACTCTGTTGAAAGCTTTGCTAAAGCTGAAGTACACAACACCCACTGCTATGTCTTCATTCATGAATTTAGCTTTTATTTCTCATAGAAGTAGTGATTGTTTGATCTGTTGTTGCTTTCTCCCTTTTGGCATATTTCCAAATACTTTAAAAGTTAGATGAGAGTATGACAAAGAATTAGGTGTTGGGTGGGGGTCAGTTTGAGAGATGGTGGTTGAATAGCGTGCTAGTGTAATTTGGGTCTTCATGACTGTGTACTGTACTACGTTATGATACGTAATGTATGATATGTAGTACATTATGAATGTATGTGTTGCAAGACATTATTTGGACTGATAAGACACTTGACACTTTTTTCCACCACTGGAAAGGGGGCAGCTGGGCCTTATAGTCAGGCACATTGACAGTGCAACATGGTGGCATGAGCATCTTTCTGAAGAGAACGTGGAGTTCCTCAGGAAGTCAGCTGAGGAGGAATACAAAGCTCAGACAGCCAGCAAGCTGTGCCCTCTGAAAGACGAGCCGTGGCCAGTGAACGAGTGGAAACCAGGTGAGAAAGTATCCCTTCTAAAAGACCATACTCATGCTGAAATGGTTGTTGTGTTGTTGCATTCAGTAACATCAGGATTGTGTCTTGTATTCGCCTTTTTGCTTTTACCTCAGTCATCCAATGCATCTCCTAGTGAATAAGTAAGTGTAATATAGCAGTTCTCTAAAATGCCTTAAGGACCTTGTAAGAACTTCACTTATAGCCGAAAGTCAGCACTTGGCCGGTCCCATCACTGCACAATAATAAACTAAGAATTCATCAAAAGAGATTGTCTAGAATATGAAGTACAGGAAGCTGAAAATGTTCCTGTAAATAGTTGCTGGACTCTGAAGATGTAGTATATAGTACATCCCACTTCTGTTCAGTGTTCCCGAAGTCTGACAGACTGGAACACAATAGAAAGTTTCTGAGCCTTCGGAAGGGTCACATCCTTGGACACCAAACAACCGCCCGGCAGTCTGTGGATCCACAAGGAGATCCTCAGGTGTGACAGAGGAAACTGGAACAAACTGCATTTTTTCAAACTTTAAAACATTTGTTTTTCATCTCGTGTTCTGTTTTTCGTGCCCCAGACTGTCAGAAGCCGGACTTGACACGTTGCCTTTGCTGTACTTACAGTGACAAAATACGCAAAGGTTGGCATGGGAGGAACCTCCTACAGTAAACTTGTCAATAGTTTGGCTCTAATATTGTATTTTCCAGACGTGTTCCTCCCCCTCTCCTCCCCAAATTAGTCTGAAGCATTGCTTGTTCTTATCTTAATGGGGAACTAGTCTTCATGTTCTGTCAAACACAGCTGGAACAGATAGAACTTTACTGTGAGTGGGATTAAAATCAATGAGCAGGTTATTCTAAGCCTACTCAAAGGGAGTCAGCAATGTTTTCTCTCCTTCAGCTCCTTAGGAAGGATGGAAAGTTAATGGGATTTTGCAGGTTATGAGATGGGCTCTTTCAAATATTAAGTGTGCATTCGTGTTCTGTTCTGATCTACAGATTCCATCAGAGTTGGTGTTATTGCAGTAAAACTGGGAATGATGCCATTATGGACCAAGTCAGGAAAAAAACATGCTGTCACGCTACTTAAGGTGAAATAAATAATAATGGATTTCATCTCCTACGCTGTATTTGGATCCTTAACCTAAAGTCTCAGGCAAAAGTGAGATTTATCACTTGTACAGAGTAGGAAATCCCTGAAGAAAGGGAAGATCTCTTTCAACTCTGCGTACATGTACACCATGCCTATTCTGTTTATATCTCAACACCAGTCTGCCTTCTGCCTCAGCTATTCAAGTGCTGCAGAACTATGCGCAGTATTACCCAGGTGAGGGAAGATGGGATGCAACATAAAGCTAGCATTAACTACCCCACTTCAACTTGGGTTATTTTATTTTGCCACCTTCAGGCACTTTGGGATTAGTTTCACCTTGGTTTCTGAGCCCTTATAGCCCTGAAGCTGCTGCTTCATATTCTGTGGCAGCTGCTACTGTGTTGAAGCTGTTGCTGCCGTAAAATGAACCACGGCTCTGAAGGACGTCAGATTTACAAGGCAAAGAAGCAGGAGTCGAAAATGTGGGTTTTTTACTGTATGCATTGTATGGATGCAGTAAGGGGTTTGCAGATCTTGAAGGCAAAAGTTTATTTGGTTTCTAGAGCATTTATAAACATATACTTTGCATTATACTCATAGGGGGGTTTTGTAAGATAAGCCTTTAATTGATTGGTAAAAGAATGCCTGTGGTGAAAAAGTATGCTTCCCTGCCTGTAGGCTGCATCTCCTGTTATATAGATACAAATGAAAACAGAGACTGACTTAGTTTCACTTGGTTTGATAATCTCTTACTATGTTTTCGAAGCATACACATCTGCTTATACTCAATAAATACTGTTTTTCCTTAGGTGCAAGATTGTCATGTTTTAAGATACATTTCAAAAGAAGAGTCAGGTAAAAAAACATCTCAGCTGATTGTTGGAGGCAAAAACGCATCTCCTTTTTCTGTAAGTGAACCACTTTGGGTGTCTTTGTTAGAATAGTTGTTTCTGTTGTGACTGCAGTACAGAAATGGCATAGGTGTATTTCTCTAAAAGATTACGTGGCAGACATGCATGCTTTGGAATTGGGCGTCTGTCACCTTCAGCCTTGCTTATTTCCTTAATGTCAATTCTTGGGTAAGAGTATAGCAAGAAGAACTTCCTGAAAGTTTGGCTCTTGATTGTCTAGGAAGGCTGTAGGTGTAGGAAGGTTGCTTTGGTGTGGTGAAAGGGTCTGAAGGGCCATTAGCAGTGTAGGAACACGTGTGTTCGCTGTGTCTGTGGCAAAGCAATATGAGACAAGAACTGCAAGGTACCTGCTTTGGTGGCCTGTTGTCAACTTCTCCAGCTTCATGGGTTGTTTAGGAGACTTTGTTCTCTAGCTTACTTTTCTTTCAACAGGTCTGTTGAGATTGTTTAATTTGCATATAGCTTTACTGATGAATAGTTTAAGACTTACATTTTCAGGATGATACCTTCATGATTATGGCTCATCAGCAGTGGTATCAAAACCACTCACTTGTTCAGACACCGCAATTGCCTGATGTGGAATTCCCAGACACTTTCAGGGGTTAAGGTTGTCTAGCAGAGCTGTCGTTCCTGAGGAGGAAAATTAAATTATAGATCAAGGCAGGAACAAAGCTTTCCCTCAAAGGATTGCACTTTCTGTGTTCCCTTATTTCTATAAAATACCACTTTTCACTTCCGGCAGTATCCTGACGCTGATTTGTTTGATCTAGCAAGTGAAAAATAGGAATCATATCTTGGTGATTGTGGCTTTTTCAGGACATGGTGTTTCCCTTTTTCAAAGTGTTGTCCCAGAACCTCGAAATAAATCTGTTCCTTGCTTTTGCTTTAGTGGAGGTGAGGAAGAAGGAGCTTTTTTCATCTGATAAATCTGTTGGCTTTTACAGTATATTCTGATTTTGAGCAGGCTTATATTTTAAGATATCTTCTATTCAGTGGGTTTATGCCACGTTTCACCGTCACTGCTCGTACTTTTCAGGTTTCTAGCCTCACTATAGTCCATTTCCGCTTTCCAAGTGTGACATTTTTCCTGGAGAAGTGACAGCTGAGTTTCTTCTTTCCTCTTACCTTGGTTTAAGACGTGCAAGAATCATGTGAATAATAGTTTTCAAGTTATATCTTGCACATTGGATGCCTCACAGCTGATCTTTTCATAAAGACATTGTTAGCAGTGTTTCAATATGTTGTCAGAGTGAAAATGTGCAGGAAGCAAGGAGCTATATAGAAAATTTCTATTTACACAGCTCGCATAAACTAAGAAAGTTCTTCAAAGCCAAACTGCCTAAAAGTCAAATCAAGGATATTTTAACAGTTTGAATTAAGTTAAAGACGCTCTTGGACATAACTTTTCCCAAGTTAGCTGCTATTGATTTGGTTGAGCTTAGACTCATTTTAATAAAGAAATTAATTAAATAGCCTTAGATCCATCAGTGGTGAAGACCTGGCCTGAGGCTGAGCTCTGTATTATTATTGTTGTTGTTATTATTATTATTATTATTATTATTCTTATCACTGTATAAACTAGGTACATTGTAAGAAAGAATTTGGCATGCCAGTTTTACTTGTTAAGGTACTAACAAATTATTGCTTTCTGTGGTTTAGCTGCAGGTTTGAATCATTGCTCTCCTATCTTTATATGTCTTTTTATGTGGTTTTTTTCTCTCTGAAGTGTCTGAAAGTGAGAATGGAAATGAAGCTGAATGATACTGTATTGTAGGAGCATAAGCAGCTTAGCTTCTGTTAATTCCTTATCGGAACATCTGTCTTCCTGAGCTTCCTCACAGTTACTGATTTTTGATGAATTCAATGTAATGATTCCCTCAGTAATTTTACTAACAAAGAGTTTCATGCATTTCTTCTGAGTGTCAATCTGCTTAAAAACTTATAAAGGGGTATTGCATTTTTAGCAAGATTCTTTTTCCCTTTTTAGCTTGCTGGATGTCAGCTATTAAAAGTGAACTGATATTTCAGGCTATTAAAAGTGAACAGATTTTTCATGGTTTTTAAATGCAATTCTGTCAGTGGCCTAACAATTATTTTTGTCAAAAATATTTGATATGCTTCCTTTAAGTGAGGGCGTATCCATCATTTTCCTGTAATACGGGGAGATATTGTTGGTATTTTTAAGAATCAGAACATTTGAGAATACACTCAGTGTTCTCCTCTTCAGTGCTGCTTTTTAGGAAGGCTTTGTATAGACTGCAGTGTTTTGTATGTAGAAAGTCCATCTCTCTGACTTGACCGTTTGAAGATAACTTGTTGTTGAAGTAAAAACAGTGCAAGGCTGTAGTAGGACTCTTGAGATGTGATTTCTACCTTTCACTGTGCTTTTCCTCAACTGTGGTAGCTCTTTCCTGACACCTGTACTGAGCACAGAGCTCCCCTTGCTGTCAGCTAAGGCAGCAGTTCTACATAGCTGTCGAAGTAAAGGCTTGATGTGCAGGCAGTTAGTAGAAAGGGGATTCATTTCTTTTTCATTCTTACATATAGTATTGCAGTTTAATACAGTTCTCCTCCATTGATGCCTCAGATTTTTGTGGTCTTAGGGGAGGTGTATTTAGTTGATGACTTTTCGTTTTAAAAAGGTATTTGAAGTGCTTCGTGCTATGAACTCAAGTTAACGAGTCAGTGAACAGAATCTTTTCACTCTCAATGACTTTGTGTCCACGCTGTTCTCAAGTAAGGACAGCTTCATGAAGTTAGAATTTCTGCTTTGTGTCTAAGGCAGAGATCACCATCATCTTGCACCCCTCTTCTTCACAAAACTGCCTCTGTTCTCCTAGCGCTTTTTAACAGATTTTTAAAACCAAAAGGAAGAGCAGCATGCAGTATTCAAAATAAACCATTTTAAAGTTATTAACAGTGCTTTGTCCGAACATACACACGATTATTCCCAAGAGAGAGAAAGCTGCACACAGCTGCCGAGAAGGGAGCCTCACAGATGTGGCTCTCCGAGTGTGGCAGGCCTGTCAGGTGCTTAAATTGCTTTCTAGAGCAATTCATGCGATGAAAAATGAGCTGCGTTGTTTTCCTGTGGCCATAGTTTTCCTGCATCACTGTTTGCATTACTTGGCATCGTCTCAGTGGTCAGCTGTGCTGTGAGTTGTCGTGTTAAAAAGAGCTGAGGACAGTTTTAAGCACTTTTACCTTTGTCAGACTCCTCTAACAGGAAGAGCTCCCCATCAGTAAGTCAGCAGTAGTTTGGCGCTGAGTCTGTTTTGCGTATCTTAAAAATACATGAATCAGAAACACGTTCTTCAGTTTTTCTGTCAAGAGTCTGTTCTGTGGAAAGTGAACCATTTCTAGAAGTTTCTCCAAGAGCAGGCTTTATTTCTGTGGTTTCGTTAGTTAAATCCAGTAAGTTAGATCTATGGTGGCGTGGAACTGAAGTCTTTAGGAGCTTTGAAAAAGAGAAAATGCTTTTAAATTACTGCAGAACTCCTGGAAAGTCATGACAAAGCAGTAATGTGTTACGTGTGTTCTAAATGATTGGTTTCCCTTTTCTGATCTTAGAAATCTTCATGTATCTCTCGTTTATATGAGGTAGCTGTAGGATAATTAGTTGACAGAAATCCATGGGTATTTTAAGATCACTTATTCTTTATGGCTGCTCCTTCCTGCAGAAATCAGAGGCTGCAATGGAAATTTTTAAAGAAGCTGGAGTACCACGGAAGCAGAAAATATCAGTATTTAATGTAACAGATGATGCCCTCATTAAACCAGGTAATCTTTTTGAACTCCTAATATTATATCCACAGTGATTTACCGTCTGCTGCTGGTAGACCTTAAACCAAGTTCTGATTTTGCTGAAATCCTTATTTCTTTGTCACTCAGCAAACAAACTTTTTTCTTAGGGAAAACTGAAAAAAGGGCTTTACTTTTCAGGTGATGAGGAGTAAGATTTTTCCTAGTTTTTCCTTTCTTCTGGGTATTACGTTTCCATGGATTAGAAAATAAGTCTGATCCAAACTGGTCAATATGAGCATCGAGTTAAGAAATAAGTGTCTGTAACCTTGACTGACTTGTTGGGATAAATATGAATACATTTACAGGAAGTTTTCTTGATTTTCCTTATGAGGGGGGCGCTGAGAATTTTGTGGCAATGTTTCTCAGGAGCCTAAAACAGCAGTTTGAGGTTTGTTCCTTGTGCCTTCACAAGCAAGACTTAGGGCTGTCATATATGGCGTTTTTCTGACAGCTTGCCAAGTAAAACACATTAAAACACCTTGCAACAAACGTTCTCACTGCAAATGAGTATTAGAAGTTTGGAGATTTACTGAAAAGTTTTGTGTTCGTAAGGTTTTATTAGCGGGTGTGTTTAGGTTGCTTTCATCTTGTGCTTTTTGAAAATTACAGGTGGTTTTCCAACAGCTGTGTATGGTAGGAGATTCTCATGTATTACCTCTTTATTTGCCATAGGGAAATACGGTTTCCTGTGGTTCCCCTAAGGGAAGTTTTCTTCAAAGACCTTTTCAAGATAGTGCTGTATCTGATAGAAACCAAATCTGACATGAATCGAAATTCTGGACTGATACATGGAAGGAAACCCTTGGGATAAAGCAGAATTCCAAGTTTTCAATAAACTGATCTTGCAGTGTCTGTATTTTGTACATAACAATGTTCATATATGTGATTTTCTGTCAGTTGACAGGCATCTTACCCCAGCTGTGAATGGGTCATATAAATAGAACATGAAACTAGATGAGGATTTTTATGCTTGAGAGTCAGGAGCGGTTTACATCATTTCAGTTTGTGTTCATGCAGATTTGCAAGCAGCACGACAATGGGTAGTGAACATGAAGAAATTAAAATGACTGGTTTTAGTTGACTTAAAACAGGCTAGAAACTGTTAAAGATGCAGCTGCACGGATCTCCAGGTTAAAGTTCATGAAATATAATGAAATATGTTATCAATCCTGGATGGGGTTTTTTTAAGCGGCTAATGAAAGAATAATGCACTTGGATGAAAGAAAAACTGCTGAAGACAAATCTCTAATTAAAATTGAAACATTGATACTGCAGGCACTTAGGGGAATGAATGGAATTGCAGTCACTGACCTGCTGTAGCACTAGTTCTTCTAAAGGTTAGTGTGTAGGTAATTCCCTAGTGGATGAAGCTGTACTTCTGCCGCGCTCTCAACACCTCATAAAGTGCTAGTAGTTGTAAGTGGCCCGTTTCTGTTTTCTTGCCAAGTTCAGTTTATTTGGAGTCTTAACTAATTAAGCATTTGGGGCTTTGTCTCGATCGGTCTAAAGTGCAGTATATGAGTAAAGCCCCAACCCTTCCTTCCTACCCATCTGAAGTTGGGCTAGGAGCTGAGAAGCATGGTTAAGTAGTGACTACAAAGCATCTGGTTTAGTCAGGTTTATAAAGAGGAACAAATAATATGTGAATAAAAACAAAGTTCTCTTTCCTCTCCCGGGACTGTAGTTGTCCTGGATGGTAGTGACTGGGTAGTGGCTTGAGGATTTCAGCATTTGGTTGTACATGATCTCTCCTCTTCTTTTGAAGGTACTCCTTTGTATGCCGCTCACTTCCGCCCAGGGCAGTTCGTGGATGTTACTGCAAAAACGTAGGTTCCTTATGATTTTACCTGTACAGTTCATCTTTCAAATAGACTGGTTGAATGCTTTTTCCTCCCCCTACTTTGGCTTGAACTCATGGCTCACAAAAGCTGAAATACAGTTGCAAGGGTAGAGTCAGGAAACAGAAGTTCCATTCAATCACTGGGTCAGAAATATCAAATTCTCTTTCTCTGCTGAGGCTCACTTCTGAACATGGTAGGTAAACAAATAATGCTGTAAGGGCTGTGGTTCTGCATGTGCTGTCTGGTGCACATACACAATTAGCATGGAAGGGCTTGACAAACAGCTGGGAAAGAGGTCCTCAAGGTTAGCATGGGCGAAAAGGTCTATAAGGCAGCATGTGTGGGGATGCTGAAGTGGGGAATAAATGCTGAAAGACCTCAGTTCCCAGAAAGGCTGCTTAATTTTGATTTGGTGAAGAGATGCAAAAGAGGCATCGTGTGGACCAAAAGAAAAGCAGGAAGATAGTTGAATGCATTTAACAGGACAACAGAGCTGTCAAATTCCTGGTTTTGTTTTCTCTCATTTTCCAGCTCATCTCCTTGCCAGCAATGGCTAATGGTCTTTAGCGTAGGAGGAATGATTTCCTCTCAGGCCAATGCAAATGCCAAATTAGAGCGCAAGCTGGTAAAGGGTGTCAAAGGGAAAACTGTTGTCTTGCAGCAAAGACTAGTTATGCCTCTTCTATTATGTCCATGATTTCCACTGCCCAGAACTCCTGTCTCTATTTCAGTGAAGTGTATTTTTACTGTGTTGTGTTACATAGATAATGTTTTCCATTTGATGCTGTATTTTTTGTGTAATGGAGATAGTACCCAACTGGCCTTGTTGAAATATCGTCCATAGTAATTGTCTCCCATGTGAGTAATACGTACAAATGTCTACTATTATTCATAGGGCTTTGTGTATATGGGGAAACCAACCACGTCAGTGTAGCCAAGTAGTTGGTTCTAATACAGCTACACCTATGAGGGCAGCCTCTTGAGGAAAGGAAGCAGAGGCGTTGACTGGAATTAGTATTTTTCTATGTCAAACTTCCTCATGTAATAATTAAATCTGGTATATTATTCATTCTTCTTCTAAATTGCATTCAGTGAGCAGCCTATATGAGACAATAGCTTGTTTGCAAAGCAAAGCACTATGTCATTAGGAATACAGCCATTCCATGTAAATTGAATGTCATGCTTTGTTAATGAGGAAAAGCTTTGTTTTTCTAGAAGCATTTCAAGAACTAGTGTTGTGGGTAGCCTTAGCCTGGGTGAGGCTTAAACCTCAACAACTAGGAAAGGGGGTTTTCAGCAGTGTAAAAGATACTGGTAAGCAGCCACAGGGTACTTGTATTTTGCTATATGCATTTGAAAATACTAGCAACCTAAAAATAGACAGGGCTCTTGGGAGTGTTCAGTGAATCCATCCTGTCTTGTAATTGGGTATCTCTAATCTGTTTTCTCTAGACATTTATATGATCCCATTTGAGAAATTAGCTTTTTGTTTATGCTGCTGATTTTGGTATCGTATTACATGTTGTCCTACTATACAGGTGAAGGAGAAGCATTCTATAGCTAAAGAGAAAGATACCATTTTGCATGCTTCCTTCTGCCAAAATGTAAAGCAAAAATACTCTCCTTAAATATGAGCAGGCTTTTCTCAATTATTGTGGCTTCAACAAAATACTTGCACTACATTTCAGAAGTCTTGGTTCGCATCTTGTTTTGGTACTGAAGTGTAGGGTGGTTATTTATTATGACTGTCTGCTTTTAAACTTCCCTTGCAGAAGTTTTGGCCCAAGTCTTTTGAAGTGCTTTGATTTATTTATACCTGCGTGAAGAAAAGCACTTTCACAAAACCAGGAAGGCTAAAGATGTAAGCAGTTTGGTTTTATTTGAAATCTCATAACTTGTTCAGCACAATGAGAGTAGCTTTTAGAGCACTGACAGGAGGTGCGTCTGCATGCTGTTCGTCTTCGTTAGTGCTGGGGTTTTTTCCTTAGCACTCACTTTCAGCAGTTTAAAAGCTCGGTCCTTATGTTGTATAGCAGCCTGTAATTGCAAGGCTTTTCCATGGTGCTCAGAGATCTGTTTCAAAGTTGTGGAAAGGCTTGGTGCCTTTTTTGGGACAGCGGTGAACTTCAGAATTCCTGTGGCCTGATGATCTTGCTTAGCCCTGATATGCTTTGGGCACTGTTCAGAAACACTTCTCTCACAGGCTGTGCTTCTGTGACCTCTCTAAGCTGGCATAGTAGAGGCTGCTGCCCAAAGGGGAGGTGGTGCTTGCTCCCACAGAGTTCCCATCCACCTTCTATCGCAGGTACTGGCATCCTGATTTGCATGAGGACCAGTGTGAGTTATCCAGTGTTCTTCACTGGGTTAGTTTTCAGCTGGATCAGTTGCATGCCCTGGCTTGCTAATCGGCCGAAGTGAACTTCTGCACCAGTAGACAGATGGCCAAGCTGTGGGGATGGGGAAAGGTGGGACCATGCCTTACAGCAGCAGCCCAGCAGGGTATGGAGATGGAGTTATGTTATACCTCCTTTTCCTGCCACAGCACAGCCAGTTTCAAGAACATTTCAGGACCTCAGAAATTTTGTCACTACAAAGAAAAAGCCAACAATAGTTTTGTTTGAAATGTGCCAGAATTAAGTGGTGATTCTGGTGGGTTTATGGCTCATTTAAGCTTTGGTTAACAGTGTAAACTGAGCCTGAAAGTATGCTCTGCAGTTGTCTGAAGTTATTTGGCTAAGTAGTTGGAATCCTTTTGCTCTACAGCATCTGAATAATTGTCTTTTAAATTAGCCAGGCTTGAAGAGTTAGCAGCACGCTAAATTGTTGCTTAATTAGAGTTCTTTATTCCAGTAGCTTCCTAAATGAAAGTTGTCGTCTCAGGTACTGGCATTTTACTTGTATCAAACCTGGAAAATGAGGTTTTATACAAAATTAGGTGCTTGACCTGAACAGCTGCTTTCTTGCAGGTCAGATTAGAACGACTGTGTGTAATTAAACTCTATTTTTAATTCTAGAGAAAGATTCTTTTCCTTTCATTTAACATTTGTGTGTCTTAGTTTGGTGTATCATCATTGCTGCCTGTGGCTCCTTCCTGGGACTCAGGTAATCATGCTTCAGTGAAGCTAAGTAAAACAAGTGAGTAAATTCTATGTAGTGAAGAACAATGGCATTATACATGTCAAGTCTAATAAAGATAGGCCTCGTGCATGTGGGTTTTTTTCAGATATGGTGTTTAATGTTACCGTAGCCAGAACAAAAATACATAGTCCTTAATTCAAGCCAGGACAGCAGGCAGAAGATGTTTTAGCAAGAACTTGAAAGTGTAAGCAGGATGATAAACATTCTACTTCAGTACACTTCAGTGTATTAATTGTGATATTAACTGTGTTTAATATCCGGTTATGGATTAAGATCCCACTTTGACAAACCTTCATGGTTTCTGAAAACGCCAGAGGTTGGCAGTGCTATGGCTGAAAGCACAAGTATTTTTCAAACCTTTTTTTTTACAACTACCCTATTCATTACTGAAATCTTTTAATGTAAGCTGATGCATGAGAAATTGCTTAACAGAGCGTTGCATCCATTAGACTTCTGTGTTGTGTTCCTGAATCTGGGCAACCCATGTCCTCCCTCCCACAGAAGCCTTTAGCTCCCTTGCACAGCCCTGTCCCTCTCCATATCCCCGTGTTGCACCACCATCTGTTGGCCTGGAAGGACTGTCTTGCTGATGGCAACCATATGCATGAATTGCCGCCTGGCAAGCCAAATGAGTGTATTGCTGCTTTAATTGTGATTTAGCATTTCCTTAGTTGTAGGAAAGGAGCAAAAATATTCCGGGCTTTTTTGCCAGTAATTTTTATTTTAAACAATTACATGTCTTCTGTGTCAAATTTAACTGGAATTGACCACTGGGTTCTGAGCAGGAAAGGGGAAACCCAAGAGACAGACACCGTTGTTGTACAAGTCTTGTTTTCTTATGTTTCTGTGGCTTTAGAGAGTCTTTCTGTGGCTTTAGAGAGTCTTTCCTTTTTGTGGCTGGTTTGACTGTATTTTGACTTGCTCTGGGCAAGTAGGTAAGCAGTCAGAGGAGAATTCTTCAAGTGGAAGAGGAAAGAATGCAGGTTTTGTGAATGTTGCTGTTTTCCACATCTGTGTATTTATTCCAGTTTTTAATGGTAACGCTTTTCCGATCAGGGGACTAAGTAAAATGTAGCCTCTATACACAATGCTCTAGTGCATGCTCATATCCAGTTTTATTTTCCTGTGTTTGGCCAGGAGGTCCTAATGCATTAACTAATAGGACTAGGACACTTGCAAAGAGCATGAGCAGAGAAAGGATTTCTAGAAATTGGAGGAAAAGGATCATCTTGTGAAACTAATAAAATAATCAGTACAGCCATAAGCCCTGGGGACTGACTTTTCCTTTTGGAACAGGATAATGCCGGTTTAAGCGCACACTTTAATCGGCTTTTCTTTTGTGCAGTAGTGGGGCAATTTTTCCCCTTGAATCTGTCACTGCAGTAAGCTGGAAGCTCCGAAGCCAGTCGTACTGTCATGTGCCTCAGTGATTAAGGAATGGGCTCTGAAAATCTGCTGCGTTTGTTGTTGTGGTTTAGAACTTATTTTTCAGATGGGTACAGATCATTAGAGCTAAATATTTTCACACAAAACTGTTTTCAAGAGGTTAGTGTATTACAGTGTGGGAAAGAAATGTTCCTTGGTTTATTTTTATGCTAGTCTAAGCAGCCATTGCTTTCCTACCTTGATGCTTAGGGTCTGTTACTAAGTTTTGGTGCGTGTTATTGAACAGTTGCTTTTTATTCAGGTGTTTCGGTTGGGGTTTTGCTTGTTTGCTCTGGTGTTCACTTGGTGAAAGCTTCATTACAGTAGTACGTATTAAGGACTGTCACAGCAAGGAGCACGTTATGTTAGACTTTTTGCCTATTTGACTGTCTTCTAGCGCTTCTTATTCTGTAAAGCAGCTTTTAATTATTGCACTAGAACATGTTTATGGTATAAAATACAGATTTATTTAATATATTCCTTCTCTCTTCTGGGCTTTGCAAAGGTAAAAAGATCATGAGCCTGGCTGAAATGAATGCTATTGCTGGAAACCTGAAGTCTGACTAACTCAGGTTTGTTTCTTCATGATTTTTCTTTGCAGAATCGGTAAAGGATTTCAAGGTGTCATGAAAAGATGGGGATTTAAAGGTCAGCCTGCAAGCCACGGCCAGACAAAAACTCACAGACGTCCTGGAGCAGTATCTACCAATGTGAGGATTCTTATTTCCTGTTCCAACATTCTTCAGTGTTTTTAGAAGTGCTTACAAAAAACGAACAGTTTCACAATAGTTAGCTGTTACCATCTACTGTCTGGTAGCAGAGGATCCCAGCTCTTTCAAAGGAAGTACAGGAACCTGTATAATGAGCAAGTGCAGATAGCTATTCTCTTACGCTTTGATTTACGAGCATTCTGTATTGCTGGTAAGCGAGCAAAACATATTTTTAACTGAGCAGATTGTGGTATTTTGTAGTATAGCTGAGAGAAATAGTCTTAATGATTCAAAGAGTGTTCTTAGAATCTTTTATCACAGCATTTATAGACAGGCAAGGATTTAAATGTTACTTAATACTGAAGATACGGTACTATTCTTTGAACCTCAAAGATTGCTTTTGTCACCTTGCCTGGCTTGTGTAGCTGCTTAATGAACTCTTAGATTACCAAAATAGTTTGTTGTTTTCTAAGTATTTTTTAAGTAGAGTACAAAGTAACATTTTCAGGTTCGAAACTATAAATAATACTAATTTAAAAGCTCTTTGGAACAGATTCATTGAAAACTTTATCCCTTTAAAAGCTGCACAATATTTAGGCTGAACTAAGAGGGATTTTTTGCAAACTGGCTTTGTTATACAGTATTAAGACGAACTGAGTCACAGTACTGAGCTTGAAATGTGTACTTTTCTTAGAGAAATTAACATAAAAATTAAACAAATATTATTAATAATGCTCAAGAGAGCTAGTAAAAGCAAAAGGGCACCAGAAAATGAAGTTAGAGTAACTGAGACTGTGAAAGCATAAACTACTGATTTATAGTCCTTCATTTCTGCTGGAAAATGAATTCTGTACCTTGGCACTGTTATCTCTGAAGACTGAAGAATGTAAGTATTTGAACATACAGCGCTTTTTGGTTTAGCAGATGGTGCTCATTCTTACCCTTCTGTACTTTTCTTTAAATTAAACTTTCCTAAGCAGTGATGCTGGATGTATTTTCACTAAGTGTCTCAAATTGGCAATAGGTATGATGGATGAAGAGGAAACAAGGTGAAGGAGTACAACAGGGAAAAACAACGCCTCCATTTTTGTTTTCCAGTGTAGTGTTGACCACCTCAGATGTTGTTGTAATCCTGAATTCGCCAGTACAGAATCCTGTCCCTAGAACTTTATTGCAGCCGGTTTCCTGAAGTCATTATTTTTACACGTTAAAAAAAACCCACAAAAAAGCAACACACAAAAAAGAAAACCAAAACCCATTATTAATTAATAACAGAGTGGTGCAGGAAACTGAAACAAATCCCTCAATAATAGTGTGGAGGTTACTGCACTTATTCTTGCCTTTGCTTTTCCACCTTTGTTTACTGAGTTATACCCAGCCAAAAAAAAAGGATACAGAAACTGAGCAACAGGAAGGAATGTAATTGAAAATCCTGTTCTCAAAAATACATGCTTTTAAAAAAAATATGGTTTACATCAGTAGCAAATTGATAGAATCACAGAGTGAAACAGGTTGGAAAAGACCTTCAAGCTCGTCCAGTCCAACCGTTCCCAGCACTGCCAAGGCCACCACTAACCCATGGCACTGAGGGCCTCGTCTCCACATCTGTGTGAAGCACTTGCAGGGACAGTGACTGCAGCCCTGCCCTGGGCAGCAGTTCCAATGCCTGAGCACCCTCTGGGGAAGGAATTGTTCCTCAGCTCCATCTAAACCTCCCCTGGTGCAGCTCGAGGCCGTTTCCTCTTGTCCTGTCCCTTGTTCCTTGGGAGCAGAGACCGAACCCCACCTCACTACAACCTCCTGTCAGGCAGCTGTAGGGAGCAATCAGGTCCCCCTTTATCATGGGTTGAGGGGGGGGAAGCTGCAGTATTGTCTTCATTTTGGCAGCCTCTGAGGGCAGGACTGCTCTGAAGCTCTGTTGGTAGCATCCACAAGTAGTTTAAGCAAATTTCTATTTACTACAATCTGTGCTATAGGTGAGTGTCTTGTGTTGACTTTGCTGTGAATCTATACACAATAAGTATTAAGCAAAGCTAGAATTCCTTTGTTGATACAACAGTATTTATAGCAATTTTATGATTAAGGTGAAGTATTTCAGACAACATATAGAGTAATATCTAACCTCCAGCAGGAGGTATTTAAAATGCTGGTCAATAGTAGGACATTTTCAATAGTACATATTTTCAGCACTGGAAACACCAGTAGATTTTATTTGGTGCTTCTCTTTTGAGTTTTAAAGCATGCATCTTGCCGTTACATTATTATTTTGTGGTGGTGTTTTTATTTAGAAAGCTGCCAAAGTTTACCGTGGAAAGAAAATGCCTGGGAAAATGGGTAACATCTATAGGACATCTTTGGGATTAAAGGTGAGTTCTGAGTATACTAGAATGTGTATAACCTGGTTGCGTTGCTAAGCAATGGACTCAGCCATGTAGCCTTGTGTTGGTGTAGTGCCTGTTCCTGTCAGAATCCAGACAGGAGCATCTTGAACTAAGCAAGATGGAAAGACAGGAGCAGCAAATGTGTGCTCCTATCTTCTTGTTGGTTACAAGTAAGTTATCTGAACTCCCTTTGCACATAGGTACCCTGAGAACTGGGATTTCAGGTGGTACCTCCAAACCTGTTGTGTTGTTTTTCTCTGTATCCCTTGACTTCTGCTTTTCAAGTGAGAAAACAATCAGGCTTTTGGTGACTTACAGTTACTGTTTTCATGCCTGTTCCGCTTGTTCATTCCCAGCCCAAGTCTGAGTTGTTTGAAGTCCTAACTTTTTCATGGTGCTCACTTTCAGTCTGTCCAGATTCTGATGTGTACATTGCTGCAGCAGTTCCTGGGCTTTTACAGCTACTATTCTCTGTCTCTGAAGGCAACCTCTGTAGTTTGCACAAAAAGCATGGTAGCCTCTAGTTTACTAAGAAATGTTCTGCTGTTGCTGTTACAGGGAAAACGTAGGTGCTTGGTTGCTATTAAGCTGAACAAATTGCTGCTTGGCCAAATACAGCCTGATCACAAGCCCTTGAATAGGCTCCTGCATTAGAAAGCTGTGCACTCAGAGTAGCATCTGACTGAATTCTGTACCAAGTTTAGGCCTGTACAGAATATTCCTCTTGCCCACACTACCACCTCCAGTTAATCAGTTTATGCTTTGCAGGACTATTGTTCATAAAACTGAGAATATCAGAAACAAGTAAGCTCAATGCCTGCTTTTTTTTTCTCCTAGGTGTGGAGGATCAACACCAGACATGACATTATTTATGTAAATGGGTCCGTTCCAGGTCACACGAATTGTCTGGTGAAGGTATGTTTCCTCGTTTCAGCTTACTGGTGTTGGTGACTCATAAGCTCTCTACAACTTGTTTCTTGCAAAACGAAAAACCACTGCTTGAATGCAGTCTTCATTTCTTCAGAATCCCATCTTGTACTGTTCATTAAAGGGCAGTAGGGTCAGTTCTCTAAAGGAGGCAGTGAGGGACTCTACTCTAAACCCCTTATTCTTAGCTTTGCACTGGGGTTGTGCACCCACATAGTGTACGTTAAACCAACGCAGTTGCTGTAACCCTGTGCTAAGTGTCTCAGGGCTAGGTTCATTCCCTTTTAACACTAGCCTGAGTCAGTAGTGAGATGATGAGTTTTCCAGAATGTTATTTAAGGGCTGTATTCATGAACAGCAACACACAGCCAGCACTGCTTTAAAGGTTATTCAAATCATTCCCATACACAGTGGCAGTTTCCTCTGCAGGAGCAGCTCAGGTACAGGAGGGAATGGCTGGAGTTCACAGTGGTGATGTGAGTTCCCTTTGCAATCAGTATAAATGTGTCAGTGTTATTTTCTGTGGGAGGCTGCAGAATTAATTTCAGATTTTAAGGAGATTGTTTCAGAATGGTGCATGAAAAACTGAATGGAGTGTCTAATGTAAAAAAAAAACGCATCAAGGCAAAAAAAAGTACTTTTAGGGATTACTTTCAAAATAGACTTTTCTTTCGAAGTAGGTAAATTCTAGCACATCTGCAAGCAGAAATTACTTGGAGGAAGTTCTTTCCTTTTTGACTTAATAGACTACAGGGTATCAACCATCTTTATTATGAATGATTATAAAGATTTGGTTGTACATATACCTGTATAGCTGATACATGGTTTAAACTCCTCAGAAGAATTACAGGGATTTAACAGGTCCAGTTCTTGAAAGGTTAGAGTTCTTCAAGCTCACGTGTTTTCAACTGGTTTATTGTGTTCTTGACATATTTTTACTGTGGGCATCCATTTTTCTGTTACGCGTTTTCTAGTTATGAAGCTGAACTCCATGGTTACTGGGCATTGAGTAAAGCAACCTTAGTTTTCAGATAAGTGTTTTACACACAGAAAAATCTATCATTGTGTTCCTCCCACTGGAAATGAGGCCTTTTTGTGAGGTATCTCTAAACTACTTTGATTGTAATGTCCAGCCCAAGCCTGGAGAATGCGTTACACATTTCTCTCCCAAGATAGTGCAAATCAGTTAAGAGATGTCCAGGAAGAAGTAGGTTTTAGGATAACTTCTGAAAAATTACTGGGCATGACAGCGACATAAATTAAGACTGTAGGTTTGATACTCAGACTCTATTCTTTGATCTTAATAGTACTCTTGAGCAAGAGCTAATTGTTGCAAAAGGTGCATCTTGTTTTCCTGGTCATGCTGTTAAAATCCACACTTACATGGTTCAGTGGTGACTGCATGTAGACACCTCGGGTGTCTTCCCTGCAAAGATACACCACTTTATGAAGCTGTTAAGCCTCTGAATACGGTACTTCTACCAGCTCATAACTTCTATTCTAACTACTCTCATCTTTTGATTTCTGGTTTTAAGTGAATTAAGAAAGCTAATATTATATTATGTGTTATATACATTATATTATAATATATAATAATAGTAATTAATTATATAACGAAACTATATTTTGTTATTAAAATATTATGTTTTATTAAAATAATATAATTATATAATAAATTATAGGATAGATAATATTATTCTTTATAATATTATTTATTATAAACAGTTTAAAAGCAAAGCTCTGTATGTTAATACTGCATGTTCTTAAATACACCATGAAGATTTATTGAAATCAGTGTCCCCTTGCTGATCAGACACTGCGCACTTCCTCTTGGAAAAGAACCTACTGGAGGTGTTGGGCGCTTTCTTTCATGGTCGGGTAACTTCCAACCTTTCCTTCCACTTTTTCTTCACTCAGACATTACTCTTGCCCAGGCTGGAAAGCATCCTCCTGAGCACCTTGTATTTACTGTGTTTGTTCTGAAAGCAGTCTTGCTGTTAGCTTGAAGAAGTCCTTGAGGCAGCAGTACTGCCTTGTTAAGAGGCTTGGCTGGTCCAAGCCATCTGAGCATACACAGTAAGACAGCCATGTTGATGTCTGTGATGTGAAGAGGGTAGTGGACATTGATTGCTATGGCAGTCTGCTGCATACCCTTTAAATGCTTTTCATGTCCAGCAGTGATTTCTGGTGGATTCACTTACCATGGATGATGATTGGAACTTTATCCAAAGACCAAAAGTTAAAATGCCTTTGTTGTTTGGGGAATTTTTCCAGGTAAACTTAATCCATCGGTATTAACTAAGTGGTAGAAGGCACTTTTCTGACTGTTTTACTGGTCCTTGAACATGATGTCTACAAGATACAGAATCTGTATTAACTGTATTTGTAAGTTACCTGTATTTGAACATGTTTCACATTGTACAATTTAGAGGCCAAAGTCTCTTCAAGTGTGTATTTTGGCATATGCATTTCAGAGTTGGAGCTAATTTAATTAATGAGGGTTGAGGATCCGTGGGAAGAATGAGGGATTTTGTCCCTTAGAGCTCTTTTGACATAATACAGTATTGGAAAGATGTTGACCAAAGAGCTCTGGACCCAAACTTTCATGGCTGGGTTTTCTTTCTCTGTTTCGTCTTGGTGCACTCATATGGGGTGGTTCTAGCTTTTTTTATGCCTTTTGTTTAGGCTGTTTTCTTGTTTGCATCTGGACTCTGACTTCCTGTGCGTTGTTGGATATTTGGGTCTTTAGTTGGGGAGAGAAATTATGGGATGTTGGCATTTATAATTACTGTTCATTCCACTAAGTACCTGCCTGTAATTAGGTAGGATTGGTGTCTAGGGTATTTGGATCTGACTTTGAGCTCAAAAAGTGGAATATCTCAGAATACTTTTCTCTTTGTGTGTCTCTTAAAAGGAAAGCATTTGTGTTCAGTACCCACTTGGTGTTGCTTGGTAACCATTAAAACCACAGTGCACCTTAAAGCATACATTTATTTTGTATGTTATGTATTTTTGGAAAGTCAGTGCATCAGCACTGTATCCAGACAGAGGTGAAGCACTTCAATTTGTCAAGTTTCATTTTCAGCAGTATGGAAGTGCAGAATAGTAGGATTGATGGATTCTGGGTTTAATTGGAAATCAGGTTTCATTTGTGCTGCCCGCTGAAGCATGCACGTAAATCACTGACATAAGTAATGTTTCTAACCAACTGGAAAACTAATGGCAACAGCTTACTTTAGCATGGAATTCTTTCTCAGTGACGAGGTCTAATAAAATGAAGAAACTTTAGTGGTCTGCTAGGGCATATGGAAGTTTTCTGTTATGAAAGTAACATCACAGAGTAAGCATTGGAAAATGAGCATGTTGTGCCTAGCAGGATAGCCTGCCTCAAGTAGTAATACCTGCTTCTCTTGGTGTATCTTAGATCAGGGCCTGTAGTTGCCATCTGTGGTGTCGATCCTTTAGGGAAAAAGTAGAGAGTTTTTCTTTTGGAAGCTTATGGTTTTCAAGTTTCTCTCCCAAGTATATTACCAGAAAGTTCTCGTTTCTGTCAACTCCTGAAGCAAAGACTAATTCCCTTTGTAAGTAGATTCTTTATAATGGAGGGGATGCTAGAATGTGGTGGTGTTTTGTAATCCAGGATGCTATAGTTTGTCTTTGGTAATGTGTTATACCTATCTTAATTTTAAGGCACCTGATTTTATTAGGGCATTCAATGGCGATCGCTTTGAATATATCACGTGTAGTGAAAGCAGAAATTCCGGCAGAAGCTTGTAACCCGCAGGAAGTTAGCTCCTGAGCTGACCTTTTGTATGCTAGAATTGAGTTAAACTTGAAGTACACTGTTGCTTTAGTATAGTATTCTGCTTGAGCTGGTAACTTTCGCAGTCTTCCCTCTGCATGTGCTGTGCTCAGGATTGTGAGGACATGCAGGGCTAGTGTGATGCCTTCACTTCTTCCATGTTTCCCTGTCCCACCCCTTTGGGTGGTGCGGAACTGGCACAGGTTGCCCAAGAAGTGGTGAATGCCCCATCCCTGGCAGTGTTCAAGGCCAGGTTGGACAGAGCCTTGGGTGACATGGTTTAGGGTGAGGTGTTCCTGCCCATGGCAGGGGGTTGAAATTGGATGAGCTTAAGATCCTTTCCAACCCAAACTGTTCTAGGATTCTGTGATTTTATACCTTGGGCACCCTGATGGAGTTGTATGGAGTTTTTGTTTCTTTAAGACAGAGTAGGGCTGGTCAGAAATGAATATAATTGTTGGATTCAGTTTTCTGTCTAGCTTCAAGAATGCCAGAAAAGCTGAGCTAGGTAATGGATGACACCTGAGGAGGTTATTTCTAACATTCTCTATATTTAAACACATTTTCCTGTTTATCAAACAACTTGCCGCCTTTGCTATGATTGCTAACACAGCCTGAAGCTATTTTAAGCTGTAAATGTGAGTTCTGACTTAAGCATCAAATTTTAATGTGTGTTTATGACCGTATTACTTACGTTGTGGGAATTGATGACTGACTCTGTATTCGTTTATACTAACTGTTGTGCTGTTGGTATATGGGCTATGCATATTCTTAATTCACAGTGGTTTAATTGTCTACAGAACCTTTTATGAGTTTCAAAGATTTAATGGCAAAATCCCAACCAGCTCCAATTTCAGCTTTCTCTAATATTTTTCTTAGTGTAAAAACTTCACAGAGAATATACTGTAGTGTATATATACTGCTATATATACCACCTATTTGTAGTATAGTTTACTATAATATATAGGAGCATTAATACAGAAGTTGAGCAAGCCCAGTGATTATGTTATGTTGGATGCTTTTGAGTGCTTTTATGGAATGTAATAACCAGTTGGGCTCTTGGCCTAACTCCTTCTATGGATGAGAGCTGAATTCACTGGATTTTAGTAACATGGAGCATTAAAACTTACTCCTTTATTAGGAATGCTCCCAGAAGGTTACTGGGAAAACAGGAGGAGCTGCTCTGGATCACACGTGCTTCTTGTCAGTGTACATGCTTCTGTAGGCATATGTAACTGCTGCTGCATATCATGTAACCCCTTTATAATACTGTGAAATGATTGTGCAGGAACCTGAGGAAATACCTCCAGGAAACCTTTGGTATGCTGCACCCTTCATTAATGTAAAGGGAGTCATTCAGTAATTCTCTTGAGAAGACAGATAAATTACAGCATGTTTTAAGTTGCTGATTGGTGCTTTCAGATGTAAAATGAAATTTAGTTCTTCATTTTGATGGGAATAATAATATTTGTCTAACAAATTTTGAAAGTTGGGAGAAGGAGTTACGTTCGTTCAGTTTGATAGTGATGCTCCGAGACGGTGCTTCAGGAGTCAAACTTAAATTGCATTTGAAAGCAATGAATGTAAGAGATGATGGAAAAAGAGCAGGACTTTTTGCCAGTCAAAAGAACTACTTTGCCAATTATACCAATCAAAAGAAAGAGCAATTGAGAATAAAAGCATTTTAACATTAGATGTGGCTTGTACTTCTGGGATCTGTCAACCCTTTGAGGAGTTTAGAAGGGGCAAAATGAACAGTATTGTGCTCTTCTGAAACAATGGTCTGTTGAAAATGTTCCATATGAATCTTAAAAGTACTTCTTTTAAAGAATTCTTCTTATCATACGAGAGGCACTATCTTCAAAATGCCACTTGGCAGTAATATGTAAAATACAGTGTTATGGCTGACCAGAAATCTTGCATTCATTTAGATAAAACTGATGCGGGACTAAGGTTAGACTGTTGGGTTTGCTTTCAGTTAAGCGCAGATGTGTCACTCCCAAGCCCTGTGATAAGAAGTTGTTTTTTTCTAGAAAAGGGGGGGGGAAGGCAAAAGATAGGAAAACAGACATTTAAATTCCTTTCATTTTCCAGGTGTCTGAAATGCCTGTAATGACACAGCTTGTATGTAGCAGTACACATTGTTTAATGGTGAGAATAACCCAAAACAACAACAAAGTAGCCACGAAATACGTTTTAATGAGATACGTATGATATGTCATCAGAAATAAAATGATCTTCCTAATGTTACTGTAACTTGTGTAGAGACCATAGGGGTAATGATGTGTAATAGGATTAGGAATGAAAAAGAAAGGAGCTAGGGGTATAATATGTAACTGGTGAAGTCGTTAAAACATGTTTTCATAAGAAACAGCAGCAATGTATGGAAAGGGATGGATGGCTTCTCAGCCCCAGCAGCTGAGTTGGCGCTGTTGAAGCCGTCTGATGGGGTTGCCTCTGAACTCGCTGCTGCTGGGGCTGTTGCAGTAAAGGTCTTTGGACTTGGACCTCAATTTCATTTACTCCATGTCAGTAGATAGTATAAGTTGCTGTGCAGGTACTTCAGTAGTTCTGCAGGGCAGTTTACAAATATATAGAGAATGCTGTTCCGAGGGAGGTGTCTGCTGGAGGAGGAATCCTAGAATGGTTTGGGTTGGAAAGAACCTTAAGATCATCCAGTTCCAACCCCCCGCCATGGGCAGGGATGCCTCACACTGGGCCATGTCTACTTGAAAAACTAGGTAGCCATCTTAACCAGTACAGCACTTGGAGCCTTTCACCCCCTCTTTCCTAGCAAAAGGTTTTCTTTTGTTTATCAAGCCTGCACTTAGAAATCTGGAATTCTTCAGGGGAGGAAAACCTAACAAACAAGCAAAACAAGTTTTCCAGAAGCTAGAGTTCAAGTCAGATTTATTGTGCACTTCATCTGTAGGAATCCTCGTGGACTTTGGGCAAGGCTCAAGTGATAGCAGATATGAATTTGGTCAATGTCGTGCTGTCAGAACGCTCAGTGGGCATAAACTCGTTCTATTTAATTTCTGGTGTAAATCACAGTAGTCCTCTGTGAGGTTTGTGTGCTGTCAAGTAAGAACAAGCTTCCTGTTCTTTAGAAGCCCGCCACAAAAATAAGAGGAAGAGCTTATCTTCTCTCTACTAAAATTTGGTCTAGTCTATTTGTACTTTCTTTTTTAATCCAGTTGAATATAGAGGCTGAAAGGGGTTATTACAGCTTAGGAGGAAGATCACATGTAACAATAATATAGAAATGAAGAATTTAATATTAAATGAAATCCCATTGCCTGAGAATCGGTAGCTCTTTTTCTGCAGAGATGCCGGCTTTCTATCTTCTCCCACAGGCAGACTGCTTTTGGCTGATAATTCCAGCTCCTCATTTTCTTCAGAGATTGGAGTTTCAGGGGCTAGATTGGAAATCTCTCCACATATAAAGAGGTCAGGAAGGGAAGGGGATTTCTCTGTGGCTCTACAGTTCTTGGAAATTAACTTTCTTAAAGCCTCATGGTCGACAAACTTGGGTACTGATTCCTGGGTGAAGAAGTTTAGATGCTCAACTCTGCAGCAGCCAGAGGGACTGAATACAGCACATGCACATGTCTCTGCAAAATTCGTTGCTATCGTTTGTATTGTAAATACCAAAAGCATATTTTGATTGTAGAAGAGGTGATTACACTGTATAATGTCACTTGGTATATCACGTACGAAAGAACTGGGGGATAGAAACACGGTTTAAATGAGCCATCCTTACGCACATTTGTATTAATAATACTTTAAAATATTGAGCAATGAATTCACGAGGGTAGGTTTTGATTCTCTCATAGTCATGATACATTTATCACACTGATAAATTCCCTTTGGGTTTTCTGTGGGGTATTTTTGCTGGGTTCTTGAAAGCTTCTTCATGACAGGTAATGTTAAATTCAGTAGCTGGGGTTGGTGCTAAAATAACTGGTGATAATACCTGGAATTCTTCATCTAAACATGTGTAATGTGCATGCTGTTGGATGTTTTTTTTCTGATGCATGCAAATGATTTCTTTGCTTTCCAATGTATCACTTCTTGAAGGTCTTCTGTGAACCTTACCCTTCCTCTCCTGCTTTTTAGGTCAGAGACAGCAAACTGCCTACTTGCAAGGACCACAATAAAAACCCTCCGTTCCCCACGTTTTTTGCTGATGGAGATGAACAACTACCAGAAGACCTGTACGATGAGGAGGTTTTCCAGTTCAAGGATCCGTTTGTCACATATGCGTAACGTTCTCTATGTATTTGAAAGTGCAGTTCTGGTGCCATCATGAACTTTGCAGTGCTGTACAAAAGTAAACCTCTGAATTGCAATTTGGCTAACTGACTTGAACACCTTCTTGCCGTTTCGGTCAGGTAATAAGATTCACCACTGTCAATTTTGAACCTGTATTTAAAGCAGCAGGAGAGTCTGAGGGGTTGGTTATAAAGAACACCAAGAAGTGGTCTTCAGTGATCTTTGTCCTCTGTCTCAGGCTGTGAAAACTTCCACTTTACTGAAAGAGGCTGCTCTGAAGACGGTTCCATTGAGTTTTCTGAATGCTACAAACTCAGTTTCTCTTTTGTTTTCTCTTTTGCGGAAAGTATTCTGGCCAACTCTGATCACTCAAAAAAACTTCCAGATCTGCCTTGGCAGCTGGGGAGGGGGAGGAAATCGAATGAAATTATGAAGACTAATCCAAAATAAACCATATGAAATGTGTTGCTCTGTAGCAGCGTGAGCTTGTTTTGTTTCCTTCTTTTCCCCAGAGCTCTTTCACTCCTTTTGGTTTAGTTTTCTAGAGGAAAGATGATGTCAACCGCTGTATGTCTCCTCAGAGGGATCTGGCAGTGTGTGTGAAGAGGGGGTGTTTGGATGGGAAATGTTCAGTAACAAAGCAACATGAAGACTGCAGTGGCCACGGCTTGTTCTGACCTTCACAGAGGATCCCCTGCATGCTCTCTAGAGCGAGGTCTCCACACTACACTTGTCTCTGTACTGCATTCTTATTTCTCTTTATGATAATGCTTGTTTTCTTCTATCCCACCAATTAATTGTGTGGTTAATCCCAGCTGGCAACTAAGTACCGTGTAGTCGCTCACTTCCCACCCTGCCCTGTGGGATGGGGAGAACTGGAAAAGAGTAGTAGCTGGAATCAATGCACTCCTTTTATTTTACATGATTTACTATTTATAAGTGTGACCTTTCAAATGCTGTAAATCCTCTCATGTACAGAAGCAAGTACCTGCATGATGTCAGTGCCATCTGAGCACATGCTTAACACTTGCAGTGGTTCAGGAGTTTGCATTGCTAAGCTACTGTTAATACTGTGTCAGTGCTTTCTGCTCGTCTTTGCAGCTTCATCACAAGGCATCACATTTCTAAAGACCTTGCTAGTACTATCCAATTTAAAAGGTGATTTCCTTGGTGTCCCTCAGGCTCTGAAGATGTTCTGAATTGTTTTGTAGCAGTTTGAAAAAACCACATGCCATCTTAAAGAGGCTGTGTATAGCTATTGGCTTGTAGTGGGCTGGGAGAGGTCATTAGAGACTGTGATATGGACATGTGAACTGGCAAGTATCTGCATTGTAGGGTATCCTCTTAGCTGGATTCAGTTGAATTAACACAATTCAAATGAGCGCATCAGAATGCTGAATGACAACACCAGCTTCATGCTTCCCCTTCTCATCAGTAATGAAGGCTTTGCAAGTGCAGGCATCACACACACAGCACAGATGGGATGCAAAAAGCTCATACACATAGCAAATACTGAGTGGGGTGTCATGTTTTGGCCATCATACTAGTAGTGAGCGCAGCCTGTCAGCTGCTCCAGATAGTTGCCATTTCCCGAAGAGGTGTTTGGTGTTCTGTCTCCTGATTACAAAATAGATTTGTAAAGTTGCAGCATTTCAGATTTACTTGCCATTGAACACATGTAAGTTGGGGGGTGTCAGGTGCACAGCCTGCTGTTCTGCTTTGGTTAATGGGATACATATAGCCTTTCCTTGGAGAGCATTGTTGCTGTTGTTTTTAACTCCATTGGGAATGATTCTGGAGTGTCACAGATGATCACAAGGAGAGATGCTTTCTCTTACTTTGTTTCTCAACCAGAAGTCCCAGGGCTGTGGGATCCATTCCTGTAAGTTGCTGTATTTTGGGTTTGCTTTCAGTGTATGCCTTGGAAAGCACCAAGAATCAAATATGAGCTCAATGGGAACCACAGATTTTAAAAAGTCAATTAAGATTAAGTTGATCAAATGAGATTTCATCTTTAGGGGCCACCCAACAACCTACTCCTGTTCCTGTTTCATTGGTAAAAGAAGAACTCTTTTTGGCATAAGCAGTGAAATTCCAATGATCTGATCATGTTACTTTTTAGCTCCATTATCCAGGGAATGACTGCAGTTACTCAGGGAGCCCTGTAGTTAACCTTGCATTCCACTCGTTCAGCTTTACCATTTCTGCTGAGACATGTATACTGTCAGAGTAGGTGCTGCAGTTGTGCTTTTGAGATGGGTGTGGGATGTGAGCTGTGTGGTTTTGTCGATGCTGCTTATTCAGGTAGGTATTGGTCTCATTTTTCTTGTGCAGGTGAAACCTTTTCCATCTTTGTTCATCAACAGCACTTGGACACTAAGGACAAGAGCTTTCATAGCTCAAGGAAAGACTGATATCCTCGAGGTGAGTAATACACAGAGCAGATGCAGGGTGCGATGTGCAAGATCCTGTTGATGTGAGTGCAACCTAGGTTGGAACATAAACATCTATTAGTCCTGTTCTTCTATAAGGTACTGGAAGGCTTATGGGGTTTTTTATTTCATTTTCTATATGCTCCCATCCCTAATGAAGGGACTTAGTGCAGCAGAAAGGCAGGAGTTTATTTCAAGGAGCAATGTTACTGTAGTGACACTGAATGCCTTAAGTCCACCCACAAGTTCGCTCTTAGAAAAGGCTATGGGTGCTTTCTGAAGTAACTTCAGATTTTGGCAAAGGCGCTGGCACTGAGTGTTTATGATGAATTCCCTCAATATCGCTGAAGGTTGTTGTGGCTTATCGAGTAGATGGGCTTTTACAAGCCAAATAAAAGCAGACAAAATCAGATACCAAGTCCTCGTGTTTCAGGATGGGCCAACAGTTTCTGTGCCAGGGAACGTGCTCATTTTTCAGAACAGGCAAACCAAGGGCCCTGTTGCAAGTAGATACCTGTGGGTTTTGTTGCTACTCCTGGGTACTGCAAGCTTAGAGCCATCAGGGAACATATACCCAGGCAGCAACAGCAGCAACAAAAAGAAGCTTTTATTCTATATTACCAGTAGGTTATTAAAGAAGAGGGAGCTGGACATGTTACTGAATCCTGTAAGACAGCATCCTACCCAGTGTCGCAAGCTGTTTTGATGACTGAGGAAATAATTGTTGGGAAGCTCTGCTACTACTGCCCTAACTTGTGAAGCAGCAGAGATCTGCTGTGAATTATGTACCTGTTTCAGCACAGAGAACCAAGTGTTTAGGTCCTATAGGAGCACAACACTTCGAAGTTGTGCGCTCTCTCCTCATTCCTTGTTTGTGTCCTTGGACTGGTAAGGAGCCTATGCTCTCCTTGGGTTGTATTGTTTTGCTTTGTGATGCTTAAAAATCATAGGAGGATCCAGCAAAAAGCATGAGTGTGAGTAAAGTTATTGTGCCTTCCATGAGTGCTTTTCAAAACATGAGTGTGAGTAGAGCTATTGTGTCCTCTGTTACCATCTTAGCAGGAAAACTGTTGTGCAGCTCTTCTTTTCTTGGTTCTTCAGGCAAAATATTACCATACACTGGTGCCCATACGCCCTGGGAATGTGACTGTGCCTGGAGGTGCCATGAGGCAAAGTGCGGATACCAAAAAGTTCCTTTATATTTAGTCTGTTGTTAGGCATTTGTGGGCAAGGCACTGAGCATGTTCCCCCCTCCTTAGGCTGTTCTGTTTATTTGGGCTAGTGGGGTGTTTTAATATCACTGGCATGCTGCTTTGCAGGAGGACGTAGGGTTAAGCTTTATCTGTTTACAGGCCTTCATGGCATGACTGCTTTGAAAACTAAATACTCTCCATTAATAACCCCTCTCAGTGGCCCTGTAATAGCACATGAATAAACAGTGGCAAGTTTACAATGTAAGTAGAAGGTAAAAAAACAGCAAGAAGAGAAAATCAAAGCACTCATCTATCACTTGACAACATAATTGCAGTCATTGATGATAAACAAGGATAGTTTATTTCTCTGGAATCCTTAGCTGTAAATACCATTGCTCTGTCATTATGTGAGACTGATAAACGTTTTCATTTGCTGTTTTCAGCTTCATGTGGAGAATGTGTCTGCCAGCATTTAACAAATACTATTCTAGTGAACTGAAGGGATGACAGCAGCTTATATGTAGGATTTTATCTTCATGCTCCATTTGGCTTCTGGAGCCTGGTACAGCCTGAGCTTTTCCTCAGACGACTGTTTCCTGAGTTCTGAAAGTGCTGGAGGACTGAAAGAAAACTAATCACCAAGTGGAGTGTGAGGGAGGCTGACCCGTGTAACCAGCTGTGTTATACTGACCTGTGTAACCAGCTGTGTTATACTGACCTGTGTAACCAGCTGTTATAGCTGACCCGTGTAACCAGCTGTGTTATAGCTGACCCATGTAACCAGCTGTGTTATAGCTGACCTGTGTAACCAGCTGTGTTATAGCTGATCAGTGTAACCAGCTGTGTTTTAGCTGACCCATGTAACCAGCTGTGTTATAGCTGATCAGTGTAACCAGCTGTGTTATAGCTGACCCGTGTAACCAGCTGTGTTATAGCTGACCTGTGTAACCAGCTGTGTTATACTGACCCGTGTAACCAGCTGTGTTATAGCTGACCTGTGTAACCAGCTGTGTTATAGCTGACCCGTGTAACCAGCTGTGTTATAGCTGACCCGTGTAACCAGCTGTGTTATAGCTGACCCGTGTAACCAGCTGTGTTATAGCTGACCCGTGTAACCAGCTGTGTTATACTGACCTGTGTAACCAGCTGTGTTATAGCTGACCCGTGTAACCAGCTGTGTTATAGCTGACCCGTGTAACCAGCTGTGTTATAGCTGACCCGTGTAACCAGCTGTGTTATAGTTGACCCGTGTAACCAGCTGTGTTATAACTGACCCATGTAACCAGCTGTGTTATAGCTGACCCCTGTAACCAGCTGTGTTATAACTGACCCATGTAACCAGCTGTGTTATAACTGACCCATGTAACCAGCTGTGTTATAGCTGACCCATGTAACCAGCTGTGTTATAGCTGACCTGTGTAACCAGCTGTGTTATAGCTGACCCGTGTAACCAGCTGTGTTATAGCTGACCCGTGTAACCAGCTGTGTTATAGCTGACCCGTGTAACCAGCTGTGTTATAGCTGACCCGTGTAACCAGCTGTGTTATAGCTGACCCGTGTAACCAGCTGTGTTATAGCTGACCCATGTAACCAGCTGTGTTATAGCTGACCTGTGTAACCAGCTGTGTTATAGCTGACCCATGTAACCAGCTGTGTTATAACTGACCCATGTAACCAGCTGTGTTATAGCTGACCCATGTAACCAGCTGTGTTATAGCTGACCTGTGTAACCAGCTGTGTTATAGCTGACCCGTGTAACCAGCTGTGTTATAGCTGACCCGTGTAACCAGCTGTGTTATAGCTGACCCGTGTAACCAGCTGTGTTATAGCTGACCCGTGTAACCAGCTGTGTTATAGCTGACCCGTGTAACCAGCTGTGTTATAGCTGACCCATGTAACCAGCTGTGTTATAGCTGACCTGTGTAACCAGCTGTGTTATAGCTGATCAGTGTAACCAGCTGTGTTTTAGCTGACCCATGTAACCAGCTGTGTTATAGCTGATCAGTGTAACCAGCTGTGTTATAGCTGACCCGTGTAACCAGCTGTGTTATAGCTGACCCGTGTAACCAGCTGTGTTATAGCTGATCCGTGTAACCAGCTGTGTTATAGCTGACCCGTGTAACCAGCTGTGTTATAGCTGATCCGTGTAACCAGCTGTGTTATAGCTGACCTGTGTAACCAGCTGTGTTATAGCTGATCAGTGTAACCAGCTGTGTTTTAGCTGACCCATGTAACCAGCTGTGTTATAGCTGACCCATGTAACCAGCTGTGTTATAGCTGACCCATGTAACCAGCTGTGTTATAACTGACCCATGTAACCAGCTGTGTTATAGCTGACCCATGTAACCAGCTGTGTTATAGCTGACCTGTGTAACCAGCTGTGTTATAGCTGACCCGTGTAACCAGCTGTGTTATAGCTGACCCGTGTAACCAGCTGTGTTATAGCTGACCCGTGTAACCAGCTGTGTTATAGCTGACCCGTGTAACCAGCTGTGTTATAGCTGACCCATGTAACCAGCTGTGTTATAGCTGACCTGTGTAACCAGCTGTGTTATAGCTGACCCATGTAACCAGCTGTGTTATAACTGACCCATGTAACCAGCTGTGTTATAGCTGACCCATGTAACCAGCTGTGTTATAGCTGACCTGTGTAACCAGCTGTGTTATAGCTGACCCGTGTAACCAGCTGTGTTATAGCTGACCCGTGTAACCAGCTGTGTTATAGCTGACCCGTGTAACCAGCTGTGTTATAGCTGACCCGTGTAACCAGCTGTGTTATAGCTGACCCGTGTAACCAGCTGTGTTATAGCTGACCCATGTAACCAGCTGTGTTATAGCTGACCTGTGTAACCAGCTGTGTTATAGCTGATCAGTGTAACCAGCTGTGTTTTAGCTGACCCATGTAACCAGCTGTGTTATAGCTGATCAGTGTAACCAGCTGTGTTATAGCTGACCCGTGTAACCAGCTGTGTTATAGCTGACCCGTGTAACCAGCTGTGTTATAGCTGATCCGTGTAACCAGCTGTGTTATAGCTGACCCGTGTAACCAGCTGTGTTATAGCTGATCCGTGTAACCAGCTGTGTTATAGCTGACCTGTGTAACCAGCTGTGTTATAGCTGATCAGTGTAACCAGCTGTGTTTTAGCTGACCCATGTAACCAGCTGTGTTATAGCTGATCAGTGTAACCAGCTGTGTTATAGCTGACCCATGTAACCAGCTGTGTTATAGCTGATCAGTGTAACCAGCTGTGTTATAGCTGACCCGTGTAACCAGCTGTGTTATAGCTGACCCGTGTAACCAGCTGTGTTATAGCTGATCAGTGTAACCAGCTGTGTTATAGCTGACCCGTGTAACCAGCTGTGTTATAGCTGACCTGTGTAACCAGCTGTGTTATAGCTGATCAGTGTAACCAGCTGTGTTATAGCTGACCCGTGTAACCAGCTGTGTTATAGCTGATCAGTGTAACCAGCTGTGTTATAGCTGATCAGTGTAACCAGCTGTGTTATAGCTGACCCGTGTAACCAGCTGTGTTATAGCTGATCAGTGTAACCAGCTGTGTTATAGCTGATCAGTGTAACCAGCTGTGTTATAGCTGACCCATGTAACCAGCTGTGTTATAGCTGACCCGTGTAACCAGCTGTGTTATAGCTGATCAGTGTAACCAGCTGTGTTATAGCTGACCCGTGTAACCAGCTGTGTTATAGCTGACCTGTGTAACCAGCTGTGTTATAGCTGATCAGTGTAACCAGCTGTGTTATAGCTGACCTGTGTAACCAGCTGTGTTATAGCTGATCAGTGTAACCAGCTGTGTTATAGCTGACCTGTGTAACCAGCTGTGTTATAGCTGATCAGTGTATCCAGCTGTGTTATAGCTGACCCGTGTAACCAGCTGTGTTATAGCTGACCTGTGTAACCAGCTGTGTTACAGCTGACCCGTGTTAACAACAAACCAGCTGTGCCGGTTATCGCTGAGCTCTGACATATGGTTGGGGCTTCCACATGAGGCCGAGGTTGTTGCTCTTGCTGGCCCAGACTCAGGGTGCTTCATGAAGGCTGGCTAATAGAGGGCTGTTTCCTGTCCTAACGACCACAGTGTTAGCGCGGTGGTGGGGCTCATTCATTTTGCGAGTGCTGTGTCTGTAACTATCACTTGGCTTGGATCATTCTCCTGATTTATGTCATTTCCACCATGTGGGAGTCCCTTGGTTTTATAAGCACCACTTGTACACAGTGTCTTCTAATAATTAGCTCCTACGCCCTTCGGCGCACTTATAGTGCTTACGAATTGCAGTCAATGAGCACCTCTCACCTGCAGCAAATTACCTTGTGCTGTTGCACACCTTACTGTGTAGCATAGCATAGTATGATTTATTTCTGTAATGCACTTGATGGCACTTACTTAAAAGCATGCAGAAATACTGATCTTGGTCTTGGGTGTTCGCTGGTTTTGGAGAAGGTGTGCAGTTTCTGGTAGAGGAATTGAAGTGGAGTTCATGTAGCCTTAACTTTATCACACCAGAAAGAGAACTGATGTCAACTGGCGCAGCTCCGCTGTGTTTGAAGTGCGGCAGTAAAGCATAGAAAACTGGAAATTGTTCAGGGTCCTGTGTGCTGCAGCGAGGTGTGGAATCAGGCAGTAAAGGGGTACATTAGGACTGACTCCAGATTAATGCAGCCTGCAGACCTGCTTCACGAAGTACCCGGAAAGAGGTGTGATATGGACTGGGAGGGACTATGGCACTGGTTCAGCCCCCATCATTCCATCAGTGCACGCTTCTTTGCATCCCTCCCCTTATTTTACAGAGGCGTGTGCATGTGAATGTGTCGCTGGAGAGGACATCACAATAAAGATTTCCAGCAGCATCACTGTCTGTGATAATGTAGGGACTAACAACATCCTAGCTCTGTGTTTGACTCTCTTCCCTCATTCCAGTAGGATATCACGTGGATTCCCTCCTGTGTGTACGGTTGCTATGCCATAGACTTACTTCTGTTTCAATACTAAAGACCCGAGATATGTTCTTGCCTTCTGATCTGACTTTATAACTGGTAGTTTGTGGAATTGGAGAGTCTACCTCCTGCCCATGATGAACTGAAAATCACTACTTGTGAGTCATTTGATTTGGGGGTTAAATTAATATTCACTTTCATGGCAGTAACTTTGTGCCCTAGAATGGAACCCAGAAGAGGCAATCAGCAGAGAAGGGGAGTGCAGTTTCCAGTTCAAACGCAGAAAACTGCTTGAATTATTTGCTGTGATCTAATGAGTGTATATTGGAGATGGAGCCTCCTGCACTCTGGTGTGCGCTGCTGCGTCTTGACTGGTGGTGTGTAAAATCTTCGGGCCTAAACTGTACGTATTGAAGTCAAACTCCAGCTTTTGGGGATTTGGGAGGGGTGAGATTGCAAGGGGAGCCTGTTACCAAAAGCTGCCTGAAACCGTTCTCACATCATTCAAATTGTTCTCTATAATTTGCTTCCCGTCTCTCCGGGTGGCACAGCCTGCTCTGGCAAGG
Organism: Myiopsitta monachus; assembly: GCA_017639245.1. Lineage (NCBI taxonomy): Eukaryota > Metazoa > Chordata > Aves > Psittaciformes > Psittacidae > Myiopsitta > Myiopsitta monachus. Next base: position 5,370,753 of record CM029928.1, read on the forward strand.
TTTCACCTGTCCGTTTCCATCTCCTCCTTCGTTTCCTTTCTAAGTAGTAGAAAACCTTACAAAATGTGGATTGTTTTTTTCAGGCACTCATTGACCACGAAGAGGGTCCCTCGGCAACCTGCTGCTCTATGGAGAAGCAGCGTGATTCATCCCCATAGGCAAGGTAGTCGCTTCATGCCAGTTGCTTTGTTTCATTTCTAGGAGATCAAGAGGGAAGGTCAACATTGCTGAAGCAGAGGCATGTGGCCTCTGCAAGTGATGTTCCGCAGGTTCTTGCCGAATCCTGCCTGGGATGTGGTGTTACTCCATGTAGCAAGGAGCCTGCAGCGCAAATTGCAGTTTTGGTGCCTCAGTTTTGTGTAATGTGCGTCCGCACAAAATATGCATGGAAGAATTTGGTAGTGGGTTATTCACCACGTGGTGCAGATAGCGCAAAGTCAGGGCGCGCTCCTCTGCAGTTAGCAAGGGGGGCAGTTTTGTCTGCTGCTTTGTTCTCAGATTGCACCACGTTTCCTAAGGGAGATTTTCCTCAGGAGCTTCCGTGTTCTGCCTTAGGCAAGCCTGAAATCTTCCTTTATTTTGCCTGAAAGTTTAAAGCTGCTGATGGAGGAACAGCCCCGTAGAAAAGAAACAGATTTGATTTCTCTGCTTCATCTTCCATGCCTCTTGATCGCAGGTCAGCAGAGAACTGCTTTCCCCATGTGCCACTTCAAGAGAAAATCGATTGTTTTCTGTGGAATTGCCAGTTGATTTCTAAACTGCTGTTTCACCCCGCAGAGAAGACACTGTGAAATGTCCCTCAGCTCCTTATCATCCTATCATGGATCCATAAGGCCACAGCTCTGAGTCCAAAGGCTCTCAGCCTGCAGGCATAACCTGCGCCAGAGGCAGAATGTTTCAAGCTGTGTTATAGGAAGCCATTGCACAATTTACTGGTGCAGCCACTGAAGCTTACCTGTTACAGGCTGCACTGAGGACACGTTGTACACTGGCGTGGAGGGAGTTTCAGGGAGTCTTTGTCTTCTCATGCCATCGAAAAGCCAAGAAGTGCTTTTGGAAGCACTGTTCGCTAAATACCCTGCGCAGCAGCTCCTCTCATAGCTGTGAGCTTGTACCAGCTCTGCCTTAGGTAGCTGAATAATTCAAACAACACAGTGTATGTGCAGTGTGTGTATGTGCCTGTCCTCCGGCGCTTGCTGTTTGTTCATTTCTGAGCGGCAGCCTCGGTGACAGCCTTGCAGGCATCGCCTGCTTACAGCTCAGTTGCTCCAGTTGGCAGAGCAGGCTGTTCTCTGCGCTCTTTGAAGGGAGGAAGAAGATCAGATGGAGGCCTGAAACTCCAGTGTAGACATCCAAGTGAAAGCCTTGGCCTTCTGCCCTATTGCGGGTCCCCCGCAGTCAGATCAGTCATGTTTACTGATGTCCCAAATAATGGGCTTTAATGTGAACACCGAACTTGCTCTTGTCTGAAAAGCAGCCTGTATCAGAAGTATCATCAGGTGGTGTCGTCTGTTCTCACTGAAGCCGGTGTTTGAATTGGTCATCTCCTCTTAATCCCTCACTGAGCTTTATTGTGGAGGATTAAAGGTAATTGCTTCTTTGCAAGCAGAGAGATTTTTGACAAAACGTTTTCATAGTTATTAAACCTCGAGTCTAAATAGTTGCTGATTTATAAACGTGTTAGTAACCCATCGGTTAATGCACATTTAGGAAACCCAATGAGTTATTACTGGCCAGTTCTTCATTTATACAGCATTTTGACAAGCACAGACTCTTGTCTTGCCATGTGTGTTTAAGTTCATGCGAGTAAGGAGCAGCTTCAAGAGAGCGCAAGTCTGTAAATGGCAAGATTTATCCCCCATCCCACAGGCTGCGGGACTTAAGTGAAACAGGACACAGGAAAAGTGGTGCATGATGTCCTGGAGAAGCGGACTGCACAGAAGGGGGTCGAAGGAGAAGAGAGCAAAGACCTGGCAGCTGAGGACTGGGCACGTGCTTATGGCTGTGCTGCACCTGAAAGCTGATGGAGAGAGGAGCAATGAGGGAGGTGTGTAAGGAGCACGGGAAGCCCAGCACTGCGGCACCAGGGAGTCGGTGCGGAGAGGAGCAACCAAGGAAGGAGACACCTTCATACACCAGTGGAGGAATCTGCAAAGCAGCAGTTCAGCTGACAGGAGAGGAGGGAGCAATGGAAGAGGTTGTAAAGCCAGGGTGAGCATGGGTAGTAAATGTAGGGAATATTTGTAGCTAAGGACTGTGTTGAAAGGATCTGGCTGAGCATCCTCTGAGGGAACGACCCTGCAGAATCAGATAGATACCCCCTCAGAAGGGTGAGGTTGGAGGAAGATGGGGGAAAAAGATGCTCCACATGCTTGGTGAGCCTGCTTTTACCCAGCTGAAAGATAAGCAACCCTCTTGAAAGGAGAAATTCAGGCATGTAATCTTCAGCAGAGGAATGCAGGGACTGAATTATTGTAAGTGCCTGCAGCCAGGCTTTCCTTCCCTGCTTAAGGGCAGGATTTAAATTTAAGCCCCATCCTTGGTGATTCCCCTTAGCTGTTGGAAGCAGTCCCCTGCATGCTGTGCTGGCTGCTGTGCACTCTTGGTACCGAGGGCATGTTGGTATGGAGCCGGCAGGATGTAGTGCAAGAAGGATGTGTGCCGAGGTGTCCCTCAGCCTCTGCCCCTCTGTCCTCCTCCTGTTTGTCTCCATTTACTTCCCTGTGGCAGTGGCTGTCAGTCACTTAATGACAGACTTCATTACTGCTGGTGACTTATGGCCAGCAAACATACCCAACAGACAAGAGGAAATAGAGAAGATGCAATTCGTTAGGTAGGTGGAGAAAGTTACGTGGAAGGAGTTGGATAAAGACTTCATTCTGCATCTCGTACATAGCCAGAATTAGCGACAGTGAAAGATTTGGATAGGAAGGAAGTGCAGCATCAGGCGCAGACGTAGTTCTAGCCCTGGTGCTTGATGTCTGTGGGTGTCAGGTTTTACAGTCCCACTCCTGATACTCCGACAGGTTCACTTGGACGTGAAGGTGCGTCTGACAGGCTCTGTGACTGATCACATCTGTGCCTTCCGGCACCCGCTAAGGTAACAGCTCCAGAAAGCTGTTGACAGACAGAAGTCCTGAAAGGTGATAATATCTTAATAGCAGCTGAGCTTTCTGCTCTCTTATTTTAGGTTTTTTAAATCTTTTTTCTTTTTGTTTCCTTATTTTTCTTCTTTTCTCCATTTTCTCCTTTATTTCTCCTCCCTTTTTTCTCCTTTTTTCTTTGATTCTCTCTTTTTTAATCCATTTTTTTCCTCTTCTTTCTTTTTTCCCCTTCAGTACCCCACCGTGGCTGCCAGCCGGGTCTGTAACCTGCGATCATCTGCTGTCAGGCACTGCAGGTTTGGTGCCACAGCAATGGTGCTTGGGTTCTGCACATGGAACTCCAGTGGCTCATCTCTCCTGTGAGCAGTGGAGGGTGCTTGGCTCCTCCATTGCACTGAGCTGGAGGATAGACTTTATTTCACTTGACTTTGGACTGAGCCGTGGGTGACATGTCACCCAAGTGGGAGGTGTCCCTGCCCATGGCAGGGGGGGTTGGAACTTAAGGTCCTTTCCATCCCTAACTGTTCTATGATTGTATAATTCTATGACTTCAACCTGCGGTTCCTCAGCTCCCTCTCTACTTTGTCCTGTTTCCTTTGTGTTTAAAACAGGGACCAGCAGGGCAGGATCTGAACATTGTTGCACTATGTGGGTTTGGGTATTCAAAAGCAAAAGTTCAAATCTTCCAAGGTTCATCAATGTATAGACTACAGATTGGATCCCATAAAATCAAGCTCCAGGCAACTCTTCATCTGAAGGACTGGGATCAGCAGGGGTGGCTGGGGAAGCAGTGACGGTAAGCTTGTACTGGAGAGCTGCGGCGCCACATACGCTTCCAGCTCTGGGGAATGTGTGCTCCTCTCCAACCAAAGACCTACAGAGCCAAATAGCATGTCCCAACCTTTGTCACATCCTGGGAGTACCTCCCTGCTGTAGCCCAGGGAAGCCTTTGAACCTAAACGTAACTCTGGTCTGAGGGCTCTGCTGATGTGGTGAGCACCAAACCAACTTACAGACATCTGCATTTCTTTCCCCAGCAGCATCCCTTGCTTACCTTAGTAACTCAGGCTGCTAAGGTTAATGTCTGCTTGGTCTTGCTCCCAGTGACTGGTGGAGACTGCTGTCCCCTTCTGTATGTTATTTTGCAGAGTGACTTGTAGGACTCGTTTTAGAAACGCAGTGAGAGATGGGTATCTGGTTTGCAGCATCGCTTTGTTTCCATTTGGTCAGTGAAATGTTCGTGGTTTCCCATGGGAGCACAGGTAAGCCGATGCCGAGTGCCTTGGAGAAGTGTTTGCCCTACATAACATGAATTATGAACACAAAAGCATGTGTGCAATGATTTGAATTAAATTCAGGCTGGGGGGGGGGAATCAAGGCTGGAAAAAAAACCATCAAGCCTGAAAATGTTTTGTTTGTGTGCAGGGAAATTGCCTAAGTCCTATGTTAAACAATTCCTTCCATTTCCGCTTTCCTTCAGTAATTCCGGTCATTAAGTTTCAAAAGGAACTGCAAACCACTGTAGGCTATGCTATTAATTTGAACTCAGTTGCTCAGGTGCTTGGGTTTGCAGTCAGTTCATCCATATATAAACCACCCAGACCTTTATGAGAAAGGAAGCATTTCTCTGGCTGCTACTATACCAAGAGCAGGAGGCCCTCTGTAGGTACTTTGCCTGGACAGATGCGCTTCAGCTCTCCTTGGTGTGCTGAGTGATGTAGCATAGTTTTCAAACGAGTTGCAGTGGCACAGACTGCAAAAACAACAAAGCCAAAGCAAGTCCTTAAGGGACTCACCGTTTACTGTTCATAAAGTCAGAGCAAGCTCTTCTTCAATGTGGAAACATTTCAGGTCATCTAATGCTGGGATGTGCACCACCGACAGCCACAGCAGGAACCTGAATGCTCACTGGAACATCTTCCTCACCTCCATTCTGCCCTTCAAGATGAGCTGTGTTTCAGCATGTGATGATGCAGGTGGGACACACAGGAGCTGGTATCAGCTACAATGCCCCTGCAGTGAACCTGCTGCCGGTTACTGGCTTCATGGAGAGCACTGACAGCTCTGCCCTGAGCTCAGAGCTTCTTCGCATTCCTCACAGCCCACAAGTGACTCCCTCTGCACCAGAGTTTGTGTCAGGGTTTGCTATCCCATTATATGTGCCAAGCACCATCTCATTTACCGGGTCCATTGAACAAAGCACGCTTGAGCACCATACAAAGATAGGCTGAGAACATTGGGGCTGTTCAGCCTGGAGAAGAGAAGCTGCGTGGAGACCTCGGAGCAGCTTCCAGTGTCTGAAGGGGGCTACAAAGATGCTGGAGAGGGACTCTTCATCAGGGACTGTAGCGACAGGAGAAGGGTGATGGGTTCAAACTGAAACAGAGGGAAGTTCAGGTTGGATATAAGGAAGAAGTTCTTCCCTGTGAGGGTGGTGATTCTATGATTTCCTATGATGGTCCTTAGGTAACCCATCACCTCTGAGCTGCCAAATCCCGAGTCATGTTCCGACTCACAACTCTGTTCCAAGAAGCTGCAGCAGGTTCCTGCACCCTGGGGGCAGCTGGTTTTTCCCCATGAGGGCAGAACCTGACACCTCTCACAAACTCCTGTTGCACTGCACAGCATGGGGCTGGATGGCAAAGGCCACTGCAAATAGTTTGGGATATGGCCTTATCCAACCAATATTGTCCTAGGTCTGGGAATGCCTCCAAGTGAGAAGGTCCCTTGACAAGACTTCCAGCCCCAGGCATCTGCCTCTGTAGTGAAGGGGGAACTGCTTTTTTCACACTGGTCCATCTACTGCTTCCCCCCCAATATCATAGAATCATAGAACTGTTTGGGTTGGAAAGAATCTTAAGATCACCCTGTTCCAACCCCCTGCCATGGGCAGTGACACCTCACACCAGACCATGTCACCCAGGGCTCTGTCCAACCTGGCCTTGAGCACTGCCAGGGATGGAGCATTTACCACTTCTTTGGGCAGTATGTTTTCTCCCTCCCTGACAGATGTCTTCAGGCTGACACAGTGAGGCTGGAGATCCGCTCTGTCTGATTTTCACCCCTGTTGGATAAAGCTGGCTGTGAATTATTTATAGCATCAATCTAAGTCCATTTTTTCCACCCCTTTTATACTCGTGAATTAAGCAGAGTTCAAATGAATGTCTGTGAGAGAGGAGGTGGGAGGCTTTAAAGAGATTAGAATAACAGGAAGGCAGCTGCTGCATGTTGGCTCCATCAGTGCACTCAGCACCCCCCTGTCTATTAGGGGATGCATTGACTTGCATTAATCACAATACAGTTAATGTTTTAAAAGCAGAGAAACTCTTCTGCCTGGGTGCAGCTTCCCTTAGTTCTGCAGTTCAGCTTTCTCCACAGGCTCACCAACAACAGCAAGCGCCATTGTGCTGGTGATGGCTGGCTTTCTCCTCAGAGGAGAAGAGGGGAACAAGATATAATTGAGGCTTTACAGCCTGGGGGTGCAGAAAGAAAAGTCTGACTTGTTGCTGTGGTGCTATTACTAAAACCACTTTAAGCGTCTTTGTGAAAGCCTACCCTGCCCGGTGGGGTTGTCTGCAGAGCCCAGAGGAGCAGCCTGTGTGTGGGATCTGCTTTTGGGCAGCCTTGGAGGATGCTGCAGGTTGAGGGTCCCAGTGCACCCATCTCCCTGAAGCACACCAAAATGCCGTGTCCTGGTGGGGAGAGCACCGGTTCCCTTCAGAACATCTTGGCTGACCTTCTGCAGAGAGCTCGTTGTTTCCGTATGGCGCTGTGAACGCTCTGGGGTAGGTGTGCTTTGTGCTTGCTTGCTCGTAAGAGCCCTCTGCAGTTTGGTTGCTCTGTAAATAGCAACAACATTTAGGTCCTGCTGAGAAATGTGCTTGGTATGAGGTCCTGCAGGAAAACTGCTGCCAAATCCAGAGGGAGGGTTTTGAAGGGGATTACATCTCTCCACATGTACGTGGAAGGAGGAAGCTCCAAGGGAGTGTGAAATGCCTGGTGGGATGGGCACCGGAGGTGAAGGTGCCAGGCAGAGACCTGGTGTGGCTCTGCGAAGGAAGCCTCTCACTGTCTCTGTGCTGCTGACCCCCACATGCGCTGGGCATCTCTGTGCCCTGTTTGGCTGGAGGTCTGCCCGCTGGTGGCAGTGACCCAGCTCACCTTGGTGGTCGTGTTTGCACCAAGGAAGAGTGGCCAAAACCTAGGAAATTCCCTAGTCCTGTAAGACTGGAGCCTGAGCCTCAAGCATGCGATGCAACCTAGTGATGCTCAGCCATGCAATACAATCTAGTGATGCTCAGCCATGCAATACAATCTAGTGATGCTCAGCCATGCAATACAACCTAGTGATGCTCAGCCATGCAATACAACCTAGTGATGCTCAGCCATTCAATACAACCTAGGGATGCTCAGCCATTCAATACAACCTAGTGATGCTCAGCCATGCAATACAACCTAGTGATGCTCAGCCATGCAATACAATCTAGTGATGCTCAGCCATGCAATACAACCTAGTGATGCTCAGCCATTCAATACAACCTAGTGATGCTCAGCCATGCAATACAATCTAGTGATGCTCAGCCATGCAATACAACCTAGGGATGCTCAGCCATGCAATACAACCTAGTGATGCTCAGCCATGCAATACAACCTAGTGATGCTCAGCCATTCAATACAACCTAGGGATGCTCAGCCATGCAAAAGCATCAGTTGAGGCCAAGGTAGAGCAGAGAACAAAGTGTGGCTGCGCCTAAGGAGACATTCCTAAGAGGTCACCAGTGCCTGGTTTCATGACCTGGCCTTGCATCACAGCCAGTGTGTGCTGTGGCTACCATTTCACTCTGATGCTGTGTGGGTGAGATTATGGAGGTGACTGGTCCCTGCTCCTTCTCCACCCCTACACATATACTAGTGATTTGCTACATCCATGTCGTTTATTAGCACTAGGTGAGGGGTGGACATTTGAGTAAATGGTCTACTTTTGCCCTGCAGGAATATTCCTTTGCTCTTTGTAAGAAGGATGAGCATGGGGATCATCAGTACATAAAAAAAAACAGATGACTTGGGCCTCTTCACTGCCCTGGCATGGTGGGACAGTGACTCCTCTGTGTACTGTGCAACCTTACATACAGCAGCAGGTAATAAATTGGTAGTAAACTACAGCCGTGTTGGAAGATTGATGCTGAAAACATTTTTGCTGCATTGATTAGTATAAAATTGCACTGCAAAGAACTCTCTGAAGAGTCATCTCTAATTTTTGTCCCTGTCCCTGGCAGGGGATTGGAACTGGATGACCTTAAGGTCCATTCCAACCCAAACCATTCTGTGATTCCATGATTCTATTAACTTCTGTCATTGCTAGTAAGTGCGTGCACTCACTTATCACTGTACCATGTGCTCCCAAGGATTTCATCCTTTCCCCCTCATCATGAACCACTTTCTCCTGTGGGGATGTGTGTCAAGGTGGTGCCTTAAGGGAAGAAATTTCCTGTTGAGTCTTTGCAAGGTTTTTGCCAGGGTCCTTTAGGTGAGGATGGGGCTTCACCCACCCATCCAAAATGAGCCGCTGTCAGCCCCGTGCACTGCACGTGGCTAAAACCTGTACCCATCCTCATGGACCTTAGGAAGCCGGGTGGGGATGTGTCTGCTCTGATGGGTTACGTTCCTTCCTAGTGTTTTAGCTGTGCTGAATTGTGCCTGTTTGGTGGGGTCACATCTTTCAATGGCAACCCAGGCTAGGTTGCAATTGAAACTGAAATTAGAGCCATCTTATGGCATTTAGAAAGGATACAGTGAAAACTCCGTGTTATTGGGTCGCTGAGAAAAGCTGGGGTTGGTGCTGGCACAAATGCAGCACTCGAGGAGCTTGGGAGCTTCTAAATAGGCCTCTGCCCTCTTTTCTTCCTCTTTACAAATGGCGTTTGACCCCACTCTTGTGGAGCCACCTGGGAGAGTGCAGATGAAGCAGGGCTATAAAGATCCCTTTCCAGCAGCCCTGTTCTGGGAACCTGCTCGCTCAGGGCAGAGGTTGAGAGAAGCTCACTTTGCTGAAGAGGATCACAGAATGGGCACAGCCCTGCCCACTGCTCTCAAGGGTTGTCTTTACTGAGAGAGTTCTGTTGTGCAGGGCTGTGATTCAAGGGCCGTTAATAGTCCATACCTCTACGCAGAAAGTAGGATTACTGGTTTTATCTGTTTCTTAACTATTTCATAGGAATTTTTTATGGTGAGGATGTACTTTTTGAGGTTATTGTATCTCCATTCCCCCCCCCCAAACTCAAAGTTGCTGTTTTTCATTAAACATAACATTTTTTTCTTCTACAGGACTTGAAATAATTGTTTGTTTCTGCTGCTTCTGAGCTCCATCTGGTTAGATTTCCTCCAGACATTTGTTGTTACGGCTGCCTCCAAAAAGCGCCGCGTGTTAGGTCTCTACTTTATGCTCTTGATTTTATTCATGTCCCTAATAATAGCAGTGGTTCTGATCACACTTACTTGGGGTTCAGAATCAGTCAGTGTCAGTCAATGAAGAGAAAAATTGGTTTTGTCCAGTGCCATTTGGACAAACAGAAATATCTGCCCAGTGGTCAGTACCTCTGCCGCCTTCTCATCAGAGTCGGTAACATCTTCCCTCTGACTTCCGCAATGGGGCTTCTTGAAATAAACAGTATTTTTCTGTTCTCATAACTTAGTCACAAACTTGCTGGGTTTGATCGCTTGTCATTTTGAAGCCAGTTCCAGGAAGATCAGTCTCAAATAAAAGCCAGTTCCCAAGTTCACAGTATTGTGGGGTTTTCTTGGGGTTGGTTGGTTGGTTGGATTTTTCCTTTCATTATGCTGTATTTATCAAAGCAAGGTTTATTTTCACCCTAGAGTGCAGTCGCACTCCCACTTCAAGTCTGAAGTGGGAAGTGACCCAACTGTGCCGACAGCCCAGAGAACAGGATAGATGAAAAGAGGCTACAGGAAAAAGAGTCAGAAAAGGATGTAGTCCGCATCTGACTGGGGTTGTCAACTGGTTGCATTGGACCACATCATGTGAGAGGGTGATTTGCACTGGTTGATGTTTTTGATGTTAACCATGAAGAAACAAAGCCTTCCCATTTGTCTCATTCCCCCTGTCACCCTCAAGCTTCCTGTATCTTTGCGCTTGTATTCTATCTAGGATAGCTGCAAAATGAGATGAGTATGGTTAGATTCATCATGCTGCCAAGCTCTGGCTTCATAAAGAGGCCTGGATCTGGTCAGAAGGGGTAAGTATATTCCCAGCAGTCTGTGTCTCAAAGACCAGAAGCACGTGGGACAGACAGGGGCAAAATGGGGCAGGAATCCATCGAGATGCTCTGCCAGGGCTGTAGGCTGGAGCAGCTCCTTTGGCAGCTCTAAGCTATAGCAAGACTTGGCTCACACAGGAACGGAGGATGCATCCAGCTCCCTATCCACTACCCTTGGCCACCCCTTGTGCTCGGCAGGGATACAAGCGCACGGAGCCCGCATGAAATAATAGGGGATTGGCACGGCTTGCCAGCCTGGGACAGCATGTTAACAAAACCAGGCACATTAAGGAAGGGCTTAACGTCTTCCTGGGGAGCGCTGGAATTTAAACAAGCATTTTGAGGCATCCTTTTGCAGAAAGCCCAGCTGGGAGGACCACCCGCCTCCTCTGTGCCATTGTGATGAGACAGCAAACTACCTTGGAGCGCCTCCTCACTGCAGGCGGCTGCTCAGCTGGGTACTCCGCAAGGCTTTTGATGTGTGGGGCAATCAAAAGGGGGGACACAAAGAATAGGCAGAAGTCATCCATATGAATGTGCACATTCATAGACAGTAATCTTTTCTCCTCTGATTACCCTAGCAATAAATGCTTGTGACATCAATACTTCATGAGAACCATGCATGATTGCCAAGTGCTGCTTTGGCATTGCAGGTAGAGGGAGAGGATTTAATCAGCTTAGTTTAAAGATGGTTTAAGTGACAGCTCAATTTTTATACAGTTTGAGAAGTTGGGGTGAGTGAACACCATACAGATGAGCCATTACTTCTGCAAAGAAGTTTCCTGGTGTAAGACACACTATATATGAATTTGTTGCATGGCAGCTGTTGGTTGTATGTTCTACTTCATGTAAAATAGCACTATGAAGCACTTATATGTGTTCATTTACGCATTTATCTGTGTCTATGCATGCATACAATACATATGCACTCACATATCTGCATACATATTTTGTATGCATTTTCCATATGTGTGTGTATATATATAAAATATACATACATTATATGTATGTATGCACACATACAGAATGCAAAAGTGCTAGGATGAAGTGCTAGGATGCTTTAACACTGACAGCTATTTTTAGTTGAGTAAATAAGAACAGGAAACATTTCTAGTGTCTGAGTTCTTGCCTCAGATCTTAGCTGCTAAGATCTAGCCAAGAGCAAGAGGTGTGTTAATTAACATCATATTTTTACTCCCGAATTATGCCTGGTTTGGGTTTTTTTTTGCACTCCTCTACGTTTTCTACCTTACAGCAAGATGTGGCTTACAGGTGTTTTCAGTAGGGAGACCAAGGCATGGAGTGTTTTCTGCAGCTCTGATTGACGGTGTTGAAGATGCCGTTCAGCAGATGCAGGTGTAGAAGGGGCCACAAGGACAAATGGATGGGGAAGAATCATTGAGAAGAACATCCCTGAGAAGAACCATTGAGAAGAACATCACTGAGAAGAACTATTGAGAAGAACATCCCTTTACCAAAGAGGTATGCTTCTTCTCTAGCAATTATGCCCAAAGGTGGGGAAATAAACACCAGGAAAGAAGAATGGTTTTAAGATGGTTAGGGGTAACTTCTAGTCTGAAATAAGCTTAAGCAGTAGAGACTAAAGGACTTGTCCATTTTAACACGCAGCTTTTTCAGCTTCTAAAACCCATCTGGCCATGTGCATTGGCTACCAGGCCTCTTCCCAAACTGTTCACAGCTAGCCACTGCTACTTCTGTTGTCTAAGTAATAGGGATTTCATATCCCAAAACAGTTAAAAAGCTGAGAAGGAGATGGCAGCATCCAGAGAATATGATGAAATCAAATGGCAGAACTCAGGGCTCTCCTGGGGAACACAAAGTGTTGCCGGCTCCTGAGATCATTTTAGCCTTGAGTGGCTGCACAGATGTGTGTTGTTCAGGCTACCAAAGAAGATGTTGGCAGTTAAAACGGCACGGTACCTCACTTTTCCAAAGCTGGAGCACTCTCTGCAAGGGAAGATCATGCAGTTTAAATGGGGCATTTGTTCAGTTTGAAAAGAATCAAAAGTGCACATCAGATTGGTTCTCTTGGCTTTGATGTCCCAGGTTTAGGACCATTATAAAATACTTTAAAAGCCCTTACAAGGGCTGGGTGACTGAAGACTTTCTCAATGAGCATGAAACATTCCATGGCCTTTGTTACAGTAGATCACGAGCCAGTTATCCTCTGCTATTAGATTGAACTAAGGTGGCTTCCCCTATATTAGTTACTGGTAGAACACAGGCTCCATCCCTGGGCCATAAGGAGCTGGTGGTCTCAGTGACAGGTAGGCAGGGTCTGCAGTGGTGCTGTCACAGCCAAGGCTGCAAGAACACAGGGCTGCCCTTAGCACTGGGCACAATGAGAAGGGTTTTACTACAAGTCTAGAGGATCCACAGGCCTTCCTGCTGAGGGTTAAAAAGACCTTTCACCATTTGGGCAGTGTAACACTGTCTAGTGAAGCTGAGAGTCCTGCCAAAGGACTTGGGGAGTGGTGGAAGCTCTGCGATTTTGGTTAGACATTGTACTAAACCAGAAGTCCTAAATTTACATTAAACATCATAATCTGCAATAGCAAAGCAACTGGGAGAGCCGCTATGTTCCTTTTACAAAAACCCTTTAAAAATACCCACCAGTAATGTGGTTTCTTCCAATATTTCCATAAAGCTCCTAACAGGATAGCTCTTGAGGAACGTGCTGTAAAGAAGCAGATACAAAAGAAAGATTTGGAGCAGCAAAGATGCAAGATGCACTGTGTTGTGCAATATGAGATATTAAATACCGTAACCCTAAGAGAGGAAAGAAAGAGAGCAAGAGCCCAAAGCAGCAGCAATAAAATGTTAAAGCTTTGAGAGACAGTGCTGTAGGCAGCAGTTTGTGTTTGGCTGTGATGAAATGCCTGGTAATTGTCTGTCAGCTTCAGCTGAGAAAATTAGCAAATGACTCAGAGGCTGCAAGCAGTGGGGAGTGTGGGGAGCCTCATCCATCATCTCCAGAGCAGCTTTCACTTCCATACACTCACTGCTGTTGTTTAACTGAAAGGCGATGGAAAATAAACTGCAAAAGGTCATCAATGGAGTGGGTTTGGGAAAGGTAGGAGTTTCATCGGCGGCGGCACAACAAAGGGTGATGGAGATGATCGAGGGGGGTTGATTCTGGCTGATATTCAGAGAGGATTTCCTGAAGGTCTGGTGCCTGCCATGGGGCTGGAGGTCTGGCAGGGTGAGCTGAGCAGAGAGGGCATCAGACAGGGCTGAACTCCAGGGAGCTCAGGACTTTGTCTCTCTTTCCAGAGCAATGAGGAATTAGGTACATAATTAATGTAGACTGGCTCCAGAACCTCAGCTGGGGCTTTTCTTATGTCTTTATGTGAAAAACTAAAGCCTGAACAACCCAGCTAAATGCTTCTTGCTGAGATGCATGGAACGGGATCGGATGTCTCAGCTCGTCTAGGGGATTTTGAAAGAGAAGTGACCCATTGCTTATGTTAAGATGCAAACCTCTACTCTTACTCAGAGGAGTATCTTGGGCTAGAGGAGGGCGGGGAGGGAGGAATATTACCCTAAAATAAAGAATTTTATTAGCTAGAAGGACTGGAAGAAATCACGTTACTTAGCGGTAGACTACAATAAGCGTGACTCTCCCTTGATAAAATCAGCGCTGTTCTGTTGTGACTCCATTGACCAAGCAGAGCTGTAGGCAGACTGGGGAATCAAACCTGGTATTTATTTAGCAAAACACCCAAACAATGAAATGCTTTCCCTGGCGAGGTAACTGCTGCAAATTCACTCTCTGAACTTGTGACTAGCTCCGTTTATGGGAAACAGATCACGCAGACGAAGCAAGGGCCCTTTTGAATCCTCGTCCCTTCTAAATGCAGAACAGGAGGAGTCAAACTGAGTCTGATCACCTTTCTCATAAACTAACACATTGGTATGAAGTTACCAACAGTGTAATGATATCATTTTTGGCCAGAGAATTTCCTAAGAAGTGGAAATACACAAGCAGTCAGGTATATGTAGTCTCGAAGAACAGGGCAGCAAATCAGTGCCCTCCTCCATCAAATGGCATAGTAGTGTAGCAATGCTGGAAGCTGCAGCTGAAAAGACCAGTTTTTCAACCAAATTCCCACAAGAGAAAGAATCCAAAATATGCTTCAAATTATCACCTTTCCTCGCAAACCAGCAGTAATTATTCTGTTTCACACCAAGGCTGATGCACCTTGGAGAGGGGATAAAAACCTCCCACCAAACTTCAGTCAGACAACGTGCCAGAGACAGCTCCTTTGATAGCAGACTACTTCGTTTTTTGCTGTTGCAAGGGGTGTAAATGTTTTGTTGTCTTCTGAAGTGACTGCTAAACCACCAGGAAAAAGGCTGAATTCTGCGTATGAGCTTCCTAAATTACCTAAATAATCTTTTCAAATGTATTTCCTTTTGTGTTTCTTATTCTTAATTACAGCCAGACTTCTGAGCAAGCAGTTTATAGATCTCTGGTAGGGGAGGAAAGGTGGTATTTCTCTTTTGCTGATTATGTATGATTATGGGAAAACCAGTATTTCCTCTTCTTTTTCATAGGTGATACCCCTCCTTTCCACTGAAAACTGTTGTTACAGTAGATCCTATTAAAGTCCCCCAAAACCAGAGGCAAAGATATAAGGGCATTATATAATCTAACAGGAGAAGCTCAAATGTTGCATGAATCCTATTGATCCAGGATATCTTCTATGTGCTTTTGCAGTTATTCGACAAAGCTGTATTGATTTTCCTCTCCAAAGGCAGGGGAGAAAGTCAACCACAGAGCGGACTGGTAGGAGCCCAGGGTCAACATGCTGCAGAGGGAGCTGCTGGGAGTGCATTGAGTGCCGCCACACTGAAGATGCCCTCCCAGCAGCCCTGATGGAAGAAGGAGAGGTTGGCACAGGTGGAGATTAATCTGCAGGTGAGCAGCTTGGGATTCATTCTGCAGGGAAAATGGATGGAGGTTGGTTAAGTCAGCCCTGGGAGAAGCAGTCCTCTCCTGACTGCGGCCAGGCCAGCTACCCTTGCTGGACATTGGGTCTGGTATTGCCCCGCCAGCCACCAGCCAGAGCCACAGCAATGTTAGCTGCCTTTCCTGCACCCCTAGTGCTGCAGCAGTCTGACATGCTGCAGCCCCCATGACTGTTGTTCCTTTGGGGGGCCTGCAATAACCTCATCCCATGCCCCTTGCAGGAGTTCCTTAGCTAAACAAGGGGAAAAGCCACAGGCTAGATGCAGGTCAGAAAGGTGAGGCTGTACAGCTCTCTTCAGAGAGACTGGAATCACCTCCTTTGGTGGAGGTTTTCCTGCCAGCCTAATATGAGGAGCTGGAACAAAACTATTCCAAGGCTCGGCTGGCTCTCAAGTAGCTGCAAACCCCAATGCACACATTGCTTATGCAAACTTACGTCTCATTCCTGGACAGACACTTCCTTGGACTTACCAACTTTCTGACAATTCACTACAGCCACGAGACAGAGCATATGGATGAGAGAAGTCCATCCCAGGTATGGCAGTGATTTGCACTTACCTGTAATGGGCATCGTTTCTTGCAACCAGCAGATTTTCTGAGGCAGAACACAAATGTCATTTGTTAAATGCCGGCAGAGAAGCTGCCAAGTGGAAGAAGGTGCTTGGAAATGGCTGTAACCACAAAGTGATGAACAAGTATGAAGAGTGCTCAGGAGACTTCGGGAGGATCTCGAAACATGCACCTGACCCTGAGGGAAGGATGAACGAGCAATTCCAGCCTGGTGCTGCATGAGCGGGGTACCATTAGAGGTATGGGTTGTTTCATTCCAGGCTCTTCCAACCCAGGATCAACCTGCTGCTGCTGCCCAGAGACTGTTCTTTAAAGGTATTGCCTTTGGGCATCACCCCTTTCAGAGTGTAACAAGTCACTCTGCAGTCAAGACAGTGTTTCTATAACACTGCCAGAAATTCGAGGCAGGTATTCTAAGTCAACAGAATGCTAATTCCCAAAAGGTTAATTAAACTGAGTGAGGCTCGCAGATGAAACGCAGCAGCTGACTGCTGCAATTAACTTTGGTGTCGTGGTTGGCATTAGGTGGCACTTTCAGCGTGGGGGAGCTCCTCTGATGAGTTATTTTGGCACTTACTCCCCTGGGGGAGGGTCATGTATATATCAGTCATTTTGTTCTTGCCAGCCTTCAGGAGATGGAAATTAGTGACACCTAATTCAGTCAACTGGGGGAGGAAGGGGGGGAAATGGGTTGTTTCTCTCCAACCTCTCTGAATCAAACTCATAAACACCAAGGAGTTATAAATTATGAGGCTCCATTTAAAGTCAGTTTTCCAACGTAATTGTAATATGTAAATACTGTGTATTATGAAATGGTGAATGCTCCATCCCTGACAGTGTTCAAGGCCAGGCTGGACAGAACCTTGGGAAACATGGTCTAGTGTGAGGTGTCCCTGCCCATGGCAGGGGGGTTGGAACTGGATGATCCTAAGGTCCTTTCCAACCTGAGCCATTCTGTGATTCTATGGTTACTGCATGGTCTTCATCATTCGTCCCAAGTAAAGCTGGAGAGAGAAGACCTAAGAACAGTTCTGTGGGCTTGGGAAGCCTGGGCAATGCTGATAGCCAAAGCAGGGCTTTGCAGGAAACACGGAGGAGAGCCCCTTTTTTTTCCTTTAATATATTGACATTTAGTCCCAACATGGGTGTTCCCATGAAGAGGGATTCAGAGCTGCAGACCTCTCCTGTTCCACCCCAGAGACAAATGTCCCACGCAAGCCCTCCCAGGGTATCTGTCAGGAGAGGAGGGAGCCCGCAGCCTGCGGGCTCCCACTTCACGTGCTCTGCTGCCAATGTCCAGGCTCTTGCAGAGAGCAAGGCTCAAGCCTGATGCCTCTGTCCTCAAGCTGTTGAGGAGCCCTCCCCACGTGCCCTGCTCCCCTGCATCACCAAGCAGTGACCCAGGCTGCCACGCTGCTGGTGCTCAGCTGTGGGCAGTGTTCGGCCCCTGTAGGTGAGGGGCTCTGCTCATGGGGAGGGGAATGGTGCGTGCAATCTGTGTGCCGCTTTCCAATGCCAAGGAGACAGATGGAGCCCACAAAGTTCATCTGCCCACACTCTGTCACTGGGGAAGAGCCAGAGTGGGTAACTTCCCTGGATCCAGGCCCGCTCCTGCAGGCAGTTCTGCCCTCCCTATGGGGAGCTGTTGCCTCCAGATGAATAGCTATTGTTGTTGTCCCCAGGAGGTACCTGCTCCATAATAACATCCAAGAAACTCTTCCAATTACTGCCTTTTTACAGGAATATGAGGAACAATTGCATAACAGCTGCATGCAATTACTACATCAGGTGATGTGGCCTTTTCAAAAGCAAGAAGTAATTTAATTTTACAGGTAGAGCAGGAAAAAAAGTAGTTTCCTTTTTCTTCTTGAGTACAAAAAGAGAGAAAACCCACCTAACCTGTGAGTTCCAAACAAAACCCATTCTTTTTCTGTAGGATTTCCTTTTAAAGCACACGTAATACTTGTTCTTTCAATTTGATCTCACACCAGTTTCTGATCCATGTGGAGACAATGGAATAAAAGGAAGTCATGAAACAAAGAGCATCCCATGAGCAAAAGTATGAAGCTTATACTAAGACCTTGCACCTTGAGGTAAAGCTCTTTGAGTTTAGCTTGCAGCCTGGAACACCAACACTTTTTCTCCCTCTTTTTTGTCTAATATAACCAGAGGAAACTTCCTCTCTAACACTTCAGCCTGCCAAATGCATCAACATCGACCAGCAGCTTCAGGAGCTTGTCAATAGGCATGCACACAGCACTATCGCATTCAGATTGGCTCCTTAGGCTAACTCACAGCATAGTTTTCAAGGTGAGATTGTAAGAAAGGCTGTGGCAAAAGGTAGTGTAAAAATACATAAATAAACAATTGATAATGCATGCCTTGAAACCAAGGGCTGAGACAACCAAGACATCAGACTCCAGAAGTCACTATCACTCCAGCTAATCTCTCTCCATTCAGCATCCCTAGGCAAGGATGCAAATACAGATTGCAGACTTCTTGAGAAGATGGCCTGAGAAAGTTGGTCCAGGCTGTGCCACTTGTAAATGAACTATTTATGTGCTGGTGCATTTAGTGGTTTGTTTCGCTCATCCCAAAGGGCTGGAAGGTGATGAGATTCCCAACAAACAGCCTTCATGCTATGTATCAGTGTTTTCTCCATTTAATTGTCTCTGTTATCATATTTTCCTTTGGAGAAACCTTGTTTTGAAGTAAATCTGGAATTACACATGTGCACCTAGGGGAAGCTGGGCATGGGCAGGTAATGGAATGGAGTATAGATGTCATCAAACTTATTAAAGAATGGCACTGCTCTGTGTATTTTCCCTAGAAGTAACTTCACATCTAAGCTCCTGAATGGCCTCTCAAAGACCTGTATCTACTTTAGCGAAGTCTTATCTATGTGTCTTACTACAGATGTGTTCTGAGGTAGCTTATTAGCCGAACATATTCAGCTCCTTTTTTAAAAGCTTAATAAGTTAGTAAACAATGTGTTCTTTATTTTGAGATCTGTTAACATAGCTCAAATGTCATATGGGTGCCCAGGACTACAAAACATAGGGAAGTCTGATTCCTTCTCTTTTTGATAATCCCTTTTCCTCCTGCTGAGAACATTTCCATCCTTGTGATTGCTTTTACGTGACCCCATCCTCTTGCATGGAAGCAGATACCACAAACAATATTTGAAGAGGCTGAAGAACCAGTGATGTGAAAATTGCTTCAGTGCTACTTCTACTTTCTAAATATATGCACATGTTTTCCTGAATACAAGGACAAGACAACAGAAGGTAGATGGTACTGATGCTTTTTGTTACTCCTTCGCAACACCTTCTGCAATATATACTTGTGACTCCTGGTAGGAGATAGATTTTGGTACCATGAAGCTTCATGTAAAGGCATTTTACCTATATTCCATTCCATCTTTTGTGATGCTGGGGAAAGAAATATGAGTGTGTTTACATACGAGAGAGGTACGTAAGACAAGTACATACATGCACTACAAAATGAGGTCTATTTTAAAGGCTCTTGAATTGACAACTTCTATCTATTCAGAAGAAAAGTTTGCTCTAGGCAAGAGGCATAGTGCTTGTTATCATCCTTCTGTCATGTGCTAACCCTATCCCATGCTCCTGGTGGAGTCTTTCAAATGTTATACTTACAGTTATGTGGCATTATAGGCTGGACTCGCTGCTGTTGCACTTAGGTGTATAGTAACAATGTCATTGTTTCATTATTATTATTATTGTTATTAATTGATTTATGTGATACAGTAGCTGCTAACATGAAAACTGTGTTTCAGGCATCTGTTTCTGTTGGCCATTGCTGACTGCCTCTCCTGATGCTGAGTTTTCCTTGCCAGGATGTAAGAGGCATTTTAATAGCATCTCCTTTGCATGCCATGGACCTGATGGATGCAGCAGTCTCTGCATTTGCTCTGGACAAGAAATGAATCCACCTGGAAGAAAACAGAAACAAAATGAGAGCCCACAATGTAACAGTGCTGCCAAAATGCTAACGCTATTCCCCAGTATGTGTGGAGATGAATTACAAGTAAAACCGAAGTGTTGTGTTGTCACTTTCCATAGGCTTGTAGCAATCGTTTTTGAAACCTGAACTACGTTTTAAAGGAAACCTAAAGAATGATTTACAAAACAAGAACAAAGTTTTGCCATTTTCCTTCAGGAGTCTTTGCAAAAACCTACCTCGCCCGTAACCCACCCACAGAAGAGTACAACATAGTAAAACCGGAGAGACGGGGGTGTGATGGTCCTGGTAGGTGCTAGGTAAGCGTTGTGTGTAACCTTCTCTTTTAGGTTGCTCTGCCTCCCCCTGTCTCTTACCTTGGCTCTCAACTTTCTCTCGTCCTCCTTCATGGCATGCCTATGGAGACGGTAGTCCTTCAGGAATAAGATTGCCATGGGTAAAAGATCCCATCACCCTCACGCAGGATCATTGAGGGGATTGGCACGCAGATACCCTCAGAGTGACACTGCTGAATAAGATAGTACAAGGTACAATTAGAAGAGGCAAGATTTCTTGTAGGATCCAACATAGCTGGAGAAGTCTCTTGGTTCCATGGACCTTCACTGTATGGTAAATCCCATGAGCTAGAAAACGAGGACAAGTTAAGTCTCTGAGCTTTCTCCTTGGAGTCACAATGTTCCTGAAAATGCTGGTTTAACATTAATGTAGCAGTTGGATTGCATGAGATGGGAGAAAATAGTACCTAGGTCTTGGGAAGAGGGAGCTGTGGGAAGAGGGTTGGGGGAAAAGGGAACCATATTGAAAAAGTCACTGCATAATACCTAAATGAGTATCTCCTTCACCACTGGATCCTGATTTCATAAGGCATATAACTGCTTTCCTATCACTTTCCTCTACTTCCTTTTCTATGGAGTGCCTAGTGTTTAAAATAGAGACAGTAAGCTTGGACCTGAAGGAAATTTAGTGTGCCAAGAAGGAGTCTATTTTGTCCAATTTTATTGGAATTCTGAGGTGAATTAATAAAAGGACCTCACTTGTCCCGTTTTCATGACTGTTTTCTATCTGGTTTTATGCAACCTGTAGGAAGCTAGTGTCAACACCTCTGAACAGCTATTGAAATCTCTTGGAAACTGAAGCACGCCCCATGAAAATTTGTAAAGGGGGACAGCCTAAACACAAACACAACTGTGCAAGGCTTTCCTTCGAACCCAAAGTAAAAAGCATTTAAACCAGATCTTTCGGACCCAACAGATTTAGCATTACAGCAAAAGAGAGCCATTCCAGCTAAAACGCTCCCAAAGCCGCTTGTATAAGCCACTGGCTTATGTGCATGTCATCTTGGCTCCCTCAAGCGGCTGATCCCAGAGAGTGGACAGCTTTCCCTGTGTTTTAAAGAACAAGTGGTTTCCTGTTAGCACAAGTATCGGAGGTCTCTGCTGGAGGGATCACAGCTTCAGGCTCTGCCAAAGCGCAGCGTGCATCTGTGGGCAGCCGTGGTTTGTTAGCAATTGGTACCAAGTGAATAGGCTCCGCGTGGTTCTAGGTCTGATCATCCAAGAAAAGACTGAAGGGACTGGGGCAGTCTGGTTTTTGTTTTCATGTCCTCTTCCTTGTCATCCTCTAGACGACTGCCTTGCCGTTAGTACTGTTCTTGAAATTCAGAGACAGAGCCTAATGGTTTTGCTGACGCTTGTGGTAAGACTTCATTAACTATACTAGCTGAGGTCTGCTCTAAAACAGGCTGGCTGGGGACCCATGGGGCCACATCCTGCCTGTAACATCCTGAAGTGCAGCAAAACCAAAAGCAAAATCCTCTACTTGGACAGCCCTGGGGCCGAGGCCAACTGTAAGCAGCAGCTTTATAGGGCAGGAGCGGCTGAGTGTGAGGCATCGCTGCATCCCTGCAGAACTGAAGATCAGTGGGCACAGGCTGCAGCAAGGAGAACTTTGGAAAGAGGAAGGAAAAACAATCACCATGGGAGAGGGCAAGTGCTGAAGCCTCCATTCGTTTGAGACACCCTGAGTCACCACCTTGACTTGGTGCTTATCCCTGCTTTGCATTGGAGCGGGAACGGGTGATCCCAAGCTCCTTTTTTGAACTCGGTTATTCTATGATCCGTGGAACACATGCAGGGTCTGATTTTGATTGTTGTTCACTGCAGGATTGCTTTTAAGGTACTCTACACTGGTGCAGACCCTGAGTCCCAGCCTTGCTCTTGACTTCCCTCCCCTCTCTCTGCCATGCTGTGCAGGGATTCAAGCTTTATTCCAGGTGCTTCAGCCAGGTTTTGACCAAAATATACACCAACACTCCAATGGACGAGGCCACAAAGCTGTACCTTAGCTGGCTCACCTTAAACTTCAACTGATTTTACCCCAAGGACCTCAGTATGTGCTGACCCTCTCAGCACTGACCCAGCCGCTTTACTGTCCCTATTGCATGCAAGGCTGCCTGAGCACCAAAGGAGCACCTACTTCCCAGGAGATGCTGCTGCAGCACAACCACATTGGAGAAACAGCCAAGACCTCCAGAGAAGTTTTGTCACGTGGAAGGTGAGGACACAAGGCAAATTCACGAGGGCATGAGCCTAGGAAGTTGCACTGTGAGGAGATGGAGGAGGTCGCCTCTGCCCTCACAAGCAGGCAGGCTTTTGGAGTTCCTTGGTACCGCACTTCTGGTGAGACAGATCTCTGAATTTACCCCGTTTTGAAAGGAAAGCTTCTGTAAGTCACCTTTACTTTATTAGGTCTTTTCTCAAAGACAGGCCTCATCCTACAGCCCCTTGTCAGCCATCATTTATCTTCAGCATTTCAACAATTTTCCATGTCCTTACAGGCAGAGGTTTTCTTCATTTCTTCAAGGACACACAAAGGTTGCTATTTAATGCTCACCAGTGCACTATGAGTTGCTTTAGTCTTATGAAGCAGCAATGCAACTTCACCTCTTCCATCTAGAGATCAGATGGATGGTAACAGGAACGGGTATATAAAACAAGGGGAAGACTGTAATACAAATGCTGAACCTGAACCTAAACTGCACTTCTCATATCACAGAGTAAGACCTCCTGAGTGTTTACTCATCAGTCATACTTTAAAGATAAAAAGCCACTGTCACAGGTTATCCCTGCTTGTGCAATGTCAAAACAAGATCCTGGACATGCAGCTTTACGCGTACTCATGTACACAGGCACCTGAGACCTCTGTAAGTGAGAGCTTCCCTTTTCATGTATGCCATGTATGCATCATGAAACACAGAAGATTCTGGAACATGTACTGAACAAACCTGTAAACGTTTGGGGTGCTGCTTTGGTTCAAATTCAAGTTCTGATCAGGGAAGAACTTGCAAAGTAAATCTGCTGATCACCTTCACTCTCCATGCATTGGTTTGCATCATGGAATGGTTACAGAGTGCACAGACCAGAGGTTTCTACAGGTGAAACTGAACTGGAAGATGTGGGACCTCCCTGATGAGTTCCAGCTACTAATGGCCATTTACACCAGACTCGAGCTCTTCCACAAAAAAGTACCCTGATGGATGTTGCCAACATCGGTCCTTGGAACTACAGATCTACTCCTATTGCACTGCATTACTTCTTGTTGTAGAAACAGCCTTTTGTCCTCAGATTTCTTCCTCTTGGCTCTTTGTGCACAGCAGAGCCTTCATGACAAAGTAGATAACGGTTCTCTCACTCAAATAGCAAAGGTGGAATATTCTGTATAATCTTTTACCTCCCTCCTGTCAGGATACACATACATTAATAGGCCTGTAGGCTTAGAAACAGAATGAAGGTACTCAGGTCCTGCACTTTTAGGAAATTAAAAGGAAGGACTTGTCAGTGATAAGAGCAGGATGTTTTCAGACATAGGTTTAAGCTCTCCTTGTGCATTTTGAGACAACTGATGGGTATTTTTCCACAGGACTGAAGGACATCCAGTAGCATCGACTGTGAGGACTCTCAATGTGCTTTCTGAGGACTTGCGGTACCACTGACACCGCTGAACTGGAAATGCTCAGCAATTTGGAAAATATAAAGAAAAGGTCCACTTTTCCCTAAGCACATGGCTCTGGGCTTTGGCCCCTGGCATTAAACTTCTAAAAGGAAAAGTGTTGGTCAGCATGCCCTTAAGTAGTTCTCCCTTGGTCCCTGCCTGCAGTGCATCAAAACAGAATAAGGCATGTAAAGGCTGGGACTGGCCTCTCCCACTGTGAACAAGAAAGGCAAAGGGATGTGGAAGGAGACTGTTTTCTCCCCAAGTCTTGGACACTGGTGTCACTGTTTCAGTACTGTACAGGACTTGAAAGCACACTGCTTGGCTTGCCTGGTTTAAAGAGCTGTTTCACAAATAGAAATTGAAGGATCCTCCAAATGCCGAATTCCTTTTCCCTGTAAGGAGGGATGATACAGGATGTGGGAAAAGTCACCTGAGCAGAAAGAAACTCTTATTTCAAAGCAGTGGTGACCAGGGGAAGGCGACTTGGGAAAAGGTTGTATATTGACACTGAGAGCCCCAGATACCTTGAGTTATCCCAGGGCAGTCTTGACAGGATGGGTCCAATCCAGCCAATGCTTCCATAACCTTCACTACAATTGGTTAAAAAAGCATGTTTCTGCTCTTCCAGGGGCTAGGGGATTTCTCAGATAATATACTCCTAGATAGTAGTAGTACTATTAGATAGTAGATAATATACTACTGACTCCCTGTAAAGAACAAAGACAAACTTTCATGTTCCCAGCAGCCCAAACTTGCTCAGTTAAGGATTTAAAATCTTTCTTGTGAAGTCAGGAGATCACCATGGATATTCTCTGACAACACATTCCCGGTTGATGCACCATTCCTAAAGGAAGTCTTTGAGGGAAAGCCTGAGCATAGAGAACACTGAGCATTGTCATGCAGGAACAATGATAAAGCTGGACTACATGTATAAAGCAGCCCAGCATTACTCTCATGTTTATCATGAGCTTAGGTTCCTGCGGAGCCATTTCTCACTCCATTTGCATCTTCCTGGTGGGAATAAAGCAAAGACAAATGACGGCTCCCAGTGGTGGGCAGAGGACAAGATCAGTCCGCTCTCTACCAAATCATCTTCCAGGCCTTTGTGTGAGAACGGGGGTGTGTGTATATCTTTGATTTGTTTTAAATGCCATCTCAGCCATTTATTTCTGAATGACTTCTTTTTCATGATGTGCTCCCTATTCCAACATGAAAAGAGCTAACTTATCTTTTTCCTCTTGCGTTTCCCTTCCCATTGCGGTCACAAGAGAACTACTGATTGCGCAGTCATCTTGCTAATGCCACCAGGCAGCCCACACTCTGCTCTACTTTGGTGGGTTAAAAGGAATTCATTTTAAGAGATAATTCACTCTCTTATATGTGGTCAATACATGGGCTAATAGAAGGTCACTCCAGAAATTATTCCAATGCATAAAAACATGAACGCTAGTGATATCAAGTCCACACAAATCTAGTGTGCAGTGGTAGCTTTCAGCAGTGAACTGAACACAAAACAAGCAAGACTTACACCACGTGCAAGAGAAATGCCTCCATTTCTGACCCCTGAAAAAACAAGTCTCATTAAATGCACATCCGGGTACCATTAAACAATATTGATGATAAAGAATATATACACTGACTGGCCCTGGAAGCCTGGGAAAAAAGAACATTGCCTTCCTGCAAAACAGTACTACTGGCCATGCCCCATGCCTTACAGTGCTGAAATATGAAGGCAGTGGGATAACAAACCCCCTTCTACAACCATTACTGACCCACATTAAAAGCTGAACTAAAAAAAACCAAACAGTTAAGCACAACAGCATGAGTAGAGCTCAGCGATGTCAACCTCAAGGAGTGAAAAAGGATGAGGAGATGCTCTTCATCAAAGTCCTGATAAGCGCATTTTTAGGATAAAGAGATCAAGGTTGAGATGTGCATAAGAGCCACACAAAGACTGAACTAACCAAGCTTCCACTTGGAGAGGAGGGGATAAATGCACTTTATCCAGTTGTTTCTAATATTGGAGCAGATGAGACAAGCCTTGAAGGAGATACTCTTTGAAGATTGATGTGGAGTATGTGTGGAGAGAGCTGTTGAAAAGACTGCCATAAGCCAGTTCTCCAGGTAGTCATTCAGTAACACTCCCCAGTGTTTTCTAATAAAGATAATCTGTTAAAATCAGACTCTGGAGACAGCTTGTCTTTGGCTGCCGGTGCGATTTCTCATGATTGGTTCATGGAGTAAATGCTTTTTGAATAAGTCAGGGCCTGTTTGAAGAAGAGAACTTTGCAATGGATTTTTAAGTGACTGTTATTTACACCAGCAAAGCGCTTTATACAGCTTTAAAGCGGGAAAAAACAAACCTTGTTTACAAGTTACGAAGGAACATGAGAGTCTTTTTGGTTTAAAAGACTGCAAATGGTTTGTGGAGCCACCTAAGCTGCTGACAGCTATTCCTTCTACATACAAGTTTGCAGTACCGTACGGCTGTGGAGCAATGTAGCCTTATGAGACTATAGCAATGGTGGAGATAATGAAAAGCTTGTAACCCCACAGGATAAACTGATACCCAGAAACTGCAAACTACTTTGCAGACTTCATGCCAACACACTGCTCAAACCCTTGGTGACACAATTACTGTGAAATCAGTTACTTGAAGCAGCAATTGCATGGCATATACCTTGTACAGAGGAGAGTAGAGACTGTGAGCAGCCTGGCTGGGGCTGACCACACGCATGATAGCGTCCAGCATCTGAGGGCAAGGAGACCCAGGTTATGGACCCCTTCTGCTGGAATCAGGGTCATGGAGCTGCAGTCCTTGGGCTATATCCTGAAGCTACAGTTGGTAGAAGCTTACTGCCTCCTCTCTTTAAGTTTCCCAGGACTTGGAAAACTGCTTGAATGGGAAAGACCAGACCCCTTCTCCCCAGTTTTTTCACAACCCCTCCTCAATACAATAGAAATGCAGTGACATTTGGTTATCAAAGTGCAGCTGAACTGAAGCTAGAAAACCTTCACAAATCCAGTGTCCATTTCTTGTATGTGCCATAAATTTCTATTCATTATTTGGCCATCAAGTTTGAGATACGGACAGCAGAGCCTGTCTCTTCCTTTGTGACAAAGCAGTGCCAGGACAAGTCCCCAGATTCTCTGGTGTGGAGCAGGTAACAGTGATTTTCCTGAGATGACAATGTGAAATTCCAAGCTGATTTCAGTAGCGAGACATGAAAGTCATCTTTAAGTCTTCCAAATCAGTCATGCTTTTGAGACTTTCGGTGTGAAAAAGCCGTCCTCCTGCCTTGAATAGCCTTGAAGTGACTGCCAACAGGGCTCGACCACAGGAATACTTTCAACTGCAGAACTGTGCAAGGACCATCTTTCATTAAAATAAAAAAGAGATACTTTTTCGGGTTGCTTTTTTTCATTTATAAGGTTGATACAAAGCACATCTCAGCTTCCTGGAAACAATTCTGCTGGTTTCCACTGAAAAAAAACCTCTCATCACCTATTAAATTATAATGACCAATTCCAAAGGAGGCTTTCAGGTGCTTCTATAAAGTGCAATCTCTTCTATTATTGCAATAGCAGAGGCCACTTAAAAGAAGCTTTTATATACATATTGCTAAGGGGCTGGTTCATTATGAACCATCCTCAGCAGGAGCAGGATATACTGACTAATACAGCTCACCTGCTGCTTCAGGACCCGAGACGCATGAAGCTACTTCAGACCAACATACACCCTAAAAGCCAAAAGAGGAGAGGGGACAGCACAGACACTCCTTGGTTGGGAATTCTCCTTGGAAAGAGGGAGAGTTTGTGTGTGCTGGCCAGCAGGAATTTGCTTCTGTAGTCTTCCAAGTCATTTATTATGTCCCCATCATTAAGTGGCTCTCTGTGAACAGACTATCGGCACCCAGGTGTGGACCATGCACCTCCAACAAGAGCCATCCACGTCTCCAATCCACAGCCTCTTCAAGACCAGCTTTCCCAATAATCTCTTTGTCCTAATTTGTCACAGATGCATCTTTTGCACGGCCCATGTGATGTTTGCAAAGTGCTTTTCTGTGTTGTGTAGATGAGAAGGAGCTATATAAATGCAAATGTAATGTATTCATTTATTCTATACTGAAGGTTGTACTGAAGGCCAGGTAAATTACACCCACGGCAGCTACTGTCAGCTCTGAATGTCACCCACTTCAGGAACAGTAAGTTTCCATATAATTTGTTAAGCATGATTTTCTTTTGTTAGTTCTTGCAGATGATTTTTAATCAAATTACACTTCCCCATGTGTTTTCTGGCTGGTTGGACCCACTGCTACTGAATTCAAGCAGCCTGATTCATTACTACCTGTGTCATTTGCCTGACCTTCCCTTGAGACCTCATTATGGCTGCACAACAAGGGAGGTCCATCCATCTAGCATAGCCCTGGCTTCTCCCAGCTCACTGCTGAGGTCCTCAGGAGCTGAAGCCTTGCCCTGAAACTCTAACAGCCTGTGACAAGAGCAAGTCCTTTATCCTTTGCTCATACTTTACCTGGAGTAGCTTCATTATTTCTTTTACTCCCTTTGAAAGTGTATGGCTGTCGCTGGCACTGCTCCCATTATCCCTCTGTGAACACTGGAAGAGGAATGTATTTACATTTCCTCACACGCTTAGCATTTCTATCATCACCATCTCTGAGCCTGTCCTGACTTTTGCAATAACCTTTTTGCAGCAACTCTATTCCAACCGCTTGTTCTTTTTTTGCTGCTATTTCCTGTGCAATTTTGGCTTCATTCTTCCAGCTCTATTTTTGTTATTATTTTCTTCTTTGCTCTTCTATGCTCTCCTGTATAGATCCCTGTCTATAGTGATGACATAGCGGCCCTCTCAGATAACACTTTCTGTCCTCAGTTCCCTGCCGCAAGCATCACCGTGGCATGTCATGGTGCTGGGTACAGGGAAATTAAGGTCAGCTACAAGTGAGGCTCAGCACATAAGGGGAAGGTTTTGCTTGTAGAAGTTTGGAGAGCTCCCCTATTCCGCTGCTGGGATGCGCGTGCAGCTGGCCTCATGCAGGAATGGGGTGGCAAGAGAAAGACAAAGCTTACAACTGCATAGCTTGAGCTGTTGTTTTGGCCTGGGGCTAATCTCAGCTGTGAGATCTAAAGCTGTGTGCACCTGTGGCCCAGATCAATGTCCCTTCAGCTTGAGATACAGGAATAGAGTTTGGCTCAGGCAGTTGCAAGGTTGAATTTCCCCAGCTCAGAATACATGGGGAGACATGAAGCCTTGGAGAAACAAAAGGTGGATTATGGTATCCTGACCCGTGCAGTAGCTCCAGACTCAGCCCTGAAATCAGTCACACTGATGTGGACCTCTGGTTTTGTTCTGAGGCTCATCTCTAAGTAGCAAAAGCCTCACAAACCTTGTCAAGCAAGCTCTTGGGCTTGTCTATAGAGACAATTAGTGGTGGAGCCAGACCTTCACCTTCCACGAAGCAGTAAAACTTCAGTGAAGGCAGTGGATTTGCTGTCATTTACATTGACTTAGTTTACAGCCCACAAGAAAACCCCATTTTATTATATTCCTGAGAGTGCAAGATACAATCTCTGGAAAGTAGATGCAAAAGCTACTAGTTACTTATTAAGATACCCTCATCACCACAGTCTTTCAGTCATCCATCTTCCTTTACCTGCGCAACAGGATTGATGTGGTTCAGAACAGCACATATTAAGTGTTTTCATTATCTTATTCCTTCTAACAGACATTATTTAACCAGCAGCATTACTGTGGAAGGTCAGTACTCTGGTTTTGTACCATCAGCAAGTGAGTTCCTGGCTGATCAGAGAGAACAGATGCTGCTCTTGCAAAGGTCTCTTCAGTTCCTTGGAAGAGGCACCTTTAAACTCTAGGAGCATCTTGGGGAAGCAGCCAAGAAAGAAAGATGCAGAGCTGGGTTAGACAGGTTATAGCCTCACTATTGGAAGAAAGAATCTAGCTAAGGAGTTGGGCTAAAGCTTTAACAGGATTACAGTGAATAAGCATGATGAGAGTAGGAACAGTAGAATTTCACCTAGGCAAACTGAACAAACACTTCAGCAAAGGCTGAT
This sequence comes from Myiopsitta monachus, assembly GCA_017639245.1. Lineage (NCBI taxonomy): Eukaryota > Metazoa > Chordata > Aves > Psittaciformes > Psittacidae > Myiopsitta > Myiopsitta monachus. The sequence continues at coordinate 5,400,764 of CM029928.1, forward strand.
GCTCTTCCAGTGCTGAAGGCTGACATTACAGTGATGCAGCTATAGGGACAAGCCATTTCTGCCCTGAAACCAAACCAAATGCTTTAGGCTTCTGGTTGTTTTTGTAGTCTCACAATTCCTTCTCTATTTCAGGAAACGTGATGGGGTGCAACAATGCCAGTAACAATTCATACATCAGATCCTGCTGTGGGAAACAGAGCACAGACAGCAAATGGTTGCAAAGCTAATGTGTAATTTGCAGGTATTGATCACATCCTACCCCTCTGATCTGGTAGTCTTTATCCCTGGCTGCAAGAGATACTCAGCATGCATTGGAAAGGAGTGAAAACTTCAGCTCCCGTAATCTGGTCAAGGAACAGCCATGCATTGTGGATTTAGTTGGTGTTTCCCAGCCTGCCCATAAGCAGGCTATTGAGACAGGCTATTATAAATAACCATATGGCCTCCACAGTATATGCTTCATCCTTCCTCTACTGTTTCTGTACATAGCCAGGGACAGTATAGACAGTAGCTGATGGGAATCGCTGGAACTAAGACTTCAGAATCAGCACTGTCTTGATCAGAGTAGGCTTAATCTAATTAACATATTTAAGCAAATAAGTAAAACAAGTAATAAAAAGGCAATAGGAACTACGTATCTGAATCCTCTTAGTGGCTTTGAAATGCTTTCTAAAGTCTGAGTCATGCGCAGTGTGCAGATATACTAGAAGTATTGCAGTTAGCAAGGAGACACTGTCCCTGACAGCTTGTCAATGGGCAGCTACTCAAAGGACTTTCTGCATGCACCCTGCTGAAACCTGCCTGCCTTGGTCCTTGGTCCTGGGCAAGCTCAGACACATCTTCCTGCCCCTGCTGGGGATCACTCTTCTCAGGTGCATCTGCATCCTTATGGAAGTACATTGTCACATGCTATGCCCTTCTGCATGCCTTCCCTTCCCAACACACTGCTGGAGAGAAGGCTTGAACACTCCTCAGCAGGAGTTCTTCCCAAGCACATCCTCTGGTGAGCTCTAGTAAGGAGGGGACATACATGCAGGGAAGTTGAGTGAAGGAGAGAGGAGGAAACCATTTCTTGCACCACTGTCATTTCAACTTTGAAAGCTTCTTCTGAGTCTCAGCCTCTGGGGAATGAAGCCAATTAAACCACAATCTGGAAAGCCTATGAGGCATCCCCTCCTTTCAATGGAAGTCCTTTTCTGAGTGACATGAGCCGAGTGGAGGAAGGCTAAACAGGCAGAAGCAACAGCAAGCTGTTTCTAACTGAATAACTGCAGCATTTCATTTTCTGATGAGCTGTCATTGAGGGGTGATCCTTTTTTCAGAGGCAAATACACAGAAGCTAGAGAAGACAGATTTCTACTTTTACAGTCAATCAGACATTACAGCAACTCTGAACCTTTTCTTTTCCCTGATTACCTAAAAGACACCATAGCAGAACACAGAAAGACAGTCTGTGTCTTTTGCTTGGAAAAGCAGACATGGTTGACTCTCCCAGTGTGATGTTCCTTAGGAGTACATCACTCCGATCAACGCAAGCACTTTCAAACACAGAAAAGACCCTACTGATGAAAATAACTGTTTCTTTCTTGTATTGCTGCATAAAAAACATATCTGCAGAGCTGCCCAGGAACCAGAAAGGCTACTACAGGCTGCCACTGTAGTATACAGTCTACCCTGTATTGGTCTTTTTATTTTGCCTACTGAACTGTGCACTGAGTCAAGTGATACGAACCTTGCAGCTGCCACTATTCATACCAGTGCCAGTGCAGGGCTAGAGCCTGTCTTCCTGCATTTGGTTTTCAGCCCACCAGAGTCTGAGAATCAGCCTCTTTCCCAGCCCTCGTGGTTAAATGTGCCAGCCTGAACTGGAGGAGTCCTTGCCAGCTCTAAGTTCTGGTATGTGTTTTCTCTCAAGATACAAAGAGAGCTTTTGGCACTTGGTATTTTCCTCACCAGGAGGGTTCAGTAAGTTAACTTTCAACCTTCCATCTTTGTTAAAATACCCTGCTGAGCAATGTGTCTCAGTATATGTGCCTGAACACCGCAGATCTTTTCTGCCCCTCTCCGCTTGCTTCAAAGATGTTTTCAGAATAAGACCAACAAAATGGTATGCAGTGCACAAAGGACAGTCAGTGTCTGCTTATATGCTCCAGTCATGGGATCACAGAATGGTTTGGGTTGGAACAGACCTTAAAGCTCTCCCAATCTCAACCCCCTGCCATGGGCAGGGACACCTCACACTAGACCACATTGCCCAAGGCCCTGTCCAACCTGGCCTTGAAACGCTGCAAGGGATGGGGCAGCCACAGCTTCTCTGGGCACCCTGTGCCAGCACCTCAGCACCCTCACAGGGAAGAACTTCCTTCCTTATATGCAATCCTGAACTTCCCCTGTTTCAGTTTGAACCCATCACCCCTTGTCCTATCGCTACAGTCCCTGATGAAGAGTCCCTCTCCAGCATCCTCTCTTTATACCTTAAAAAATTCTGCTTGTTCAGTTGAGGCTCAGTAGAGGCGTAAGAACCTTTCCAGGGGTGACAGGACTCTGTATCTGCCAAGTGTATTCCAGGAACTGCCTTCTCTTAGGTCTATCTTCCTTCCCGCCATGACCCATTACAAATTGTCGTGCCATCATGTTTTGTCAGCAGACCAATTCTACTCAGTTTCAGACTGCTGATGGGAACACAGAATAGTGTTGGTCTCTTACCAACACTTGTAAACCCCGCTAGAAGAAAAATGCCAAGCCTTTGGATGACATTTCCCCACCGACAGGTAGTTTCTGAGCTGTCTGTTAGGCAGTCTGTAAGCCACTTAATGGATGCTTTAGCAGTACTGCAGAACTGCTCATTTCTTCCTGCTGCTCAATACTGTCCCCTGTGATTTCTGTAGGATCTCAGGAAATCAGCAACGTGGGGGTCATCTCTGTGGGAATGGAAATTAGACCTAAGGTTTTGAGACAGGCTGTGGAGGGGGGACTACACACTGGTTCAGCATATGGAAGTGTTTACTTGTCCCCAGACACTGCCCGCCCTACCTTCATATGGGGCTTCTTTTGCCAGTCCCATCTCTGGCCACCAAAAACCAGATTCCCTCTGCCAGTGGCACTTAACTCCTCACCCCAAACCAGACTTGGGAATAGCCCTCCCTTTGCTCCCTATTTTGAGAACTGCTGCACTGGTGGTCACCATGCTAAACTATGAAATGGCATCGAGAGTGCTCTGCCAGCTCAGTCACTACCAAGTCATACCATGGCAGTGGCAAACTTCCAGTAGCCTGTTACAGATGTACAGGGTCTGGACATGTAATATCAAGTGGTGAGCAAAGCATCACACAAAAGAAACGAACTGAACTGGTACTGAGCAAAACTACCCACAGGTAGCTATGTAAGGGCACGCTCAGTGTGAGTCTGAGTCAAGCCATGTTTGTGATTAGCTATGATGCATGCCCAGACACAGTGACTGTCTGCATCTCTTGCCCTAACCAACCCATAAAGTACATCAGACTCCAACCAGAGCCTCAAGAGTTCCTAATTTTGGCTCAATTCCTTCATTACCACCTCGAGTTCATGCCTTCTCTTGCTACTATGAGCGCAGTCGCATTTGTCCAGTACATCAGCCAGCACCTTTGACTTTCTCTGTTACAAACATCCCTTTTCTGCCTACCCCCGGCTTCATTCTTGTGCACTGAACAGTCTCAAGCAATAGTAAGTGTGTGCTTCTCTGGGACATGACCAGTGCCCATGGGCTTGCCTGTGCTGGTGTGTCCCACTGGTTTGCACTCCTGCCACCCAATTCTTTTTCATTTGCCCTGTCACCTGCCATAACTTGTTCTTTTCCCCTCTACACCTTTTGAAGACAGCTCTGCTGCCAAATACAAACATTGCTGGTGATCCAGCCGCTGGGTAAGGCCATAACGCAAAACTTATTCAACAAGAGTAACATCTCAGAGTGCACTCTTTATCCATGGCACCTCTTCCCTAAGTTCCCTTCATGAAGGAGCTGATATTTCATTTACAACCATTTGCTGAAGGGTACAAGCTTCACATTCACACTGCTGAACCTTAAAACAAGGGAGTAATTCAAACAGCCTCCAGTCAGCCTGCTGCCAGATCAAGGGCCTGATGTTGAATTGAGTTCAAATTCCTCATGGTGCCACCGCAATGAAAGGCACTTGCTTTATTAACATGAAAGAATCGTTCCTGCTTCAGTTTATCTTATTATCCTGGGAAAGAAACCCAGGCAGTCTATTCTGTTATGTTTGATGGCTGATATTAAACTCATCAGAGCCAGTTATAAACTCAGGCACGTTCAGCAACACTCGGGTTTGCTGGGTAGGATGAGGAAGATCACCTTTCCTCCAGCGCTCCCACCAGCTCTGGCTGAAATCAGATGACTTCAGAGATGGACCCTAATGACAACAGCTATTGGAAACAGGAGGCGATCCATGTCAGGCCTATCTGAATTTACAAAGCCTGGCATTTTGGTGGTGTTATTGGTACTCAAAATTGCTGTTTCGATTGAAAAAGAACTTAAAACTTTGACAAATACCCACGGGATGGTAGGGCTTTCTTCTCACTTCAGAAATGTGTCTCCTTTTCAGGGCTTCCTACTGCCGAGGGAAAGCATTTGGCTGCATCTACCAGGCTGGGTTTGAGGTCTACGACTCTCCTGAAGGCTTTCTGCTTCTTCCCTGTTTATGCTTTGCTCATCTGGAGTTTCCGCATCCCATTCCCAGAAATTTCCAGAACTTTCCCAGAATTCCCTCAAGTTTCCTTAATATATTTTCATCCAGGTCATTCTTGGAAACATCAGCATCCACTGACTTCAGGTGGAAGCTGCATGAATGCATATTCCTTCCTACCCACAGAGCAGACAGAGTGGTGGCACAACCAGCAGCAGTGACTGAGAAGTCATTGCTTTGCCTGGACAGCAACTTCTGCTGTACTTATGCAGAGAAAGAGAAGTGGAAAGCCACAAACCCAAGAGCAAGGGAATAAATGCCTATAGCTCACCTCACCACCAAGCGAGTTTTTGTCTTGCCTCCACAATGAGTGTCAGGGCTATTGGGTTTTAATGGGTGTTTAAAGGCTAAATGGGGGGGCAACACCACACAGCATCTGAGCACACAGCGTGCTCCTTTCAGGACTCCATCCCTGCAGGCTAATCAAAGCAAGTCCAATTCCCACTGGGAGCACACATCTACCCAGCAGGGTTGTTGTACTGGTTCCTGAAACAGAAGCCAGGATACAAGCAAATGTGCTGCCAACATAGAGAGCGTAAGTGGAAACCCTCAGCCTAGCTGCTCGCTCAGTAATCAAACCAGGTTCATAATGTACCTGGCTTCTTCTGCCTGCTCCTAGTCCATAATTAGCAACTTGTGCGTAGGTAGCAGGCACCGGTAAATTGCTTCCAGTCTGTAGTGACAGCAACTTGTACCTGTAAGAATATGACAAAGGCACAAGGATTGTGGATAAATGGCCACAACAACGCAGAAAGCCGTTAGCACTAAATAGCAACAATAACCCTTCATATCTCAGTATTAGCTCTGCCTTCATTTGTACGAGTCTCCATTGCCTTGTTGAAGTTCCAGACAGACATTAGCAGATGGGAAAGGCTGGCACCACACAGCAGACGAGCAGGATCCTGCTTACACAAGAAGCACCAGCACTGACATTTTACCCTCAGAAAAAAAGCTTGAGAACCTCTGGGCTGGCCCTGGACCAGGGTGCAGGGCTTCACAGGACCACTGCGTCCAGCTCAGTGTGCCTCATCCAAACCTCACCACCACAACAGGGTGCTCAAGTGAGACCCCACTTACAGCACTGTGTGCAGTTCTGGTGTCCTCAACATAAGAAGCTGTTGGAGAGCAAGCCACGAGGATGCTCAGGGCTGGAGCACCTCCCATACAGAGACAGGCTGAGAACATTGGGGCTGTTCAGCCTGGAGAAGAGAAGCTGCGTGGAGACCTCAGAGCAGCTCCCAGTGTCTGAAGGGGGCTACAAAGATGCTGGAGAGGGACTCTTCATCAGGGACTGTAGTGATAGGACAAGGGGTGATGGGTTCAAACTGAAACAGGGGAAGTTCTGCCTTATATCCAACCTGAAGTTCTCCCCTGTGAGGGTGCTGAGGCCCTGGCACAGGGTGCCCAGAGAAGTAGTGAATGCTTCACTCCTGACACTGTTCAAGGCCAGGTTGCACAGAGCCTTGGGCAACATGGTTTAGTGTGAGGTGTCCCTGCCCATGACAGGGCACTGGAATTGGAAGAGCTTTAAGGTCCTTTCCAACCCAAACCATTCTGTGATTCTAAGTCTCCTTGTTCTGCAACCCAAATGAGGATCACGCTCCCAGGGGTGATGATGGTATGTTTCCCTTGATCATCTCCTTGTACTGACTCTACAACAAGACCCCCCCCACCAAGGACAGGATCATGTTACACCAACATTGCACCCACAGTTCTCACAGGTGGATATGGGACCAAGACTCTTCCTGTTGTTACTCATCCTGCTTGGCTACCACAGACCTGAGACACAGTCCACACAGGGACATGCGTGGATCTTCTAGCTCCTAACTGCATGGGAAAGATTTTCTCCCTGCTCTTGGGCAGCTTTGAATGAGTCATTGCTCTATGATGGAGAAATGGAAATGCTCATAGGTGTGAGAACACCGCTCACTATAATTCATGGTAATTGTCATTAAATCAACACATCCTCAGGCCCTGTAAATCCCTGAATCTGTTGCTGCAAAAAGAAGTCCAATCTGTCTAGTCTTTTTGATTGCAAGTGAATACATTGAAAGCGTGCCTCATTCTCTTTGAGAAATGAAAGCCCAGTTGATTGTGTGAAAATGAGCTTCAATCAGTTGATGCTGCTCACACTTTAGCCACTTTCAAATTCTTTTTACTTTCCTAGAAAAAAAAGACATAAAAACGGCAGGAAAGGGTCTTTCTCCAAAGCCATTTGTGCAGGTTTTTAGTCTCTCCCATTTTTGTGCTGCCAAACTTTGATTAATAAGATGAAAAATTGTGTACATTCTTCAATGACAATAACGGGATGACCTTTCTCCTGTCTCTTCTGACTATAAAGGCAGTAACATAAGTGTTTTGGTGACAAAGAATTAGATTCAGATGCTGCTAATACTAAAATACCCCATATTTCTTTTGTAAGAAAAACGCCCAAATCACACTTCCCATTTTTCTTGCAACCTTTGAGATATTTCATTACTTGACAAGAATTCTGAAAGCCTGTTCCTCCTTTCGGTAGCTGAAAACCTGCTCCTTCTCCTGCCTCTGATGTTTCGCTTTGCCGAGTCTCTGGCCAGAATGGTGTTTTCATCTTGACTGTGAAGTGTTGCCTGATGCTCGCTTTTCATCCTGAGGAACAATTCGTATTTGTCATTATTTCAGAGGTTCACAACTAATTTCAAGTGTAGGGAACAATTGGGAAGTGTAAAGGAAAGGTTTGGCTCTCAGAACAGGAAAAGAAAGCAAGAGGATGGAAAGCAACAGAAACCTTGTTCTGGCGTCTGGTAAGAGATAGCTGGCAAAGAAATCCAAAGCCCGACAATTGATACAGAGTTTCTTAGAAGTCATTCCTATAAACTTTACACCTGTCAGGAGTTTGGATGGGGAATCTCCTGCAGTCTTGTAGGGACATGGACACCCAGTAACTGCTTCCTGGAATCAAATACAGAGAGGAAGGAGGAGAAGGAGAAAGGGAGAGGCAGACAGGAAGGAAGGAAAGTTATTAAGTTATAAGGAAAAAACTGGAGTCCAAAATGTTTCATTAAGTTACCAGAAACTCCAGCAGAGGAGAAGCAAGAGAAGCTGCACCAGAGAGGCCTGTCAGATTAATGCCTGGTGACATGGAAACAGACAGATAGGAACAAATGGGTTCAGTAACGGACATCAACATCCAGCCAGAGTTTTCTGTTGGTTCAGGAAAAAGTTCACCACACATGCACATCCTTCTGAGCTTAAAAGAGTGAAATGAAGGGATTTTCTGTGGGCTGTGTGTTCCCCCAGACCCACGTGGTTTGACATCTATCTTCATAGGGACTTCTTCTGACTTATGGGCAAGTGTTGCTTTACATCATTTTCTGGCATTAAGAAGGAATTACCGATTCATCTGCTGGCGAGGAGCATCACACCACCAAACACATTGTGTGGGGGGAAATCAGTGATACAAGGCCCCGCAGCCCAGCCAGGTGATACAGCCACAGGGAGCTCACCTCCCTGAGGAGGGTGGCCTGCTCTCAAAGACTTGACTGTATTTTACATTTCGCCAAATTATGAACACATAAAACAAACTGAGAGGGGAGGGCAAGCTCTGCTTACAGGACTCCAGATAATCTATGTGCATTTTAATTGCATATATTCATCTTTCAATTTTATAAATCTATATTAATTTAGTTCAACTGATTAGACCACCAGGCTGCAGCACTGGTCAAGGTCTCCAGGGGCTGGAGCTCTTCTCGGATCTCTGAATGCCTGCTGCTTTCAAGCTGGGGCTTCAAGCTCTGAAGACCAACCTCATCTATGAGCAAATAGTCCCTGCTCTGCGTTTTTCTTGATACAACAGACCAGTGTCCCCTGCTGGCGACTGTGCAACAGCGGGGCTGGCACGCAAAGCTAAGGACATCGTTCAAATGCTGCATGGATTTAGGGCTCATTTTCTCTCCTTTCATTTGGGCCTTTCTTCTGTGTCCTGCTCAAACTGATGCATATTCATTTAGTAAATAATCTAAGAACACATCAGGAAGGGCACAACGCTAAAGAATGAACTCTGAACAGCCCATCTGCATTGATCTGGTGATATGGATTGGACTTTCCATACATTGCTCATTAACCAGGATTTCATTCAGTATAACTTTAATTGCCTCACTGATATAAAATAATCTATTTCTGTCAAACCATGCTGAAAACAACTTCAGGTTTTCACTGCCTCAAAGATGTACTTCTTGAGGTGGCGGGCACAGAGCAGTGGTGCTTTCCCTCCTTACATTATTCTTGTTGTCTTTCCTCACAAATGCCTGCGTGTCTCTCAGGTATTACTTTTTAATCATCTGCCCTCATTACATGCAGTGATTGCTCCTTCTTCACTTTATAGGATGAAGCCAGAAAGAAGGCAATTAAAATTCAATAATGATGCAGTGCTTAGACACTCATTAAGCAGTCATTAGGTAGTCTGGAGAGTCATTGTCTCCAGGAGAGCTCTTTTCCTCCCTCTCTGACAATTGTAGTATTAGCTCAGAACAGCAAGCAGGGTGTGGATGCGAATCCAGCAAAGTTCATGAGCTCCCCAGCCCAGGAAAAAGTGCTCAGCTGCCTTCTGGACACCCATCGCCTGGAATGCAGCAAACCCCATGGTTCCTCCAGCTCTGCTGTGCTCCCTAGCTGGGAATGAAGCACGCTGGCAGGGATTCCTGCCCTCCGCAGGTGATAGAAGGAGCACTTCCATGCCCTTGCTTATAGTGGCTTAAGTAGTACCCCCTTCCAGAAACACAGCCCCAAGTTGCTAAGACAACTTGTAAAAGGACACGCTTCACAGTATGAGTAATTGGCAAAACCAGGCCTCCAGGGAGTCAGGAGCATTCGCTGTCAGTATCAGGAGCAAAGCTCCTGCCAAAAGAGCATTACAAAACAAGCAAGCTTCATTTCGAGGTGGGAAAAGAACATACTGGCAGAGATAGGGTGGCAAGAATGTGCCACTGATTGTCAGATGCATAAAGGCATCAGTAAAACAATGCTCACAGTCAACATTGTCTTACAAAGCTAGAGAAGCAGCCTCTCTTGATTATAATGACTGCCTCTGGACAATAAACGGCATCGGTCCTCCAGACTCTGAGCATCTCAAGCTCGCTTTTCTTCCTATCATCGAGGAGGTAGAGAAGAGAGAGGACAAAACAAGACAAAGACAGTTCAAGCTAGGAAGGCCCCACAGCAGTTCTGAGGAGCATTTTACTGGAGCTCACTGAAAACAGAGGGAGCAAACTCCAATGCATTATTTAAGACTACTCTCACACTGCTGACCCTTTATAGATGGAGATCAATATAGGGGCCTCTGCCAGAAAAAGGAGGCTCCAATATGAAAAAAGTAAATAGAATTCACATTAGAGATGCTGAAGGGAAACAATACAGCCCAAAAGAATATCCACATGCCATGATACAATAGCACAGTCCCCGAGGGGTAAGTGGGTAGCAATGGAGGGAGCAGAGCAATTCCCAGGTTGTTGATAGCACTCAGTCACCCCTGACCACCTCTTCAATAGTCCACCACCCACCCACTCCCAGCCAGAGTCATAAATTAGGAAATAATGGGCTTGTCTATTAAAGTTAGTTTCATTTCTCACTAAACATTCCATTGTTTTTCATGCCTTCCTTTCCCCCAGTACCCACAAGCTACTGACTGCCTGACACAGTGGCAGGTGAGGAGCAAGAGAAGCACTCACATTGTAGGTTGCTCAGGCTGCTTCATCTTCCACTCATCTTTCTGCTTGGTACTTCAGGGTCTACTGAAGCACGGATTGGCTTGGGGCTGTTTTATACAATGTCTGAAGCAACAGCTGATGGTGAATTTGGGGGTCTTCCCATCAAAGTGCATTCAGCTGTGTGTTTACCTGCTTGAAGGATTGTTTTCTTCACAGTTGGCAGATATTTGTTAATCAAGTGAGAGAAGGTATTCTTGAAGGTTTGGTCATGTGCTGTGCATAAGGATATATGCACACCTATATGTGTATATATGTCTGCCTGTGCATGTGTAGATGCAGAGACAGATAAGAGATACACAGACAATTCATGATAGATTCACAATTCATTCCTCTCTATACATACATATAGAGAGGTATAACATTCTCAGGCTCCCTAAGGCAGACTGTGGATTCTAAATGCTAAAATACATCCATACACAAGACTGTTAATTACTAGAAAGGAGTAACGTTCTCCCTTTCCATTTGCCATTTTTCTTTGGAAGTATCATTTCTTGTTTGTACACTTCTGCCTTTGTACTCTGATAGCAGCTAGCTGAGTATTAATGAAGATGACAACAAAACAGAGCCCATTTTACCTGTGGGAAGATAGTCTCTGCGCAAAACAGTGGGAATCCTTGGCCAGGGGCCATCAAGTGGAATAGCTAAATATTCAACCAAGGGCTGTGCTTTTAAACCAGCCATCTAAAGGTCTGTTTTCATGACTACACAGTGTGAGAACAGTAAAAATCAGGTGCCTGTAACTAGCCATTTGTGAGGGACCTAAGACTGTAACCTGCCTGCAGAGCTAACACGGCAAATTATCTGTAAATACTAATTATCTTTCCAGCCATGAGGGACATATTATAATCCAGATAAAAGAAAACTGGACCCATAGCTGTATGGAACCAGAAGCATTTGCATGTCTTTTCTTGCTCTGATCACTGGACTTGAGGTCAAGCTTTCTTGACAGGATTTCACTCATAGTCTCATTCCAGGTATTTCAGTGGCCTTCAGAAACCCATTCACTCTCCCTTCATTCCTTCAACCATAAAGGAGTGACAAAAATAACTAGGACTGGGTGCTGGAATTATGTATATGAGAAGAATGTACAAGAAGGAAGAACCTACAACCCTTTTCTTCTTATTCCATCCCTTCCCCACACCTTGTCCCTGACAAGTCCGTACATTACTATATTTGTTTTTGCTGTTCCCAGCTCTTCTTATGTATAACCAGACATTTGGGTAGAGTTATCATCACAGCAGCCATATTGCTGAGCAGTAATGATCACCCATTGGGGACTGTATTTTCATGACACTTCTACTTATTGTGGATAGTCATCTGCAGAGATCTTTCTGCTGTACCCCTCTCTCCTGAAAAACACAGTTTTTCAAGAAGACATACGAAAGGCTTTTCAGGTTCTGATGTGCTGTGAATACATATCACAAAGAAAATATGAAATCTAGTATGCTTACTGGCCTATTATTCCTGTCTCCAAATGAATCTCCTGTTTGAGCTTCTACTCTCTTGTCCAGTAAATTCCTTCAGATAACACTGGTTGCACCTGTAGTGCACTGAAAGGTCATTCTCAGTATTATCCATAAACCTAATTTGCTGTTTTCTACCTTTCTTTCACCTGTGTATCTGCTTGATGCCCAGGGTGAGCTCTGGCTGTGCGCTGAGGGCATCTTGGAGCTGGTTGTCCCAAGGCAGCACCCACAGAGCCAGGTCCTGTGGGAAGGGTGGTCTTTCCCTGCAGGCAGGATGCTCTTTTCCTGCAGGCAGGATTTTCACATACTGGAAACCTCTAATTCACCGTATAGAGAGGGAACTCTGGTGGCTTCTAAGGATTATCTGGCAGGCCAGTCACCTCTAAGAATGGACTTCTTTTTTGTTTGCTGTGACAGATAGAATTGATCTGCCTCCTAATCCAGTGTGGACAAGATGTTGACATTTCAATTTCTCACGGACAACCTCAAATGTTCTTTTTGCCTCTATAGTTCAAGCACCTTTCTACCAGGTTCAAGGCCTCAAAGCATTTGCTCAACTTAGTTCCTTTGCAATATCTCTGCGTCAAGTAATACAGCTTGTAGCATTTTTAAGAGGGTCAATAGAAAGCAGCAAGATTGGCTGATGCTCGTGATGCTTTTGGTACAAATATGTAGGAGAAATGGGACCTTTTATAAAGCCCTATCCACAGCAACCTAATGGCTTGACATTTATTGCCTCCCATTTACTTCCAGCAGCTCTGTTGCTTTTTTATTACTGAAGATCCATGATAATAACAATCCTTCTCCTTCCTTTTAGGTTTCTACAAATGACCACCAGCAATGGGACTTTGCTGGAAATGAACTTGCTTGTATTTTGTTTATGTTTTCACATATCAAATGCATTTCATATATAAAAGACAGGAACTTAAGTTGGGGTTTTTTTCATCTTAAACCCTTTTCCCCCAGCAAGCAATATAACACTGGAAACTAAAACGTATCTTATACAAGACCTGAACTTACATTTTCTTATACTAATCTTGATTGCAGAAAAAATAATTAATCTGATAACCAGACATAGAGATTATCAACATGGCATCTCAATAAATGCTGTTACCTCTAATGCTCAATCTCACTGTACCAAATGCATCTTCCTGAAGTTCAGCAGAGACACTGCATCTGGCACTGTGGCACAAACCTCTCTATCCAAGGGTGTATAAGCTGTTCTCTGTCACAGTGTTTGATTCATGTATCAGTAGACATTTTATAAACACTTCCTTGATCTGTTTAGCCCAAAATATTTAGGATGAGTGGATTTTTAGCCAGTGATGACCTGAAGAGAAGATCTGATAGGAGAAGTGTTTGTGCAAGGTTTATGATAATATCACACAAAACAAGAACAATACAAGATAATACTAACGTGATGATAATACTTAGTTCTTGTACCCTGGAAAACAGAAAACTATGGCACACGAAGTCCCCATTGAAGGCTACTTATTTTGCAGCTGTGTAAGTGCAGGAGAATACTCCGAGGCCATTAAACACCAGTGAAAACAAACCAAAAGCTAGCTATGGAACTCCAGATGCATATCCTCCCTGAGATCATGGAAAGGAGAGTAACAGAAGACAAATTCATTGGGTTTTCTCAAGGTCTGGAAGGGATAGACCTTGTTGATTCTAAATTAGAGCCAGTTCTGGTCTGGATGATGCAATTTCAAACCCAATCATTTGCTGAGTATTTTGGAAGTGATGAGATCTGGAAAAGGTAGAGATTTATTGGGAAATGAGAGTAGAGACTAAGGCATATAATGTAACCTACCACCTTTCTGAAGTGACCCTCAGAAGAAGCAGCAATGTAAGGATTTCTGTTGAATCCATGGGATTTATCTCTAGGTGTTTACTACAGTTCAAAGATTAAAAGTTTCCTGTTGAGTTTGATATGTAGACATTTAATAATGCCCCCCTGACATTATTCTCACCATTTGTTAGTTACTTATTGTTTGCTTTGTGAGTGTTTTAGTCCCTGCAACATCCAAGCGCTCCTCCTGTATCTTGGACTTCAGCACTTGTGGTTTTAAACAGTCTTAAATGAAGACATGTGCAAAAATTCTGGAAGCAGGTACACAGACACAACAGTGAGAAGGATGAAGAGTTTCTTTGAGCTAAAACTATAAGGCCACAGTTTTTGCAGCTGCACATGTCCTTTGCTTCCTCAGTTTGTATTGCTGCTGACTCAGATTAAGAGCACTCACCTTTCCCTTTGAGTCTCTTGAAGCGTGTCACAAAGATGGATCAGAAGAACTGCTTAATTTGCTGTCAATATCAGTACCTTTATCTGTAAGAAATCTCAGGTCAAATAGCAATGTTTTTTACATTCATATTATGGAATTCTTTTAATTTATCTAATTCAGTCCCTGAGTCGTTTAAGAGTTGGGGCAGAAAAGCAGGAAGCATAAGAATTATGATAATGGTTCAATGCTTAAAAATTCATTGAGATTCCTTTGTAGATTGTATCACTGCTATCCTTTAGTGTTTTACACAGATGGATGAAGGAGCTGGGAATGCAGAATAAAGAAGGAAGAGGCAGAAGGAAAACATCAGGTATATAGTCAGAGCATGATATGCAATTGAAATTGCAAAAGTGGGATGCATATGCAGAAGGGAAGATCAGCATTACATGAGAAAAAACATTACCAGTATCCATGTACGAGCCAAAAATTATCAGTTTATTGTTCCATCTGTGTACAAAGAATTTGATCCAAAACTCTCAGGAGTTGCAGTAAGGATTCCTATCTAACACAGTGAGACACAGCTCAGGCCTCATGCCTCTGCCTCTGTACATCCACACACATATGGTAGATGGCCAGACATCTTTCTGCCTCTACAGATATACATACCTGTTTATTTAAGCACTCATATGTGTATATAAATATACACTTACAAATGTATTTTCACAGCTCACTTGAAAGTCACAAAGATTAAAGGCAGTCCTTTTGAACAAGGAATCGTAACAAGCAAACATTTCTTCCTCCTGTCCCTGTATTCTGTACCGTAGTTACACACTTCTCACTGCAGCATGGATTTTCAAATGGAGTTTACCCACATGCTTATGTACTACGTTACCTTCAGTGGTTCCTCCAAATACCTCCCATACTTGCTGGCTGACCTGAAGAAGACACCTTCATTCCCCCTTACCCTTTCTAGCACTGCTACTGACACACCTTTTACAGCTGAAGATGTAATTCTGAAGCCTGTAGCTGCTCCTCAAAGTAGAGAAGCTGATCCACTTCAAAGCAATCACTTGCCCTAGGAACCATTTTCTCCAGGTGTCTCCTGATCTCCTCCTCACTGGCATTCTGTTCTCTCGCTTGCTTGAGAAAGCTGTACACGGCCTCAAACACCTCTGCTCCCAGCTTCTCAATGGCAGATCTGGGGATAAATACAACAAAATGGTCAAGTAAATGGTAATTCATATTCTATCTTAAAACAAGCAATAGCTAGTACTGATTTCTTCCACCATTGTAGCTACCTTTGGTTAAAATGATATACTGATGCACCTAATTTGGCTGACAGTACAAGAAACTGAAGTTTCCTGGGGAAATGCTTTATGATTGTTTGTAATAGGAAGAGCCAGGAGTAAAAATCTGACCACAGTAAAGTCATGGGGAAGCATGGCCACTGCTGTCATTACAAACCAAGATTCCTTTTCATGATGCATCTGAAGTACAGCGAGCCTGGTGTACAAACTGTACAAAGCCTGGTGTATTATTGCCTCTAGGTTGCATCAAAACCAAAAGGAGCAACCCCAGGCAGATATACACCAGTGGCATTTTAGGTGAACAAACACATTTCAGGATTCGTTGCCTTATTTTAGCTTCGATCAAATAACAAGGAAACCATTGCACAAGCTCAGCAGGAGCTGACTGACGCTTTCTTTTCTGCAGCACTCGCCTTTTATTAGAAGGCAGATCTGTAATTCAGTGGCAGAGAATACACTCACAGGATCTTAATGGTGATTTATAAGGAAGATTCATTTGCAAGCAGCAAGACAATGAAGAGCGCTGCTTCTAAATGCAAACATCTTTAAACTCACGTATCATAAGCCACAGTTAACACCAAATTTTCCACTCAGTGATGGGTTCATAATATTTTGATGAAATTGAGTAATTTCCCTTCAGCATATCAGAAACTATCTGCCCTCTCTGCACACACCCAGGATTTGCATTGTTTTCTTTCACTACACTTTTACATGTTAGAGCAATTGAGATTTTGTCTAACACTGTCCAACTGGCTCATCTGAGGGGTGATGATGATCTTCATTTAGTTAGGAAAGGAGCTGGACTAATTGGGATCACCTTGCAGGAACATCTGCAATTTGCATTAAAACATGTCTTATTTTGGGTAGGTAACGTTGTGGTAAGCAGCATTTTGCTAGGATTTCAGAGTATTTAGGTGGGACAATCACTCCTTTTTCAGGAAATCCATTGTGGCATGAAGACCTCTTCAATAAATACTGAAATAAACCAATGGTATCTTAGATTCTAATGCTCTCATGTATTTCTCAAGTATTACAAGTATTGCGTCTCTAGCATGTTAAAACATTTGATGTCTTAGCACTTTGCTTTATGGTAATTCTTTTAGCAGAGCACATCTTCAGTGTGAGCAGAGAGTGTGCTCCTGCCTGAAGGGCAGTGCCTGCGGGGGGCTGCCTGGTGCCCTGGGCTCATGCTGCCTGCAGTTGTGCTTATTGTGCTGATTTCTTACTGCTATTGTACATGTCTAACACCAGGGCAAGGCAAACTGTTCGAACCCCATAGCATCATCCAGCTAAAGGGGTAGCTGCTTTTTCATCTCTAGCCATCCTGTTGCTGTTGAGGAATAACAGTTACAGCGAGGCTGCAGCCAGTGAAACTTCCACATCATGTCACTTCCTCCATCCTTAGAAAGCCATGGCGAAGAATTTAACTTCATTGTTTCCCAAACTGCATTTGATATGGAGGCACACAGTTTTCTTAGTGATAGAGAACCACTTTATTAGCGTCTGAGAGAGAGACTTCTGAAAAACCCTGTTGTTATATATATTAGGACCTACTGCTGGTGAAAGTGCACAGTACATCTAATAACATACTTTTGTCTGAAGGATATCCCACATGACTGCTCTGATCTCACAAGAAGGAAACATCTCCTCACATCCTGTCTGCCCTCTGCTTTTTGGCAGCTTGTTCATGCCCAGCCATGATTCCAGCCCTTTGGCTACACACCACCCCTCCTGCTTGCTCCTGACAGAGGTGAATTGGGAATTGGGGCAGAGAAAGTAAAGACCCAGGATCAAAAGTCACAGATCCAAGCTGGAATCTCTGCAGGTACAGACCTGACTCAGTCCTGCTTCCTGTAATTAGAAACTGCCCTTCTCTTGCTACCAACAGTGCTTTTTAGGGGAAAACTAGAATTGTTGGAAAGGATTAATTCTCAGACACTGGAAATCTAGGGATTAGATAACCACAGAAAGCTAAGTGGGGCTTTGCTTGGCAAATAATGTACATTTCTTCACAACACTTTACCAGAAATATCACAGTATTTCTCTCCACTGGTTAAAAATCAATACATAAAAGGCGATTTTGAAATCACTGCTACTTCACTAATGCTCATGCTGACTCCTCTCTCCCTCTTAGACAAGTATGTTTAATTTTTTGGCAGTCCTGTCTACTTAAAGATGAAAAATTAAGCAAACATCCCCCAGGAGTATTGCTTCTGCTAATAAATGTGACCTGAAGACTTAAATCTTCTCGGTTAAGCTTGGCAGAGCATGCAAATCAGCTAATCTGTATAACAGTTGATACAATAGAATTATGGGGAATGCGTTCATAGGCGGAAAATTAAGGGGTAGGTAACAAAAATTATAACCTGCTTTTACAAAAGAAGATATCAGGCTCTGTTTGGACTTGAGAGCTGCATTGATGCGAGGCTGCTACCACGTCACACATCTTCTATCGCAGAGACACAAGTGTGGTATCTAAGACAGTAAATGTCAAATAGACATTACCGAGTGAATCTATCATCCTGATGAAGGGAGGGGGGAAGTGGCTTTCTGGAAAGCGAGGTTTGCCCATTATGGCCCTGATCCTGTGCTAAGGGTATTTGTCCACCCATGAGAAGCCTACAGAGGCACAATTATGGATTTCACACTGACCTGTTCACAGTTACTTCTGTTTCACATGAAATGTGGGACACCTGCATTCCTGGTTTGAAATGATTAAAAGCCTTACCACCAAATGTGCTGTGTGAGCAAGTACAGGGCTCCCATTTACACTCTCTTTTGGCAACGTTCTCTGATTTACTGGCATTTACTCTCTTTATAGCTCACTCACCGTCACTCACTTTTATATTTACTCTCTTATAGCTTGCTCACTGTCAAACTCAGGGTTTTCCACCAGAAATGAACCATCATCTCTTTCTCAGCAAAGACCACACGAGCAAAGGGGATACCTGACATCTGGCATTTCATTCCCATGACAAACCTTCTGGGCCAGATCCCCATCCTTCACTGTCTTAAATTGTTTTTCGCTATGCTGAAATCTATGGACTGACACCGGGATCTACCAACCAAGGGTCTGACCCAGGACGATATACAGTAATGTGCTTAATGTCATATCACAGATCTAACTATTCTATGATTCTATGATTGTTCGTTCTCCAGTTCCAATGTGTCACAGAGGCTCAGATATAAGGAGAGATTCATTCATTGCTGGCATTTGAGCACTATGTTTCCTAATTTTCAGCATCTTGTTCATGCAATGGAATTCACAGCTCTGTGGTTGAATCCTGCGCTCACTGTTCAATGCAGGCAGCCCAGAAGAGCATTGACCCACAACATTGGCCCACCACAACTGAAGAAAGTAATATCCTAAATCTGACACCTGTCTGGCTTTCTGAAGTTGGGAATCACCGCTGTCAACACAGGACTTGCTGCAATTCAACATGACCACATAGGTACACCGTTGTCCCTTTTTATCCCAGGGTCTGTGGCTAGAGCATTCACCCACACAGCTGGAAACCTGCGGGGGGGAAATGAAGTTCAAACCCACACATCCCAAAGCAGTATCAGTCAGACTGAGGGACGAAGAGCTCTTCTTCACCTTCACTCTGACTTGTACGAAAGCAGATATGTTGGGACACTAGAGAACTGGATGATCTTAAGGTCCTTTCCAACCCTAACTATTCTATGACTCTACAATGGAGGATAGACTGAGGACTAAGGACAATACTGGAGGTATGCGCAAACGTTATTTGCATGAAACAGTTCCTGGATAAAATAGGATGAGCAATCCTTGGGGTTCTGCAGTCCTTGAGACTGATATCCAGGTTACCACATGTGAGTGAGTGCCCAAAAAGTGTGCTTTCTCACTGCAAATTTCAAGAGACTCAGCAGTGAGCCCAGCTTTCCTCACTGCTGAGTCTGCAGAGAGCATTCCCAATGCTCCAGGCACAGGCTGGGGATCTCTGTAGCCTGGAGGCATGCTGCAACCACCAACCTACTACTAGCTGGACAGCAGATATTGCCAATCCCCACACTGCCATCCATGGAAGTTGTGGCCTGAAAAATAATGCCTCTTGCTGCCAGTGTCTGTGTAGCACACAATCCACACCTAAAACAAACCAGAACAAGCCTCAGAGGCCATAGAGGCAAACAGATTTGTGGGAAATGATGGGGTTTGGGCATGAGATCAAGAGTTGGGGCATGAGATAGCTTCTATCAAGGGTAAGGTGCTGCTGAGCATGTGAGAAGCAACATGAATATCAGCAATATCATAGGCACTTACTGCTTTGTGTCACTGTCAGCCTTAGAGGGGAGCTGAATAGGAGCTTTGAGAACTGCAATTTTATACTCAGGGTGTCTAGAAATGTTCACAGTCATTTAGTAGATCTGGGCCCACATGAATTTATCAGGCTATCTGGTGATTTGCAGTTGATTTCCTACATGTCAGAGTAAAAATCACTAAAACCTGACAATATAATAACGTTGTGTTCTCAACTAGCTGAGGAAGTTGTAAATCTTTGGGTGAACAAAGGATTTTCTATTATCCCATGGGTCTTTATTTTGACTATTTTGCCACTAGCTACATATTAAGATTTCCTTTCTGGGTTGGAGATATATGACAATACACCTACCTTTATGCAGCACTGACAAAAGCCACAAAACAAGATTAATGCTTAAGTTGGTGCTTCTCCATGGGAGTTAGCAGCCAAGTTAGTATCTCTTAGCAGTTTGTCATTGCGTGCCTTGAAGGATAACTATGACACAAATCAGCAGCCAAGGGGGTTTTCAAGCTCCTCGTTTTCAAATGTCATTCAGCGCAACAGTGACTATCATTTATAATCATTCTGCTCTCCTTCGTCCACCCTCAAAGGAAACTGCACTTTTTTGCTCTCAAACACTGAGTTTTCACTAGTGCCTTCAGAGAACTGAGTGTGGTCCATGCTTGGGAGCAAGGAGAGGCTCTGCAGCTCCTGAGTCACACCAGAATTATACCATGGTCTGTATGGATCAGCAAGAATGTCTCATCTCTGCCATAGCAGGCAACAAACACACAGCTCCTAAGCCAACCACAGGAAATTCAAGATACTGATGTCACTCATGGCTACCTCGGTATAAATGACAAAAAAGAAGCCTCCTGGACATGGATTATCCATTCCAATGGGCATTTACTTCTCCTTTTGATGCAGCCAGGCTGCCTGTATCCTACGCCAACTATATTGTAAAGTAGGAGGCAAATCTGTCATGCTTAGGTCTCACAGGGCATAAAAACAAGTGCAGGGCCCTTCAAAAGTATAATTTGAGCAGACGTCACTTAATTCTGTTCTCTCTAGCTCAAGGGTATCCCCATGGAGTCCAGCATTATTACTCAGAATGCCCATCAATACATCCAGCTTGGATTTGTTCTCAAACATGCTATTTCTATTAATTTATTAACCTTATATTTCTCCTTAAAACAGAGTACAACCGTGCCACTTTGCCACTAACCAGTAGCAATATGAATCTTAGTGAAAAAGGTTGTTCTATTTACCTCCTGAAATGACTCAGCAAAAGAATCAGGAAATCACAGTTCTTTGATCTCATACAAAAAACTGCTTTCTAACTGTACCAGAAAATCTTAAGGTGTCTGCTACAGAACCTCAAGGACCAGTAAACAAACAGGTTTATCTCCATCCCAATAAAAAAGGTCCCTTTCCTCTCACACTATCTTCCCGTCATTCAGCGTGTTGGCATTACTGACTATGAATGATTAAAACTTCTCTGAAACTTGAAAGAAATGGCTCTGGGTGCAAACTACATTTGCAGAAAAGCTTGCCAAGTTGCTCTATACAGATCCTTTGAGATCTGCTTGGGGAAGCGCATTTTAAGGTCCATGATTTATGGTTTCAGAACTTACTTCTAAAGGCAGGGCAACACCATTCTGGTTCTGACAGCTGCTCAGTCTTTGCCATGTGAAAAGTACGGCAAAGTCTAAGGAAAGGGATTCGGAAAATAGGGAATTGAAAAGCACTATTACATAGAAGCTAGTAAAGGAAGCTCTGAATTGCTAATATTAACCCCTGCCTTCACCTTCAAGCCTCAATGGGCTTTGACTTCCATCATATTACTGCAGAATGAAAATTTCTTTACTTGAAGACACAAAGATTGTTTTCATAATTCATCCTTAATTACTTCATAATTTCTGAATTAAAGCACCTTAATTTGATTGCAAACAAAACTCTCTGATGTCCTACTTCAAAGACCTGCAAAAACTAAAGCATATTTAGGACATGTTTTCCCATGAGCTGAGAAGGATCTTATTATTAAAAGCTGTAGACACGCAGCTGAAGAAATATCAACACTCATATTCTCCATGCATCTCATTTTCTGAGATAAATGAATTGATAGAATAGGAATTGAAGCTGACATCTGCTCTTGGAAGAAGCGTTAATGAGAATTTAGAGCTCCTACTTGAATTCCAGACACTACAAACTTAGAATAGGGTTTGTCCTAAGAGAAAACATTATTAAGTTTTTTTAAGGTTTTGCCACAGGGGAAAAAAAAAAGTCATAACAAAACACAATCATGTAAATCAAACCAGAATATTGCAATTTGAAAGTCTTCTATATGAACAAATTTTCTGCCAATACTAAAAATGAGAGACAAAATAAATTTGCTTACATACAGCAATTCAGGAGGTGAAAATGACACCGTTTAGTGCCCACAAAGAGTTATACGTAACACACTTCCCCAGGCTGCGGTCACTTTACACATATCCTAAGATTTCCTAGCCTTGCTAGAATGATTTTAAACAATACCTTGGTTTTCAACAGTGTCATGGCATGCAAAAAAATCTTTGAAAAGTCATGAATTTAATTCATTCAGCATCACTCATCAAGATCAAGCAAAAAAACCAAGACACATTTAACACATACCTGATGGCATTTGCTTTGGTTATCGGTGCATTTGTTTTAGACAGATGTGTCTGAAGAGCAGCACAATATACAGCTGCTTCTTGAATGTGGGCATACAAGGATACAGTAGTTATCTCTGAAAAGTCAATAGTTATATACAGTAAGAGTTTAAGGACCTCATGAAGTTCGACCATGCCAAGTGCAAGACCCTACACCTGGGTAAGAGCAATCCCAGGCACAGCTACAGGTTGGGCAGAGAAGAGATTCAGAGCAGCCCTGCAGAGAAGGACTTGGGGGTGCTAGTTGATGATAAAATGAACATGAGCAGCTTCAGTGTGTGCTTGAGTCCAGAAATCCCCCATGTGCTGGGCTGCATCAAAAGCAGTGTGAGCAGCAGGTCGAGGGAGGTGATCCTGCCCCTCTGCTCTGTGAGACCCCACTTGGAGCACTGTGTGCAGTTCTGGTGTCCTCAACATGAGAAGGACATGGAGCTGTTGGAGCAAGTCCAGAGGAGGCCACGAGGATGCTCAGGGGCTGGAGCACCTCCCCTAA
The DNA here is from genome assembly GCA_017639245.1 of Myiopsitta monachus. Lineage (NCBI taxonomy): Eukaryota > Metazoa > Chordata > Aves > Psittaciformes > Psittacidae > Myiopsitta > Myiopsitta monachus. The sequence continues at coordinate 5,423,690 of CM029928.1, forward strand.
AAAGACAGGCTGAGAAAGTTGGGGCTGTTCAGCCTGGAGAAGAGAAGCTGCGTGGAGACCTCAGAGCAGCTTCCAGTGTCTGAAAGGGGCTACAAGGATGCTGGAGGGGAACTCTCCATGAGGGACTGTAGCAATAGAACGAGGGATGATGGGTTCCAACTAAAATAGAGGAAGTTCAGGTTGGATATAAGGCAGAAGCTCTTCCCTGTGAAGGTGCTGAGGTGCTGGCACAGGGTGCCCAGAGATGCTGTGGCTGCCCCATCCCTGGCAGTGTTCAAGGCCAGGTTGGACACAGGGACTTGGAGCAACCTGATCTAGTGGAAAGTGTCCCTGCCCATGGCAGGGGGGTTGGAACTGGATGAGCTTTAAGGTCCTTTCCAAGCCATCCATTCTGCAATTTTATGATTAAAGCTTATCTAGTTCCAGTCCCCTGCTAGTTGGAGTCATAGAATGGTCTGTCAGGGCTGGGGCAGCCACAGCTTCTCTGGGCAACCTTTTCCTGTCAGGGGGACCTACTGCTTCTGCTGCAAAGGACTCCTACTCTTCTGGGCAGTAGCCATTGCCTTACTCACCTTCATCTCTACTCAAGCAGGAAGAGCCCAGGCTTCACTCATTCCTGCTTTCTCAGTTGTTGCCTTGGGACAATAGCAATTCACAACACAGCAGCATTCACTTCCCCCTGACAGGATCCAGAACCAAGTTCCCTGCTTGGCAACATAAAGACAAGTTCAGCATTCCTAGTGGAATTCCTAGGACTGCCTCTCCATCGCCTAATAAAAAACTAAATGAATTTCTTCATTATGGTAGTTAAAATGAATGGCTTTTAAAATTTAGTCTTTTTAGGGCTACTTTTCTTAAAGAATACCCAGAGCATAAACGATGACTTCAGTATGACCTTTCCTTCTGAACTTTTAAGATGAAGGCTACATTTGATGCCAGCATCACAAGAACAAGCAGCACATCTGCATACTGCTCATGAGTCTAAACCAACAGTGTTATGAGCATTCACAGGAACAGAATAAAAATATCACCAAATGCCTTTTCTCCATGCCTTCTGAAAGATGGCTTTACTCACACTCAGCAGGCGATGATGAAATCTTCTGCCTGATCGTGGTATGCTGCTGTGCATAAGACCTCAGGAACTGACTAAAAGGTGCTTACTGCTGGGCTAAAGGAATTTAATGTACTTAAAAATTTGGGGCATAAAAGCCTTTTCCTTTTACTGGCATATATTTTATTGAATTCTAAACTGCATATTAAAGTTCACAGCTATTAAAAGGACTAGGACTCATTGTGTATATTCATGGATACCTCCATAAAGGAGCACAGAATGCTCTGCACTAATGTGGCTTTTTACTTGATTTTCTACATTATATTTTCAGGAAAGAAAAAACAAGACATACATTCTATTCCAGACCTATTCCAATACTCAAGAATAAGCCTGCAAAACACAAATCCTGATTTTATAAAGCCCAGGAAAGGAATTTTGACTTACAGTGCTGAAGAAGCTTCAAGGGGAAACCTTCACTCCCTGGACACGAATACTTCATAGTTTAAGAAGGCACAATTGTGGATACAGCCAACTGCATTAAACCCCTTCATAAGGCTTGTTCTTGTCCACAGGTTTCTGTACACACTTGTCTTATTTCTCACCTTTGCTTTTCCACTTTAGATCACGCAACCCTGCACAGACTTGAGATGTCAAGTATGCATCATAGGGCTTTTGCTACAATGACTCTTTGAAGGGCTTTCCTTAGGGACAAAGCCAATCTTTCAGGCAGTGACTACTGCCAAAGCTTTGGACATCTCATAAGAAGACTTGGACAAGCTGTATGGACCTTAGTGAAAAAAAAAAAGAATAAGTGCTATAACAATAGCAGGTCAAAAAATGCTTTGGATTGAGGAGTTGTTTCTGAAGAACAGTGTGGTTCTCTTCTGAGATGCATGGTCTCAGAAAGAGACTATGGTAGTAGTTGGAAGGTCTCTATAGGGGAGCATCTGTGGAACTGTCATTAGTTTTTCCTCATAGACACCCCGGTGAAGATAATTTGGCTCTGGATACCATGTGAGAGTAAAGCTTCTGAGACTGAGGCATGCACCAAGTTACCCAGTACCATCAAGGATGGGAACCACCATGAGAATGAGATGGTGGGCAAGACATAAAATACCAAGCAACGGCTCCTCCTGTTTCTTGCATCTAACATGATTCCACAGTCTAAAAGCTCAATATGAGGAATATGAGTCACACAGCTCTGATTTATGTATTTGCTTGACTTATCACTGTTAACATACAAGGCTGGGAAGGAGAATAATGAGAACAAGCTCAAGATAATCTCTGTGGGAGCTAGATCAAGAAATGGGGATTTCTTATCAACACTGCATATCAAAATCCTTAGCACTAAAGTAGAAATCTTTGCAGGGAGAATGAACTCCACTTGAAAGGTAAAGCTAAATCTCTGCTGCTGTAGACTTTATAATGAATACTTTACTAAGTATAATGAACTAGAATTGTTGTCACAGGAGTAGGTGATTTTATCATGACTCTCACTGACAGGACAGCAATTCCAAATGCTGGAACAGAGTGCAGTCGTAATTGGAAAGAGGATGTCAAGGAAAATATTCAGGGATTGCAGTGAAAAGAGCTAGTGACTGAATCTTAAACACTACCAGTCTACCTCTAAATTGAGCCCTGAGCTATTTTTTTACTTAACATAGGAGATCAAGGACTCCTACCTACCGTATTCAAGAACATCAGTAGCTTCCTTCCACATTCTTGCAAGGACTTCTAGCACAGCTTTCCTCTCACATGAGTATCAGTATAAAGTCCTACATAATAATACAGTAAAACCCACCTATATTGGCACTCTGATAAAGAACAAGTGTTTCTACTGTCAAAGAACGCATTCTGTGCAGCACTGTGATAACTCAAGCAATGACCACATCACATCTTGCCAAGTGACTGTTCTGCTGCAGTTGTTTGCAAGCCCGCACTGCTCACATGTCACTTAGAAATGGCTAAAAGGCTGTTCAACCCTGTGTTATTTTACATGAATCTACCATTTTATCAGAGCTAATAAGAGTTTCTTTCAATAATGTTACTTGTAATGGTTAGACACAATGCTTACTTTCTGAGTAATTCATGACACGAAAGAGTCTCCCTCATCAGAATCTATTGCTATTAGCATCTGAAAATGACACAAATCCCAAGCCTTCATATTTCTCTTTCTACAGTTACTTGCCACCTAAACAGATTTCACTGCACTTCCACGTTGCCTCCCTTGCTCTTCTTCTTTTGTTTCCAAAATCATACCTCATCCCGAGAGGCAATGACTATGAAGTTCTAACAGGTAAGGTTTATCCTGTAACCATGAGAACACAAAGATGAAGGCTGCAAGATTAGTGGGCATTTTGACCAAACAATCCCACCTCGCAACTAATTGGCACAACATGATGAACTTATTGATTTTTATAAGTACTCTGCAAGAAAAGGGAATGGAAAGCAATCAGAGTGGCAGGCTGAGATGCCTGCTGATGGGTTGCACAACAAAGGCTAAGCTACAAAGTGTAACCCTAGGAGGTGTTGCATCTTGCAATAGCATAAAGCTGAACAACTTCTATCTGGCGTAAATCTGATGGGCATTTCCCTTGAACACATGGTGCATTTGGCACTGTCATTTGTGATCAGCATCAACACTGTTGTGGTTGCATTCATTTTCTTTAGAGGACTCACTTCAAGAACTACTGGCATTAACTGTTTCGAACTTATTTGCATTCTGATAACATCCACCATATTCCTGGCACTGTCTGCCCACAGAAAAGAAAACTGCCCTTTTCAAAGACTGTACAATCTGAGATCAGTTGAATGTTGCAACCCGGCAAGGAAAAATTGAGTTCATAAATAATAGAGAGCATTATGATTGCCAGGTCAGTACCTAAATTAGGGAGCAATAAATCTTGGAAGGCCATAAATTAATGAATCAAGATAAAAGCTCACAGTACAGTAACCAGTACATTTTGGAAAGGAAGCACAGATCTTTGTGTTACCAAGACATTGAAATCTTTATTAACAAAGCTGGGGTTTCAATGATGCTGAAAGCAATTAAAAGGTTTTCAAAGGGAGCTGCACATGTGATTACTCTGTGTTATCTGAAAATCCCAAACAACAGCAACAATCATGTTTGTTTTAAATCATCATATCATCGCGGGAAACAAAAGTCTTTTGTTCCAGGCAAGAATGGAGTGTGGGTAAGAGGGCAAACATGGTGGGAACATGGATATCTGCAAGTGATTTATGGGCATGTGTTGAGCAAATAAAGAAAGTAAGGTTCCAAATGACACTGACAGCAGTGAAGGCAAACTGGATCCTGGAAAGATGACAGTGATCGTGCAGATTATTACAAAAGAATCAGAAGTGACAGCCAACCTTCATCATCGCTGGAGGCAAGTAGGCATCCAGTCTATAAAGAATACCGTACCCTCCACTTCTTTTTGTTGATGAGTGGGGAAACAACACATGGTTTTCTTTGCTGTGTTCTGTATTCTTTCAAATCAATCCTCTGTGTCTGAATATTGGTAACACATAAATATGTTACTTACTCCCTCATGCGTTTCAGTTTGGTCTCAGCCATAGTGCTGTTGAGAGCTCTGGATCCCTGGGGCACCACTGGAGACATTCTGGTAGCAGTCTCTGAGCCTACAAATCAGTGCACAGACAAATAACCTTATTCACCTTCATCCCCTGAGCTCTATTGCAGAGTCAAGGGCAGTCAGAAGGAGGACGAACTATTCTGGTTTCTCACAAGGTAGTGCCACATTAATTAAAGATGGATTAGATTATTAAATGCATATTAAGGGGAACTTCTTTCTGAGGGACAAGTAGATTTATAGCTTAAAGGCACCAGAACTGGAACAACAGTTTTCCTTCTCTGTAGCATAGACGGAATTACATTACAACAGAAAGCACAGGCACTTGAGGAAGTGCTGCGACAGGTAAATATTCAACAAAATGAAACTTGCTTAGACAATGTAAGTTTTCCTCCACTGTTCTTACACTTAGTTACACGAGCAGTAACCTTCTTCCTAAGAGGCAAGTCTCTCCTTTAGCTTATTACTTTAAATTGAAAGCTAAAGTAGGATCTCTTTTTCTAATTATAAAGAAATGCACGGAACATGCAAAGGGAAGGGAAGAACTGAGTAAGCCAAAGAAAAGGATTGGCACAGGAGAAAAAATGAGCATGAGCTGGCTGATAAAGAAGTTTTGTTGGGAAATTAAAGGGTGGCCCTGAGGAAACCCCAAGAGCTGTGCAAAGCAACGCTCATGGCTTACTGGGTGGCATGCTGCTCTTTGAGTTGGTATGGAACTAAGGTCCAGATATGGAGCTCTGGGGCTTTAGAAGCAATGAAAAATGTATGCCCTGAGCACCAGTGGTCTAAGGAAAATATAATATTTGTATTCTCTTAAGAGAGAACACATTTAACCACAGGCTTCACCTAATTCTCATATTACCATTATTACAGGATATATCACTGTAGTAAGAGCTCAGCATACTCATTCTGCTTAGTGGGTTCACTCTATTTCTTGCTACAAATCTCCTTCTCCTCTGATTTTTCATTATTAAAGACATCCTTCTTGTTTTTTTCTGGGATTCTGGGCTAAATAATTTGTACTTTGTCTACCCTTTACATTTGCAGTTGGCCAAAAATCCCTTATTCTCTTAAAGCAAACTGGTAACTATTTTCCTCTCCATTTAAATAGGATTTTTTGGGTATTATGAGGCAGCTGCAAGGACTACAGATGGGAGGATGATGCAGAAGTGCAGTTAGTCATTAAAACAAATGAGTTCTTAAGTAAAAACTTCTAAGAGCTTTACCCATTGTTGCTACAACAAACCTCAAGATTTCTTCCTGGGGTGATTCATACCCCACACCAACTTCTGTATTGGAGGTATTTTCTTAGAAGCAGATGCTTGATTAATAATATATTTTGCACCCAGATTCAAGCAGTTTGCCTGCCCATCCATCAACACAGAACAAGGAACTCTGCTTCAAAAAGTGACCAGTGGCTCCAAGACTGTGATGGCCACAGCTTTGATTACTCCCTTTCATCCTTCTTCTTCTTTGGTTTTCTCTTCCCATCAGCCCATGCTTCTTACAAGCAGGGTGTATCAGAGCTCAGCACTGGAGGAACCTCTACAAGGAGGACTTTCCAGGCTTCCCTATACTCTAGTTTCAGAGCCTGTATTCCAATCTCAGATAATACTGAGTGAGGTTTATCCCAGCTGAACGAGTGTAAATGGAGCAGCTAAACAAGACTGCAGTTCCCCTGGGAGACTTTGGGAGCCTTTGGGCACTCTGCTGGGCTTTAGAGCAACCTACATACAGGCTCCTGCTGGCACAGCTCAATCCCATGGTCTTCAAGGACAGTGACTACAGCAGCCTCAGTAAATAGCCTGCTTTCATAGAAGCTTTCTTTTCAGCTTTTCATTTGTTCTTTTAGTGAGAAACCAGGTTTTCAAACTCTACATTTATAGACAGAATTTGTAGGAGATTTTCAGGATTCAATTGCAATCTTGAATTCCCAATGATTTTTCTGTGTCTGGAATGAGATCCTGCAAACTGAAATAAATATTATCCAAACTTGGATCATAATTTTAATTTCTGTTCCAATATTTTAATTAATTTTCTATTACCAGTACTAGAAAATATAAAACAACTTCTGTATCCTTCAATATTTTCCTCTGGAGAGAATATGGCAGAAGCCAAGTTTTCAAAAGCTTTTGTTAGAACATTCTGCACTTCTGGCCATCATGCTTTATGGCTCTATTATAGTCATCATAAGCACTTAATTGCATATGCCTTTTCTTCCGGCATATTTATACTTCTCTGCAGTAGCTTAAGGAAGAAGCGATTTTCAAGGTCACATTTTTTGAGTTATTTTGTTGCAAAATGGAAATAATTGAAAAATAATGAATACAGACTGCTAATAACTTACATTTAAAGAGGAGATATCATCTTACCCCAAGAGCTACTGTTCAGGACACTCTCCAAATACTTGACCATTGCCTCAACATCACTGTCCTGTGGAAAAGTTAAATAAGGGCTAGGATTAGTGCAAGCACAAACTTAAACACTATAGAAGTATCCCACAAACATAAAGGTTATTGCTTATACCAATGAATGTCAACAGTCAACTACGAAGAGTCTACATTGCTCAGGCCTTTTTCCTGTTTTCTTCTCCTAAAACACCAGGCTTGGGAATGATCTTATATCCAAACCGGTCTCTTCTCCCAGGTAACAAGTGACAGGACAAGAGGTAAGCGCATCAAGCTGTGCCAGGGGAGGCTTAGACTGGAGATGAGGAATAATTCCTTCCCTAAAGGGTAAACTTGAGTAAACTTTTAGTCAAAGAGAAACTGAATGTGAGCAGCTTCAGTGTGTGCTTGAGTCCAGAAATCCCCATGTGGGATAGGCTGCATCAAAAGCAGTGTGAGCAGCAGGTCGAGGGAGGTGATCCTGCCCCTCTGCTCTGCTCTCATGAGACCCCACTCGCAGCACTGTGTGCAGTTCTGGTGTCCTCAACATGAGAAGGACATGGAGCTGTTGGAGCAAGTCCAGAGGAGGCCACGAGGATGATCAGGGGCTGGAGCACCTCCCGTACAAAGACAGGCTGAGAACATTGGGGCTGTTCAGCCTGGAGAAGAGAAGCTGCGTGGAGACCTCAGAGCAGCTTCCAGTGTCTGAAGGGGGCCTCTAGGGATGCTGGGGAGGGACTCTTCATCAGGGACTATAGTGACAGGACAAGGGGTGATGGGTTCAAACTGAAACAGGGGAAGTTCAGGTTGGATATAAGGCAGAAGCTCTTCCCTGTGAGGGTGCTGAGGTGCACTGGCACAGGGTGCTCAGAGAAGCTGTGAATGCTCCATCCCTGGCAGTGTTCAAGGCCAGGTTGGACAGGGACTTGAAGCAACCTGATCTAGTGGAAAGGTGTCCCTGCCCATGGCAGGGGGCTTGGTAACTGGATGAGCTTTAAGGTCCTTTCCAACCCAAACCATTCTGTGATTCTATGATTCAGGTTTAACTGGTGAGACAATCTCAGGACTCCCTGCTACTGTGGTAGAGGTTCTGATTCCTCACACAAATACTTTATTTTTGCCTTAAGAAGCCTATTTAAAGAAGCTATTAGTCCAAAATTTTGAAAAATCAGTGCAAGTTAATTACAATTTAGAGAGGAGTGATAATATACTTGGTTGATTCCCTGAAATGCAGAACTCATCATACTCTGTTCTGCAAAATTTGCACATGAACAAGGGACAACATACATGATTCTAAGGAGAACCAGACAGCGCTCTTCAGAGGCACTGTACACAAGGGCCCAGGGGAGAAATGAATTATTCCTGAATGCCTTAGAAAGATCAATTTGTAGAGATTACTTGGGCATTTAAGTTCATTGATTTCACTGAGACTTGATCATTGAAGACAGCTCATTCTGATCAGATCTAAATTAGGTGCCTTTTCCAATAATCTTGAACCTCCTTCAGGCTGCAATCCCCAAGACTTTCATGTGGCAGCCTCACCTGATAAAGCTACTTTAAGCCTTTTAATAAGTTTTCTCTTCACCGACACTTTCTGAGATTCTTGGGAAAGTTTACAGATGCACTGGTCAAGTCTTGCAGCTCACAGCTCATCACACTGTCCGCAAAAATGAGCCTGATATCAGCAGGAAGAAGTGGCAATTAGAGGTTGCCCAGGAATTAGAGATGGAACTTAGAGCTTATGCTTGAAGCATACTTCCAGCTTTAACTTGATTTACCCATAGGTAACACATGACGGAACCCCACTCAGTGCTTTTCAGTCACAAGGTAGTTTACTAACAACAATCCACCCTAAGGCATTCATGGGAGTGTTATCCTTAATCCTGAAGGAATGCAAGAATCCTTCTCATTAATGTCTCAGAAGAATGGCATATGCATACACATATAACTAATTTATGGCATTGATATAAACACACATACTTAACAAAAGCCAATTTCAGTAACGTCAGTAGGACAGAATCTTGGAAGAAGCTTAATTTTTCCCATGGAAAATGAGCATCCAGTGTACACTGTTTTCCCAAGGTCACATATACCTGGTGATTTGGCTTAGAGACAGTTTGTAACGCTTCGGCATCCTCCTCCTCTTCACTGCTTTCTGAACAGGATTCAAACTCTTCATTGTAATATTCTTCTGCTACTGCTGGGTCTTCTGGGATCACTAAAGACAATTATGACTTCACAGCACTTAGGCAGAAAAAATGCATGATCTTAAAAGATAAAATAGATTTTATAGCACCCATGTTATGTCATTAGCAAGGCATTCTGTGATTGAAATCAAGGGATAGGTTCTCCAATTGAAATGTTCATCTTTGATGACATGCTAAGCAGTGTTAAAGCTGTCTCTGGCAAAAGATCAGATCCTCATCATATGTAAATTAATGACCTTAAAGCATCTATATTGATTTTGGGCTGAAATCACTGAAACAGATAATAATTCAGGCTGGAAGGGACCTCATGGAATCATCTAGTCAAAGCAGGAACTGAATCCAGCTTTTGTGAGCTGGAATCATGCCCTAGTTTGGTTTTCTCTAACACACATAACCTGTGGTGGATATAACTGCTAAGCTAAATGGAAAATGTTATAAACCAGGCAGACGTTTAAAAGACAGAGGAAATAAAATCGGTATTTTCTTCCAAATTTTCCTGAAGTAAAAGCATAGTGAAATAGAAGAAACTGGCAAAATCCAGCTACTTGGGTGTCATGCTCTCTGAATTTATTATTATCACAAGTTTTAGCAACAGCAGTGAGTGCAATATTGACATAGCCAACGAGCCTGTGAAGTACAATAATTGTTTAAAACTCAAGCCTATTCATCACAGCATGAAAGCACACTCCAGCCACTCTGCTCTGGGCAAAATCCTTTAGCATCCCAGACTCTGTAAGAAAGGAGTTAGTGAAACAGCTCAAGGCCTGACTGCATCTGCCTCAGGGAGCAGACCTTTCTCAGCAGAAGCCTTGAAGCATGTGTTCAGCTCCAAGCAGAGGCAGGACTGTGGGGACTATATGAATAAAACAGCAGATTTCCCACTTTTCCAGACAGAAAGCTGCAAAGCAAAGAGTTGCCCACAGGAGACATGGCTCAGCAGCAAGAGGCAGGATGAGAAGACAAAGAAGCCTGGCTGGCCAGACGTCCCATCAATAGCCCTAAGCATTCAGAGAGAGATACTCCAGGAGAGCTAAGCACCATGCTCTGATTTTAGGCAGTCCCTCACTGACTGATCAAGATAAGCTACATTCAAACCCAGGAACAACGTTTTTATGCTATCAGTTTTCAAAAGGAAAGTGTTTGCTATCTGTCTTTGCCTGGCATGATTACAGGAAATGTTAGTTGAAGATACAAAACGCTTAATATTCAGTTCTCAGAAATCATCATAGTCCTAGCTTTAGCTAATGCTGATTTGTGCCATTCTCCCAAATTAAACATACCTCTTTAAAGAAATACAAATCAACTTAAGCTGTATTGAAAGAAATCCCATTCAAACAATATGACATAAAATGCTTAAATACACTTTTTTACTTGATTCACATGAATTAAAAGAAAAAAGATTTAAAGGGGAATACAATTAAAATACAACAACAGACCTTGGTGTTTGGGCAGGAAGAATATTTCTAATGTTGAGGTGTAGGAAAGAGAACTCAGTGAAAACGTGTTTATCTGCAGCATGAGGTGGCTGAGCTCTCCCACTGAGATACGATCTCTGATATCTACTGTCACCAAAGCATTATAAAAACCAATTTCTTTTCTTATAAACTTGATTCACCTCCAAATTTCTCACACATTTTCACTCAGGTTTCTCAGTTTTAAGATCACAGAATCACAGAATGGTTTGGGTTGGAAAGGACCGTAACATCATCCAGTTCCAACCCCCTGCCATGGGCAGGGACACCTCACACCAGACCAGGTTGCTCCAAGCCCTGTTCAACCTGGCCTTGAACACTGCCAGGGATGGGGCAGCCACAGCTTCTCTGGGCACCCTGTGCCAGCGCCTCAGCACCCTCACAGGGAAGAACTTCTGCCTTATATCCAACCTGAACTTCCCCTGATTCAGTTTGAACCCATCACCCCTTGTCCTATCGCTACAGTCCCTGATGAAGAATCCTTCTCCAGCATCCTTGCTAGCCCCTTCAGACACTGGAAGATACATACAGAAGCTGCAAAACAGCCCCACACTCCACTGATACCATTTCTCATTCTTCCTGCTTCTATTTTTCATTTCTCAGTTTGAAAAAGAACCCAAACCACCAAACCCAAAACCAACCAACCAATCAAAAAACCCCAAACAAAACCCCAACACTGTAAAATGAAGATCCGTCTCCTTTTCCAGGCAGAATGAAGTAGTTTTTCTTTCTTGCAGAGACACTGTCATTTCTGTGATTAGTATAATTTTAGTAGGTACATCTGCATTCTATCTATGTGCATTTATTCATTAAAATACATATGAAACACCCTATTTATGATAACACAAACCTTGGACTACACCAGTGTTCTCGGAGTTGTCTTCTCCCTCATTCTGCATTTGTTTACTGTTGTACTTAAAAGCACTAAAAAGTACTAAAAATCCTCCCTTTCCCAGCCAAACAAAGGTATCAGAATCAGTCTTTTTACTCATAATTGTAACTTAAAAATGTCTGCTCTGGCTAAGGTAAAGCTCTATACCTTGTGAGTAGCCCATGAGCATCCAAACCTGCTGATGCCCCCAAAATATGTGGAAAAGCTGGTATTGGCTGTATCCCGCTTCCAAGCCACCTTTTGTATCCTTGTCAGAATTGTTCACCATTTGTGAAATTGCCCTGGCAGCTGTTTATATACTGGCCAGTTAATCCAAGCTCAGTAATACACTTTTCAATGCTAGTTCAGACACTAGTTATGTTCCAGGGTACACAAGTTTACCAGCTGTGATTTAGAAACCATTCCAAGTGCCATTTCTGAAAGAATATAGCTTGTCCAGTGGATGGGAACTTGGGATTTAGCCCCATATACAGGTCCTTACAACTTCTTGGTTTCAAGATAGGCTGAGAAAGTTGGGGCTGTTCAGCCTGGAGAAGAGAAGGCTGCGTGGAGACCTCAGAGCAGCCTTCCAATATCTGAAGGAGGCTTATAAGGGTGCTGGGGAGGGACTCTTCATTAGGGACTGCAGTGAGAGGACAAGGGGTAACGGGTTCAAACTCAAAAAGGGGAAGTTTAGATTGGATATAAGGAAGAAGTTCTGGGAGTGGTGAGGCACTGGAATGGGTTGTCCAGGGAAGTTGTGAATGCTCCATCCCTGGCGGCGTTCAAGGCCAGGTTGGACAGAGCCTTGGGTAGCATGCTTTAGTGTGAGGTGTCCCTGCCCATGGCAGGGGGGTTGGAACTGGATGATCTTAAGGTCCTTTCCAACCCTAACTATTCTATGATTCTATGATTCTATGACAAGCATCTTTCAAGAAGGTGCTTTCAAAACATCCGTGTTTTCATTTAGACTATTTGGCTCCATATAATAGTTCCTTGAGTGCCTCCTAAGCAGAGTCAACTCCTAGTCCTCTGCATGCTACAGATGCAAAGGCACATCTCTGGTTCTCTTCAGAATTAATCTGCATACAGAACAGCTTATGTAGTTGAGACCTATGATCAGATGAATTTCAAGAACACGTAAGATGGTTTTAGCACAGCAGATATCATAAACCCACACGGCAAGCTGTACCTGTGCTGGCCTAGTGAAGTCTACGTGCAGATAACTTGAGTTGGTATTTCCAGCTCAGGGCAGGCACTGTCAGGGAAGGTTGGAGCCCATATGCTTCCATTTCCACATCTGCAGCCCATCCTCCAGAATACTTGCTACCTGAGTTTTCCCACTGGATATTCCATACACACCTCCAATTTCCACTAACCACATAGCAAAAGGCTGGTTACTCCCACCATCTCTGAACATTACCAGTTCAGCTGCACTCCTTAGTAATGTAGCATAGAAGAAAACACCTTGCTTTGTTCTTTCAGAGGAGTAGCTTTGATGAAAACGATGCTCTTTGGACTAGGTCTGTTTGACTTCTGTTGCCATGCCTTTGCAAAGCCTAGCATGTCCTTTGTGCTGACATAAAATAGAAATGAAATCTATTTATGCCTGGAAGGTACTTGGGCAAGAAAAATTGGTGCTAGTGAAGTGAACATCAAGTCTATCATATCAAAACTGGAAAGAAAGCACTGCTGCCGAACCCAGGGTACCTCTTTGTTTCAAAAGCTGGTCCAGGAGAAGAACAGCATCATATTTAAGAAGGTCCTGACACTGCCTGTAGCCCATTGGACCCCTTTGCTCACACAGCACTCCTGACCTGCCCAAGCACAGAGAGTCCCCAAGTGGCATACACGTGACATGGTATAGGCAGGAATTCTGCTTTCCTTGAAGACCCTTGCTAAATGGTAATATCCAATATAGAGTTTTCTAATACAATACCAGTTGGTCAAACATGCGGCCTGATGGCCACAACATGGCTTTAATACACTCGTCCCTTGAGTGCCTGCTCTCCCTCTGGTACAGCATACTTATATGTTCCATTTGGAGCACAAAGGAAAGTCTCTACAGCTGCTTCTGCCCCTTGCACCCTTGGATCTGTCAGCTAATGTCTAAAAATACACTGTTTTATCTAGCTGTGCATCTTGCTCTAAGGTCAGTCACAGTACCTTTTATTTCCTTCCAAAGCACTCCATTCAGAGCAAGCCCAGCTATTGCTTCTGCATTGCTCAGTGGTATAGCACTAAGGCACTTGATGTTAGATATTCGAGAGAAAAGAAGCTTTGAACAATAACATTCCCTTTGGATTCCTTTCTATATTAACATGATGCTAATAGTGGAAGGAAAGACAAAACCCCATTATTTAAAAACATCATAAATGCACAGTTATTTCCCAAGAAGACAAGCTATGCAGAAAACAAAGGAATGTGATACTCGCAATATTTTGCTTAAATCCACCAAAAGCTTGTTTCAAGTAGCATGGCAACTTGGCAATGACAGGAAAATGCTTTGATAAATATCTTTAATTTTCTCTTTCCTTAAAGCCATATTTATAACTGGTGCATTGATGCAGCATTCTCACATTCCAGCTTATGCAGAAGACAGTAAGTAGGGCCTCTTTTACTTAAGAAAGGTAAAAGAAGAAAAAGGAAAACAGAATGGTATAACATATGTTCATTTTCGCCATTTGTATTCACAGAAACAAAGCAAAACTTGGCTTTTAAGGACTATTGTGCTTTTTTAATCCCAAGGCTTCATTGCATCTCTGGAAAAGGCAGATTTTCTCAGCTGGCACTTTCCCATCTAAAGGAAAAAAAGTGCTATAGTTCCATGTAGCTACACTCCTTAGCCTGCACACGGCTACAGACAGCAATGTGAGGAGCAGATCATTCAACTGCTCTGACAAACAAATACTGTCTTAAGACATAACGCAATCTTAACGTTATGGTGACATGAACCGAGACACTAAAAAGCGTCACTACCACAGCTTTGCTACCACACACTGCCACGGACAGCTTGAAAAATCAAGAGAGGGGGCCAAGACACAGACATTTGCACTGCCCCCCTTGCATGGCTTTGTACATGAGCCATGCTGGGGAATGAGGCGGGAGCAGAGCAAAGCATCCCTCTTCCTCATCTGCAACTGCAGGGGGTTGGACTGGACTGCCAGAGCTCCCTTCCAACCTCAATTATCTTATGTTTCTGTGGTTACATGATGGTTCACAAACAAACTGCTTAGAATTACCCCAGATCTATTTGTGTGTGCACATATTCAACATACACACTCAAAAGGTTAGCAGAAACGCGCCTGTTTCTGTATGCCCCTGCAATGCATACACATTCTCACAAGCCGCAGGCAAAAGGAGGTGGTGAACAGGGCTGACAAGCACTCTTCAGAACAGTGCGTCCATTATCACAGAGGGAGGAAAAAGAAAGGGATTTCTGCCTTCAAGGGAGAAAAGGGAAAGAACTGAAACACTGTCACTGGGACAGAGGTTGGAAACATAGGCATGTTTCCCTGAACTACATTGTCCTGAATGAGAAACTGTACCGCAAAGGAGACCAAGGGCTCTGTGCCTTTCTGCAGTTCAGCCCAACACTCATATGATTAGGAAAAATCAGATAACTCCATTATTATAATATAAGCTTACTCAGATTGGTTTAGGGTTTTTTCCCAGTGCAGGAAAAAACTATCAAAGAGAATGACCATCCTTTGGTCAGCTATAGGAGAAATACGCATTTTTAAGCTCTGAAACCTTCAACAAGTCAGTGAAAGCTTTTGTCTGGCTCTTCTGAACCATGCTGAAAAAGACTCTCAGAAACTGTGCTTAACAAATTCACTAATGCATGTAACAGCACGTCCGTGCCCATGAAAGTCCTGTACTGTCCTTTTGGTTAAGCAGAAAAGGGCTATGAAATCATTAAAAGAAGTACCTTCTAACATGGCCGTGTACAGCATTGACATAAAGCAAAAGGGGCTGTTCTAAATGAGAACTAGTAATATAACCAAAGTTTATAATTCTCCTTTTAGCATTTGAAAAAGGAGAAGGCTTCATTTCAGCAGTGGGCTTCACTGAGCGACGATTTACCTCTTGTGAAATGTCTAGAAAAATAGAGATAAAGAGGACGTGAATCAGGGCAGCCTTATGAGGATCTTCTACTACTTGGTGTTAGAAACGAAGTAGCTAGATTCTAAATGTTTTTTCCAAGGAAAAAACAAATTTCCAAGAAAAATGTTTTATTTTAAGGACTCAGCTCTTTTCCCCAAACCTTCCACCTCCTGGTATTTTACCAGTATGTGCAGAGACAAAGCATGAGAGGGAGAAAGGAGTTACTAAAAGGAGTTGTTAACAAAAATGAACAGCAAGAAAGAACATATTTTCCCTGATTTTCTGAGTGGTTTGTTTTCTTTGTTTCCTGGGGAAGGGGTTCCTCCTGATTTTCTACTTGTCATGTATACAGATAGGGGAGCTCTGGCAGGCAGTGACAATGAAAATGATGCTGTGCTGCCTTTCAACACAGCTTAAAGTTCAGCAAGTCAAAACGCTTCCCAAATATCCAGAAATTCTTTTATCACCAATGGATGAATGAAGAGAAAGAACAAGAGAGTGATGTAGTCAATAACAGGGAGCATTTAGTGAGCCATGGGAGCCATTTCCTTTATGCACAATGAGGCCCTGTTATTGTGAAGGTTGCCCTATTTGCCCAGTTTCCAGCAGGAACAGAGCAAGAGCTGTAAATTAAAGGAAAACTTACCATGAAGCTGTCTTATACCATCAGTTCTGGAGGTAATTCTTGAGTTCTTTTTCTATGTTTTGATCATTCAGAGCATACTTCCAACTAAAACCTCAGTTTTCCTGCTGAATCTGGGCAAGTCTGCCTGATATTTTCCCTCTCAGTCTGATGACAGCATTAGGAAGTAAAGAGACCACGAGTTAATGCAAAAAGATGGTCATTTCTCCTCCTCAAGATTCACCTCAAGAAATGCCATTTTAAAGACATAGACTGATGATTATTTTTACAACTGAGAGTTACTGAAAGAGTAGAAAAAAAGTAGGAATGGTTTGGATCCAGACTGGTGTAAGCAGTTGTGAGTCTGGTCATAGCAAAGATGTGAAATGCATTTAATTTAGATGTAAGCAGAGCAAAGATGTGAAATGCATTTAATTTAGATGTAAGCAGCAATGTAAGTTATACTTTGAGCAAGTACAAAAACAAGTAAATGACTGCAACCGAGCAAACCCAGGGAAAAGGTACTGAGACCTTAAACACCTGGACGAAACAAAGTGGTGAAAGTCAACATATTTACTGCATTGCAGGGGCACACTTTGCTCTGTGGGGCAGATAAAAGAGTAGGAGAACACAAACAAACCTCTTCACTGAGGTCGTTCTCTCATTTCCTCCAGCCAGTTGCCTGACAGTCACTTGCACTGCAAGCTAAGCTGGTAGAAACTGCAACCTAATGCAGTATTTACAGCTGCTTTCTGAGCAAACTATCCCTCATTTGGAATTGGCTCCAGCTTCTTATGTCACCATAATTTGGCCCATCTCCCCAGAAACTGTATCTAGTTTTATAAGTGAGCCAGAATACTGTGACTGGCGGATAGACTGGAATTCCTTACTGAATGCTTTTCAAGACCATCATGATCAGATGCTTGGTTTGCAGGCAAATGCCTGCTGCATCTTTATTTACATCTGTTTAAACTTGAATCTAAAGTGCAGTGTAAAGTTATCTTGCCCTAGAAGTAGGACAACTTGAAATAAAACTCAATATCTTTCTAAGGAAGATTTAAACCACTGAAATTACCGGAAAGTAGAGAATCTAGTACATAGTACTTTTTGTACACAGACAATCTTGGTGTGTTTGCTTCTAATCGCTTCCTAAATCCACACAGTGTCTTTTAACATAGTGCTTTGGAAGCAGTGAAGGATCTTCCCGTATAGGTTTTAAACAGACTTGGCCTGAATAACTTTAACTGTAGTCATTGACCAAGGTGAGTTCTGAGGTAGGCTCTATTTATCAATGCCAAACTAAATCAGCACGAAAATAGATCAGAAAAAACAGGAGCTAAAACATAATTTGCTCTCTACACACTTTCAAAGTATTTGGTTGGGGTTTTTTTACATAACTGCAGTGTAAAGACTTCATTCTGCAATCTTTCTTCCCTCTGTGCAGCCACAAGAGCAACACTTCTTGTAAGAAGTAAGCTGTCAATTTTGGTGAAGTTATGAAAAGATTTAAACAGCTTGCCATAAAAGAAACAGTAGATAGCTTTGGAAAAGGCTTCCTGAAGAGGTTATGAATAGAATTCAATTCCTGACAACCCTCAAGTAAGCTAAAGCATGTGAGTAAAAACTTAAAGACAATGGACAATGAATAGAAACCTCTACAAAAAATCTCTTTAATTCTATGGTAGCCCTCATGGAAGGAGGGTTTAAATGAAGAGCTATAACCAAAGCAGGAAATCACAGAAGCACAGATTGGTTTGGGTTGGAAAGGACCTTAAGCCCATCCAGTTCCAGCCCCCTGCCATGGGCAGGGACACCTTCCACTAGAGCAGGTTGCTTCAAGCCCTGTCCAACCTGGCCTTGAACACTGCCAGGGATGGGGCAGCCACAGCTTCTCTGGGCTCCCTGTGCCAGCGCCTCACCACCCTCACAAGGAAGAACTTCTTCCTTATATCCACCCTGAACTTCCCCTGTTTCAGTTTGAACCCATCAGCCCTTGTCCTATCTCTACAGTCCCTGATGAAGAGTCCCTCTCTGGTATCCTTGTAGGTCCCCTTGAGGTACTGGAAGGTTGCTATGAAGTCTCCATACACCCAAACAGCCAAACAAGCTCTCCAAAGGCAACAATTCTAGGGAATAATTCCTTAAACAAGAAGAATAATGCTTCAGTCAAATGAAAAAAAGGGAGGGGGGGTGAGGAGAAGTGGAGAAGTCATTGTTTTATTTTCCCCTTTGTGGCTAAACCTTGCAACCTTTGTTAAACCTTGCTCTTGCTAGATTAAATCAGAGTTACCATTCTTTTAACTGAACCTGGGACAAGGCTGGATCTCAGAGTGAAACTGAGCAATGAAAACCAGGGAGTGATGAGCAGGTCAGAGGGGCACACTGGCACCCTCTTGTCATGCCATGTGTCAGGGCCAGTGAAGGACTGGTAACTGCAAATGCTAGAACTAAACAGGCAAGTTCCTCTTCGCAAACATCCCATAAGATCATTTCAGCAAGTAGCAAGGCAGGGAATATACCTTATGATCCTTGAAGCAGGGTAACCACATAAGAGACCAGTGCATAAACTGCCGTAGAAGTCACCATAACACTGTCTTCTTAATTAAGACAAATCTTTCTGGTTACAAAGGATATTGGAACAAGAATAATGCAGGAAGTTGCTTAATGCCACTTATTATTACTCTGTTCTATTTTGACTTGCCAGACTGAAACATTGAACAAGACATAGTTTTCCTAAAGGCCTTCGGGCGGTGATTGCTTGAATGAGTGTATTTTGGAGTGTTACTCTGTTACCCAATCAGTATGCATAAGTACACTTTTAGAGGCACTAAACAACATGCGTGTGTGCAGAGATGCTTAAACACATGCTCAGAAATATTGCAGGCTTTTAACCTCCCGAAAGTTACCAAAATACCTAGAAAATCTGCCAAAAAAGTTTGTAAAAAAAAAAGTAGCACAGTAGGAAAAAAAAACCCACAATATTTTATAATGAGTGAACTTTTCCTATTTGAGAGTCAAATGAACTTTGCCCACTTAAAATTCAAAGCAATATATCCATAGGTTACAATTAGCAATGGAAATGCAGAAAGAACGCATGCAATTATTGTAATGTAGTTAGCTATTTTGGAATTGCAATGAAATGTGGGATTTTCCAGGTGTAATATATTGGAACATATTAAGCTAAGGGATTTAACATGCTATCATCTTTGCACTATACAGAAATCAAAAGGAATATAATACAGATCGGAGAGGTCATATAATATGCCCCTCTAAATTACATGTCTTTGATTTTTACATTCTTCTTCTGTAAAAAGAATTTAAAAACCACAAGTACTCAGTTTGAGTTCTTTTTCCCCTTTAACTTGACCTCTTTCCACACACAAACATAGACTCATAGAACCAACCACATTGGAAAAGCCCTTTCAGCTCATCCAGTCCAACCATTCCCCAGCACTGCCAAGGTCACCACTAACCCATGGCACTGAGGGCCTCGTCTCCACGGTGTGTAAACGCTTGCAGGGATGGTGACTCCAGCCCTGCCCTGGGCAGCAGTTCCAATGCCTGAGCATTGGAACATTCTCCCTCTGGGAAAGGAATTGTCCCTCAGCTCCATCTAAACCTCCTCTGGCACAGCTTGAGGCTGTTTTTTCTTGTCCTGTCACTTGCTGCTTACCTTAGAATCCCAGACCGGTTTGTGCTGGAAAGGACCTTAAGATCATCCAGTTCCAACCCACTGCCATGGGCAAGGACACCTCACAGTAGACCAGGTTGCTCCAAGTCCCTGTGTCCAACCTGGCCTTGAACACTGTCAGGGATGGCGCATTTACCACTTCTCTGGGCACCCTGTGCCAGCGCCTCATCACCCTCACAGCGAAGAACTTCTTCCTTATATCCAACCTGAACTTCCCCTGTTTCAGTTTAAACCCATCACCCCTTGTCTTATTGCTACAGTCCCTGATGAAGTTGCCGGACATGCGTGATTGCACTGAAATGTTTAAAGAGTGTGAGTACTGAATAGTGTAACAGCTTTGATGTTAGTTTCAGGAACAAGTTATTCACAAAGCAAAGAGAAACCATGCAATTTCTCTTGCCTATCCATAATGCTTTTCAGCCATGAGCCCATCACTTCAACGTCAGAGACTTTGGCAAAAGCAATTAAACATATATTCAGTTTCATACAATGGATTGACCCAGCTTCTGCATCACAAATATAAATGCATCTAATTTCTGTCATTATAGTTTAACAGCTTAATGACCTCTAAAGGCAGAAACAACAGTTTCTTTCTTTTCATGCCTGCTGTTCTGTTTCTATTTAGGTATCTTTGTATGCTTCCCTTGGTACATCTCCCACCCACATTTAGTGCTTTCTCCTGGTCCTCTATTTGCAACCTTCTCCATCCTGCCCTTTGGATGTATTTCTAGCAGCTGGGTTCTCTCCTACACAGATCATCCCTCCTTATACTGCGGAATATCAAGCCAACCACATAGATATAAATGAGGCTATCTTGAAAGAAAAGACATTTGCTACTAGAAAGCCCCACCTCCACCACAAACTAATGTTGATGCCTTGTTTTTATTCGCATATACCATCATAGACGTACTTAAACCAACACTAAAAGGCAGAGCTAGTTGCAAAAGTAGTTTTCATACTTCAAAGTATATTAAGGCATTCTTGCAAGATTCTAAACTGATTAAAAATGTTTCACCAATATAGTGCTTACACAATGGTTCTTAAGTATTTGAAGTATGATACTATCCCAGAACACGGTAGAAACAGCACTTGTAAATATGCTCTTAAAAAGATTTTCCTGACCCTTCTGACCTATCTGGTCATCTATCTAGAGAAAAGCATGTTATACAGTACTTCATACTCTTTAGACAATCAGTATTTGATGACAGTATAGATAAGCACTGTTTGAATAGTTTCCATCTGCTTCTCTCATCATCACAGATAAAGCAAATGGCATCAAGGTGTACCAAAGGAGCTAATGCTCTGAGTCCTCATTTTTGCACTGAAGAGATGATTCAGGAAATGCTCTTCTAACACAGGTCATTTCATATGTGTAAAGTTATAGCTATTTCCTTCTAACTCAGCATACCTCATGATAGGAAGCCCTATTTCAACATCAGATTTGGAATTCTTACCATGGTCTGTAAATTCAGACACGCAGAGTTGACTTGATCCATTTCCACTTGGTTCATCATGTCCTGTGAATGCACGGTCGCATTTAATGGCTGGTTGAGAATGAACTGGAGGATTTGAAGTCTGCCCATCAGGTTCCTTAGTCGAATGAAGCAGCATGGAGAAATAGGAAGAGTTAGAGCTTTCAGCAGGATCACAATATAGTGGTTGCCCTGATGTACACAATTTCTGGGACCTGTATTAGGATCAATACTGACTCAGCCATATAGCAGGAAAACATTGAACATGTTATTTTCTCCAAATACGAGGGTAAATAGAAGCTAGAGTGAATGTGAAAGAAGAAATAGGAGAAAAAAAACCTACATAAAATCTCATTATTTCTGTAATGCTTTCACTGAATATTTCCAAACTGACACTGTTCTCCGTGATAAAATGTAGTGGTACAATTTAACAGGACTGTCTATGTTAGAGGTAGCTTAAAGCTCACACTGGGAGTCATTCCAAGACTTCATTCTTAATAAAAAGCCAGTTGAAATGTTAATATTCTTAACCAAACAAATTAAAAGAACCCACAGCCCTGCCAAATTACAGTGTTTAAAGGATTATAATTCTAAACTTATGTTGAAAATGAACGTATTTTGACCTCTGATATAATACAGACTCTAAGTAAGTCCATACCAGACAGCAGGTCTAGATTCAAGGGCGACTTAATAACAGAAAATTAAGCAATGAATACAGAGTATGTCAAACCATATCTGAATAAGTGAATGTACTTTCCCTCATCACAGATCCACAAGGTACAGCCAGTGTACCTTGTGGTCCAGACTTTGATGCACTTCTAGATGATTAGTCTCAGAACAGGACTCTGCCTCCAGTGCTAAAGAAATCATGTGGGAAATAGAGAAGTGTTGCACACCGAATGTGCATAAACAAGGCTTCCAAAGCAATAGCCCATTACTTACACATAGGATGTCAACATTCAGCTGCTGAAAATTACGGGACCTGAATTCTTGCATTTTCTTTATATTTTCTTGATATTTTTCCTCTGCCAGCTGTCTGTAAATCCAGAATGCTTCTGGTTAGGATGTGGTATCAGGAAGTGGACAAAGGGATCTTCTAAACGTAGTTGTGGAAAACCAAATCCCATAATTAGACTCCCATGATGCCAACCGTTCATGGCATCTAATCATCTCGAGGTTACTTCTGGTGAACTCACAAAGACATTTCAGGCCTTAATTCCAAAACATCATTATATTTTTCTTTCACAACTTGTATAATATAATTGAGAAACAGTAAATTATTAGTCCCAGTCTTTTTTGGTTCTTCCAAAGCTTTTAAATTCTTTGGACCTTATTCCACCATTCGGGGACCTTTCAGGTGAATACAAGGTATGCAACATTTGTGTGCTTTGAACGCTTCACGCGGGAAAGAACTGTTAACTGTTGGGACTGTTGGGACTACTTAAGCCAGCTGCTATGTTAAGCAGTTCTTCCAGTTTCCATCACTATACTCCCTTCCCATCCATCTCTGGATTTGCACTGCTGAAACCAGATCTCAAGTCAGAGAAGGTACTGCTTTTGCAGTGTTTCACATGCTGGCAGCCAGAGTCAGCCAGCAACAACCCAGAGCTAAAAATAGATCCATTTTAAAGGTTCATGACTGAGAACAAGGTCTGAAGATTAATATGTTGCCTTTATATTGCAAAATAAATATATTCATTTTTTTTTCTGGGGAAAAAAATCTAACTAGAACACACTAAACTGCAAGAAAGCAAAGAAAACGAAAAGCAAACTAGAACTCCATTTGCAAAAAGTGAGACAGACTTCCTATTTATAAAACTCGTATAAGTACAAAAATTTGCCTACCACATTACTGAAAACACCATCCAGAAGAAGTGTTACATTTAATACTTTTCAGACAGTGTTTCAATACAAGAAGACTTATTTTAAATGAGAATAAATCTACATACCATCTCCAGTATCAAATGCAATAGTGTCAGACAGACAGATAGACATAAATGCTCATCAGACCTTTTCCAAAGGGAAATTCACGCCTTTAGTTTTTTGTTTGTAACTTTTGGGTATGGACATCACAAGTTTGCACAAGTGATGTTTGGATGTGATTTTACAGAGCATTTCCGCTCAACTGTGGTTACTTTTGATTTGCAGGTCTATCTAGCTGCAGAGACCCTGAGGCTGTAAGTTCAGACTTCACATGACCTGACAATATTCTTCAGTACTAGGACATCATTGCTTTACTGAATTGTTGACTTGCTTTGGCACGACAAGGTTAAGATGCTGATTCTTGCAATCAAAAATAAGTATTCCCTCTATTACCCTCTATAAATAAGTAAACATTTGTTCATTTACATTGCACTTTGCAAAAATGCTTTTGAAGAAACCATTAAAAGTTAATGTGGTGCTTTTCCCATTTTCATCCATATCAAATAAAACATTGGATATTTCTAACTGTGAAAAGCTCAAGTGTGTCATCAAAACAGCATGTTCTTATCTTCATTTAGAAAAAGAATCCATGCATAGACATGTAGCCTTCCACCCGTTTCTCATAGAATCATAGAATAGTTAGGATTGAAAGGACCTTAAGATCATCCAGTTCCAACCCCCCTGCCATGGGCAGGGACATCTCCCACTAAACCATGCCATCCAAGGCTCTGTCCAACCTGGCCTTGAACACCGCCAGCAATGGAGAGTTCACAACTTCCCTGGGCAACCCATTCCAGTGCCTCACCACCCTCACAGTAAAGAATTTCTTCCTTATATCCAATCTAAACTTCCCCTGTTTAAGTTTGAACCCGTTATCCCTTGTCCTGTCGCTGCAGTCCCTAATGAAGAGTCCCTCCCCAGCATCCCTATAGGCCCCCTTCAGATACTGGAAGGCTGCTATGAGGTCTCCAAGCAGCCTTCTCTTCTCCAGGCTGAACAGCCCCAATGTTCTCAGCCTGTGTCCATACAGGAGGTGCTCCAGTCCCCTGATCTTCCTCGTGGCCCTCCTCTGGACTTGTTCCAACAGTTCCATGTCCTTTTTATGTTGAGGACACCAGATATTCCACTCAGAAATGGTACTTATTCTCCTTCAAATCCCCCCTTTTATTGTGTGCTACTGAATAAAAAAACCATAAATCATAAAGCCTTTATAACACATCCAATAGCCTCATCTGCCCATTTGATAAGACTACCCTCTGAGCTATTAACTTCTATTGGCAAATCTCTTTGGCCAAATCAACTGACAAAAGCTGGATTGTAACTGAATGTCCAGCTCCTCTAATTGTGCAATCCTTAAAATGACAAGTCATTAAGAAAAAGTCTCCTATTGTAACACATCTGAAGATCTCTCATACATTTATTTAACCAGAAACACTCCTCAATTATCAGTTTTGGGCTAAAGTTCTGACTTTTTTTTTAATCCATAAAATTATTTAACTCATCCAAAAATCCCCATTCACATTGAATAGCTGAAGACCTTTTCTATTCCTATTTTTGCCTTGACAGTTATAACTGTCTGATTAGGCTGTCGGATGGGTAAAGCGCATGGTTAGGGCACAACGCAAGCAATACGCGCAGCTTACTTCAACTTCTTTGCTTTCTCATCGGCAGCATTTAACTTCCTCAGCCTCATGCGCTCCCGTGGTGTCATCTTCTGTACTTCAGACAGATCCTGCAGAGTTTGTAGATGAACCTTCCTCTGTCTGGAATTGAATACATGCAAGCCTATCTTAATATAAAACTGTAAATATCATTACTATGATTTGATATTGAAACGTAGTTGACATTTCAACTGCAATAATTAGAAATCCACAGGTTCTAGAACAGATTAAATAGACTTTCATTTGGAAAGCAAATGTCTCTGCTCAGATGAATTTAAACTGAGACTCATGAAGGGCATGAATCAGTTCAGGCATCTCAGGTGAAAATGGCAAAAAAACCAAACTCAGCTCCTGTAAAGAATAAATGTTGAAGCACAGTGAAATATTTACCCTGTCAGGCTTCATTACTGAGCATATTCCAAGTACAAAGGCAGTCTTTAAATGAGAACCAAAGGAAAAAACAACATAAACCATACATTTTACATTGACTGTTACAAGCCGCCTAGCATAGAAGAGAACATTAATGTGTCTTTCATGACAGATCTAATTATCATGCTGGCCCCTTGAATTTCTGGTCCTAATCAATAATAATTTACCAGTAAAATGGTCTGCATAGACCATCTCTGAAAGCTGAGCATGAATTATTGGCATATGTATCTCAGCTGCATTTATCAACAGAGGAGAGTCCTGTATCAGAAGAAGGATATTAATCTCAGATTTTTATCTCATGTCCTGCAGTAATTACATATCTTAAACCATAGTTTGAAATGCCTTAGCAGTCATGTTTCCCTTACACCAATATATATTTATTATACCATGCATTTATGATACCAAATATTCATTTCAAGTCACTATGTTTGCCCTCCTGTGATAAATTCACTTCTGATCATCTAAGAGCCCAGTTTTGTTACCACACAAATTGTAACACTCCTTCTGGACTATCATTCTGAAATCAGGATTTTAATAAATGAGAAGCCCTCATTATGTTTTTCAAATGTTGACTATAGAGGGAAATAGTGTAAAGATATGAATATGTGTGAAATATGAAAAGCTGAGGACAAAGACAAGAAGAGCTCAATTATTCATAAGCATGGAACCAAGTCTTCCAGTATGAATAATGTAGACATATTTCTTGTCCCCTATAAAAAAATCTTATTTAAATTATAAAAATCTCTTGGGGGAAAAAGCTATTTTGCATCCAAGTTGAAACTGAACTTGAACAGTTTTATACTGCATTATTCAAAATGTATGACTTGCATGGGACGGGAATAAAGGAAGCCATTAGAGGCCTTTACCAGAAGAAACTAGATTCAACTATACATGGCAAAAAATACTTCCTGGTAAGAAAAGAAGAATCATAAATATGAAGTAGCAATGATTAAGGAGTACACCATAACAAGCAGCTCCTTGTACACTCACTCAGACTGCAGTATTGCTTCATTACAGCAGGTGTAGGAAATAATTCACTATGTTTAAGTTATTTCTCCTCCAATTTTCTGCTCTCTACTGTTTCTTAGGCACTTTTATTTCATTTGGCCTCCTCTCTAGATCTGGGATTGCAGCAATTATTTGGCATTTTGCTTACCAGCAGCCATACAAACAGGTAACAGTCTCACAAATACAATGAAAGTCATAATAAGATGATTTTATGCATATTCCAAAGGTTTTGCCCCAAATATTGAGACTGAAACACATCTGAAGATAATTTACAGTGAAGCTTCTCCTAGGATGTTATTTTCTGGTCAAATTGATGCCCTGAATTTCAAAACCTCAAGGTAAATTTCCATGCTCAAACAAAACCAGTTGTCACCCACTCCTCCACAATTTTTAGGAACTCCGAACCTCCTCATGGAAGCCGCTGGCTTTCTATTTCCTTTTAGCACATGTACAAGAACATGATGTTTGCAATCAGAACTTGCTCTTCATCTTAGAGACCACAGACTTTTAAATAAGTATAGATTCTAGGATATACATGAATGTCCTCCTCCTATGATAGCTCTGTCAGTATATGATGTGCATTTGGACTCAATCCATTCAAACTAATGACAATGGATCAGATATGGAACACAGCATATGTTACAAATAATAGAAAGTGGCTTTATCAGACTGTTGTAGAAGTCTGTGAATGTATTTTGCAGGTAAAATTACTGCTTCCTCAAAGAAAAAATGTTTTAAATCTTGTACCCACAAAATAAAGGCATGGATTAAAATTTTCATGAAGATTCTGATATGAGGAAGAAATTCTTTACTGGAATGGGTTGCCCAGGGAAGTTGTGAATGCTCCATCCCTGGTGGTGTTCAAGGCCAGGTTGGACAGAGCCTTGGGTGGCATGGTTTAGTGGGTGGTGTCCTTGCCCATGGCAGGGGGGTTGGAACTGGATGATCTTAAAGTCCTTTCCAACCCTAACTATTCTATGATTCAATGATTTTATGTTCCAATAGGCATTAAATACCAAATATAATTTAGATAGAGTTGGCATAATATTCGGGCAACATTTCAGTGCCCCCAAACTATTTAAGGTATACCTCTAAGGAATATCTCTGCAGCTAACTATATTTAATTTGAAGAGACAGTAATCTGCGCAAAATTAATTGAAACAACTTGAATACAGCAGCCATAGACAAATGGTACATTTAATATTTCCTGGCTATTGCATATCTACCTGTCTGACTCTATTCCCAGTATGCTAGCAAATGGTTACTTCTAGCAGATCATTAGAATAGTAAGGCCAAAAACTTGCCAGCAGTCATTGGTAGCTCCGCTTGCTATTAGATAGTTGCTATTAGCCAATATAGATATCATTTATAATTGCATTTTAATTCTATGCTTGCAAAGTTCAAGAACCTATTTATATTAAAGGTAGTTATCCATACCAAAATGTAGAACTTTGGACTAATAAAAAGACAGGCACTCAAACAAAAGAGAGCAAGAACAGAAGTGACAGGGTGGAAACCCAAACCACAATTTCTAGAGACGAGAGCTTTACAGATACACTCCCCGTAGCTACACTGGGTAAAAAGATGGACAGAAGATTTTGCTGTGTAGAATTACACTGTCTTTGCTCTGCTTTCTTCCTGCAACTGATAGGAAACACCTTGGAAAAAACTGAAGCCCATAAATAACACCTAGGAAAAGCTGAAGCTGGTCACCTCTCCCAAAGGGATGCTTGTGAGCAGCAGAATTGGCAACACCTACAAAATGACCACAGCCACAAAGCTGTGGGTCCTTTCCAAGAGCAGAGGTCACAAAAAACCACGGTTAAAGTCTTGGCAGTTATTTAGGAAAGAAGAAACAGGGATATCCAGTGCATCCACACAGGACCACAGACATCTGATACTGAGCATGCTAGCTTCTAACAGAGCAAAGCCATGCGCAGAAAACTCAGGGACAGGAAGCAAAGGGAAGGGTGAGCTGCCATCAAAACTGCAGAGCTCATTTGCAAAGGCAAAATGAAGCTGCCCGTGCTGACATTTGACTAATCAGTGCAGCACTGAAATTTAACGCAATTCATTTTTCTCATATATATTCGATGCCTAAAAGAGAGATCATGTGCGAAGGCATTACTGGGGTAAGAGCCAAGAAACATTGCTAGTCTTAGTTTCTCACTGTAGTTACAAGATAATATAATAGTATCCTACAGGCATATGAGCTGAATATTAGTTTAAGCGTATACGCTTTTAGTTTGGTGTCATTGAGGAAACAGCTTTCACACTTAATAATTAGTAGCTATACAAACAGCAGCACTACAAATTATCATGACATAACTAAAATGATTTAAACCTTCAAAATGTGAAGACAAAGGTCATAATTTACATGCCAATAAGTACTAAATTAATGTGTGCATACACTACATGCATGTGCAATTTACACAGTTGTATAATAAAAAGACTTGATTTGCAAATCCTTTCTTTCCCCCCTGAATCTTAATCATGCATCCATTAATGTGATGGCTCCTCTGTATTTCTGGAGAATGGGTTCCTCTAAATATTAAGCACTATGAGAAGAACACAAGTGCTTACAACATTATATATTTTGGCAAGAGTGTAATTTTATACACAGTGTGTATATACAGACCATATACTGAGCTGCATCCCCAGCAGCGTGAGCAGCAGGTCGAGGGAGGTGATCCTGCCCCTCTGCTCTGCTCTCCTGAGACCCCACTTGAAGCACTGTGTGCAGCTCTGGTGTCCTCAACATAAGAAGGACATGGAACTGTTGGAACAAGTCCAGAGGAGGCCACGAGGATGCTCAGGGGCTGGAGCACCTCCTGTATGGACACAGGCTGAGAACATTGGGGCTGTTCAGCCTGGAGAAGAGAAGCTGCATGGAGACCTCAGAGCAGTTTCCAGTGTCTGAAGGGGGCCTCTAGGGATGCTGGGGAGGGACTCTTCATCAGGGACTGTAGCGGTAGGACAAGGGGTGATGGGTTCAAACTGAAACAGGGGAAGTTCAGGTTGGATATAAGGCAGAAGTTCTTCCCTGTGAGGGTGCTGAGGGGCTGACACAGGGAGCCCAGAGAAGTGGTAAATGCTCCATCTCTGGCAGTGTTCAAGGCCAGGTTGTGCAGAGCAGAGCCTTTGGATGCCATGGTCTAGTGTGAGGTGACCCTGACCATGGCAGTGGGTTGGAACGGGATGATCTTAAGGTCTTTTCCAACCCAAACCATTCTATGAGTCTGTATTCTGCTGCCCATAAAACAGTTACAAATACTTACACAGCATCAAAAATGGGAGCAGCTTCTTTCTGCCAGTTAAGTGCCTTGTTTTTCACAGTTATGTTTGTGAACTTGTACTGCATGCTCTGCAAGGAAATAAGATAGCACTGGTATCAACACCTGAGGCTGAAGTGATCCAGATTCTTCAGCAATGACCCAGTATAGTTGCAATGCAAAAAACTGACTGAGCAGTTTCCTTCCCCTCCTTCTCAGAACACCAAACAATATGTACACTGAAGCAGGGGCCACAAGAGCAAGATGCTCTGTTTTTCATTAAAACTAGGACTAACCAGAACAGTTTAGAGATTATAAATACCCAGGCCCAAATGATCTGCACTTGTTACACATAAATGCCCATTCTCCTTATTGCTCAAAACATTTAAAAAGGGATTAATTCAGGATGTAAAATGACAAGGGCTTCATTTCTCACTGCCTCACCACCTCAGGCATATTTGCGAGTTAGCTCTGGAATTCCACTGGATTAATGTTCCTGTGAACTCCTATCTCATTTTTTTTCCTCAACACTTTTACTCCGCCTCTATTCTGCTTTTGCACAATACACACTCAAACAGTAAGTATGTGGCTGAAGCTTTTTTTTATATACCTTTAGTTGTTTATCAATAAAGGGGATTTCAAGGACCTCTGCAGCTGTTGGCCTCAACGAAGGGTTCTTATTTAACATGCTGAAATGTTAAAACCAAAAGTCATCATTACGTGGTTTTCCAAGTTTACTTTGAAAAGTGCTATAAAAAGAGAACAACATACCTGCACAGCACAGCATTCAGCTTGCTTGGGTATCTATCAGGAAGAGAAGGGGTATCACCCTCTACAATTTTTAACACCACAGACAAAAAGTTGTGTCCAGTGAAGGCATGGTTCATACAGCACATCTCATACAAAATGCACCCCAGAGACCTAGAAGAACAAAATAACAGGAGTAATATAAGCAATATGTTTGGAAGCAGCATGCAGGGCAACATCACAGTAAGGGAAATCGCAGTTGTTTTCTCCCAGGAAAAGGATATTCATTATCACGCTGTTCTTTCCATCTGAAAGATTTCTATTCAGATCATACATTAGTAACTTTATAAACAGCAGACATAGAATCATAGAATCATAGAATAGTTCGGGTTGGAAAGGACCTTAAGATCATCCAGTTCCAACCCCCCTGCCATGGGCAGGGACACCTCACACTAAACCATGCCATCCAAGGCTCTGTCCAACCTGGCCTTGAACACTGCCAGCAATGGAGCATTCACAACTTCCCTGGACAACCCATTCCAGTGCCTCACCACCCTTACAGTAAAGAACTTCTTCCTTATATCCAATCTAAATTTCCCCTGTTTAAGTTTGAACCCGTTACCCCTTGTCCTCTCACTGCAGTCCCTAATGAAGAGTCCCTCCCCAGCATCCCTATAGGCCCCCTTCAGATACTGGAAGGCTGCTATGAGGTCTCCAAGCAGCCTTCTCTTCTCCAGGCTGAACAGCCCCAATGTTCTCAGCCCGTGTCCATACAGGAGGTGCTCCAGTCCCCTGATCTTCCTCGTGGCCCTCCTCTGGACTTGTTCCAACAGTTCCATGTCCTTTTTATGTTGAGGACACCAGAACTGCACACAATACTCCAAGTGAGGTCTCAGGAGAGCAGAGCAGAGGGGCAGGATCACCTCCCTCGACCTGCTGGTCACGCTCCTTTTGATGCAGCCCAGGATACGGTTGGCTTTCATTCTGTTTCTGTACATGTACATAAATTCTGTATGTAAACACACATATCCATTTATAGAATCACAGAATAGTTAGGGTTGGAAAGGACCTTAAGATCATCCAGTTCCAGCCCCCCTGCCATGGGCACGGACACCTCCCACTAAACCATGCCACCCAAGGCTCTGTCCAGCCTGGCCTTTAACACCGCCAGTGATGGAGCATTCACAACTTCCCTGGGCAACCCATTCCAGTGCCTCACCACCCCCACAGTAAAGATTTTCTTCCTCATATCCAATCTACACTTCTCCTGTTTAAGTTTGAACTTGTTACCCCTTGTCCTATACTACAGTCCCTACTACAGAACATCATACTGCAAATGTTATTGCACATAAAAAAATCCAGAAACTAAAAAGGAAAGATTTAAAAGAAGAAACGCTTTTATAACCATTCTTTAAAAAGCTCCTAATTAACTTTTTTTTCTAATACTTCATGCACAGGTTTATACAATATAGAAATTCAAAGATTTTTAACAGTTTCCAGCATCTTTCCTCTACACTTGTGTAGATGCACTGGCAAGCTGGAAGAGCAGAAACCTCAGTTCTGATGAGGTACTGCAATAACTTGCACAGCAGACACTTGTACATAGCCCAACTCTTCAGCTAATACGAATGCATTGATGCTACGCTTATGAGGTGGGGCTCTGCCAGGAAGACCACACTAACGATCCTACAGGAAATCGCTACTTCTTTGATCAAGTCAGAGAAAATCCCCCAAAATGATCCCCAAACTGCAGGTGTCTCACATCTCCTGGGAGACTGCAACAGTCAGCACTAATTGCCTGGCTGGCTCAGTCATCCTTACAGATTCTGCCCTTAAGAACACACACACCTGCAAGGGGAAAGGAACGCTGGGAGCAAAGATCTGACGCAGCTGTGGTCAACCCTTCAGCTGGTGGCTCCATGCAGTAATCACCTCAGGTTTAGTGTTTGATCACAAATGCCACACGATTCAAACTCCTGAAATTGACTCAGTTCTCACAGTCAGTTTCTCTTTTCTTCTTCCAGGGCCTTATGCCAAGAGCTCTTTATCCCAGGACCAGCTGATCAAATGGCTCTTGTGTGAATCAGCTCCAGCCTGCAGCATAAAGACCCACAGCTGCCTCGGGCACCTCGCTGTGGGGCTTCAAACAAGGGAGACTGAGCTTACGGGAGATGAAAGGTGCACTGCAAGGAGAATCAACAGCAAAGTCACTAACAACTAATATGGATCCATACTGCTCATGTCCTTCTAGGACTAAATGTTGCCATCAAGCCCTCATTAGTTGGGAAATAAAGTTACACTCTGGTAGATGCTTCTCATAGGTGTAACAACTTTTTCTTTACCTTCTGCAAAATGAGCCTGCTTTCCAAACCCACACTAAGATGAACCTTTAGAGATGCAGTAAAGAAATGGTGTCTAAGACAATTTAAAAGCCTTTTAACCTTTAATTGCTTGGGGTTTGTCCAAGTCCTTGTCAATTAAGCATAGCTATCAAAGGCTCAAAGAAAGACTTCATGAAACATGGTCAATCACTTTATTCTTTGTGTTTGATGCACAAAATGTGGAAAATCACTCTTAAATTAACCTAATTCCCAGCAATCAAATGTGAGGTCACGCTTAACAAATGACCCTGCTTTTGTCAAGGGGCAATCAATATTCACCAAATTCTACCCTCAGGGACTGCTGCCAGGAATCCCTTTAATATAAACCCAAAGAAACAGGAATTTTACACGGGAATTCCCAAATCCACGCTCTTTGTGTCCCCTTCGGCTGAGGTGAATGCCCCCATCCTCAATGAGGAAAACCGGGCGGCACACACGCCTTATATGCTGTGTCTTGTGCATGATGGGTGAGAACCGTGTGAGTTTAGGCAACAGTTAATCCCCGGTCAGAGAGGGGACGGCTGTCAGGGCTTCGGGGCTGGTTTGTGCCATGGACCGAGAGAAAAGGAAGGGCCCTGGGCTTGACCTTGGGAGCTGAGTGGCCGAGGACGCATCAGGGAGCGCTGCAGCTGTGCCCAGAGCACGGCCACCGAGGGCTGGGACAGCCCCTGCGCACGGGCACTGCCTCGGGGCCAGCACCCCAAAGGCTTCCTCTGAGGGCTGCTGGGCCGAGGGGCAGCGGATGTGGCCGGGCACGGGGGGCCCCGTCGCCCCCATGTCACTGTGACACCACCAGGCAACGCAGCAGTCACAATGCCCCGGGGCAGAATAAAAGGCAGCAGCCTCCCGTGTCCCCTGGCAGGTGGCCCAGGGCAGCCCAAGGGCATCCGAGAGGAAGGCCTCCAGGAGCTGCTGCAGTCACTCGGAGGGGCCTGGAGGGAGGAAGACCAGCGCCTGCTCACGGCTGCTGGAGGCCAGCTCCTGGCGGGACCCGCTGCTCAGCTCCCGCGAGGGGAACACTTCTGCTCAGGTGGATGGCCGTGGCCAGGCCGTAGGAAGGCCGCCTTGAAGAGCACTGCAGAGCTCATCATCCCCATCCCCTGCGGAGACAGGGCCAGCAGCCGTAAGCAGTGAGGTGCACAGATCCAGGGATCCCAGTGCCCCGGAGCAGCCACAGGAGCCCGGCCAGGCATGGGGAGGGAGGATTCTCGCTGCCAGGGTCGATCAGGCCGGGGGCCTTTGGCTGCTCTTGGCAGCCCCTCAGGTGGCTCCAGGTGCAGGGACAGTAGGGCTTGGGCAGCTCTGGGAGGCGTGATCAGCCTTGGGACCAGGAGCAGGTCTTGCTCACATGCTCAGGGACAGCCGATCGCCAGCCCTGGGGTCAGGAAGGAATTTTCCCCCGGGGCAGATTGGCGCTGGTCCCGGGGGTTTTTTGCCTTCCTCTGAGCATCGAGCAGGACCACTTGTTAGGGCTCCTCTGGTCTGTTCTGGCCGCTCATGCACCACGAAGGTGGCTCCTCGTGTCCTGCAGCTGGGGGGGGAAGGCTTTTTTTCCCCCACGGATCTGAGAGTGTCCCCGGGGGTTTTTGCCTTCCCCTGCAGCGGTGAGCCAGCCCCTTGACAGGGCTCCTCTGGGCTATTGTGGCCCAAAGGCTGCTGCTCCTGCTCCACGGGACTGGCCCCTCGTGCCCCACATCTGGGGGGAGGAAGCTGTTGCCACTGCCAGGGTAGCCCCTGGGGCTTGCTGCTGTCCTCTGTCGCATTGAGCACAGCCCCTTCTCACCATCCCAGACAAGTCTGCACTAAACGAGACTGCGCTAGAATAGAACAGGAGATACTGGAATCAAGTTAAATTGATTCACTTCTGCAGATAGGAATAGGAAACAACTGAGGTTACAGCTCAGCCATCTTCTCTCCCTCTCACAGCTTTCACTCCTCACATCTGCAAGGATCCTTTAATAATATCTAACATTCCTTTTAGTCTGGTACAGGAAAGGAACACGGGCGTGGAAGGTAGGAGCAGGGTGACAGGACAAGCAGACTTTATTGCGTCACATTCAAGGTATGTGGAGCTCTCATCCATGCTTCCTTCCTACACCATGAGATAGGTATATAGAACAGGCTTGCCAAGCCAAGACAAAACTAGACTGAGCTAGAATAGAACAGGAGATACTGGAATTACTTTAAATTGATTCACATCCCTCAGATTAGAATAGGAAACAAATGAGGTTGCACCTCAGCCGCCTTCTCTCCCTCTCAGAGCTGCACTCATCACATCTGGAAGGATGCGTTCATAATATCAAACGTTCCTTGAAGTCTGGCACAGGAAAGCCATGGAGTCGTGCCAGGTAGGCGCAGGGTAACAGGACAAGCGGTCTTGATGTGAGAAATAAAAGGGATTTTTGATGTGTCAAATGTGTTTTGGTGTTGCGTCTGTCATTTTATAAATGTAGATACTGTTATCTCGTCTGTAAGCCTTTATCAGCCCTGGGACTAGGTCGTATTGGGAGAGGACTAGAACAAGAGCACCGGAGACATTAGCTGGATTGAAATAGTGGGAAATTAATTGAAGTTACATTGAAATAACAGAGATCACATTCAGTCACCTGAGCTAAGCTGAGAAGAGAAACATCTGAGTGAAAAAATAGACATATTTATCGATTTTTCATCTAAATAAACGTCCTTGGCCTTTCAGCGCTGCACGGTACAAAATGAACTTGGTTGACCTTACAGTTCCATGCAACACCACTTCTTCACTCCAACATGTGTTCCCTGGGGTGTAATGCCCTCTGATTTTCTTGGTTGCAAGTTGGAGCGCAGTCACACTCACCTAAGTTTGCACGTGCTGTCCAGAGTCAACATTTTTGATCTCCCAAGCCAGGCACCCAAAGGCGCTTCAACAATTTATTGTTTCAAATGAGAGAGCCTGACCAGTTTCTCACTGGTACAGGAATCTGAAACTAGGCAGAAACACTGCTGCTATTTGGGATCATTAATAGGAATTGAACCACGACAGTGCTCTGAGCTGTAGGGGCCAGAATGATAAAATATAGAAGTCTGACACATTTTTAAGATATTATGACTACCGAGATGGAAGTCAGAGAAATGGCTTTTGAACGGCCCTTAGAATTCCTGGGAGTAAATGGGGAAACCAAATCTTCTTGTTCGGTGTTAACCTCCATTATGTGGGCTTGTGGGCCCCGTCACCCCACTGTCATTGTGACACCACGCGGCAACACGGCAGGCGCCATTTCATTCCATTCCCATATATACCTCTCCATTCCATTCCATTCCATTCCATTCCATTCCATTCCATGCCTCTCTATTCCATTCCATTCCTTTCCATGACTGTCCATTCCATTCTATTCTATTTAATTCCATTCCATTCCATTCCATTCCATTCCATGCCACCACCTGGCAATGCAGCAGTCACAATGATGACAAAAGGATGAAAGGGATCCTTTGTCTCCTGGCAGAGATGGCCCAGGGAGACAGGGGCAGCAGCCATGAGCAAAGGAATGCAGACAGATTTTCAGGAATCCCAGTGCTTTGGAGCAGCCACTGATGCCCTGCCAGGCATAGGGAGGGAGGATTCTTGCCCCTAGGGTCAATGAGGCCAGGGGCCTTTGGCTGCTCTCGGCAGCCCCTCAGGTGGCTCCAGGTGCAGGGACAGTAGGGCTTGGGCAGCTCTGGGAGGCGTGATCAGCCTTGGGACCAGGAGCAGGTCTTGCTCACATGCTCAGGGACAGCCGATCGCCAGCCCTGGGGTCAGGAAGGAATTTTCCCCCGGGACAGATTGGCACTGGTCCCGGGGGTTTTTTGCCTTCCTCTGAGCATCCAGCAGGACCACTTGTTAGGGCTCCTCTGCTCTCTTCTGGCCGCTCATGCACCACGAAGGTGGCTCCTCGTGTCCTGCAGCTGGGGGGGGAAGGCTTTTTTTCCCCCACGGATCTGAGAGTGTCCACGGGGGTCTTTCCTTCCTCGGCAGCGGCGAGCCAGCCCCTTGACAGGGCTCCTCTGGGCTATTGTGGCCTCTTTACAAACAGACACCAGTAACATTAATGAAAGAAAAATCAGTTTGCAATTAACGTTGCCTCCAATATGATCTCTGCAGGATACGTCCACCTGAAGATAAACTTCATAAGCAGACCTCATAAGCGCACTTGTGCTGACCTGCAAGCTTCTGGACAGAAGGCTCACTGAGATTTAAATCACTGAGAAGCTTTGCTGACACTTGCTAAGGAACAAGAAGCCACTTCTTCAGAAGACATCATTATTACAAAGAAAAATCCTATGACTACGCAATACTGTTAGTCCACAACAAATGTCCACTTGAAAGCCATCTAAATGCTGTGCTTAATATGAAGATTCTTCTCGGTAGTCATCAAATTGTAATCTGTCCAGATCCTGACTTCTGCCCAACGGCTGCTTGTTGATACGGTGCTATTGGCTGGGGAAGAGACCTCCAATACAGCAGAGCAAATAAATCGCTAGGGGACCTGCTCGTGTTCATCAATGTAATGGGGAAATACGCTTCTCATTTAACATGGCTTTCATTTCCACAGTTCATGCACCTATTGAACAGAGCTCTCTAGTCAAGCCCTGCTTTGTGGAACTTGGCAATACACCCACTGAACACTGGCCTATACAAATGGAAATTGTCTCACCCCTTTTTGTTGCGCAAACCTCACTGGGTCCTACCAGTGCTAAGAACCACTCACACATCAGCAAACATAGTCTTCAGCTATGTCAGCCTGGTTTGGACCACCTGTTTTCTTCTCTCTCCACACCTTCAGGCATGCTTACAGAATCATAGAACCCCAGACTGCTTTGGGTTGGAAGGGACCTTAAAGCTCATGCACTTCCAAACCCCTGCCATGGGCATCTTCCACCGGACCAGGGTGCTCCAAGCCCCGTCCAACCTGGCCTTGAACACTGACAGCAATGGGGCAGACACAGCTTCTCTCGGCACCCTGTGCCAGCACCTCAGCACCCTCACACGGAAGAACTTCTGCCAAAGACCTCGTCTCAATCTTCCCGCTTTTAGCTAAAAGCCATTCCGCCTCATCCTGTCACTACATGCGCTTCTCAAAAGTCCCTCTCCAGATTTCTCGGAGGCCCCTTCGGGCCCTGGGAGACTGTTATGAGGACTCCTCGGAGCCTGCCACCTCCCTTTCATTAACATCCTTTCATGACAACACATTTCATTGTAGGTACTCCAAACCTAGCATACACAAAACTAGCTAGAAACACTGCTGCTACTGGGGATGATTCATGGGAATTGAACCACTACAGCTCCTGTGAGCTGTAGGGGCCATAAGGATAACATATAGAAATCTGACACACTTTTAAGATATTAAGACTACCGAGGTGGAAGTCATAGAAATGGCGTCTGAACTTCCCTTAGAATTCTTGGGAGTAAATGGGGAAACCAAATCTTCTCGTTCGGTGTTAACTTCCATTATGTGGGCTTGTGGTGCTTTCTTTGGTGTGAAGGCGAGGGCATGGTTTCCTAAATACTTGTGGCAGCAGAAGTGATTCTTAAGCATAGAAAGTATTGTTCTGCACAAGAAAATAGGATTTGGGTTCTTTGTAATCACATAGATCAGCTGCAGCTTGGCTGTTTCTCAAAAACAAAGAAAATATACAAAAATATGCCCCAGATTTGCAAGGTTTGGATTTGCTTTTTTCTTTTTGGGGCGATGGTTTGCTTGCTTGGCTGTTTTGTTGATTGTTTGCTTGGTTTTTAATTTACCACTTCTGTTTTTATAGGGAGGAGAAAAGAACAAAGCAAAACACGTTCACCTCAGTTCGTTAGGTATCTTCAGGTCTCGTGATGAGGGGATACAAATCACTGTCAGTTCTCAGTGTCTGAGCACTGCTGGTGTAGGTCAGTCCAAACCCAGGTACCATCTTGGCTCCCTAAGCCTGCTCAGCTGCAGGCTTCAAGCAAGTGTGAAGGCTGAGCTCTGTGAAGGTGCACACAATACCCAGGGCCCAAGTGTGTGCCTGCACCAGACACAAACCCAGCACTGAGGAAACTTCCTTCTCTAAACTGAGCAGTTGTGATCACGAATTCCCAAGAACTTTCTCTTTTCTTCTCTGTCCTATGTCAATCCACTGGAATTTTCAGGATGGGAAAGAGAGACTCATGACGATGGTTCTTTTCTTTGGCAACATAGAGAGAAGCAAGCTACGTTCTTCCCCGTAGCCCTAGTAGGTAACAACCAGATGGGCTGGGATTTGTTTTGTTCAGCTTTTCAGTCGGAGACTTGTAATGACATGTTATTTGTAGGGAACAGCAGTGACTCCAGCAAGTTGTGTCTGCTGGAGGTCACTGCCTCCTGGTTTTGTGAAGGTTTGGGTTTTCAAAGGGAAACAGTGAAGGATGTAGGGGAGTGGTTTTCAGGTAAACTTTGAAATGGCTGCAATATTAATTCAGCGTCTGAGGTTAGTCGGGGGGAAGAAATCATTTCAAGGAAGGATTTAAACTCATCAGATGGAATGCAGAGGCGGGTGTCTCTGGGTTTCATTAGATACCAGTGCAGGGCCTGCCTGGGGTTTACCAGCACTCAAGACCGCCAGCATGTGCTACGGTGGAGTTTGGCAAAGGGGAGAAATGCCATGGAATGAAGGGTCTGCCTGCCAGTCAGAGGCTGCCTATGCGGTCAGCCTCGGAGCCCTTCGCAGCAGCAGAGCCCCTTTTGAACGTCTCTGGAGGAAGCAAGACTTCCCAGCAGCAGTGCTTTGATATGTACTGCTCGAATTCCATCCATTCGAGATGATTCCTCATCTGAATGTCTCCCTTTGTTATTTCATTTAAGATGAGTTATGGTACATTTCTCAAGGCAATTCCTGCGTGAAAGCTTTTAAAGGACAAAGGATCTTGGCTGTGAGCTCCTCTCAACAGGGTCAGTGTCATCTTTGGTCTCTTTAAAGCACTGAAACCAACAGAGCTCAGAGGATGCACTGCCTGGTCTTGAAAGAGGAGTTGATTGTCCTCCCCCTGATTGCAGCTTTGTTGCTTGTGCTCAAGTGGGAAAATGTTGCTTCCTAAGGCTGGACCTCTGTACTCAAGGGGGGAGCAGTTTTGCAGTCACTTCAGCTGGGGGTGCTCACACATTCGGTCCATTTGTTTTGACGCCGAGCGATTGGGAGAAAGAGAACCCACGCTGATATGTGGCCAACCCAGGGATGGGCAGATCGATGGGGTCAGAAACACACATCGGCTAGCAATGTGATGATTTCTGTCCATGCGCACCACAGTTGAGGCCTGGCACTCCAACCCATCTGCAGATGTTTGAACAGCCTCCCATGGAATCCTGCTGCTTTCCCCCCCGCCCGAAAGAAGTACCTGTCACAGTTCTGGTTTCAGTATCAACGCAGTAACCGGTTTTTCTGACCTCTCTGTTGATGGGTATGTGTAACCTCGGAGGAATCCTTATTTCATATCAGGAAAAAAACCCAACACATTACTATTTCTTGTGGAGAGAGGTTTGGAAATGTGTACCCTGTGGACCAAAACCAGCTAGGGGACAAGCTGAAAGAACTCAAAGTATGCATACTTATTAGCAGAGTTGTGGTCCTACGGACAGGACTCCTATAATGCTGGCTTTAATCCCAACTAAAAAAGGCTGGGGATTTCATCAAATGAGGAAAGGATTCTATGATTTCCATGGCTGGAGAGATGGACTTGCCAGAAAAAGCTGGAGTGAGGTCCTAGTTCTACTAACTTCCAGCTACCATGGACGGGACCTGCAAATACCTTGCTGTGTATATCTACCTGCATGAAAGAGAGTTGAGGGGAGGGTAAGGGGAGTGAATGAAGAGAAGATGCAGATGAGAAGAGTTTTCTTCCGGCTTCCCCCCGCTCCCCGCCCCCCCCCCCCCAGTCGAGCTTTTTAGCTCAGATGTGAAAATATTCCTCTGCACATTGCTCTTTACAGAAATTCCCTAAAAGACAATTCCAGATGCTGCTTCTCTTGTTTTCACATCTGTCTTATGAAGCAGGAGGCAAAGCGGTTTGTTCAGGGTACGTTCTAAGTGTGTGCAGAGATGTTGCTGATACTAATATTAAGGGATCAATGTGATATTTGAGTCCCTCCTAAAGTCAGGTGAAGAACGCAGCTGACTTAAACCCAGAAGACAGAACAGCAGTTTAAGAACTCTAGAAGCTTTCTTGGTTGGTTGAGGGAGTTCTGGCACATGAAAGAGACAAGGAGAAGGGTTAGTTAGGTGCAAAGTCTGTAGCCTTCAGAGAGTTCTAATTTGGCTTCTGCGGCAAGGGTTGAGCTTGGGAAAGCTTTGCCGTGTACAGCTCAGACCTTCTCTGCAAATAGAACGTTGGGTTGCAGCACTTGTGTAGGACTCGTAGCAGTGGCTTGTTCTGTTTCATCACTCTTCAGTGCTTTCAGTTCATTGATTGATCATTTTCAGTTGATTCTACAGATGTAAAAGGATGAGCACTGAGACCTGAACCTCTTACGAACAGAATTTGTTATGCTGCATACTCTGTGTCATGCTTCATGGGAAGTTCCTACTGCGGTCACTATCCCTGCATTCACGCAAGTGCTCTATGTGCTACGGATGGGTCTGTCTAGTCATCATCCTGCATTTTAAAATGAGGTTCAGTTCCTTTGAGTGGGACCCATTTTTCAAAAAGGTAAAACATCTGAAAGCAAAAAGAAGCTATTGCATTTAGAATGGGAAAGAGTAAAACTGAAATTGGCTTTCCTCATCTAAAGGAGAGATACTGGTTTATGGATGGTAGACAAGCATTTCTGTTCGTATTTACGACCTCTAGAAGTAGGGCAGCCAAGGCTGAGAAGCAGTTCAATCACACCACAGGAGTGACCTGACTCTGTGACAGTGCTTTAGAAGCAGCCCAGGACTGCTAGCTTAGCTTTCCAGTGAATCTGGGGTAAAACACATGTCCTGAAGATCTTGCTGAATACTTTGCTCAAATGAGAGGGAGTCAAGTAAAAAATACAGGTCTGCTGTGTTACAGTGCTGTGTCTTGTGCATGATGGGTGAGAACCGTGTGAGTTTAGGCAACAGTTAATCCCCGGTCAGAGAGGGGACGGCTGTCAGGGCTTCGGGGCTGGATTCTGCCATGGCCCGAGAGAAAAGGAAGGGCCCTGGGCTTGACCTTGGGGGCCGAGTGGCCGAGGACGCATCAGGGAGCGCTGCAGCTGTGCCCAGAGCACGGCCACCGAGGGCTGGGACAGCCCCTGCGCACGGGCACTGCCTCGGGGCCGGCACCCCAAAGGCTTCCTCTGAGGGCTGCCGGGCCGAGGGGCAGCGGATGTGGCCGGGCACGGGGGGCCCCGTCGCCCCCATGTCACTGTGACACCACCAGGCAACGCAGCAGTCACAATGCCCCGGGGCAGAATAAAAGGCAGCAGCCTCCCGTGTCCCCTGGCAGGTGGCCCAGGGCAGCCCAAGGACATCCGAGAGGAAGGCCTCCAGGAGCTGCTGCAGTCACTCGGAGGGGCCTGGAGGGAGGAAGACCAGCGCCTGCTCACGGCTGCTGGAGGCCAGCTCCTGGCGGGACCCGCTTCTCAGCTCCCGCGAGGGGAACACTTCTGCTCAGGTGGATGGCCGTGGCCAGGCCGTAGGAAGGCCGCCTTGAAGAGCACTGCAGAGCTCATCATCCCCATCCCCTGCGGAGACAGGGCCAGCAGCCGTAAGCAGTGAGGTGCACAGATCCAGGGATCCCAGTGCCCCGGAGCAGCCACAGGAGCCCGGCCAGGCATGGGGAGGGAGGATTCTCGCTGCCGGGGTCGATCAGGCCAGGGGCCTTTGGCTGCTCTCGGCAGCCCCTCAGGTGGCTCCAGGTGCAGGGACAGTAGGGCTTGGGCAGCTCTGGGAGGCGTGATCAGCCTTGGGACCAGGAGCAGGTCTTGCTCACATGCTCAGGGACAGCCGATCGCCAGCCCTGGGGTCAGGAAGGAATTTTCCCCCGGGGCAGATTGGCGCTGGTCCCGGGGGTTTTTTGCCTTCCTCTGAGCATCGAGCAGGACCACTTGTTAGGGCTCCTCTGGTCTCTTCTGGCCGCTCATGCACCACGAAGGTGGCTCCTCGTGTCCTGCAGCTGGGGGGGGAAGGCTTTTTTTCCCCCACGGATCTGAGAGTGTCCACGGGGGTTTTTGCCTTCCCCTGCAGCGGTGAGCCAGCCCCTTGACAGGGCTCCTCTGGGCTATTGTGGCCCAAAGGCTGCTGCTCCTGCTCCACGGGACTGGCCCCTCGTGCCCCACATCTGGGGGGAGGAAGCTGTTGCCACTGCCAGGGTAGCCCCTGGGGCTTGCTGCTGTCCTCTGTCGCATTGAGCACAGCCCCTTCTCACCATCCCAGACAAGTCTGCACTAAACGAGACTGCGCTAGAATAGAACAGGAGATATTGGAATCAAGTTAAATTGATCCACTTCTGCAGATAGGAATAGGAAACAACTGAGGTTACAGCTCAGCCATCTTCTCTCCCTCTCACAGCTTTCACTCCTCACATCTGCAAGGATCCTTTAATAATATCTAACATTCCTTTTAGTCTGGTACAGGAAAGGAACACGGGCGTGGAAGGTAGGAGCAGGGTGACAGGACAAGCAGACTTTATTGCGTCACATTCAAGGTATGTGGAGCTCCCACCCACGCTGCCTTCCTACACCGTGACATAGACATATAGAATAGGCTTGCCAAGTCTAGAGTAAACTTGACTGGCCTAGAATACGCTACAATAGAAAAGGATATAGTGGAATCAGTTTAAATTGATTCACATCTCTCAGATCAGAACACAAAACAAATGAGGTTGCACCTCAGCCGCCTTTCTCTCCCTCTCACAGCTTTCACTCATCACATCTGCAAGGATCCTTTAATAATATCTAACATTCCTTTTAGTCTGGTACAGGAAAGGAACATGGGCATGGAAGGTAGGAGCAGGGTGACAGGACAAGCAGACTTTATTGCGTCACATTCAAGGTACGTGGATCTCTCACCCATGCTTCCTTCCTACACCATGAGATAGGTATATAGAACAGGCTTGCCAAGCCAAGACAAAACTAGCTTGGGCTAGAATAGAACAGGAGATACTGGAATTACTTTAAATTGATTCACATCCCTCAGATTAGAATAGGAAACAAATGAGGTTGCACCTCAGCCGCCTTCTCTCCCTCTCAGAGCTGCACTCATCACATCTGGAAGGATGCGTTCATAACATCAAACGTTCCTTGAAGTCTGGCACAGGAAAGCCATGGAGTCGTGCCAGGTAGGAGCAGGGTAACAGGACAAGCGGTCTTGATGTGAGAAATAAAAGGGATTTTTGATGTGTCAAATGTGTTTTGGTGTTGCGTCTGTCATTTTATAAATGTAGATACTGTTATCTCGTCTGTAAGCCTTTATCAGCCCTGGGACTAGGTCGTATTGGGAGAGGACTAGAACAAGAGCACCGGAGACATTAGCTGGATTGAAATAGTGGGAAATTAATTGAAGTTACATTGAAATAACAGAGATCACATTCAGTCACCTGAGCTAAGCTGAGAAGAGAAACATCTGAGTAAAAAAATAGACATTTATCGATTTTTCATCTAAATAAACTTCCTTGGCCTTTCAGTGCTGCATGGTACAAAATGAACTTGGTTGACCTTACAGTTCCATGCAACACCACTTCACTCCAACATGTGTTCCCTGGGGTGTAATGCCCTCTGATTTTCTTGGTTGCAAGTTGGAGCGCAGTCACACTCACCTAAGTTTGCACGTGCTGTCCAGAGTCAACATTTTTGATCTCCCAAGCCAGGCACCCAAAGGCGCTTCAACAATTTATTGTTTCAAATGAGAGAGCCTGACCAGTTTCTCACTGGTACTGGAATCTGAGACTACGTAGAGACACTGCTGCTGCTTAGTGTCATCTTTGGTCTCTTTAAAGCACTGAAACCAACAGGGCTCAAAGGATGCACTGCCTGGTCTTGAAAGAGGAGTTGATTGTC
Source organism: Myiopsitta monachus (assembly GCA_017639245.1). Lineage (NCBI taxonomy): Eukaryota > Metazoa > Chordata > Aves > Psittaciformes > Psittacidae > Myiopsitta > Myiopsitta monachus. The sequence goes on from CM029928.1 coordinate 5,468,559, forward strand.
CTCACCCTGATTGCAGCTTTGTTGCTTGTGCTCAAGTGGGAAAATGTTGCTTCCAAAGGGTGGATCGTTGTACTCAATGGGGGAGGAGTTTTGAAGTTCACTCACCCAGTTCAGGAGAATTGAGACACTGATGAGTGACTTGATCAAGGTCAGAGAAAAAGCTGGTAAGAGCCATCTACATGACCGGACTCTTCGAAGTGACCAACTTAAGTATCAGTGCTAATTTGCTCTTCATGTAGGATTTGATTGTGGTATTTATAATTTACAGAAGCAATATGAAAATAAAACATACTCATAAGTAGAAGAACATACAGGTGAATGGCTTTGATGGAAAGGATATAAATACTACCTTTGAAGGGAAATAATGAATAAAGTTTCAATTATTCATTTGGGTTAAAGAAGAGGAATTGATTCTGTCTGTCTGCTGGTAAGAGAACAAGGGCAAATAATTTTTAAATGGAAATCCAAGTTCTACATACAATGCAAATAAAGAAGAGGAGAAAGAATAGCAGGGTTTGCTCACTGGTACTTTTCAAACAGTATGTGAAAACAAATAGCAGCACATTTGTGCTAAGAACTACTTTGTAAAGGCCGGCTACTGAGACACATCAAAAATTGCCTAATTTCGTAAAGATTTAACTCTTAAGCAGCTTTTAAAATTCAAAAATCAGCAAACAGGACTGCACAGATGATGGTCTGGTGTCCCCAGCATAAGTAGGACATGGAACTGTTGGAGCATGTCCAAAGGAGGCCACGAGGATGATCAGGGGCTGGAGCACCTCCCATACAAAGACAGGCTGAGAACATTGGGGCTGCTCAGCCTGGAGAAGAGAAGCTGCATGGAGACCTCAGAGCAGCTTCCAGTGTCTGAAAGGGGCTACAAGGATGCTGGAGAGGGACTCTTAATCAGGGACTGTAGCGACAGGACAAGGGGTGATGGGTTCAAACTGAAACAGGGGAAGTTCAGGTTGGATATAAGGCAGAAGTTCTTCCCTGTGAGGGTGCTGAGGCGCTGGCACAGGGTGCCCAGAGAAGCTGTGGCTTACCCATCCCCAACAGTGTTCAAGGCCAGGCTAGACAGAGCCCTGGACGCCATGGTCTAGTGTGAGGTGTCCCTGCCCATGGCAGAGGATTGGAACTGGATGATCTTAAGGTCCTTTTGGACCCAAACCATTCTGGGATTCTGCAATTCTATCTGTATTTATGATATATGCTCATACTCTAAGTTAATTACTACATGAGAAAATGCTTGCAAGCAAAAAAGAACAAGAAAAACCCCCAGCACACACGGAATCTGAAAGCATCAAACAAAAATGAAAACAAGCCTGAGGGAATTAAAAGGAAGGAAAATCCCAATCTGACAGACTGTACTGTAACTGCTTTTTTGTAGAATCAATCTGTTTTGGAGGCTGTTTGATTCTGGCAGCTAGAAATTGTCCAATGAGCCATTAGGAGCACAGGATTTGTCACCTCAGGAAAGCCTATTTATTCATCTAGTTTAGTACCCTGGCTACACCTGAGGCTTTGGAGAAAGAAGAAAAGAACACCCAGGGCATTCTGCTGCAGCCAGGGCTGTAAATAGGCTACCCAGGGAAAACCCCATCTGCTCCATGGGAGAAAAATAAAGGGGAAAAGGAAAAATGAGAGAAAAAGAATAAAGATTTTGCTGCAGCATACAATTCTCTGAAATAAAATAAGCATTTCCTAAGCTGAGAAATGCCGCCCTGGGGACCCAGAGCAAGGCTGCAATTGCCCAAGGCAGTTACCACCAAGCTTTTGCCTCAAGACTGCGTTTCTCGGTTGTGTTTCCACAGTTCTGGCCTAAACATCTTGTAAGAAGCAAGAGAAAATTGCTTCCTGATTCTCACAAACAATCTGCACATGACCCAAACCTGCAATTTAATTACTTTTATAACCTTAGTTTGTGTAACTGCCAGTGTTATAAAACTCTAAAAGGGACATTAAACTATCCAACCAGCACATTTGGTCTGACAGCTCCCTGTATTCCTGAACAGGTTTGACTCAGGCCCTAAACAACACTTCAGCGCAATAGATCTATGACCCTCTCACACTGAAGCTATTTATGCCTAAGTACATGTTGTGGTTTAAGCCCAGTCAGCCACACAGTTCGCTCACTCACTCCTCCCTCTTTCTTCCCCCAGTCCTGGAGGGATGGGGAGGAGAATCTAAAGAATGCAACTCCCACAGGTTGAGATAATAACAGTTTAGTAACTAAGGTATAACACAAATCACTGCTGCTACCACCAATAATAATAATGACAAGGGAAATACAAGGAAAGAGAATACAACTGCTCACCACCCGATACCAAGCCCGACCCAGCAGTGAACCCCCACCCTTCCGGGGCTCTGCCCTCCATTTTTCCATCCTGGGCATGATGTGCTGTGGTATGGAATACCTCTTTGGTCTGTTTGGGTCAGGTGTCCTGTCTCTGCTTCCTCCCGGCTCCCCTCCTCCCTGGCAGAGCATGAGACTCAAAGTCCTTGGTCAGGCCAAAACATTGCCAAGCAGTAACTGCAAACACTGGTGTTATCAGCGCTGCTCCCAGGCCCAAAAATCAAAAACACAGCGCTGCACCAGCTACCAAGACGGAGAAAAATGACTGCTGCTGCTGAACCCATGACAGTATCCACCCCTTATTCCATACCATTCACGTCATGCTCAGATCCTCCAGCTTCTCCTCAGAAGAAAACACCCTGAAGCTTTTGGTGCTAATTGATCTTTCCAAACTATGTTATAGTTCTCCAAAAGCTGTAAGATCCAAGTTAGTGTTCTAAATTGAACTCCAAGAGCCAAATAATGTAAATGCATCTACCTTTGTGACTTACATCTCTCAGTCTGAACATATCAGAATGCCTCTGCTCTGACTCCATAGTCCATGAGGAATATGCTTCTGACTTCAACTTCCTCATAACTTTTTTATAAGAAAGGAACCTTTTCCTGCATGTCTACAGGAAGAGCCACCTCTTTGGAGAAGAAACAAAGCCCACTTTATATACAAATGCTATGACAGAATTAAAGAACACCAGAGCTTTGGCTACCATCTTAGAACACAAGATCTTTCAGGACACACATAAAAAGAAGCCAGATATTTTCGCCAATGAAAAACCAGATCATTCTTCACCTCAGCTTGCCAGAACACCCGCATACCTAAAGGTTTCCTGAAGTCTTTCAACAGATCTTAGCTTTGCAACTGGATTATCTAATCATCATCACTTCAGAAGTCTTGATCCCAATAATTTGTATCATCTAAGTGAAAACTGGCACTTTTCTTTCTACCTTTGAGCCTTTTTGCTTCTGTCCTAACACTCCAGTTATTCCCATTTTCAGCTCCCCCTTCAAGTACCTTCTTCCTTTATACATTTGCCAATGTTTTTCAGCTCAGTTCCTGAGGAGGTCTTCCTGCTTCCGTCTCAGCCACGAATCACTCTTTCCCCATCCACTTAAAAATCACACAGAAATTGCTTCTTTCCATTTATCTGTCTCAATAAGAGGAAGAAAAAGACTTCCCCCTTCTGAACTCTGTCTACAATCATCTGTCATGGCAGAGACTGGACCTGACTCTTACGACCCTCTGAAGTCCTAGACAACCCAGAATCATACCAAACGACATGCTTCTTAACACAAAGAGCAAACCTTCAAATCACAACACAGGATACAAAGGTCATGGAATAATTTTAGTTCCTGAATAATATCAAATGCTGACATAGAAAAGAAATGCCTAATACAACCAAAACAGCATGCTGAGCACTCACCAAATGTCAGATTTTGTGTTATATCCCTGGTGCTTCAGTGCTTCTGGGCTCATGTAGTATGGTGTCCCAGTAAATGTAGTTGCCAGATCACATGAACCCATCAAAAGACGAGAAACTCCAAAGTCCCCTAAAAGTAACAGCAGAAACAATAATCTATTCAGATAAATCCATGCTTATTCATATAAACTCTGCGGTCATTGTTAGACATGTTACAACTACACAAAATAAACCCCAAACCTGCCAGTATTTTAAAAAACGATAACACATTTTTCTGCAACTCTTCAAAATGAAAACACCCCAAAATCATAGAACTATAAAATGATGTAGATTTGAAAAGGCCCCACAAGGTTATCTGATTCAAACCCCTGGCTCCAAGCATGGCCTCCTTCAAAGTTATATGAGGCTGCTCAGGTCCAGGTCCAGCCAAGCTTGGAGCATCCTCAAGGGCGGAGATTTCACTACCTCCTTGGACCTATGTTCGTGTGTCTGCCTGTCAAACACATGTTTAACCATAAATCACAATCCTGTGTCAGATATGACTTTATTTAAATCTCTTTACTGACAAAATGCCTGCTGGACCGGTGCATCACACTAAAATGTATCTTTAAAAAATATTGAAATCTCACCAATTTTTAGAAGATTATTTTTCAAAAATATATTCTTGGTTTTCAAATCTCTGTGAAGTATCCGCCTGGAATATAAAAGGAAATTCAATCTCATCTCACTTGAAGCATTCACAGTCATGTATCAAATACCTCAAGTATTTAACTTGGCTTCTCGTTAGGAAGGACATCCCACCACCGCTGCAATCTAACCTTGTAAGTGCCAATGCACCAAAGATGATATATCAACACAGAGATGCATTCACTGACACTCACATGCAGGATGAGAACCTAAGCAGCCAGGATAAGAAAGCACACAGGGATCCCAGGAATACAGATACAGACATATCACGAGCTGCAGAGTTAACGGAGAAAAGCAAATCTTCCTATCCAACTCTTCTTAAAAGCATTACATCTTATTTTCTTCCAGGAGAATAAATATCCCAATAGAATAAAGGGTGAGAAAAACAGCAGTAAGAGATTCACTTATTCAAGGAACTCTCCTTCAGAGAAAATGTATTACTTGCAAGACAAATATGTATACCGAGGAGGTCAGTAGGTCAAATTTTTACAGTAATGATGTGGAAGAGAAAAACTTAACGAAGACAGATCAAAGGACAAGAAGAGCCAGCTTTTACAGACTTACTTTTCCATCAAAGACTGAAGCAGCATCATAAGCTACACACCATGTGGGGACAAACAGCGTCTTCCCCATTCCTTGAAATCTTAATGTATGACAGTAAGTTCTCCAACCCCTTAGGAAAACAAAATACCTCTAGATATACAAAACATGCCCTCAATTAATTCTTGTCAATAACTCTTCCAAAAGGGTTCTCTACAACCTCAACTAAACAAGAACTCGTCCACTTCTGTGTTGGTAACACACACTGTTTGTTATCAGCTCTGCTCAGGAGGAGTTTAGAATAGCATTTAGTACATACTGCCTACAGAAACTGTATTTACTTATACAAACACAGTAGTCATTCACCCATTTATAACAGGGAAAGAAAGCAACTGTTGCTCTAAGATTTTTGAGATGGGGCAGGACAAACAAACACAATAATAGATTTAAGCTGTTCCTGAGGAATCCTCAATTATTATATCAAATTCTATTAAAAAAAATTAAATTTAATATACTCAGTTCACAAACAGGAAAAAAAATGTGAAAAATGGCAACTAGAAGACATTGTAGTATGTACATAGACTGAGCATGGAAAGCAAGCATTTCTATTTTTATGGGTCAAAGAAAAGAGTTCTTTATGTTTCTTATGGCAATCTTTCTAGCTTTTATTGTTCTTATTGCCTGGAAGTAATGCTTGTAGAGCAAGGTTTGCACATGGGGTAAAAGAGTTTTATTCAGCGTGCCTCCAGTGATGTTTAGAAAGAATTTGTTCTCTCTTTGGCAACTTGCTTGAGCAATACATGCATGCTCATCATGCATTACTACAGTAAAGAAATTAAAGTTATATTCATTATTATTTCTTAAGCCTATATTATGCACAGTTTTATATAAATCTGGATGTTAATTTAGATTGATTGAGTCTTTCCTTACCATTCATCACAGAGAACCTTGAAAGACCTTCACTTCACCCAGTTAGATTTTTCTTGCATGTTTTTGTTAAGCACTGCTGGGTTTTAACCTTATTTATTGTTATTATTACCACTTTGTAGATCTCAAGGGGGCCTATAGGGATGCTGGGGAGGGACTCTTCATTAGGGACTGAAGTGATAGGACAAGGGGTGATGGGTTCAAACTGAAACAGGGGAAGTTTAAATTGGGTATGAGGAAGAAGTTCTTTACTGTAAGGGTGGTTTACTGTAATGGGTTGCCCAGGGAAGTTGTGAATGCTCCATCACTGGCGGTGTTCAAGGCCGGGTTGGACAGAGCCTTGGGTGGCATGGTTTAGTGGGAGGTGTCCCTGCCCATGGCAGGGGGTTGGAACTGGATGATCTTAAGGTCCTTTCCAACCCGAACTATTCTATGATTCTATGACTCTTGAAATCTAGAAGTTTTCTGGATATCTGTAATCCAAATAACAGGTATCTTGAAGTACAAAAACTATCCACTGTCCAGAAAGCCTTCAGTAGGACGTTATTTGACAAGAAGATGAAGAAATGATGTTTGGTTCACATTAGTTTGAATTAGAATGCAATGCTAATAAAAGCTTGCATCATATTGAATAAAATGTTACACACATTATTTGCATTACCAATAATTATGCTTTCATATATTAACATGACTAAGAAATACTTGGAGTCATTCTTGGAACTTCCCATTATGATGTCTCTCGATGCAAGCCACTTTATTCTGCCAGTATACAGAATCATAGCATAGTTTGGGTTGGAAGGGACCTTCAAAGCTCATCCAGACCAACCCCCTGCAATGAACAGGGACATCTTCAACCAGATCAGGTTGCCCAGAACCACATCCAGCCTGGCCTGGAATGTCGCCAGGGATGGTTCATCCACCACCTCTCTGGGCAACCTGTGCCAGTGCTTTACCACCCTCACTGTACAGAATTTCTTCCTCGCATCCAGCCTGAACCTCCCTCTTTAGTTTAAAACCATCACCCCTCGTCCTGTCACAACAGGCCCTGCTAAAAGGTCTCTCCCCATCTCTCTTATAGGCCCTTTTTCAGAACTGACAGGCTGCAACAAGGTCTCCCTGGAGTCTTCTCCAGGTTGAACAACCCCAATTCTCTCACCCTTTCCTCACAACAGAGCCGCTCCAGCCCTCTGATCGTTTTTGTAACCCTTCTGTAGACCTTCTCCAACAGAGTCCATGTCTTTCCTATACTGAGGACTCCAGAGCTGAATGCAGTATGGCAAAAGATAAACAAATTACAAGCTGAAACCTTAACTTGAATATCTACTTTAATTCTAGTCAGAAATAAATATCGAGCCTGTAAATCCAGTTTAAGAAAGAGCACAACTCTTTCTTGCAGCAAAAGACAGGCCTATAAAGGTAACAAGAATACAATGGGCTCCAGAAAAATTTAATCTAACTTGACAGCCAGTGAAGTGGTTATTGAGTGGTTATTTTGGGTGGAAACTAACACTTAATGATAGTTTCAAGTTTGGGCTATAAATATACCCAGACCTATGTTCTATAGGGTTTCTGCTTGCTGTCTCATAGTCATAGAATAGCAGCCCTAAGCAGTGGGCAACCTCCTTGAATAAAGATTCCTTTCCAACATGCCAGCAAGTGAAGCTGATAACTTTACTGCTGTGAAATATTCAACACAATTTCTCTTTCCTCTAGCTGAAGAACTATTTAGAGAAGTAAGTTCTGAGTAAGTCTGAATGCTGTACTGGGGAAGACAATGTGAAATCCAGATAAAGTACTTGGGCAAAGCCTGCTATCCTCTAGATAGAAAGCAACAGAATTGTTCGCATAAATGGTAACTTTATAAGCTCTCTGCGGTTGTACAATTGTTCATAAAGATTAGCAAAGTGATGGATGGTCAGCTTTATTCAAACTGAGGTTAAACAAATCAATGGCCTTGCTGCCTGATTGCTGTGGGATCAGTTCTGTGCGCTGATATGTTACATGCTGCCTCCATCTAGATGAGACCACCAAACTATGTTGCCTGTCCTTCCCTTTCTGGTTATGTCAATGGCAGACGAGGATTGAGCCTATTTAATGCTACATAATTTAAGTATAGAGCATAATCACAGAATGGTTTGGGTTGGAAAGGACCTTAGGATCATTCAGTTCCAACCCCCCTGCCATGGGCAGGGACACCTCCCACTAAACCATGTCACCCAAGGCTCTGTCCAACCCGGCCTTGATCATTGCCAGGGATGGAGCATTCACAACTTTCTTGGGCAACCCATTCCAGTGCCTCATCACGCTCACAGTGAAGAACTTCTTCCTTATATGTAATCTAAATTTAATGACCAGAAGATATTCATGCCCCTTTAGGAAGTAAGTAAAAGTCTGGAATGTCTAATCCATATACTCTTTATCCTCACAGGCAAAGAAAACCAATCTGAAGCAGCAAAAAAGTCTGGTTTTAAAGTAAGTTTCCAGCACAAGAGTTTTCAAGGAGTAAAGTTCAGCTGAAGCCGTGCAAGAAGGACACAGAGTGAATACTCTATGTCTAAACCCAGAACTAATAATTTTGCTGCTCTGGAATTAAAACTTCCATCCACAGCAGCTGGGTTTCGTAAAGAACAGCACGAAAAGTCCAACCTCCAGGTAACGAACACTTCAAGCTTCTAATTCTAGGGAGAAGTTTTCCTTGCATTAGAACATAGTTCAAACACATATTACAGCTCTTTTCCATATCACCAAAGAAATCAAGTACGACTCTTCTAGGCACAGAGGGCTGTTATGTTTCAGTAGCTCAAACTAATTTAAGCCTAATCTTTTCCATCTAAGCTATTATTTGGCTCTAAACTAATAAAATAAGGATTAAATTTTCTAATGAGCATACAGTCAACACATAATACAATAAGTGCAATACAAGAGATGTAAATAAAATGAAACTCTCAAGTCATTTGTATGTAACTGGTAAGGTGCTAATAAATAGCTATGATTCATGGTATGAAAATAAAATGCTGTTTGGAAGATCAAACTTCTGCTCTTAGTGGAGAATTTGATGACTTTACAGGAAATGCAGTGATTGAACACACATTTACCAAAGAAAGTTCATTTATAGGATTTTTTTTGTTAAGGTTTGAAAGCAAGTAGAATATGAGGAAAAATAAAGAGAAGAGTAGACAAAAGGGACATATGGTAAAGCAAGAGATAAAAGAGGCACGAGGAAATACAGACAACGGAAGACAAAAAGGGTAACTTGTACAATAGAATAGAACACTTCAACTGGAAGGGACCTACAGTGATTATCTAACCCAAATGCAACGTTATTATCAACAACCAAGCTGGTGTTTTCAACAAACTCTTGTTTCTTCAATACTCATGCAGGACAGAAGATCATGGATTCTAGCTTACACTCATCTCGAAAACAATCTGAACTCCCATCTCCAGCCTGTGGGTGCAACTTACTCTTCAAACATAAACATTTTCTTCCCCCCTGGCTGTATTAATAATTTAAGTGACTATTTAAGGCAGATTAGCTCATCTCACCAAAACATGCGGGTGATTACCACCAACCATCCTCAGCCTCTGCTAAGACAGTCATCACAGTAGTGACATTCTTATTTCTAAAAGTTTAATAGGAATAACAGTCCAAATAGTTCAGCTTTTGGGCTACAGTGCTCAGCTTGGACTTTTGGGCTACAGTGCTCTTCAGAAAGGATTCTCTGCCTTATTTATTAACGTGACATTTTGGAGCTGCCAATAGGGAAAAGCAACAGGGAGGAGACAGGGGAAAGGAGATGCTGAAAGCCGGGTTAACTTCTGAAAAGCTGGTAGGACAGGAGCCTGGTATTCCCATTTACCCAGCTATTCCTCCAGTTCTCCGTGCGGGTAGCCGGTAGCCGCCTGCTCCTGGCTCGGCACAGCACTCGGGCTCCCTCATACCATGCTAAATAGTTCCACCTACCTCAAAGGAGACAGCACTTTACACATGAAGGGGACAAAAGAGGGTTCATGCACATACTGACAATGAAGGAAATGTTTAAATCACTCAAGTCAGCCTCCCTAATCAGACTGCAGTTAAGAACTGCGCCCACAGAGATGACCAGGTAGGTATTCACCTGTATCTGCCCCTGCTCAAACCAAGTGTGGTCTCCACACACCACTGCCCGGATGACCTGCAGTAATTATTCAGGTTAACCTCTGATATGCTCTTAAAAGGGATGTCTGTTTTCAAAGAACATAAGCATGTAACTTCACTGATTTTACTGGGAGTACCTCAAGCATATATATTGGCTCCTCCACATTAAATACCTGCAAGAGATCCTTGTTGTCCCCTCCTTGAAAAATCACTTTACTTTAACCTTTTAATCCATTTCCTTCTAACAATATTGAACGATTTCTGTTGTGCTGACTTTTTCACTTGGCTCTTAGAAAAAGTGTGTCTAATACTGAAAGACATCTACCACTGCACTGCTAAAAGATATAATACACAGTGTTCTCGCATGATAGATAATTAATTACACTTTAGGTGTATGGCTACATATTCTATATGCATATATATACTACATATGCATATGTAGTATATATATACTAGAGCAGCTTGGTGAACAGGACTTTATACCAATAAGAGACAATCCATACAGTTTCATTTCTGTTTGAAAGTTGGTAAGTCTGCTCCCGCCCCTCCCCAGCTAAACACTCTCATATTAAATGACTGTACCTTTCATGCATATAGTTGACTCCGAGTAACAACTGTATAAACCAGTCTAATATTTGTCTTTGAGTGAATATCTCCCCAGATTCTTTGTACTCTTGAATTCTGAAGTCTAGATCTCCACCCTGAAAAATATCACAACATATTTGTACATTTAAAGTAAGGTTTTCAAGTGTCATCTTCTTCAGCAAAGTACAGGACTACACTTTCTTAGACCTTCAGGGTCCCTACCACATAGCCTATAAAACTCATGCTTGCACATTGGATTCTGAACTCAACCAGCACCAAGTGTTCACAACTGAGAATCAAAATGAGATCAAACAATCTGGCTGCAGAGGAAAAGTGGGCCAGTTTTATCTCGCTGTTACACAATAACAAAGCATTTCAACTGTTCTCACTTTGTGTCACCCAGCTTTAGATATGTGCATCTGAGCTGGTCACCTCAAACTCTCTTTATAGTAAACACAAAGGAACAGACACTGCACAGCCAAGAGACCCTCTTGTTCACTATGCTGAAATACCCACATCAGCACAAAAGAAACCGTGCTGTTCTCTTAACAATAAAACACAATGTCCTCAATGACAACGCTTTGCCTCTCTTTCAAACCCACTTTTACTAGAAATCACAGAAAATCCAAGCTTCAAGATTCTGTAGCACGTACTATTGTCAATACTTTACGAAAACGACACCTGACCTTGCAGCAACACTACAAATGGAGCAATACGACACACGGGAGGCAGTGAAAACAAACCAGAAAATACATACAGGAAAAGACTACTTGCAAATTCTAAGTCAGACATTTGGAAAAAATCAGTTGAAAACCAGCACGATGAAAGAAAGGTTTGAGAACGACATCGAAACTGCTCACTTTGCCAAAAAAAGACAGATGATTGCCAACCCAGTCTAGAAAATAAATGGATTTTGTTTACAAGAATGCTCATTAGTGGCAAGCACTGCGCTGAGGTAACTAACCTCAGGGAAAAGAGACTGTGAGTCTCATTGTATTCTAGTGAATAACTACCTTACAATCAGGACCGCTTATTCTCTGTAAGTCATTACTTTTACATTACACATTCTGCATAAAATGAGATGTTTCATGTGCCATATACAACAAAATAGTTTAGCCTATACAGCATTACCTGTACCACCACTTCCCCTCATCAGCCCTCCCCACCTCTGCACTGTCGATTCTCAACATTTTACGACCTCTTCAGCATTTCCTGGCTTTCTGTTCCTAACAGGAATGGATGCTGGATGCCGGAGAGGGACTCTTCATCAGAGGGACTCTTCATCAGGACATCCTTCATCAGGATCTTCATCAAGAGGGAATCTTCAACAGGGGAAGTTCAGGATGGATAAAAGGAAGAAGTTCTTCCCTGTGAGGGTGCTGAGGCGCTGGCACAGGGTGCCCAGAGAAGCTGTGGCTGCCCCATCCCTGGCAGTGTTCAGGGCCAGGTTGGACAGAGCCTTGGGTGACATGGTCTGGTGTGAGGTGTCCCTGCCCATGGCAGGGGGTTGGAACTGGATGATCTTAAGGTCCTTTCCAACCCAAACCACTAGGTGATTCTGACACCACAGTGCTTCATACTGCTGCTACAAAATAAGCTGGTTCTGTCTTTGCAGATCCACACATTTCTGCCCTGCACTTCGACATGAGTTTATAGTAATCTTTGTGGTCAATAAGTTACAATATCCAAGTGTGGAGTGTCAAAACAAAAAGACAGGTTTTTGTCATCTATGAAAAATGTGTTTCCTGACAACGTCCTGCAATTGTTTTTAACTGCAACGCCTGAATCATCTTGCTCACTAGGGAAGGGAATATGGCTTCAGCTCCCCGTATGCCTTCCTGCTGCAGCCCACAGGGAACCTCTTCTGGGAACTTGGAGCTCTCTGCAGCTGCTTCCCCTTCGCAACTCCAAATGCTCAGCAGCTTCTCCCTGGTTGCTTGCAGCAAAGCAAAGGGAGGAAAGAGGTTGGAACCAGATGATCTTAAGGTCCTTTCCAACCCTAACTATTCTATGATTCTATGACGCTGGATGCTGCTGCGCAGCAGCCAGATGGGCCGTGCCTGAGCCTACTCACGCACCTCGGACATAATGACTCACCTATTCCAGATGGCTGCCACAGATAATCCAGAGCCAACTGCAGCAGTAGCCTAGAGGGCTATAGCTATAGTGGCTGCTCAAACATCTGTCAGCTGGCTACTGGCACCAAGTGACTATCCAGGTGAGGACAAAGTGCAGCCGCCTACAATTACCATCCCAGTGGTACCCTCTCTCAATCACACATTGCCATGAAAGATGCTAAGAAAAGAAGTATAGGACCTACAGATTTAGGCTTGTGAACACACTCTTGAGTTGGGGATATTTCCTTTTTAAAGCCTAAGGGGAACAAAAGCAGTCAAATAAAGTACTGCACATGCCCTCAAGTAACTGTACAGCCTTTAGATTCAAGCAGAAAAGACTGGTCTCAATGTCCAACAGTTAATCTCACCTTGATTTTTTGTCTAAAAAAGGAAAAAAAATACACCATAAAAGATGAAACGCTGCTGCCACGGAACTTTGAAGAAGTTTGTTAACCCAGTTTTGCATTTGGGACAGTCAGGATAATGAAGTTCATACAAAATGTATTTTAACAAATTAAGTGCACAGGGAGTTTCTAAGCTGCAGCTCCTACTTAAGTATCAAGACTATCAAACACACCAGTAATCCATTTAAAACAGCTTAGCATCTAGAGCTGCTAACGTGAACAGGCACTGACTGCTTCAGTTACTCCTTTTGCTGAGATTTCTTTAGCGCATGTATGCTCACATCGCAGCTGACAGCACAGTAAAGAGACAGAAATAATTGTTGGGGGAAAGCACAACTAATTCTGGCTTATCACTGTAATCAAATTATGCAACTCTTTAAGTAACTACTTTGCAAAAACTGTATTTTATTGAAGTAAAATTTACATTACAAGGCTCATGAAGGCACATTTTTGTTTGAAATATGCCTTCTCTGCCGCTATTTATATTGCCTGTAAGCTTTTGATTAAGGAAAAGCAGCTCAACAAGATCAAAACAGAACACATATTTCTTCTCTGTAATCCTGAATGAATTCAGTTATGATAAAAAACACTGAGCTGAGCAACAGGGACCAATGTTCTCTTTTGTTCACAGGACAGGTATTGCGTGAGGCAGCTGCACAGGAGGCTCACTCTATGCTATTCATGCAAGAATTAACAAAGCACTGTGGCTAATGAATAAGTCACAGCACTTTGGAGCAAACAGAAGGCGGCTCAGGGGATAGTCCTGTTTCCATGCCAACTTCATGTTTATTCTATGTTTTGAGTCTGCCCAAGAGTACCAATTACTGCAAATCTGGTAATTATTCTACGCATGAGGAACTGAATGAGCTAGACTTCCAAACAAGGATCAGGTAGCAATACATTCTTCTCATTTTCAATTTATGTGTGATTTAATCAGGCATCTTTAAGGTAAAAAGATCCAAATCCCACCACGTACAAAGGCAGGTTATAGATAAGTCAATGTGAAAGCATGCCTTCTGAAAATACTCTACCTAAAATAGAAAAGCACTATATGAAACTTGCTTTGTACTTTCCTTGTCTGAACATTTGATTAAACACACTGTAGTTGCTTAAATGCAATGATACTACCTATTATGTCCCTCTAGGGAAAGGTCAGAAACCCATCCGCATGGACCAACTTTCATTCTGGCGTGACCTAGTAGACTCAAAACTGAAGAGATTCAGCTGCATGACAAACACATCCATTTCCTCCTCCTTCCTTTGCCTTGCTCTAATACATTCGCACGTGTTTGGGTTTACGACTCGCAGTTCCAAAGGTTATTCTGCACCAGAGCATTTTCCTGCAGGCTAGTTGATTTGATAAAAGAAATACTGAGGTGCTACAGCAGTTTATGATTACCCTGGTGACTGCTATCATGCTCTTTTTTATTCATCTATAACTTTACCCCAGATGGGAAAGAACTAAAAACAGAGACACAAAGAGACTGAAAAGCAGTGGACAAAAGCACCTGGTCCAGCTCTCTAATGCTGTCGAAAGAGGCTCCTTTATTTCTACAGGTTTAACTGATCTCATGTTGGCCCACTTTCTATCGCTAGCGTAGGGAAAATTAATCTTAGTGTACAGCAATATCTGGGCAGCTTGAATAACCCTTCAGTTTTGAGCTCTGGATTTCCACAGAGAGCTGGCAATACCCAAGCCCCAGCTGTCAGACATGCAGGGAATGATGCAAAGAAGCTTCTGCATGGCTGTTAAAATAATATGTGAACAAATACTCAGATTGAATAAGAGCAATAAATAGGCATTTAACTGTCATCAAAGAGAGCTTCTAAGGAATCAATGACTGGCAAGAACTGGACTTCTTTAATTATTCACACCAAAGTCAAATGCTTGGAGAAATGTGGTTAGTTGATACAAGTCTGATTAGTGGACAGGTAACCCAGCAGTCCAAGGTCATTTGCTTCCAAAGCATTTGAAATGCCTATCAGAGCACAACTGAGGAGTCCGCTTCACAGGTTTGTATGAACGTCGCTGTAGGTACATCTATATTTCATACAGTGTATGCACTTGTTTTCTATAACCCCCTAAAAAGCTGGCTTAAATATGTTTAAATTCTTATTTTAAAGCCTTAGGACAGATTTTAGCAATATGCTTTTAAACCAAATGCTGGAGCCCAAAAAAAAGGTAACTATATTGTAGTATATCCGCCTTTAGTATTGGTTGGATCTGCTACACCCTGGTCTTTGACTTGCGCTATTCTTCACTTCATAAAGACAATACTGCTACCAAACTCACCATCCACATGATCAGGCGTAAGCTTCTTGTAACCTCTTCCAAACCACAAGCCAGTTTTCCCTTCATTTATCTCAGATTTCATACCACACTTCTCTCATCCTCTCTCACCTATCAATAGCAGGTAGATACATGGCACAACCTTTCTGAGCTCACCCACAGATCTGGTGTCTGCACTTAAGTCTTTCTTATAATGCCGATTACAGTGGACAAAATGAAACTGTGCTTTAAAATTCCTCTTCTGCGGTTTGTTTGCCCATGAGCAATGCGCCTCCCATGAGCAGGATAACATTGCTTACTTGAGATAGGCCTAACAAGGAGCAGGCAACACCACAAGTAACAAATGGAAAGTAAAATCAAATTAAATCACTAAAAAGACTGGGCTAGACGTCTTTTAAGACCCTGGTTTAAAGCACACATCCTGTCAAATTGCTCCAAAGCAAGCTACAAGTCTCACCTCGCAGTATTCAGTGATAATGCAGAAACCATCTCGCTCCACAAAGCTTGCATAAAATTTGACAATGGCTGGATGGTCTAATTTGGAGAGTAGCTGTGCTTCCAGATTTGCTTCAACTGTTTCATTAGGCTTCAAGTCTCCAACAGAGATTGCCTTTAGAACCTTCCTAGAGGAAAAAAGAAATCTTTATATTAATCAAACCCGAAAAAGATCAAATATAAAATCATGTAATGCTCCAAAAAAAATCGTAATTTCCTAAAATGCAAAGTAACACAAACCAAATATTTGGCAACAAGAAATGACGAGGAAAATATGGGTAAACAGAAGAATGCCTTAAAATGCAAATAAATGTTAGTCACCATGGCGATCAAGCGACGTTTTAAACATACTATTTCCAAGTATTTTTCCCACTAGTTCCCTCCTGCACTGTTTCCTTCATGACATGTTTTCAGTGCTACGGATGAATGCATAATAACAAACATAAATAAAAGGTCAAATCTAAGAGATTTCAAACCCACTCAGAGCATATGCTCGATACTGACGTGTGAAATAAGAAGTAGCGAGGAACTGGTTTTGCTGCTTTTGCCAAAGTCTCTCCATGGAAGCGTGAGGAAAATCACACGGAGGGTAGCATCTCTGTGACAGTTTTTCTGGTGATAAACTCAGGATACTTATTCCTTTCTCCCTGAAAAATCAGCCTGCCCTTTGCCTGAACCCCTAAGCAAAAAGAGCACAGTCTGGATTTGTGGCTAAACCTTCATTCTACCGTTTCAATGGACTCTGAACTTTCAGAGTTTAGCATTGTGAATGTGAATGTGCCAGAGGAGAATCTGTAGTTCAGACTTAGCTCTATACAAGAACTTGGAGTTGGGGAGTTTACTGTCAATTTGGCCTCGAGAAAAGGATGCTTAAGGAAGCATTTTTTGCTGTGATCTTCCGAAATGCTTGAAAGAGGCATACAGTACACAAAGGGATACCATTTCCACCTCCTTTACCAGTGCAGAAGTACAGATCTGCGCAGTCTATGTCTGAAGGTGCTGGTTTAGACTACTAGAGGATATCATGGCATTTTACTGAAACAAAGTGATGAATTTTCAATAGCTTTCGAATACATGGAGGAAGGCAAGTTCCACACTGAAGCGATGTCTTCACAGCCCTTTTAGTAGTTACCCCATTCAACACTGCATGCTTGTAAAGTCACAGTAGTTAAACATGACAGCAATAAAACCACAGTAATTTGCTTGATTGAAAGAAAAAGGAGCCATATTTCTTCATAAAAAAATTTTGTTCCTTAATCTCACCCATCAGTTTCTGACTAACAACGCATGAATCTCAATGTAAACCTCCCTAACCCCACCTGGCAGCGTGAAGAACAACATACACTGGTGGATTTGTCTGCATCTCTCCAGATAAGCTTCATGCTACACAGACAGGTTAATACGTACTGCAATCTCCTCATCTTCAGTTGACGTGGGGACATTACCCCTTCCTTCATCTAGAGCGTGTCACAGAACTGACAAGCAGCGAGTCCTTTTTAATCACCACTTAAGACAAGTTTCTTGTATACTCAAGACAACTATAAAAGCCTCCTGCGTGGATGTGTAGGGATAGCTTGTCATCTTAGTCACTCGGTGCTTTTGAAGCTGTCATCAGCTGTCAGACAACAAGGCAGGTGTTTTTCTTACTTAAATTCATTCCCAGAAGAAGAAATCAGGAGAATGCACTTTTTGTAAACACGTTTTGGGTTGCTGCTACACAACGTTAATCCATACCCAGAGCTGGAAGTCGTGTGCATCTATGCAATTATGATAAAGCATATCCACACGCCACTGGTGTATGTGCATATTGTGTCTGTACGTAGATAAAGCTTGATTGTACTGCATTTAATATAAGGAATATAACTAGACTCCATATTAAATGCAAAGCTTTTAACGCCTACTTTGGTAAATACACTTCAAAATTGAAAATGCATGCTTAAAAAACCCTCTGCATTAAGTATTGACCAAAAAGTTATGTGAGAGTCTCAGAAGCCTCGCAGAAAGGATGGACAACTCTCTTCATCTAAAGTGGCTCTTTTCTGATGGCTTTAGACGAAAACAATGAAACTAAAAGCCTTCAGTCAGAGATTCAGCTATAAATGAACTATACTTTTCACTCTACCTCATTTCAGTATTTACACAAGTAACTTCCACCCAAACGTGCAGCTAAAACGGGCACCTTCTGTGATTTACAGGACTCCTAAGATAACTCAAATTTGGCATCTCTGCTGGTGTCAGGAAGACTGACAGATCCATAAACGGGTCAAAAAAGGTTAGCAACCACATGAAATAACAACCTTCTCCTAGCTAAACAGTCCTGACTGCATTTCCCCCCTACCAAGAGAATCCAGCTCTATGCTTTGAAGGAGACAGCGTTTCCGTTTCTGTGATCCAACCACCTGCATTTTAAGGATGGTTTATAATAAAGAGTAGGCTACCATTGCTCATAATTCAGCCATAGCACTTGTGTATCATCTGCAGAAAACCTGCAGGCACTTAACAGTTTAGAAGCATAGGTAACACAAGGTATTTTAAACAAACCTTTGGAAGCTTGTGACATGAACATTTATTATGAATATTGGGAATAACAGCCTGCCCTGTTAAGATTTTGTCAGGACTGCATCTGGAGCATAACAGGCCCATCTGAAAGGCAAGATTCTTCATAAACCCTAAGCCTGTATTTCCTGCAGGATTTAAAAGGTCCAAAACTATTTGCACTAAGAAATCATAGATCTAAGTGGCAAAACCACTAAAATGTAGGTGCCTTCCAAATACAATACTTAAAACTACCCCTTTTGATATAATGCTAAAGGAGATGCACTAATTTAAATTCAGTCTATTTATTCTTATGAATAAATGTCCCTAAAGACAAGATAAAATGCCAGTGAACACACAACCGGAAACCTTGGTTATAGATGTGCTAGCAGATTTCTTAAATACAGAACAATACCCTCCAGATTTTAACTGTGTAGGGAAATAACCCCCCAAACCAACCAACTTAGCCTTGCAATTTAATAGCACAGACACTCTGAACTAGATCTCGAACTGATCACAACTGAGTCTTGCAGTGAATGCATTCGCATCTTCGGAGCAAAAAGCTCCGGCTTCACTGTTTGCACCCAATCCTGGAGGAAGCCGAGTATGGTACAGGGAATAGCACCACAATGGGAAAACTACAGGAGAGAGAAGTTCCCTCCCCAAAATAGAGAGAGCAGCTGCCCTGTCCCCGCAGTGCCTCAGCAGGATCCCAGACCTTCCCCAGGAGCACCTTCTGGCTTTCATCAGCAGAACCTTGCTGGCTTGCACTGTCACGCTTTGAAGCGCAGTCAGACCAGCGCAACAGCGTGGAGCAAATGCGGATAAATAGAGCAAGACTTAAACCGAGAGAACAACAAGCACGGAGGTGGAATCCTCCAGGACACAGACACACGGTGGGAATCCCTTTTCGAGCTTCACTAGTGAGTGACAATATCCCACAGCACTGCTTAGCTCAGTCTGTTTGCACTGATCTAAAATTAAACGTTCTACAAACCATCTGCTATTTGTTTATGCTGATGACACACTTTATTGTTACATAATTTGCTTTACGGGATCAGATGCAGCTCTTAAAAGAAGGCAGCCTTCCTCAAAATGCACCCCGCTTTTGGACCAGACTGTGACATGAATTATGGACTAGGTACCTTTGTTTGCTGATAATGAAGTAAAAGAAACCTATCTCTTTGCAAGTCATATAAACAGGTCTCCTAGAATAGCGAAGAGAAGGTGTATTCCAGGAATATAAGATCAACACTGGGACTTCTGTCATCAAATAGAAACTTCATTTTACACAGGGAGTTGTTCAGTTTTAATTGCAACCTGAGATTAGCAGGACCCGCCAGCAGGTAAGCAGTCTGCAAAGCTGGGAACTTGTCATTCCATTGAGTTCTTACTTCCAACTTGTCAGCGTAGAGACTTGTGGCATAACCCACAACTGCGCATTGTATTTCTGTCCACTCTGTCCTTTGTAGAATTACATCTTCACCCTCGTAACTCCTGAGTACAAGGACTAGATGTGAGTCTGTATAAACGTGTCACCTCATACCAGCTCTGTAATTAGGTCTGCAATTGGTCATAAACAATAAAATTAAAGGATTGCCTGCCTAACTGATGAAGTCTTACATCCTATTTATCAAATGGCAAAGAGAGAAGGTCTCGTTCTAAAAATAGGGACCAAGATCAAGAAGAGGCAACAACCCTCATAGCATCATGCGATGATTTGGGCTGGAAGGGACCCCAAAGACCACCCAGTTCCAACCCCTGCCACGGGCAGAGACACCTCACACCGGACCAGGTTGCTCCAAGGTCCTGTGTCCAACCTGGCCTTGAGCACTGCCAGGGATGGGGCAGCCACAGCTTCTCTGGGCACCCTGTGCCAGCACCTCAGCACCCTCACAGGGAAGAGCTTCTGCCTAAGAGCTCATCTCAGTCTCCCCTCTGGCAGTTCAAAGCCATTCCCCTTGCCCTGTTCCTACAGCCCTTGTCCAAAGCCCCTCTCCAGGTTTCCTGTAGGTCCCCTTAAGGTATCGAAAGGCCACAGTAAGGTATTTCAAAATCTTAAGGTAGGTATATGTTAAGGCTTTTTATACATAAATTCAGTCTGTACAACAGCTTCCACAGTACTAAAGCTGCTTGGGAAGTTCAGTAAAAGAATACCATATATCAAGGATTTCATATAGCACTCTATTGCCTGGAATCTATTCCCTCACTTAGGCTGATATTCGAGTTCTGCTGTAATTTTCATCTAATCCTTACCCATCATACACACAGCTACCCCATTACCAACGGTCTGACCACATTTCTCTGCCTGGCATCAGTGACTGGTTTTCCTGCAGTTTACACCTAACTAACAGAAATTCAGATAACCATTCTTTCCCTTTTATTCATTATATTTGGAGCAACAGTAGCTGCACGCTCTGACATGTTAAAGGTACACATCTATCGTAGGGAAAGAGGCACGTAGGGAAACCATGAACTGCAAAAGGTCGCCCTACACAAATCAGTCCTACCTAGAACGAATACCTGCTTTTAGCTAAGGAAAGAAACACTCACAGTACATTAAGAGCACATGATTTCTCGAGGAAAATCAAGAACATTCCCACACTTCCAGTGAAAAAGAAACGAGTGCCATTTGCTATTCTTACTTACATACATATGCTGAGTCATTAACCAAAACATTTCAAACCTAAGCATTACTACACAACTTCTCAAATCAGATCTTGGCTTCCTTATGTCATTCCCATTACTGATGTATTACTCAAGCCATAAACCCGTTTCAATCCTAGGTATTGCGGCACAACTCCTCAAATCAAGTGCTGGGCTTTGTTTGTCATCCCCATGAAGGCTACTGATGTAACAGTCATCAACAAATGTTTTTTCCCATCCTCCAAAACAGCCTATTCATGCAGTGCATCAACATTCAGAAACATTGGGAACTAACCCCTGAGTTAACTACTAAGAACTCAATCGCTATATGAGCATTGTAATATCTGTAAATGGATTAAATATCATTTCATGTTTTGAATAAGCACCTGAATTTAACTGCGCTTAAATATCTTTGAACGGTGATGAGATGGTGTACACTTCTCTGTGGAATGGATGATTCACTTTTCACTTCCATCAGCAAGTCACAGTTAGAGCACCTACAAACATTTCATTGAGGAGCCTAATGTTCAAATGCTCTAACATACACACGGACACTGAACAGTTCAGCTCATGATGGAAACACTTTATGGTAATTTGAAAATTAACAGTTCCTAATTAGTATCCCAAAGAAACGCGGAATATATTTGCTGGAGCATGAAAGGGAACACTGTTGAAATAAAGGAGCTTCAAGGGATACAGCTTGCATCATTTTCTTCTGCACCGAGCAAAGTCTCACACACACGAAGGGGCATACTTCAAATTATTTTTGGCCAACCATATGTTCCACCATTGGGAAGAAATCAGTAATTAGAAAGGCAAGCAGAGCACTTGTGTTATCCCCCACAGAACTGAACAAGCCATAGTCCTGCTGCACAAAAGCATCCATTCACATTACTTAGATACAAAATGGTGTTTATTTTGAATCATTTGTTTGGGCACTTGGATTAACAATTACAAAGTAAAAGTGGACACTGACTAATAAAGGAAGAACTTCCCTCTAAAGCCATATTTTGGGGTTTTTTTTCCTAGACAGAAATGAAAAACCCAAAAAAGTAATTAGATTTATAGTCTATCGATAGGATTCAGCTCTAAATCCAATAGTAATGGACTGTGATTGAACAGAAAAAATTGTGTCTACTCAGGTAAATTATTAACAGTTATTATGGGTACAGACTAAATACCTGTGAATGGACCTTTTTTAGCAACACCTCATCTCTGCATGTTGCATTATCACCATCTACTGTTCATTCATGTTTTTTTCTGCCTAGTCTCGTACAAGGATGTAATGAAGGGCCATGCCACCACTAACCAGAATGGAATTTTGGGGAGAAATGTGACAAGGACTAAATAATTTCTTTATTCTCTGCATCTTTGAAGACTTAACTCCATCAAGCATCAAATCATCTAATCCAGGCATGTCTCCATTGTGGTTTCATTACACATAGTCGATACGTTTCACTACTTACTGCTCTCTGCTAATTGTAATGTTCCCTTTCAGAAACAGGAGAACTATTTTGTTTTCAAGCATCATAATACAATTAAACATCATGCGACTGACATGTTACATTTCTTCAACTTCCAGCCTTCAGCTACAGCATCTGTCAAAAGGAATTTTCCTTGTAGAGGAATTAGGTTGTATTTTGACATTAGTTTCAATTAGAAATTTGAGGACAGACCCTGGTATCAGCTGATCAACATGCATCAGTTTACAGAAAGCAGAGAGTTTGGAAACCCAGGCGTTGCAAAGGGAAACCCAACACACTAATAATCACTGCAAGAATGCATTCCATAGAAATGCAACTAAAACGTTTCCTAATGTAAAAATTAATGGTTTCTTTCCTGAATGCAAATATATTTGTAAGCAGAATTATGTTCCTTTCAATGTTGCAAAGATATTGATGTCAACGGTCCAGTCCCTTCAGGGGAACCAATTCCCACAAGTCATTTAAATACTAATTGCTGCAACTTTAATGGGAAAATTCACCCCTCCTACATGTCTTTTTCCAGCAGGCGTCTCCTTCAGTGTTTATTTCTGAGATGCACTGAATTAAAGGAGGAGAGAGAAAAGAGATAAAAGCACAGTTTCTGGGTTTACAAAAGGATATTACTACATTGCCTATAATCAAAGGAGGAAATGAATTCCATCTATTGTTAGATTAAAATCTTCTCGTACACTCTAGAACTCCTGAGTATGATCCTGAAGTCTTAGAAATCCGTGAAATACGTGAAATCCAAAACTGAAGCAACTCCCCAGCAACACTGGAAAGTTACAGTACATGATGTTATTTAGAACGCGACGCACGGAAGAACAGCGAAGTAGGAATTGCACTCGCTAGCGTGTCACATCAGCACAACCGAAAACGAATAAACAAAAAAGGAGCGAAAAATGCACTGACTGCCCAGCAAATCCATCCAGAATTCCACTGCAGCAGTTTTCTCATTACAATGGACGGAATGCAACAAAGAGCTGGAGGCTCGCTCTGCATAGAAGTTACAACATCCTAAATGCAGACTTAAGAGAAAACACTTTGCCAACAAGAGTAACAGAAGGCAGTTAGATGGGTGCTTTCAAACACTGCAAAACCAGACCTGTACCTTTGAGGCAGGTGGTCGCAGTTCAACCTACAGTAGTAATGCTGCACTTCTCCATTTCCTTACTAAAGCTACCTTACAAATGCTAAAACCTAAACATCCATTTCAGCAAAGTGAATGAGACAGAAGTGATCTCGAGGCATTTGCTTAATTACTAAATCATTAAAATCTGTCTCAGCTTGCACCTCAAAGAACCGTAATTCACCAACCATAGCTTAAGGACAATTCTCCAGTGCTGCCGGTGAGCAATCCGAAACCTCAACCATCATCACCCTCACTGCCCGCACACAAGAATGTGGTGGGTGCCGCAGCACAGCTCCCAGGAGCTCAGCTCTAGGGGGGATGAGACTGAGAGTAAACCCAAGCAATGTTCTGTTTAAGGCCTGCTGCCTCCCACTTCAATAAATCAAAAACCCATTCAGAATGCTCGAATGAAGTGGACGCTGAGGGGTCCCCCCGATGCTGTTGGCATGGTTCGCTCAACAAAGACGGTTGAAACGCCCTCTGACCCAGCAGGACTGCTCAGTGAAGGGTCCCTACAATGGGATACGTGGTAGCTGGAGCCTTGCACGAAGGAAGCAGAGGCGCACTTCACTGAACCGAGCAAAAGATGGCTCACTGAGAAAAGCTCATTTAAGAATAAGCAGCAATCAGGAAGGTCCTATAGGGAATGCACCTTTGTTCAGTTTCCAAGGAGATCATGAACATCTGTTCGCAAATATAAGATAACCTGACGGATTCTAGCCTTAGTTTCTAGGGCTTTCTTATTAAATGAGGGAGAAGGGAAAAGGAAAGCAGCGCAATCAGATGAACATGCACACGACAACTGGCAGGGAGTCATTTGTTACCGTTTTAATCACTCCAGCATCAAATAACCATTTTCTCCAGAATACCTTCAGTGAAGCAAACAGGCAGGGATTTGACCACACAGCAATCTGCTGTTTGTTGCTTGAATATTCACAAGTCACAGAACTCTTCCATCCATCCTTAGATTCTATTTCATTTGTTATAAGAAATCATTAATAATTGAAAGTCACATGATAAATTATTTAGCGAAGTGCACAGTTTCCAAGGAATCATAGCATGAGCCTGGATTAATGGCATAATGCAAGTCAGATGCTGAGGTTGAGGTGACACCCCACAATCACCACACAGGGGAGCAGTCCAGGGAGTTTGGCACTTCCCAGCGTGTGCTTTCCACCGCAGGGACATAAAGCACCTTGTGAATATTTATGAACTAGAAGCCCCTATTGCCTGCTGTGTACTTCAGCTCCTATGAATTAGTAAACTTAAACCACAGCTTCACTTGGCACAATTGATTAGGACATTCATTATCTATAATTGATAGAACTGCCCTTGAAGACTACTGCTAAACATAAATCTCTGCCATATAACTCTCGGTCTTTAACCACAATTACCTGTTCTAATTAGCTGATAATTTACACTGGGAGACTAGGATAGAAGTGACTGCAGGGATATTACTGTTTGCTGTAATAATGCTGGTACAATCCTGCTACGTCCTTTGTACAAACCAAGTTAGCTGGCTATTTTGGGTAGCTTTAGGTCCGTGACGTCCAGGAACAAAAGAAAGCTCCTTAAAAACTAAGACAGATTTTTGCAGAATCATATGCAAGTCACAAATCTGGGAGAAAAAAAAAACCAAACAAACAAAGAAGACACACACACACGAAACCCCACAAGAATAAAACCTAAACCACCGAACGCCAGCAGACATCCTGCATTCTGAAGGTGTTTTGTTGGTTTTCTCTGGATGCACCAGTAAATTAAAAGCTATAGACACTTTGTTTACAAAAATTCATCTAAACTGTTCCCCAGAGACAGTATTGAAACGCCTTCTTTCTCTCTGTCATTAGAGATTGCGCTTGAGCAGATCATAGAAGCATAGGATCATAGAATAGTTTAGGGTTGGAAAGGACCTAAAGATCACCCAGTTCCAACCCCCTGCCATGGGCAGGGACGCCTCACACCAGACCATGTTGCCCAAGGCCTTGAACACTGCCAGGGATGGGGCAGCCACAGCTTCTCTGGGCACCCTGTGCCAGCGCCTCAGCACCCTCACAGGGAAGAACTTCTGCCTTATATCCAACCTGAACTTCCCCTGTTTCAGTTTGAACCCATCACCCCTTGTCCTGTCGCTACAGTCCCTCATACAGAGTCCCTCTCCAGCATCCTTGTATCCCCCTTTAGACACTGGAAGCTGCTCTGAGGTCTCCATGCAGCTTCTCTTCTCCAGGCTGAACAGCCCCAATGTTCTCAGCCTGTGTCCATACAGGAGGTGCTCCAGCCCCTGATCATCCTCCTGGCCTCCTCTGGACTTGCTCCAACAGCTCCATGTCCTTCTTATGTTGAGGACACCAGAGCTGCACACAGTGCTGCAGGTGGGGTCGCACGAGAGTGAGATCCTGGAGGTGGCAGATTGATAACCCAGTACTGAGCTGATGGTACTTTGCCAACAAAATCAGCACTGTGTTCACACGTGGGTGTGACTTGAATTTCCTATCAAATAGGATCTAATAGTCTTCAAAGCACTTACATACTGTATGCTAGCAGAGAACTGAAGGTAGGTAGTAAGCATCAGTCATCTCATCTGTGCGCATGCTCAGGGACCACCACGGCCTGACCTGTTTTTCTTGCAACCGCTAATGAAGGCATGCAGAAGGAAAATACAAATCCTGGAGGGATACAAGAGGGAAGGGAGAACTGTAGCTGCAATTAGAGAAAGTGAAAGAAAAGAGGGGGCATTACAGATAAAGGAATGTTGTCATAATGTGTGGTGAAAAAGTAGGGCTCAAGGGAACCGAGGATGCAAGTCTACAGTAAGCTAGGCATCCGTTTTGCCACACAGAAGAGCTTGTTTCCAAACTATAGAACTGCACCCCATGATACTAGGCTCTAGTAGAGGATTGAGCACCCACAGTGTAACTAAAAGTTCTGCTAACACTTACCAACATGAAGATATCAAGGAATAATCTCTCAAGTAGTGACCCACTTATTCCGCACAGCCTTGCTTCATGAACACAGGCAAACTGTTTAATCTCCCTGCTGAATGTCCATTTGAAAACTGGATAAAACCACTTCACAGCCCTGAAAAGTGCTTTTCAGGTCCCATAATAATAAAGATACTAAATGCATGCAAAGAGCCATTCATAATGGACAGTGTTCCATAGTGGGCATTCATGGGTCTAGACAAGTGACTGAGTAGCATTGCTTGTCCTTTGCTAGTGACATTAAATTATACAAATGTAAAGAAGAAAAAAGTGACACTTAGGTGCAACTTTACAGAAGAAAAAGAGGAAAACGAACAAAACCACATAACAAATAGCTTTATTACCTGGGAATAAAGGCTATCATTTTTTCTTCTTAAAAGACCTAAAGTCAGAGCCTCTAAAAATATGTGAAACTCCGCTACTGGGCACCTAGTGATGTGCATCCCCATCTATCATGCCTAAACTCAGTCCAAAAGATTCATCTGAGAAACAACTGAAAACCACAGCAAATATTTGCAGGAGCATCCAACACTTACTTGGACCCAAGCTATGTATCAGCTACATCACTTTGCAATGTGAGATAAAGATTTGCCAGAGCTCACTAGAATGGAAAGAGAGCGTCAACATTAAGCAATTCAATGTTGGGTTTAGTGAACGTACAGTACCTGGCTCAAAACAAGATCTAACAGGGGAAGTACCAGCATAACACACAAAGCAAGCCATCCCGTGTAAACAGGAATTAAGCAGCTTGCTTTCATACATCTCTGGTGTTTAACTCTTATATTAACTAAGATGACATAAATTCTGACCATAGTTTCTTCCAACACAGGGGGAAATTGATGATCTTTCTCCTGTGTGGATTGTCTAGTACATGAGAAACATCTTTCATAATGAAGACTCTCCCAGCTTCTGGCCTTTCTCTTTATGAGAGCATTCATTTTGTTCTCTACTCTGCTGTCTGTTTTCACATAAATTGCAGGGACTGCTATCTTTGATTCACAGAATCCCAGAGCGGTTTGGGTTGGAAGGGACCTTAAAGCTCATCCAGTTCCAACCCCCTGCCATGGGCAGGGACACCTTCCATTAGAGCAGGTTGCTCCAAGCCCCGTCCAACCTGGCCTTGCAAGGCCCAAATAACCATCTCTCTCTCCCCCAGCTGAAGCAGCTCTGTGTATAACACTTTGCTCATGACAGCCGAGATCCTTGTGGGCTAACATAGTACAAAACACGCCCCAAAACTGTTTCTAAAATAAGGCAACAGCTCTGCTGAGCATACATGAAATAACCACTGTCAGCCTCTGCATTAACTCAGCCAGTAGACACTGCACTCATGGAAAAAAGATAGCCCCAAGCAGCTCCTGTAGCAATAACCAAGATGTCAATCTTCTTGGGAATTTGTACTCTTATAATTTACAGCCATGCTCTTTCACAGCACTTGATAGCAATTTTCAGGAAACTCTCTGTGGCTGAGACTGTATTTCTCTCAGGATGCTCTCGGTCAGTCTCTGAAACAATACAAATAGACTTCTACTTCTGCTGGGGTCATTTGGGACCTAAATATCTCAATTCCTTTCTTCTTTTTTGCCAAAGTGCTTTCAGATGAGTAAAGCCCATAACCACCTATTCTTTCATTCAGTATATATATGTACTTCCCAATTAAAAACGGAAGAGAAGCAGTAACCAGGACAGTTCCGTAAGAGCATATTTTCTGAGTTCAAAGCAGTGTTGAGAATGTGATTTCTAGTATAGTTTACCACTGTAAGAAACAAGTATCTTTAAATAGAAGAAAGTGTCTACCTCTCTATGTAGTTACGGTACCTGAGCTTCCATGTTCACCTGGGCCAGTATTTTTGTCACCTGCTTAGCAGCGATATAGTCGGGGGAATGCGCTCATCCATCTGCATTTGATACGAGGAAGGAGTAACTGTGATACGCAAGTCCCCCCTAGTGATGGGTAGGATGAACTACAGCATTGCCCTAGCACCTTGGCTCGTTAAATTTTGTTGCGGCAACAAAAAGAGACCGATACACCAAACGAGAACATACCATCTGATACTCACAGGGATAGTAACTACTTAAAGGCAAAGCCCACATTCCTTGGTTTTGAGGCCTGGCAGCTTGTGCTATAGCAGCAAACATGTGAAAACCTACATTTCACTGTACTGTTAATATTTTGAGTTCTAAGAATGAGAAATTATAAAGCTTTAAGCCTTTAACAAACAATTTTGTTACGAAGACAAGCAGCAAATCTGTGAAGCCTCTCATATACCTTTGCCCTGCTTCTTGTCAGGACAATGATAAAATTTACCACTGCTCTGAGCAAATACAAGGGCCTTTTCTACAGGGTATATCTTGCATTAGCAACTTGTCCACGGTGTGACACTGGGGTATAGGTAAGTTAAACATATTTCTACTAGTTTTGAAATGTGTTACAAAGCTTCAAAGGTGCAAACTGCTATGGGGATGAGGGTCTGGGATTTTCACTCTGCCTTGCACAGGTAAATTACAAAGAACTTAGAGAAAAGCACAGTAAGACAGACATGTCAGATAAACCATTTAAAGCACTGGACTCAGCTGAAACGCTGAGTCTGCATTAAGTCTGCACCTATCTTACGTCCTCCCTACAGCTTAACAGCTAAGGCTGCAATGTGACGCCAAACAGAGATGAGACATAAGGAAAACATCTACAATGCAAGAAATATGTTAAAACCGTTTTTACTTAGAGTATACGAAGGGTTTACTTACAATTCTTCTCCTTGTTTTGCTTTTCTGTCATGCAACCAGATACACGCTCCCAAAGCTTCCATTGCCAAGCTTCCTCTGAATAGTGTACCTTCTAGCAACCACAGCGTCTGAGCGAGCAGAATTCAACCTGGCAACGCTGGCACGCTTAGCAGTTTCTTGGAATTTCAGCATTTCTCTGCGTAACAGAAACCACACAAATTCCTCTGGAACACAGCTTTCCAATCCTTTTACTCTTCCATGGGTGCTCACGGGAAACACCTGAATCAGTAAAAAAACCCAATTTATCAATGTATCGCTCTTATTAAAATCTTCATTTCATTCCATGGTAGTGCCCATAGCACTCAGCTTGCAGCAGAAGACAAATTAATTGGAATCATTAGTTGCTAAGCTGTGGGCAGCAGACTTGATAAAGAAACTCTAGATAACGTAGATGTGACATCGTCAGCCATTCTCTCAATCAACCTTAAATGAATTCGCTGAGCCAATAACACAGGAGGAATTAAATGCAGGTGCTTACACATTAGTTTACTTAACAGTTTCAAGTGCTGTTTGCAGAGATGACTACACCTGTGTTTCACCTGACAGCTCCCCTAGGAATGGCACTCTTCCTCACCATCGCAGTACCTGACACCAAAAACTTCTGTGTTTCAGGATACAAGTTTGTGTGTGTTTCATGACCATCGTATATACTGAACCATAATCTCCGCTTGTAATACGAGTCACTCCCATCAGTAACTCCAGAGCTGTTTTGTCTGCTCTTCCATTTACCCCTCAGATTTCACCCTCTGTTTCAGTGCTGACCTCACAGCTTCTGTGTGACTGACCATTAAAACTAGGGTTTCATGGCTGCCCACATGTCTACAGACTCTCAGTAAAACCCGACTGTGCCAGAAGCTCTTCGTTTCTCCTTTGCTGTAATAATTCTTTCCTGATCCCACCTTTCTAACTATTTCACTTGGATTCGGAACTCTTGTCTAACTGAGGTCCTCATCATGCAAACACAGGGACCACAAAGGCCAATCCCTAGTGTTTGTGTGGCTTCCAACAACTGAACATGAGCTCCAAATAACTGTTTACTCAACCTTCCGCATTCCAAATGATAAAGGGTAGGTGTTACGCTGCACATGATTGAACAACATTGCCTTTATATAATGCTACCTGTTGTGCTTGAAGATCCTTTGGAACAAATACAGATGCTTGTGAGACCCTACGATCAGTGCAATGAACACTACTATCAGCACTGTCTGCTGCAGTGCAGCGTGCATACACTGGGTTTGCTCACCACAGCATTTTAACATCAAAATGCTGCTTCTTGTTGTTTTCAAAGAGAAATGACAAACTGATTCATTTTAAAAGCTGTGTAACTACTGGATGCATGTCACCATCTTCACTTCCTAACAAACGCAGAGCCTAACTGAAAGGTACAAATTCGCATCTTACAACAGCAGCGTGTATGTGCAAGAACATAATATAATACCCATCTCCTGAGCTGCCGTCACACTGTACCAAGCAGCCTGATGCTGTAGTATCACCTATGTTATGAAACACAGCCAAATTTCAACTACTATCTTACCGATGATACAATTCCTGCCTGCTGTGGAAGCAAAAGCACTCCTGAGGTTCTGTTTCCGTATTCTCTTCCAGGTCCTAACAGTGACAACAAGTTTGAAATGCAAATGTCAGCTAGAAAATTACTTCTTCCGTAACACCAAATCTGTCTGAAGAAGCATAAATGGCTGGTGTTGAGGTGTGGGGGAAGGCAGGAAGATGAGCTCCATAAAATAGTACACTGCCAGCTCTGAAGAGTTTGTGTATTTTCCATTTACTATCCTCTTCTCCTAGGAAGTTGCCTTTGTACGGATGGCTTCGTAAATTCCAAACAGAATAGCTTTGAAATGCATAACCTTTAGAAATGATTATGCTTACAAACACTGCTGAGCACTCTGTTCCTTTTTCCTGGAGAAGAGTCACTTGACACCGCTCACCTTCACATTTTCATACTTACTTGGGCCCTACGAATACACCACAGTCCTTTACACCACAATATCACGCTTCAGATCAAGAACTCCATCGAATCTAATGGTTGTGCTTTACCTCTCACCTGCTACTCTCTATGCGTCAATTTCCCTCTGTATATAACAATTAATAATAACTATCATAATGTATCATTGTGTAATGCTTTGATATCTGCTGCTGAATAGTGTTATATGCCAAGGGCCAGTGGTTGCCCTTGTGGTGTTGCAGGCACAGAAGAGATGGACTGCTGAGCCACTGCATTTGAAAGAAATACCCTGTGAGAATCAACAGACATCAGAGTCTGCCTCAAGCACACCACCAGCTGATTCCTTGAGGAATATATGCACTGGCAGCTTCTCCTACCTCACTCCAACTTTTAGCCCCAACCTTCCATGTATCTTCTTACCCGTGTCCACCTCACCCCACTGAGTAGACATTTCCCAAGCATCAGAACAAATAGAGATAACTCAAAGAAATCAACTCTCCATCCCTCGTCTTAAAAAATCACAGTATACCCTATCCGGTAATACACTGGTAAACAGTTCATGCCCCTCAGTTTCTCTTCAAGCCCCATTCCGGAGCCTGGCAGCTGCTGACACCAAACTACCGCAATCGCATTGCCTGGATCACTCCTCTTCCCTTCTTCCTTGGCTGAAGTCTCCATTTTTCGCTTGTTTGTTCTCAGCTAAGGCAAAGCTGTCGTTCAGGGTTTCATAGCTCCACCTACACACACTAAGCACACAGCCCCTCCGCTTCTTCCCCCAACCTTCCTTTGCTTATGCAAGTAAGATCCTGGGTTTAATTTCCTCTGGGTTTCTTTAGCAACGGCTAACACACTTCGGCACTTCCTGCCTCCGAGACAAACCCTTCTTTGCCAGCTTGATCACGTTTTTATTTAGTTCCTGAAGAACCCCAGTGCTATATAATTAGATTATCATTCCAGATGGTTTATATTTATTAATATTTAATATTAAATATTTAATATTTAT
The DNA here is from genome assembly GCA_017639245.1 of Myiopsitta monachus. NCBI lineage: Eukaryota > Metazoa > Chordata > Aves > Psittaciformes > Psittacidae > Myiopsitta > Myiopsitta monachus. Next base: position 5,501,041 of record CM029928.1, read on the forward strand.
CAGAGGGCTTATATGTAAAATGCCCTCAGTATTTACTACCTTGATTTTGTCCCTGCCAATGGCTTCACTGCTCCTCTAAATGTTTTGGAAATAAAAAGATGAGGTATTCCTGGGTTTTAACTTCGTTTAAAAAACCCCCAAACTTTACCTCCTGAACACTGGGTCCGTTGCTGTTTGCTGCAACACCTTCATAAACCTAGCCAAGCCTAAAGTAACATCATTTTGGTTGGCTCCGCGTTTGACTGCTCCCAGAGGAAGGGTAACCACGAATACTTTATTGGTCGTGTCGGGAGCAAAGGAGCTTGCAGGTGATGGTAAAACAAGGTCAAACGTGGCCGATTGTGGAAGGGGCTAATCAATGCCTCCCTGACGCACATTCAGGAAGCGAGACCCCCGAGGGCAAGCCCAGAGACGTTATTACCTCGCCCGTAGCCCGGGTAAGGCTCACGCTCCTGGGGGCGCGCACCCACACTCACACACAGAGGTAATGAGGCATTCTCGCTCCCCCCACAGAGGGCCGGGGGCTGCATGCCCCCATCGCGCCTCCCCCGCCACCCCCTCGGGGAGGACGGCGCTCCCCTGTCCCGTCTGCACCCTTCCGCCGGTACGCGCTCTCCGCACCGGTTCCTGCCCCCCAGCGCCAGGGCCGCCTGCCGCCGGGGGCTGCTGTTCCTCGGGCTCCTCCGGCTCCCCTGGGCGCTGCCAGCGCGGGGCACAGCAGCGAGCGGCCGCAGCCCCGGGTCCCGCGCCGCCCCGTCGCTGGGAGACGCGGCGCTCCCGAGCAGCGGCGGGAGGAGGAGGAGGAGGCGCTCTGACGGGCGGGCTCCGCCTGTCGCTCCCAGCAGCACGTCCGGCGCGGTGACGGCGCTGCCATGGGCGTGCGGGGCCTGGCGGGGTTCGTGGAGGAGCGCGGGGCGTTCTGCGCCGAGCTGCGGGTGCGGGACACCAAGCTGGTCATCGACGGCAGCAGCCTCTACCACCAGCTCTGCTTCGCCTCCGCCGCCGACCCCCGCCGCGGCGGCGAATACGGCCTCTTCGCCGCGACCGTGAGCGACTTCTTCGGCAGCCTGCGGGCCTGCCGCGTCTCCCCCTTCGTGGTGCTGGACGGCGGCCGCGGCGCCGACGACCGCAAGCTGCCGGCGCTGCGGGAGCGCGCCGCGGAGCGGCTGCGGGCGGCCCACGGGCTCTCCCGCGGCGAGGGCGGGTGCGCGGTGCCGCTGCTGACCCGCGAGGCCTTCCTGCAGGCGCTGCGCCGGCTCGGCGTGCCCTTCGTGCAGTGCTTCGCCGAGGCCGACCGGGAGATCGCGGGCCTGGCCAACCGCTGGGGCTGCCCCGTCCTCTCCCTCGACAGCGACTTCTGCGTCTTCGAGCTGGCGGGCGGCTACTGCCCCCTCACGCACTTCCAGTGGCGGAGCGTGTGCGGCGGGGCCGACGGGCAGCGGGGCCGCTACGTCCCCGCTCGCTGCTTTTCGGTGGAGAGGTTCTGCGGGCACTTCGGCGCGCTCCGGAGGAGCCTCCTCCCGCTGTTCGCCGTCGTGTGCGGGAACGACTACATCGAGCTGGCGGCCCTCGAAGCGTTCCTCAGCGCGGTGAGGTCGCGGAGGGGCGGCAGGAAGCACGCCCGCCTGCGGGGGGTGCTGAGCTGGCTGTCCCAGTTCAGCGAGCCCGCCGAGGCTGTGGACAGCGTGCTGAAGTACGTGAAGAAGCACCAGAGGGAAGAAGTACGGGACCTTCTGTGCGCCTCGATGCAGGACTATACCCCGTCTGACGCGAAGCTTGAGGACTTCTTTCGGAGCAGCAGATACGAATGCGAGGCCGCCAGGGAAGCGGGCTTGCCACAGTGGGTGCTCGATGCTTTGGCAAAAGGTAAGCTGGCCCCGTTCGTCATCAATGCCCTGGTGCTGAGAAGCACTTTCCTCCGTGTTCAGGTGGAGAACATGCAGAGACCTAGCGCGCATAGCGCAGCGTTGCCCATCCGTCGAGTGATCTATGGACTGCTTCTGAAAGCATCTCAAAATACTGAAGCTGCTTCTCGAAGCAATGAGCTGACGGCTTTCTGTGAATTCAGCAGGCTCCAAAAGACACTTAAAAAAACCTTTGTTCAAGCAGCAAGCCTACCCACGGGGTTTTGTGATGATAGTTTTTCTTTGGAGAAGTTAGTGGAGGTAAGTGGCTGTCGCAACAGATCAGGGTTAGTGGTGTTTCACGAGTGACAAAACACAGCTGCGGCTCGAGTTCACCAGCTGATTGCTAACTGTGATGCCTGAACTAAGCCACCTCAATAAGGAACTCCTTAGTACAGAGGTACCTACAGGGCTTGAAAGGCTACAGAGATTATCTCCCCAAACATACGTACCATGGCAAATGATGCAGGAGGTTGGTTGTGTCTAGTGCTATGTATGTAGTATTGTAGACATTCCTTTACAAGAAGGTTACCTCTCACAGAGCAGAAGATGTAAGGCAACTTCTAAGAGACACAAAGTGAAGTTTTATATATGTGTATTTATTTCCCATACCGAAGTAGTTTGAATGCGTTGTGGTTACAAGGTTTTCCAAGCGAGGCAACTTTCACATTGGAGTTTGAATTGAATCACCTGATTCGAAGAAGACTGAAACCTCTTGGCAACTGTGAAAAACAATGCTTTTCTCCTTCACCCAGCATTTAACTGTGGTGTTTTTAAAGCTTAAATAGCATTTAAAAATATTTCCTGTTCAGGGTATCTATGAAGCTTCAGTATTTTTTTATCAAAACCATGAATACTGCCTGGTTTAAAACAAGCTTATTTGCCTTTTGATAACTGCTCATGGCAAATAGTCTCTTACCTTTGTTTTTCCACTCCAATTTATTTTCAGGTGCCCATGTCACGCCGTCAGATGCTTTTGCTGGAGACTCTGGGAGTGAAAATGAGTTTCCTGAAGCCTATCCCCAGTCACCTACAACTTCCTGTTGCTGTAACGTGTTACTGGATACGTTGTTCAGAGCCCAAAGTTAAGTTGCATCAACTAAAGGCTTTGCTTCTAATGATAGTGTCTGGAGAACTGCACAGGATAACAAACGATCCAGGTATGTGTCCAAAGAATACAGTTCAGGTGTTCAGCTACTATGAAAATCTATCCCAGAATTCCATTTTCCTCATTTATGGCAAATCATCTAAATTCAGATGAGTTGGCACGGATTCACACTGCATCCTGAGGTGTCACATTCCTTGCATTGACAGAGCAGAAAAACAGTGCCAGCCATCAATTTAACATTTCGTAGAGGTAAAGCAGGACTTTGCCATCTCGTAAAACATTGACTTGCATTTATCAATGCTTGCTTTAGGACTAAAAGATTTAGATATAAAAGAATATGCTCAACGCACTCGTGCATCAGAAGAGAATACCTATTGTTGATGCAGTCTGATAGGTTTGTGGTTTTCCGCATGAGTTTTTCTGTTGTCTGTACTGACAGATGGAGCTGCACTGACACGCTTCACCTGCTGGTGTATTGCAAGAGTTTGGAAGTTGTAAAATATGACAGAAATTGTTTCAGTAATATTTATATCTCCTAGAGTCACCGTGGCATTTCCTGCAGGAGTCCTTCATTTGATGGCAAACATGAGGCATGCCGGAGTTACACGGTTTCTTTAGGTTCTAGTTCATAGAAACTGGAATGTCGGGGTTGCCAGCTCCTTCCCAAGTGGGAGTGGGATGCAAACCTTATTTGGAATGGGTCCGCTGACAGCAAATTACCTAACAAATAGAACTCCTGATTTCACAATTCGAGATTCTCATGGATATTCGTGCTTGAATTTTTACACAATCTTACATCGTACAGTCCAGTTTGAGACAGTTGAAAACATTACTAATGCTTCCTGAAACAGAACTGGGAGTTTGAAGACCGTACGCATTGCAGATACTTTTTGTCCTGTTCACAGCAGAACATTTTATTTGCATGTCATTTTTATTTATCACGTAGATGCCCCCGGTTTATGTGCTGAAGATGATGTTATTGCATATAACGAATTTCTAAAATGGAAGGAAAAGAAATTGGAAAACAAAGACTTTGATTTAGATGCTGGACACAGTTTTTGCCAGTGGCAGTGCTGTCTTCAGATGGGATTGTATCTCAGCCAGCTACTTGGCAGTCCTCTCCCCGAGCCAGACCTAAGTAGGTAAGGATGTTTCAGAGGTTGGCTTTCCACACAAGCCTTTGATGGAATATGTTCACGTTTCATTTTCTCGATCAAAACCCTCTGGCCAGTTTTACTACATTTGAATTCCCTTGTTTAACAATATTCAGATGGAGGAAAACACCGAGTAGCATAGGTATACCTTAGGAGCCAACTGCTGGGTGCTGTATGTAGTTAAAATCCGTGTTTTCATTAAGCAGCATGTTTTCCTGTACCTGTCCTACTGAGGCGCTATCCTAAATGGGAATTCTCTCCTTCCTTTGAGCAGGCTTTACACTGGGACCCTTGTGCACAGACTGTTTCAAGAGCTTAAATCAACACCTTCAGTGGAAGATCTGTTTAGTTCGTCTCCAAAAATGACTCAGCTTTATCAGGATTTGTTAAATACAGTGGAGTCAACTGTACCTCCAGACGTCTTTCAGAAGATCAAGGTTTGCAAGACCAAATCTGAGTCCTGCAAAAAGAAGAAAGCATCTACTAAGGAAAAGAAGGCCATCACCTGTGCTCTACCAGAAGCTCAGCATTTATGCAGCGTTAATAGGTTTGCAGCACTTGAAGTGGATGACTGAAAGCATTATTCCTGGAGTACCTTTTAGTGCCATGCAGATGAAAGAAGTTCTGTGAAGACAGGTGACTACTGGAATTTGCCTGGCTGTTCTCACACAAGTTCCTGATTCAATCTTTACCAACAATTCTTGCTTCGGGGATTTTATTTACTGTTTTGTAACTAACACTTACAAAGAGGTGCTGTATCAAACTTCTGGTTTGCTTTTTGAAGGCGTCAGTCTGAATGAAAATGAGAGCAGAATTTTTCAGTGTTTCAGAGTTGGACTATTTTAGAGGAATTCTTTCCTGAACATTCCAAGGATGAGGGAAAGGGTGAGGTACTTCATACCTCTGTTTTTAGTCACACCAGCCATCCTCAGGGTACTCAGTCCCCTGAGCTGTGTGACGGAGATGGGGAGCTGATTGAAGTCCGCATAAGCCAGGAGGAAAGGGTTAGTGACCTCCTGCTCCCCTTCGACATACATGAGTCTACGGGGCTGGATGGGTACCACCCCAGAGTGCTGAAGTAGCTGGCAGAGGAGCTCGCTAAGCTACTCTCTATCATTTTTCAGTGGTCCTGGTCTAGTGGGGAGGCCCCAGGGGATTGGAGCTTGGACGGTGTGATACATCCCTGCAAAAAGGGCAGGAAGGAAGACCCAGAAACTACAGGCCCGTCAGCCTGACCTCAGTGCAGGGGAAGGTCATGGAGCAGATGATCCTAAGTGAGATCATAAAGCACATGAGGGAAAACAGAGGGATCAGGTGCAGTCATCACAGGCTCATGAAGGGCAGGTCCTGCTAGACCAACGTGATCTTCTGCGGTAAGGTGACAAGCCTGGTTGATGAGGGAAAGGCAGCTACTAAAACCTTAAGATCAATTATTGCTATAAATACAGTATCTTATTTGGAAGACCTGTTTAAACCAAAGTACTAAAGCAACAACTACCTTGTCATTACAAATACCGTTAAAATAGAATTGTTAAAGCAGTAGAATTCTGCACTGATGTAGAAGAATGGGTTTTATCAATTGACAGGTAGAAAATGTCATGGAAGAGCTGTGAAAAATAGAGCAACCCATTCCCTGGAGAGCTCAGCTGAAAGCAAAAAAGAGGATTTGTTTGTCCTCGCCTAAAGCTGCAGTTGAACTGGTCCCTGGTGCCAGCTGTGTGCTGAGTGCTGCTGCTGGACCCTGGGAAGGGAATCCAGCCAGCAGCTGCTCCACATTGACACACACTCCTCACTCTGGTGTCTCCCTCCAGGAAGCAGCCCCGTTGCAGGCTCCACCTCCCAGGAAGCAAAGAACATGGAGTAAATTCCAGCATGTCCGCTGTGGCAGTACCCAGTGGTGGCGTGACCTCATTCAGGCCGCAGTAGTCTACTGTTGGTCTCCACCCTCCCGTAGACTTTTGCACAGGACATATGGGGCTGTTAAAGGGTGAGCGGGTCCTGCTCATCACTCCTTGGCTCTCCAGTCTATGGATCAGCTTATGGATGGGAATCAGGGAGTCTTGGTGCGATATTGCCACCAACACACTGTTGTGGTGATAGGAATGACTTCCTCACTGTCTTCTCTGTGATCTTGCAGGTAAAACCAGCAATCTCTGAACCTTATCCTGTTGCAAACTCATCTTTTGTATAATAAAAGACCTCAGCTGAAGCCCGTTTTGTGTAAGTCTCAGGATCTGACTTGGTGATGTTGTCAGTGCAGGTCCCTGAACACGCTTATTGAATCACCCTCTGACTTGGTGGGCTGGCAGGGGTCTCGTCTCTCTTGGGGCACTGCAGGCTGGTCAAATGTAAAGGATTGGAGGAACCCCCTTTTGTGACGGTACTGGTGTGCGAGACAAATTTGGACAAGAAGGTGCCAGCGCTACACACTCCTTTAGACATGAAGCATTGACCAAGTCTGAGACTGGGCTTGGATCCAGTGGCACCAGCCCCTCTAGTACCTGAGGATCAGCTCACGTGGGTTGGTGGGGGTCGAGGCCCCCAAAACCTCCTCAGGTATCTCTGGGGGGGGAGTCCCTGGGCACACTGGGGTGAGGGGGGTACCTTTTTGAATACCAAAGCACTTCACATAAACCTAATCCCTGTTTTAAAGACACACAGAGCTGGTGGTGCTGGGTGCATGTGGCTATCTGCTGCCTCCGGGACTGGGGTAGTGTTACCCTCAAACATGGGCGTCCTGGGTTTCATGTCTCCCATGTGCCTTGAAGCAAGGACACATCGCAAGACCCCTCCTGACACCCCCTACAAAAACCTCCACCCCACACCTGGGGGGCCCCCATCCTGACACCCCTCCCAAAGAACCCCCCATCACCATCAGTTGCCAAACAACTATTTATTAACTGTCAACAAACTGGTCCGGGGGGGAGTGCACCCCAAAACAGCAGGGTGCCCCCTCCCCAGTTTGGTCTCATAACAGTGATAAACAGGTTCCAAACTCCTCTGTGTCACTGCAGGGAGGTGTGCTGGGGTCCTTGATCACCCATCCTGGGGCTGGGGGGGCAGAAAGGGAAGGGGGTGTCACCCAAACTGGGGAGGGAGGCTCCTCCAAACCCACACCCAACCCTCCAAGATCACCTTCATGTTCAACACGCTGTCAAAGACGTCCCAGAGGCAGCCCTGGGGGGACAAAGCACACAAATCAGGTGGGGCACCCCAGGGTGGCTGGAGGGGGTCCAGGGAGGAGGAGCTCACCCTGCCCTCCTCTTCCTCCTCTTCCCCTCTCTGCTCTTCCTCTTGCTCCTCCTCTTCCACCCCGCTCAGGCTGTGGCTGGGGTAGAAGAGGGTTAGGTGGAGGGACCCCTCCAGACTGACCTCTCCCAACAGACCCAGTGTCCCCCTCCAAACACCCCAGTAACCCCATGCCCTCCGAAAGTTCCACCCCTCCCCAATACCTACCCCATGCTCTGCCCTCTGAGCCCCCAAAAGACATGCCCCTCTCATCCCCTCCAAGAGCCCCAACACCCCCAATACCTCCCTGCCCTCCCTGAGCCCCCCAGCACCCTCCAGGTCCCCCCCCAGTGCCTACCCCGTGCCTCCCAGCACTCACCAGTGCCCCCACCCCCAGCAGCCCAGTCCCCTCTGTACTGCCCCCTGAGCCCCAATAGCCCCACTGTCTGCCCTATGCCCACCTTGTGCCCTCCAATATCCCAGATTTCTCCTTCCTGCTCTCCCCAGTCAACCAACAGCCCCATTCCTCTCCAGTGCCCACCCTGAGCCCCTCAAACCCCTCAATCTCCCCCACCAGTGGCCCCCACCCATACCCCCTCACTCACGGAGTCACTCAACTTCACCACAGGGTCATGGAGCTGCTGCTGTGGTGAGGAGAGGATGGAGCCGGAGAGCAACGGCCGGGGGGAGAGCTGGGGGAGCCGGGGGCCACCCCGTAACATGGTGGAGGTCAAGGCCGGGCTGGAGGGGTGGGTGCTTGGCTGTGGGCTGGAGTCAGGGGCCTCCGGGGGAGCTGCGGGGGGGATGTTGAGGATGAGGACCCCCCCACCTCCACCAAGCCCAGATGGGTGCTGGGGGTGATGCAATCCCCAGGACCCCCGCACCCCAATCCTCACCCTCCAGGCGGGGTCTCTTGGTGGGGTGCGGGGTGGGTGCCGCACCACTGCTGCCTTCCCCAGTCCCCCCCCCATCCTGTGGCTGTAGCGAGTTGCGGTAGGTGACAAGGGACTGCCACTGCCCCGTGTCACCCGGTGCCAGCACCCCGAGCTGCTCCCGGGTCACCTTGTCCAGGTAGGTTAAGCTGGAGAGGGATGACAAAGGTATGTGGGGGGTCAGTGGGGTACTGGGGGGGCACAAAGACACCCCACATCCCCCGAGGGTCCCCATGTTGACCTTGAGGACCCCAATGAGACTCAAATAGACCTGAAAGGACCCTCCCAGACCCTGCCCTGGGGTGCCCTCCCCCCAGATAACTCACAGCAAAGCTTTATCTGGGCGCAGCACCCAGGGTGAAAACTCGCTCAGCACCTCCAGGAAGGGTAAATTGAGTGGTGGCAATCCTGGTTCTGAGCCCAGGACCTTCTGGAAAGCGAACAGAATCCCTTCCCTGGCAGGGATAAAGTAGAAGGAGAGGGTGACATCTCCAGAAGTCCCCTCTGCCCCCCTCTGCATTTTGATCCTGTTGTACCTGTGGATGTTGAGCAGCAGTGGGCGGCTTCGGAGCTGGTGGAGGCTGAAGAAGAGGGAAAACCTTCGTGCCAAGTCCCGGATTTCTGGGAAAGTTTCTGTCATCTGGATGTCGGGACCTTCTTGGTGCAGCAGCTCTGTCATCAGCTATGGTAGGGGGCACAAGGTTGGGGGGAACCTTTGGAAACCCACCCCCCTCAACCCCCTTGAAGCATCCCCAGAGCTTCCAGGATCCCTGGACCTCCCCAAAGACACCCCCCCAAACCTCCCTAGAGCACCCCAAAGCCCCCCTGGAGACCACTCCAGATCCATGTAGAAATCCCCAACCCTCTGGAGCACCCCCGGACTCTTCCCCCCACATCCCCAGATCTCTCCCTCAAACCCCATTCACACAACCTGGAGCCTCCCAGACCTCCCTAGAGCAGCCCTCCAGAGGCCCCTGGAGACCCCAGGCCCCTCCAACACACCCCCACCACCCCAACCTGCTGCAAGCTGAGGAGCAGGGTGCGAGCCCACTCCTGCCGGTCGATCTGCCGGGTCAAGCGGAGCGTTTCTTTGATGATGTCCCCATAATCGCTGTAAAACTGGGGAGGGGGGGACAGGGCGCAGTGTGCCTGAGGTGTTGTGGGGACAGTGGAGTGGGGACCCACCCTGGTGCACCCCGTTACCTTGGTGTAGTGCTTGAAGACGTCGGAAGCGGCGCTGAGCTCCAAGACGCCGTAGATGATGAGTTTGCAGAAGCCGGCCAGAAGCACTCGGCGTCGGTGCAGCTCCTCGATGCGGCTCTCGCTGTCCTCTACAGGGACAGGAGGGGACAATTAAGGGGGCACAATTAAGGGGGCACAATTACCCTGGAGTGACACTGGGGGGTCACCCAGTGATTTACCGGTGGCCACAAGCTCCTCATGGCTACAAGCAGGATAGAAGACGTGGTCCATGAGGAAGGCGGCCAGCTGGGATTGCAGCTCAGCATCGGGACGTAGCACCAGCGGAGCCAGCTCCTCTCGCCCGTCCTCTGGCAACTGTGGCCCAAACACCAGCAGCAGGTCGCTGAGCACGCTGAAGGCCTGAGAACACAAGGATGGGCCTGGCATCAGGGCTGGTTCCATCTCTTCCCATCCCTCCAGGTCCCTGTGTACCTGTTCCTGGACACCAGTGTCCACGTCAGATAGGCAGCTGTGACACAGAGAGCAGAAGGTGATGACTTTGGTCTTCAGGCTCTGTAGCTGCTCCTGGGCAGGGGGACATGGCAACGTTTGGGGACATGGTGGCATTTAGGGACACAATGGCCTTTAGCAACACAGCGGCAACCCCAAATTGTCCTGGTGGCCATTCACCTCAGGGACATCAGTGGTGGGCAAGGAAGAGACCTCCCAGAGGATGTGGAAATAGAGGCAGGTGATGGCGGGGACAAGGACCTGCAGGGACGGATGTAGGTGAAGGATGTATCTCATCGTGTCTCCAGTGTGTCCCCAACGCTGTGTTCCCAGGGTGGTACCTGCGGTGGCACCTCGCCCGTGTCCACAGCACGTTGCAGGAGCTGGGTGCAGGGATCGAAGAGCTGCCAGGGTGTCAGGTCATGGGCACTGCAGGGACAGAGCAGCATCAGCAGGGTGAGGGGACATGGGGGACAGGGATGGGGACATGTGGAACATAAGGCACAGGACATGGGGACAGGGGACGGAATGACGGTGACACAGGGAGCAGATGGGACAGGGGACGTGGGGACATGGATGCCAGGGGATGGGGACATGGGGAGCAGAAGGGAATGAGGGCACCCAGGGGACCCTTGGGGACATGAACACAGGAGTGGCATGTAGCCCCCCACTCACTTGAACAGGATGGAGATCCTCTTCAGTGTGGCTGCCATGCTGTACGACTCCTCCTCGTCCAGGGATGAGGCCTGGGCAGGGCCAGGGGTTGGGAACACCCCATGAAGGGTTGGAGACCTGCAACTAGCTGGGAACTCCCTGCTCCCCACTGCTCCTTGCTGCTTCCCTCATCCAGTGCTTCCTAGACCAGCTTTTCCCTGACAATCGTCCCTACCCAGACCACCAGTATCCCTACAAGTCCTGGTCCCTCTCTTGTTCCCAGCCCAGCTCTGTGTCCCTGTTCCCTGCCCTATCCTGGCTTTGTGTCCCTGTCCCTAGCCCCATCCCTGCTCAATGTCCAGCTCCTCAGCCTTCTCTCCAGCTCCATGTCCCTGTCCCCAGCCCTGTCCTGACTCCATGTCCCTGTTCCCTCTACCTGGAGCATCTCGGTGACCTCCTGGTTGAACTTGTCTGCGAGCTGGTCAGCCAGGCGGCTCCGTACCCGGTCCCCGTGCCGCTGCAGGGCCAGCTCAGGGTCACAGAGCGCGTGGAGCGCGCGGGATGCAGCTTCCAGCACCGTCTGCTCCGTGTGTTTCTGCACCACCTCCTCCAGCTGCTCCAGCACCAGCACCAGGTACTGCAGGAGAGACACGTCACCTCCCCATAGGGACAAAGCCGCCCAGGGACCCCCCATGGGGACATAGGGACCCCCCTAGTGAGGATGGGGACAGCCACGCACACTGGGGTGATGGGGACAGCATGCTGGTGGGGGGCACTTGACCACCAAAGGTGACATTTGGGGAACACACTGCATCCCATCCCAGTCCCAACAGTTTTGAGGGGTGAAGCGACTCAGCCCCAGTCCTTGGAGGCTCAGATCCTGTCTGGGTGGGTGACACAAAGAGGGGTGTCACCAGGGGACAATACCTTCTCCAGCCGCCCGGTGCAGTAGATGCTGAGATCGAAGCAGCACAAGATCTCCAGCAGCGGAGCCGCCTTCTCAGCATCTGCCGAAAACTTGGTTGGGGCAGACAGCACAATGAGAGGATGAGGAGGACAACAGGGCGGTCACCACCGACTCCCCCAGACCCCTGCAGATGCCAGTGGGGTGTCCCCTCTCCCCGTCACCTTGCCCAGCAGCTTGGGAAGAGCCGGGATAAGGCAGTGGGTAAGGCGGATTCTTTCCTCCATCTGCGCCTTCCGCTCTCGGGATGAAGGCTGTTGACAAAAAGAGGGGGTCAAGAGGGGGTCCTCCCAATCCCTCCCCCCCAATTTTGCCCCCTCCCAGCCCCGTTACCTTCTTGGCTGGCTCACGGCCCACAGGTGGTTGCCCCTCAGTTGCCTGGACCACGCAGGCTGCCAGGATCTCCACCAGTGCCTTCTCCTGCTGGTCTCCCAGACCTGGGAATGGGGGGGGAGGGCTGAAATGAGGGTTGGAATGCACCAAGCACCTCCCCATCTGCTGCATCATGGGGGCCTGGGGCATCCCAATACATCCCAGTATGAGTCCCAACTGCCCACCAGTGCGGTGGCGATGACATCGCCAACACAGGGACATCTCAGGGTGTTCCATGGCTGTCCTAGTTCCTCCCATTGGCATCCCAGTTTCTCTTGGTAATGCCCCGACATGTCCCAGGAATGTCCCCAGCATCTCCCAGTGGCATCCCCGTGCCTCCCTCTGTCTCACAGTGTCATCCCAGTGCTTCCCAGTTTTTCACAGGATCTCCCAGTGCCCTCTCAGTGCCTCCCAGTGCCTCCTCCATGATAATCCCAGCATGTTCTGGTGTCTCCCAGCAGCACCATACCCTCAGCAGGTGACTCCTCCAGGAGCAAAGCACTGATGGTCTCCCAGTCCCGCAGCCGAGGTCCGGCGCAGTCCCACAGGCTGTCCACCAAGTAGGCTGCGTGCTCATGGAGCTGGGGATGGTGGGGACAGGGGAGTCACGGCATGCAGGGATCATCCCACTGTCCCGCCTGGCCCCCCAAGGCCATCCTCACCTCGATCTCGATGAAAAAGGTCAGAAGAACCTGAAAGAAGGCTCTGTTGTCCCTTTCATGAGATGCGTCCATGCCCGCACCTTGCTGGGGGTCCAGCAGCCTGGGGACATGCAGACAGGGTCAAACATGGGGGTCCCACATCCCCCCTGGTGTGGGGACAGAGCTGGGGGACATGCAGGGACCAGGCACCCAAGGGACATGGACAGGGGGTCCCATGTACAGCCCACTGTGGGGACAGAGTGGGGGACAACCAAAGGACAGGGATAGAGGGGTCCCATGACCCCCACCATAGGCTGTGCCCTGATCCCTGCGCCCCAGGGGATCACATCTGCCTCTGCCCCAGATGTGCCAACCCCAAACACCGCCAATGCCGTAGGCATGTGCCAAGATTAACACATGGCTGGTGCAAGAGCATGAGTGGCTCCAGTTGGATTTGACCACCCTGGGATCCTGCTCTCATTAATGCTGGCACTAACAAGGCTGGGATGAAGGGAGCTGGCAGGGAAATGGAGCCTTGACTCACACTTTGGCAGGCTCGGTGTTTTGGGGGGTGTGTGTGGGTGAGAGCAGCACTAGGATGGGCTGCACTGGGTACCAGGTCTTGCTCACCGGCGGTAGAGGAAAATCCCAGCGGCAGCGGCCAGAGGCCGGTTGGATACAAAGACAACGGGGTAGACACTCTGGCAGTCCTCGTCCGTCAGCGCCTCCTCCATGTTCCTGTGCAGAAGAAAGGGGGGCGGGGGTCCTCAAAGGCCTCTCGGGTGTCCCCTCATCCCCTGCAAAACCCCCTCCCCATGCTCACTCCAGCATCAGTGTCAACAGCTTCACCACCTCCACGGCCACGCTGAGCTCCTTGTCAAGCACCATGGACACCATGCGTGTCTGGTGAAGGACACATCGGTGTCACCCTACAGGGGGTGGGGGAGACACCCAAGGGACCCTCCCCAGGGAGGCCCCCTCACCTTGAAGCGTCTGGTGAAGAGTTCCATGTGGGCAGCCGTGTCCCGGTGGCCGTAGAGCCCTTGCAATGCCTTCACGCACTGCAGGCGCACCTCCCGCTGCTGCAGTGGCAACTGTCAACGGGCCCCTGTCCCTGTGCCACCCGCACCCCTCCATAGGTACCCACCTTGTCATACAAGGTCCACCCGATGTACTTGAGGTAGCTGTCGGTGAGGAAGGAGGCCGCGTAGGTCTTCATCCACGTCCCCAACTCCTCCATGCAGATGGCTCGGATGTCTGGCACCACGTCCCTGCAGCGCACAGCAATGCCGGGGGTCTCCCGCCGCTTGCCCCCAAATCTCTCCCCCACCCATGAGACCCCCCATTTCCACTCCCGAGCCACCAACCTGTAGCGATGTACGAAGACGCCCTTGAAGATGGCGTTCATCATGTTCTCGATCTCCTCTTGCTGCTCTCTGAGCTGGTGTGGGGACGCGGTGCTATTCAACCAGGGGCCCGTGCCACCGTCACCGTGCTGGCAGCACCACCACTCACCTCCCGGCGTTTCACCATCAATGCCTCCAGCTTCTCGGTGGCGCGGCGGCCGGGCCCCTTGCTCCGCTCGGCCTCGTACTGCCGCACGTTGTTCTCCTGGTGCACGCTCACGCCCAACGCCACCTTGACCAGCGCCGACATCACCTTCATGGCTACGACCACAATGCTTGTAGGTGCCGGGACCCCTTCCACAGGGTGCCTAAGGGGAGCCACCCGTGGGTGCTGCCTACCTGCCAGGGTGCTGGTGTGGCGGAAAGCCCGCACTTGGGAATCAGTGAGGCTGATGAGGAAGGAGATGAGGGAACCCATCAGGAATTCATCATAGACAATGCTGTACTGGCATCGCTGCACCACTGCTGTCAGCAACTCGCAAAACCCAGTCCGGAAACGGCGCCAGGGTCGGGTGTTGAGCGAAAGGGGATACTCCGACGAATCCTATATGAGATACGGATGGGGTGATCTGGATCCCCCCTCTCCATCCCCCACTCCCGCGCCAATCCAGCACCTCCTTGAACTGCTCCGTCAGCTGCTGGATGATCTCCGAGTTCTGCAGGCCCCTGAACATTTGTGGTGTCACCACTCCTGTGGGGGAGAGGGAAACGGATGAAATGGGGGTCCCGCCAGCAGCACTGAGGGGACCCCTCCACCCTGGGGACCCCGACCTTGGCAACCGCAGGAGCAGACAATAAAGTTGATGAGTTCCAAGAACCCTGTCTCACGGTCTCGCTTGTAGGCCTCCAACCAGTCGACCACCACCGTCTGCGGGTGCAAAATCAGGTTGGGAGCCCCCCAAACTCCCCTTCTCCCCCCATATCCCCACGCATGCGGCCCTGCATCCCCAGGGAGCGCTGCGCCAGTTTGGGGTTACCTCCACGGCGATTTTGGCCGATTTGATGGCTTCGAAGAGGGTGTTTGACTCCGGGTTGACTGTGGATGTGCTGCTGCAGTCACCGTTTGGCTCCATCACCCGGGGACACTTCCTGACCTGGGGGCAGACACATTGAAGGGGGGTCAGGGATGCAGTGGGACAGCACCCACGCGGGGAGAAGGGGGGGTCAGGACATACATGGCCGTGGTTCGGCCCCTGCCGGCGGCCCCGTTTGCCGCATGGTTGGAGCCTGGCCTCAAAGTCGCTGCTGGAGTCATCACCGCTGGAGAGAGCCCTGCGGGGAAGCGGGGGGGGGGCTGAAGGGGTCGCTCTGGGTGCCCCCCACCCACCCTAAATCCCCCCCCCGTCACTCACGAGGTGTCAGAGGGGGGCGATGGCGGCCCCACGGATCCCGGTGTGGAGCCGGAGCTGGATCCCTGGATGCGGGATGAGTGCCAGGGAACCATGGTGACAGCAAGGCCTTGGGGTGCGGGGGGGGGGGGGCACAATGGGCGCAGGCAATGGGGGCCTCTCAGCCCTGACACCCCACGGATTAGGGGATCCCCCAAGCACCTAGAACCACCACCCCCACCCAGCCTGGGGACACCGAGGAACCCAAAATGGCCCTTGGGGGGCATGGGAGGAAGGAGCCAACCCCCCTTGGGCACAGTGATGGGATGAGGCCCCCCAACTCCCCTCAAGTCGCTGTGTGGGGCGGTCAGGCCTGCCCCAAACACCACATGGGCACACCTGGGGGGGGGGAACCCCACTCAGCTCACACTGTGGGGGGTTAAGACCCACCCAAACCCTCCCAAGGTCACTTCTGGGTGCTCAGGGCCCCCAACTCTCCTCGGGTCACTGTGTGGTGTGCTCAGGTCTCCCCATGTCCCCCCGCTCACTCGGGGGGTTCAGCCCACCACCCACAGCCCCCACGGGCACAACTGGGGGCCAGGCCTTCCCCACCCCTGCCCGGGTACGTTCCGACCCCTCCGCCCGGCCCTGCCTCGCCTCACGCCGCCGTGCCACCGCCGTCCGGCCCAGCACGCCCCGCGGCACCCCCTACGGCCTCCCAGTGACCCCCGGCTTCCTGCCCCGTGCCTCCCAGTACCGCCCAGTGCACAGCCCGGACACCGAGACCCCTCCGGACACCAGGACCCTTGAGCCCGCCCACGGCCCTCTTCGGTGGGGCTGTGCGAGTGGCTCCGCGTCCGCGGTGGATGCGAGGGGGTGCCCCGGGACCCGGGGGGGCCATGACACAGATCCCCGAGGGCACAGGGTCCTGCAGGGATGCGGGAGGGTGGAGGGGGGTATGGGTACGAGGGGACGGGGGGGACGCAGCGGTGCTCCCCCCCCCACCCCGAGAGGGATGTGGCTGGTTGGGAGGGGGCAGGGAGACCCCAATAAAGGTGCCCTCACCCCCTGCTGTGGTCCGCAGACCCTGCGAGGTCTGTGGCACCATCCCTCCACCCTGCAGCACACGCGACCCCTCCTCCCCAGAACACCCTGGGGGTGCCCCACGGACGTCTCGGGTGGGATGAGGGTCCCCATCCCCTCGGAGGAGGGTGGCTGGATCCTGAATCGCGCCCTGTACCCGCCCGCATTGTCCCCCCCCATCCTGGCGCAGGAGTGGAGCACCCCCAGCAAAGGGCCGAGCCGCCCAAGAGCACCAAATGGCGCCACTGGGACATCCCAAACTGCCGGGCGGGGGCGCCGGCGGGCGAGGCGGGGATGGCGCCCTTACAGCTATAAAAGGAAGGGGAGGAGGTGTGATGTCTATAAAAGGAGGGGGTGGTACGGGGGGCGGGGCGATGTTTATAAAAGGAGTGTGAGGGAGGGGCCGGATTGGGCTGGGCGGAGCTCCAGGGGGCGCTCAGCTCCGCCCACCCGCTCAAGACCTGCTCCGCTGGGCCGGGCCAGACACGGCGCATGCGTGACTGGCGGTGCGGAGGCGCCGCATAGGCTGTAGAGGCTGCTTGCCCCGTGCAGTGGGATCAAGATGGCGGCGCCCAGGGCGAGGGGTGGCGGCTGAGGGAGCGGGCTCCAGCGCGCAGGTAACCCGTCCCGTCAGGCCAGCGGTTCCGCTGTGGCTTCCGCCTGCCGCCGCTCATCCTCGCTATCAGCCGTCGGTGCTTCCCCTGCCGTGTTGCTGCCGGCTCCGCCAGCGGCCCTGTGCCCCGCAGCGTTCCCCTCGAGTTTCTCGCCGTGACTGCTCTTCCCCCCGCCGGCTCCCAGTCCCGCAGAACTTTTGTTAATGAGCTGCAGGGAGGAAGGGAGGAACGTAGGGAGATGGGTGGTTTGTTTTGTAAGTCAAGCTTGAGCCGTAGGGAAATGAAAGGAACTTGTCTGTCTGTCTCAGGGTGAAGGGAATGTGCTGGCCCTTACCAGGCAATTTTCAGTATCTTAATTCAGTAAAGGCCTCCTCTCCTATGTGCTTATTGTATCTTGCCAAAGCAGGGGCTCGTCTTTTCTTCCTCTGTCAGTTCAGCTCTTTTCTCCCTTCTTTGTACACCTGCTGAGTTTGTATAATCCCAGGCTGGTTTGTGTTGGAAGGGACCTTAAAGCTCATCCAGTTCCAAGCCCCTGCCACGGGTAGAGACACCTTCCACTAGAGCAGGTTCCTGCAATCTCCATCCAACCTGATCTTGAGCATTGCCAAGGATGGGGCAGCCGCAGCTTCTCTAGGCACCCTGTGCCAGCGCCTCACAGCAGGGAAGAGTTTCTTCCTTATATCTAATTTAAATCTACACTCTTCCAGTGTAAAGCCATTCCCTCTTGTCTTGTCAGTACGCTTGTTCTTAGTTTCCGCTTGTAACCTGGTGCTTTGAAGACCCCCACAGCGCTGGCTGGGATACCTTCAGCTGTGGTGGGAAGGTGGACTTTTGTCTTAGTCCTATGCTCGCAACCCTGGAAAGACAAAACCACCTAGTGCCACATCTTTTGTAGTTGGAATCCTCTGTATGTCCTTACTTGGCCCAACTTGTGACTTGCTGGTTGGTGCATCTTGTGTCCAGGAGCATGAAAGAGATCTCTTTCTTATCCTGGAAGTCCATGTGGTTAAGTGGTCTTTGCTCAGGAACTGTGACCCCAGGCTATGTCCCCTTTTCAGCTTACATCCACTGCTCTCACCCCTGCTCACATGTTGTGTAGGGCCTGAGGTCACCCATATGTGCCTTGGCAGGTGAGTTTCTCCTGAGCTATGCAGAAGGCTCTAGCCCGTGTCTTTTCTGTCTGCCTTCATCACAGGATTCATGTGTGTATAACTGTTGTATTTTACAATAGGTATTTTGTAAATCAGCAATGCTGAAAGTGGTTTGCCACAAGGAAATACGCCTTTCTGTTGTAAAATAAATTCAGGTAATAGAAATAAGACATAACTAATAAGGAAATAATAAAAATAAGCAAAATGTGCTTATTTTGCGAATTTGAGCTGAGTGAATAAGGTTATGGAGGGGGGGAGAAATTAGATGTCTCTTCAATAACTCAAGCATCTGCACTGGGAATCCTGAGTTCAGTCCTGGATTTGTTGTTACAAATGAGAGATGTTTTAGAGATTAGCAACAAAAAAATAGAAGCACCAGAATGACACAGAAGTGGAAAAAGAAATGTTTGAAAGTGCCTGTTTGGTAGCTGAGGAGAGGAAATATGCAATTCCATTGGTATGTAATGAGAGGGAATGAGGACTTCTGTATGCATATGTGGTGGATTTTAAGGAAGTATAACTTCATTAACTTACTGGGGACCAAATTTAGGTGCTGTAGCAGTTATTTCTACTGACAATGTTGCTATTATGTGGGAAATACATAAATAAAACCATTTATTATATGGATCTTCTCTACACAGAATTTTTACTGATGGAACTCTGCAAGGAAAATCATGAGCTGACTGAAATAGGAGGCTTGGTACAACAGTCAAGTGTACAGACCAAAAATTGAAAAGAAACCCTAACCATAGAGGATAGAAAACACTGCTACAAAAAAGAAACTATTTTATTTGGTTTGTGTTCTGGTTTTGGGGTTTTTTTTAAGGAATTAGGGGTGAAGATGAGGAAGAAATCTCAGAGTAGGAGTTGGGATTTGTTTAATGCTGTGTTTTCTACTGTAGGAAGTAAAACCGGCAAATATCTTACTGAGACAGATCCTGAACATGTGGACTATTTGATCTTTCTCACTTTGAGTGGTTTTATTTCAGAAGACTTGCTTTAAAGCATTTGAGGGGTTCTTTTAACTGTTTTTGGTTTTGTTTTATTTGAAAGAGGAAGCCTTAGCAAAAGTCAGTTGAGAATATCTAGTTGAAATCTGCTAATTACAGCCATCCTTCCCCATCTCTCTTCAATTATGACAAATTCAGTAGGTTTTCAGTATAATTTCATGCAACTTCCCCTTCTCCCTATTTGATTCTGAATTTTTACTAACACCATCAGTCATCTCCTGTTCAGGCAGCTGAGCACCTTCAACTAACTGATGCTGCTCTTACGGGAGATTGAATGCAAGATTAGTCTCTTATTAGGGAAGACATCTAACAGAGCAGTTTTGTTCCATTCAAGGGGCACAGTTAATTGACCTGGCTAAAAAAATAAACACTTTTATAATTCAAACACATGGGGATAAAATGCACGTACCATGAAAAACAGCCAAGTAATCTAAATCAAGCTAAAATGTTTCACAGCTACCAAAATTCTGTGTAATTGTAATTACCACCAAATTCCTGTTATATATTGTGGACTGAAATACATGTTTTTGTCTTTTTCAGAAATCATAACCTTAAGAATGCAGTCGGTTTGTCAGACAGTTGGTGCTTGTTCCTCGTGTTTGAAGAGGCAGCTGAATGGCTTCGTGGGATTCATTAAATGCCAGAGAAGACTGGTTCCTGCTTGTGTCAGAACTATTTACAGTGAGACGGGGAAATGGGAAAAAAACTATGGGTTGGAGACAAGGAAAAGAGTTGAAAATTGGTGGCTCCCACGAATAAAGGATCAGCTCTGCAGGATTTCAGAAACTGATGTAAGCATTATGAGACGTTTGGAAATTACATGTTTGGTATTTTTTCTCAGAGTGAAGTTGGTTGAAACTTACTGCAGTTGGCTTCTAATCCTAAAATGTATGTGATGGTGTGTTTCAGGGGAAAATACTTTCATATGATAGTAGATTATTAAAAGCAGTTGATGAAATAGGTGGAAAAATAATAATGAAAAAAAATTGGGGAAAATCATGATGATAAGCGAAGTAGGAACTTCTAAATCTAGAAAGTGTTCAAGTAATCAATTCTTCATTTAGTATACCACATTTAGGAATTATTTAAAGTATTAAATGAAACACCTATGTTTGTAACTTCTGTAAACAATTTTCTCAAGACCTTGTTCCTAATGGTTATGCCAACTCTATTACCCTGCATGCTGTGATTCATTAAAATCCATATTAAGGGAAGATGATTTTTTCAGGATATTTTGTGGTTTATAGTGTTTTAGGAACAGTAAGTGACTTGCAGGCAAGAAAAAGCTTTCCCATGCAATAAAAAATCTTGAAAACAATCATAATGCCGGTCTCTGACTCTTCTTGCCTTCACAATTATGCTCACTCACATAGGTATAAAAACATTTTTGTGCCTCCATTCATCTTTGTTTATTGTTTCCTAAAGTATGCTTCCTCTCCAGCAAAAACCTGACATATCAAAGTGTCAAGGGCAGAAAAGGGGTTTGCTTTTTCTGAGGAGGAAAACTGAGATGAAAATAGTGTGCATGCATATAGTAGCAGGGAAAGCATTAACTTAGGCTTCTGCCTGTAATATCTGACAATAGATGAACGCATAGGTGTCATATACATCCGATAAGTTTAAATTGTATCTTTAGTGATACTTTTATCCTTACAGTTGAAGTAGATTTAATAACATCTTGTATTAAGAGGCAGATAGTGTGTAGTGCTGCAGTGAAGTTTTCACATTATTTCTGATTTTGCTAGAGTTGGAGAAAAGCAATAAAGAAGGACCATTTGGTAAATATAAATAGACTTCTTTCAAAATACTAAAAGCTGCCTTTTTCTTTCTCATTATTAACATAAGAAAAATACTGCAGGAACTTTTCAAGCATGTATTGGTGATAAATTCAATGGTAATTGAGATGCATTAGGAATAGCTTTTGTGAGAGAAATAACATGTGATTTCTGTGTAACTTCTGTCAATTTACTCATACCTAACTAAATGATATTTTTACTTTCTTTCCACTATGCAAGATAGTGGTTGTAATACTTCTTTGGAGCTGAGCATATGTAGTGGGGCTGAACGGTTGGTTTCACTTCAGTGGATGTTCATGATTGTGTTAGTCAGCGAGTTACTGCAGTTCAGCTGACAAAAAGCAACTGGCCAGGAGCAAGCTCCATGCTTGTAAATCCAAAGTAAAACACTTATTTAAACTATATTTAAAGAATATAATCTGTCATGTTTTCCTATTTTGGTGGGACAGACTAAGAGCACTTAGATAATCAATTACAGATGCTATGGTAGGGAATGGTGATTTGTTAAGATGCAGTTCTATTAATTAATCTTTTGTTGAGTAAAAATCGATTAGAAACATAATTTTCAAGTGCCGTGTGAGTATATGAGATGGCAGCAAAGTCTCGTAAGACATCTCCATCTCCATCCCTAAAGAGCTTGATCTGATGAAGGTTCCAGCAGAACCTTGTTTCTCTTCACAGTACCCTGTAGTTTATAACGTGCACTTGTATTTAGTCAAGTGAAATGCAAACTCATGTGCTTACAACTTTCTAAAATTTCTTTCTAGAAATCAAGACCAAAATTTTATGTGCTTTCTATGTTCCCGTATCCTTCTGGAAAGCTTCACATGGGCCACGTTCGTGTCTACACCATCAGTGATGCCATAGCTCGATTCCAGAAAATGAGAGGGATGCAGGTAAGAAAAGATCATGTGTAGGACTGGGTGAGGTTTTGATGGTTTAGTATTATAATTGGTCAGGAAATTAGTGTTTTCAAAATCCATGAAGGTGAAGGTTTAGTTGGAATGTGTGCTACAGATGCATCGATAATGACCTATGGAGCTTTGAATATTGACATTTCAGATTTTTTAAGAGCAGGTGGTGTTCAGAACTCACTGTTTTGATAACACTTCGTTAGAAGCTATCTCCAATGATAGAACTGTTGCTGTATCAGCTACCTGAGTCTATTGATATACAGCACAGTGTTGATGAGACTGAAGATCCTGCTGCCATCTGGGTGGGATCATGGTGGGGAAAATATGTAGCTGGCAAGAGAAAACTGCGGCACCATAGAAGTCAGCTTCTTTCACTTCTTCTGCTCCTGATAACTTGATGTCGTTTGTCAGACTCAGAGGGATGTCCTGCACCTCTGTGCCACCTGGGGGAAACCTTTTGTCATGATTGCTACAAGTCAGATAATAGAATTATAGAATCACAGAATGGTTTGGGGTGGAAGGGACCTTAAAGCTCATTCAGTTCCAGCCCATGCCACAGACAGGGATGTCTTCTACTAGACCAGGTTGCTCCAAGCCCCATTCAACCTGACCTTGAACACTGCTAGGGATGGGGCAGCCACAGCTTCTCCAGGCAACCTGTGCCAGTGCCTCAACACCGTCGGAGTAAAGAATTTCTTCCTGACATCTAATCTAAATCTCCTGTTCCAGTTTAAAATGATCCTCCCTTGTCCTGTCCCTGTCCCTGCATGCCCTTGTAAAAAGTCCCTTTCCAGCTTTTTTGCAGACCCCTTTAGGCATTGAAAGAGATGACCAGGGTCATGTCACACTCCACATCATGTAGGTGTAGTAAAAGAGAAAATAAACTTGAAATCGTTTTCTAAACCACTGTGCGTGTTCTTTCATCTCTATAGCAACTACATAAATAGATCTGTCCTGGAGATTCATTTGAGGGTATTCTTAATGTCTCTTTACATTAAGGTTTCTGATTGGAACTTGCATTAGTGTACTTCTTCAGTCCTTTAACTTGAAGAAAGCTATTGGTTGTTCAGTTGACCTGCCTTTTGAATGTGATAAGTGAATACACTGCGTAATATTTTTAATATACATGCTAGAATTGGGAAAATCTGTGTGAGCAGATAACTTGTACAAGCATCGATGTGAAAAATATCTGCACGTGAGCTGTCTGGAGCATCAGTCAGCCCTTTTGCGGAGTCTGGAGCTGGTAATGAAGCTGTTCTTCCCACATCCTTTTGCTCATGAGCGTGAGAAATGAGTCTGTGTCTTGCTTTTGGCTGCTTATCCAGGGGATATTCAGAAACCAAATGTTACAAAAATTAATCTCACTTAATGTGCTTCAGTTTGTAGTAAAAGAAGGCATTTGTAGGGATGCAAGTGTAAGGCATTAGTCTAAACAAAGGGGATTCAATAAGAGAAAATACATATTATACATGGAAAAGAAGATCTGCTTTGTTTCATTGTTTCTGTCCAGAAACAGGTCACCAGCAATAGTAGTGGTGAAAAAGAGCTGAACTGCAGAAACTAGTATGTCAGTGTGCCCTTAAAAAACCACTGTTGAGATTTTTAGTTCACGTGAAGTTTACCTTTCTTTTTTTCTCTTTTATACCAATAGTTTTAATTACTGGTGGGAGGAGGGAGAGGTGTGTGTGCTTCTATGGGGTGTTCACAAGGGGTTTAGGCTCCAAATGAGATTTTCCATGTAACGCTTATAATGTGGGAAAGCAGGGAGTTAGGGAGTCATGTGTCCTGACACTGATATGAGGAACAATAATCTGTCTGATCATAGGGAAAACTTGTAAGAGAGAATAGCAATCCAATTTCAATTAGATGCATACATCACAAATGTGCTGTGCATGGACCCTGCCTTGAACCACAGTTGATCACAGTTTAATACCTTTGGGTTTGTTGCTGCACCAGCAGAGTTTCGTTTTAGCTCAATATTGAAAATGAGAATGCTGCAGAGTCGCATCTGTTAAATCGTGTTGCTTTTATGCGGAGTTGGTGCTTAGGGCACCTTTATAAACATATCTATAAAATATTTTGAATGAAATAATCTGGCGAAGACAGAAGATTGGAAGTTTGTGGCAAAGAAGAATAGAAATTCAAACCAGTGACAAAAGGAGCTCTTGTGCTTCTGAAATGGACAGGATTTCACATGGAGATAGCTTATGAGATTAGTGTTGCCGGCCTTGCTTGGTTAGTGCTTGTTTGCTTACATGCAACCAAAGAACAAGTGGTTTATATAAATACATTTTTAAGGGGTAAAAACTTTAATTTCTTACAACCTGTAAAATGTTACTCAGTCACCTTTTGCTATTGTTAAACTTGGGTAACTTTAATCGTAATTGCTGAGTTTATAGCACATTTGTAAGTGTAAGAAAGGGATCATTTTTATCATGTATTGAATATATATGGGTCGAAAGGCAGCATCTTAAGTACTGGCCTTTCTTTCCTTGCCTATTAAATGGGTTTTTTGAATACTTGCTGAATTGCTAGATTATTTTTCTATATAATATGCACTTACATAGGAAAGCGATATATCTCAACACCATTTATTTGGCTGCAAACCACTGTTCATTGTTTGAAGGCCTGTGTGATTGTGTATTTCCTTTTTGCTAACAGGTGATTAATCCAATGGGATGGGATGCATTCGGTTTACCAGCAGAAAATGCTGCAGTTGAACGTGGGGTTCACCCTGCAAGCTGGACACAAAGGTAGTTTATACAGAATTTAAGTAATACATTTCCACTATGAATACCTGTACTGTGGCCCACATAAGCCAACAAAACAGAGCAAAACCAGTGTAGGAGTAGAAGAAATCCAGTACAGAAAGAAGCAGGATTGTTTACCAGTGCTTTATGGGACTATGCCGAAGAATCAGTTTTGAAAAATAAATGTATCAGGATGATTTTTAAGCTTTTAATCTCAATGGATTTTAAACTGTAAAAACATAGAATATCAAAAGAGTGACATTTCCCAAGCACTCAAATCAGCCAGTAAGAAATAAATCAGAATTCCATTATGGTGAGGTAAATCTTCGTATGGAATACACGGTTGAAAATCGAGCTCTGCGGTTAGATTTATTAGCAGTTTCAGTACCATGCAAAAGAGGAAAAAGTTTGCATTTCAGACTGTGTCTTGGAAAGCGGTAAGTAGAATTCAGTGTTATGTTCCCCTAATATTCTTTAAAATTAATAGTTTCTATAACTGACTCAGAAATCGATCTTAAGGGAAGCCCTTTGTCGTGCTCTGGATGCAATTTTCTAGCTGTGGTAGCATTCTGGATCTTAATCCATTTCCTTCGTTGATAGTGCTTCTGGTCCCACATCAAGATACTTGATACTCTTCCAACTAAAATAGGATGGCAACTGACTTAATTTAGGGAGAATGCATATGTGCATCACACACAAATTCTGAGTTAGTTATGCTCATTTAAATATTTCCTTTATGTATGGTTTAGATAAGAACATATGTGAGAACCAGTTACTATCAAGGCACAAAACCCTGTTTTTTTTCTTTTGAGAGAGTCTGCAAAGTCACCATGCACAGCTGACTGAGCTGAATTGGCTCAAAAGAAAAGCAGTGAGCATGTGGAGCAGTGACTGCAATAGCAGAAAACCGTATCAGCTCAGCCTGTTTCATCTTAGCAGTTTGTCTAGGTCGTATCAAAAAAGCATGTGGCAGGGCAAAGCCTGAGCAGATTCTCTTCTGCTATTCTCTGTGCTGTCCTGTTTTTCTCTCTTCTTGAAAATGAGTGTGCATTGTTCCATACACTTGAAGTAGTTCAGGTAGTGGGTGCAAGTACAAGGTAATTTATACTAGGAAGAAAATCTTGCATTGAAAATTTCCTTAGTACTGAAGAGAGTGATAGTCTGGTTTTAAGCTAGATGACAGCAACAGACTGAGAAAAGTTAGCACATCATTGTTGGAACTGATTATAGTCACATCCAAATAGGAAATTATTTACATACCTATTTTTATTTTGATTGTGCTAAGGAAGGGAGTTTGTTCACCACACAGGCAGTTTAAATTCAGACCTCTGTAGTAACTGCTGTTTCCTGTCTTCTCCACTGCCTCTCGTCCTGAACATTTCTCATGCCTGCAGCAGGGAGGACTGAACTGAATGTGAAGGCTGTGATGGTGCGATAGCAGTCTGATGTGCTTTGGTCATTGCTGGTGCAGAGCCAGCCACCCCTGTAAAAGGTGGCACACTGTAAGCCTTTGAGCTTAGTTATTTCAGGACCGAGCAACCAAATTTCAGAGCATCCCAATTTTCTCAAGAGGTGATTTAAAATGCTCAACTTGACTATTACTTCTTATATTCTCAAAGTTAAGGAAAAAAACCCCAACCCGTAAACCACATTGAAGACTGAGTTACTTATAGGAAATACAGAAACTTTAGTTATTAAGAGTTAGTATAGTGTCAGAAGTTTGAAAGTACTCTGAAATTTGAATTATTTTTATTATTTTACATTTCATTTTGAATGGGACTTTAATATAAACAGTACTACTGAAAGGATGGCTTCTCCCAGTGGAAGCTGTGGGTCCATAAGAGGATTTCCTGGTACCCATACCAGGAGAGGTGTACAGCAGGTCTTTTCTGGTGTAAATGGGGCTCTGTGGCTGTTAATGCTGGATACTTGCATTACTCAGTTACCATTACTCAGCACTGCAAATTTGTTCTAGATGAGGATTAAGTGCTCAGCTTCATGACTGTCAAATTAGCCACTCTGAGGCTAGGTGATACTTATCTGACATAATGCATTTTAGTACAAAGTTAAAAGTCCATAAAAAATTTAAGCAATTCACACCAGCCCACTAGTTAATACCCAAAAAACTCTAAACTGGTAAACTTTGTTTAGTGCACTTTCAAGCTAAAGCTTCACTGTATGTTCTGATGTATCTTGGTTTACATTTTAATGTAATCCATCTAGGGTAAGCTCTATCCCTACAGTTTTGCAGTTGACTTAAGTTCATGACTGTGCTGCCAGCGCAAGTTTAGGGCTTCCTTGTCACCTCCCAGCACATATGTTCCCACCACCTCCTTTGCGTTGGCTCTGCTGTTTTTGCAGCTACAGTATTGGTTTGATCAGCCTGTTGATCAGAAGGAAGCAGGAAAACTGGGGAGGTTTTTTTGGAGCACCTTATGTAGGGCATGTTTTCAATTGAGGGAAAAGCTGATTCAGCTCTGTCCTATAGACACACAAACACCAGAGCCGAAGTAAAATATGGCCAGGATAGCACTGCCAGAGTAGAGCAGGATTAAGGTGATGGTCGAAAGTGCAGCCTACTGCATTGTGAAGATTTCAGAGGGCTCAGCTGCAGTACAGGTGATTAAAAATAATGAGAAGTGCTGCTTCAGGAATGTTCCCCTTGAGCTGTAGGTGCTATATTTGCTTTTCAGTTATGCTCAGATCAAGAGAAGAATTAGTTGTCTTGTATAATACACACCATTGAAATTGAACCAGAATACCCTGGGGACTTTGAAAAGTATTACTTAATACGAGTATTCTGGCAGTTCCTTGAGTGTGACTTCTAGTAAGATTATAATGTTGTTTAGAGGTTAATTATTGGGTTTTTTTCTCAGAACTTTATAAGCACCTGAGGATAAATATAATCACAGCAGAAGTATTTTAAGTTAATATTGTATTATTATTTTGCAGTAATATCCAACACATGAGAGAACAGTTTGATGCACTAGGCCTGTCTTTTACATGGGAAAGGGTAAGATTTTCTTTTCTAAGGAATTCTGTTTTATTTTATTGTGTGTTGGAACATTGAAAAGCATTCAGTTTCACTGTTTGACAATATATAGGCCTTTGAAAGTGACCAGCTTAAGTTGTTAAACTGTAAACCAGATCTTCTCTCAAGCTTTTTACAGCTTTGGGCATACTGGTATCACCTGAGAGTGTCAAGGGTTAGGAGAATCTTTCATTTCAGTTTTGCATTTGGGTTGCATTTTCAGCTCTTCCAAAGCAGCAGTGTTCTCTCTTAGTAGTTAGGCAGTAGTCTGAATAGATAGTGTATGAAACAGTGAATGTTTAAGGTGTATGTGTTTTGAGGAATGCTTTTTTTCTGTGTGCATGTATTTAGAATGTACTCAAAGGTTGAAAGCTAATAACTTGAAATGGTTGTTTGGTTCTGTTACTCTGAATTTGGAGCATAAGCCTGCGTTTTTGTAGGCATTTCTATCATGACCATTTTGGAAAATGTAATTTTTATCTCAATACATTAGTGCATGAGAATCAGGTGTTCATTTTAAAACCTTACCAAATACAAGCTAATGTAGTCAGACATAAGCTAATACAGGTTTTCAAGATAAAAAATGAATCAGTTTTTAAGCAATTGTTAGGTTACTACATTCACAATAACAAAGCGAATCAGAGTCAGTCACTACCTTTACATTCTCAGCAATAACTGCTGCTTATCACCTTAATATGATTCTGAACAGAGTGTTAGAGATGCTAATCTTGGATTTTTTATAGCAGTATTGTAGACCTGAAAAGGAAAAGGATTAGTTTTCTGGCAATCTGAGACCTGCCATCTGTTTTCTTTAATCTTGTGGGTGAATCTTACATCTAAAAACCTATATTTTAACATGTCATGTATATGTCAAGATTTTTTAGTAAGATTTTAGTTTTCTTGGTAGCCAAGAAGTTGCTCTGAAAAGATTTATTGGGGAAGGGTCACTGCACACATTCTTGACAATTATTTTCTTACATTTAAAACTGTTGGTATCTCAGATTTTCTGTATGTGTAATACAGCAATATTTCAATACTGAAATTGTACGTGTGGGCTGTATTACAGAGCACAGGAGTTGAATGTTGTAGATTGCCATTCAAGAAAAGTACCTTTTGTTTAACCCTTCCTTTCTGAAGAAAAGGTTTAGAACTGGCAAGTACTGAATAAGTACATAAAGGAAAGTCACTTGTCAAGCCTATGCCTTTTCTTTGAGGCTTCCTTCGCTTTTCTAGTGAACCATATTTTGGTTAATTAACTTTGGTTTCTGAATACTTGTGAAAAGGGCTTTGGTGCTTTACAACTACCCCATTTAAACAGTAGTGAAATTGAAATAGGAGTACACAGTTTGTGTTTCAGAAAGGTAAAATTTTGAAACAGCTGAAAAGTGTTCCCCAGAACGCAAAGAAGTTTGGATAGTTAGCTGTGAGTTATTCTCCTTAGAAAGCCTGCCTTATTAACTGGTGTAAGCATGACCTGAATGGTAACCATTAGAAATAGATGTGTTTATTCATTGCAAAAGCTGTATGATGCCTGAGATATATCTGTATTATGTGATCTCCAAATGCACAGATGTTTGAGCTAGCCATGAAAGAGCTACCTTTGGAAGCAGAATGGCTAAGCTGCAACAAAGTGAATTTTCCAGGCTGATAAAGCCTCTTCTCTGCAAGGCTAATTAGGTTGGGCAGAACATCTTACTGCCTCAGTTGTAGTGCATCTGGGCTAACTCAAGCATCTTTGCAGGTACTTATCTTAAAAGTGAACTCTTTGAGATAAGGAATATTTTTATTATTCTACATTTGTGTGGCACTAAAGCAGTGGCTTACAAAATACTGTGACCATGCAAATAAATCCACTAGTGCTGGTTGAAAAATGAAAGAAAACCACTTTTTATATGGGTTAGTCTAATTAACCTATTACACAAAATGGGGGGTTGTTTTTAATTTCATTTCATTGGTGTTGCCTAAAAATGCTCCTTCATTATGTTACAGCATATTACTTAGCAAATATATGCTGGAAGGAATCCATTCTCGTATGTTAGATCTCTATTAGATTTCTTCACAGAGAGCGCTCAGGCATTGGAACTGCTGCCCAGGGCAGTGCTGGAGTCACTGTCCCTGCGAGGGTTCGCACACCGTGTAGACAAAGCCCTCAGTGCCATGGGTTCGTAGTGGCCTTGGCAGTGCTGGGAGCGGTTGGTCTTAAAGGATGATCTTAAAGGTCCTTCCCAACCTAGCTGATTCTGTGATTCTATATCCTTTCACCTTGGAAGTTTAGAATCCTACCCCATACTCCACACTTTCTGCTCCACACACTGTCTCCATCAGGAGCCTGGGTTCCTCAGAGCTGGTCTGCTCTCCTCCTGTATGTATTGCCTCAGCCGTTGGTCTGCTTGCTCTCTGCAGCCTGCTTCCAGCTGCCTCTCAGCGGTTGACAAGCTCAGTTCCTGCTTTTCACTGCTGAGCCACAGAGACAACCTGGCTAAGGTGACTTCTTTCTAGTTTTAGAATCATAGAATAGTTTGGCTTGGAAAGGACCTTGGAAGGTCATCTAGTCCAACCCGCCAGGACAGATTTACTATTTCCTAGGCAAGGCAGCTGTGATTATTTCCATTCATCTTCTGTTCTTATATCTGTATCCACATTGATTTTGCAGAGGTTTTAGATTCCATATTAACAGGTAAACTTCTCTACGCGTCAAACCCACACAAAGCCCATGTTCTCTGATTTTGTGTGCAGGTGAATATCACTCATTATAAACATTAAACAAATGGTTGCTGTACATAAATACATACATGAACAAACATTTATGTGTTCTGTGTGGTGCGGGTTGTACACTCCTGAGTTAATTAAGTTAAAATGCCGTAAGAAAATAGTAAGAATAGTTCCAGGGTTTTTTACTTCACTCCATTTTTACAGGAAGTGACCACTTGTTTACCAGAGTACTACAAATGGACACAATATCTCTTTCTTAAGCTTTTTGAAGCTGGGATAGTGTATCAAAAAGAGGTAGGTACAGACTTTGACCATACTTTACAGGTACGCTAATTCAAATCACTCATGTCAGTGGCTCGCTTCTGGATCATCTATTCACATTCATTAAATGGATTGTCCTCTACTGGTTTTAAATCTCTGCAAAATAGGATACATTTTATATATAACTGAATTATATATGTAACTAAATTTTATATGTAACTAACATGAATGGGTGTTGTAGCAAGTCAAATATTTATTGTTGGTGATTTATATTGAAGTGCGGGATCCAAATATAGCTCTGTTAGTTTATTTCATGGCTTTAACACAGATTTTACTTGATCTTAACTTCCCTCCCGTGAAAGCATATAGGATAATGTGATCATTAGGAGTCTCTTCAGCAGTAAGATTATATAACTGTATTACATTACTGTGATATAGTCTCAAAATCGATAGGATTGGATGGGATAACTGGAGATTATGTGCCTGACTATCCAATTCCTGGAACCTATTTGTGATCTCTAAAATATTATGGAAATATTAGAAGTTATAGACCATGACAGCTGTTTATTTGTTAGCAGTACATTAAGAAACTATTTACCTTATAATATTTTCTATACAACATGTATCAGGCTATCTGAAAAGGGAAGGATTCAGTTAACTTCTTAAGGAGGAGGTGAAACAAAGACATTAAATGAGCATTCCAAAGAACTCTCTGCATAGCCAAGGCAATGCAGTTCCCAAATACCTGAACAGCTGTGCCTAAATGAAGCTGAAATTTAGTGAATGTTTCTAACTTAAAATGAAACTAAAATTTCTGAGATATGCCTTGACATTTAATTTGTATTCCATAGAAACCAGGAAACCTGATAGGATATAATCAGGGATGTCCTGTAATTATTCTCTGAACGCAGCAAAAGAAGCTGGTGGTGAAAGGTGGCATTTGGAATAGAAGGGTGTTACTGAGCTACTTCTCTGTTTTCATAGGCAGGGTGTATACAGAGATCTTAAATGGCAACCAGCAAAAAGATTCAATAGTTAATGTCCTAACATGCTGGAGGGCCAATTTCATGATGTGTTGTATCATTACTGAAGAAGCTGTGTTTTCTGAAATTCTAGAAAACTAGTAATAGTGGAATATGTTGATTGCTTGTGATTTCCCAATGAGTTTTCAGGAGCCTTTTATAAAAGGTATGGTGTGATATGACTGGTAGGTCACAGATAAAAGGTAGGTGAAGTGTAAGAAGTTTAAATGGATGTTACGAAAATGTAGAAAATTCAGTGGCCCAAGGTCTGGTTCTGGATAATTCTTTTGGTATCTGAAAAGTCTGAAAGAGCTGCTAAAAATATTACTTCTTCCTGCAACATTTTTTAGGCCTTGGTGAATTGGGATCCAGTGGATCAGACTGTTCTGGCTAATGAGCAGGTGGATGACAACGGTTGCTCCTGGCGTTCAGGAGCAAAAGTGGAACAGAAATACCTCAAACAGTGGTTCATCAAAACTACAGCTTATGCAAAGGTAAGAGAATGCAGTTTGAGGACCTTATGGTATCACTTAAGAGGTAACTTTTCATCCAGAAGTATTCATCCAGCTGAATGTGGTCTTCAATATATGTACATGTTTGTGTAATATATAGTTAAATAATAATATGCGTGAACTATCCCTGGGTATGCATGTGTATAAAAATTATCATCCCTGAAGTCTAAGTAATTGGTATGGGATTAAGTTTTGAAGAAATCAAAAAGCAGAAATTAGATGTGGGTGAATTAATTCTGCATTCACACATTGTCATCCCATATGTACCATCAAGTGCTCCTCTGCATATTTTGAGTGTCTAGCTGTGCAATCTTTGAACTGGAAACTTGTTCACTTAGTCAACCTGTTGGACTTATGGGCATGGCATAAGCAGTGAAGATTCATTGGACCTTCTGGCTTACTTTATTTAATACTGTCTTTGATTTTCTGTAATTTAAAAATGTTTCTGTGTTATTTAAACACTGGATTTTGTTATGAACCCAACTTTTGATTCTGTTGGAACAGTGTAGCTTCCACACCCAGGAATTCTTCAACAAAATTTTGGGGTTTATGCTCTCTGAGGTGAAAGTGTCAACTTCCTGTTTTATCTGGGTGGAGTTTTTATTCCATCTGAGTGTTCTTTGTATTGAGACTTCAGGTACAGATCGAGAAAGTTATTCCCAAGAAAATATTAAAAATTCATCTTTGACCTTGATCTTTGATCTGTAGCGAATAGGACAAGGGGTGATGGGTTCAAACTTAAACAGGGGAAGTTCAGGTTGGATATAAGGAAGAAGTTCTTCCCTGTGAGGGTGGTGAGTCTCTGGCACAGGGTGCCCAGAGAAGCTGTGGCTGCCCCATCCCTAGCAGTGTTCAAGACCAGGTTGGGCAGAGCCTTGGGCTGACATGGTTTAGTGTGAGGTGTCCCTGCCCATGGCAGGGGGTTGGAACTGAATGATCTTAAGGTCCTTTCCAACCCTAACTATTCTATGATTCTATGACCCTTTTGCTGAGCCTCAGATTCAAGTGAACAAATTTTCACCACCATCTAGGGAGAAGAAATCCAGGTCTCATGGTAGGTCCATGCATAATAAAGATAAACACTTTATAAATCCTGCCTGATGCTTTGATTCTTCAGACACAGCAAAGGTACTTGAGGTGCCTGTTTTCCCACTGTGCTGCCTGTTCTGTTCACCAGTACAACTTTTCTTGAATGCCTTTGCTGTTCAGAGACTAGGATGGTACTACCTAGAGATCCCACTCAATTTTACAGCCTGTTGTACTTCTCAAAGTATCAATATGAAACACAAAAAACACATAGGCAGTTGGAAACTCTTTTTTTCCATTTTAAGTCAGAGCTTGAAAAGTTTAGGATATATAAATGTCTTTTGCCTGACTGCCATCTCCAGGCTATTGTCTAGACCAACTAAGCCAAATGTAGGCTTACCTGCAAGCTTATCTCTTACGTATCTGTAGCTCATATGGATGTATATCTCATAGGTCACTTAGACTTCCCACAAGTTACACCCATTAGGAATATTTTCTATGTTTGTTTTCATGTCAGGGTTTTTCTCTGTGTTTAAGTTTTATTCCAGTCAAAAGGAAGCCCTCTTCTAATGACAGCAGAGTCCTTGTTGGAGATGACATACCTCTGAATTTTTGTCAGCAGCAGTATAAGAATACTTCATCCTATGGCTTTTCCAGGACCTTATCATTTTACTGTTAGTTACAATTAAAACCACAGTCTTAATTTGTATGCTTACAAAAGCTGAATGCCCTCATTCTTTCTTTTATTGCCTCAGGCTATGTTTGATGCTTTGTCTGACCTCCCTGAGTGGTATGGTATAAAAGAAATGCAAGCAAATTGGATAGGTGATTGTGTTGGATGCTTTCTTGACTTCTTGCTAAAGGTGAGTCAAATTTCAGTGGTGCTGTCTTGGTTGGGCTAATCGCAGCCCCTGAAATGTGTGATGGAAATGGATTTTCAGATTTAAATAGCTTGAAACGTACTTAAAGAGATTAATTTAGGTTCATGCCCAGACCAGCACAGATTCCTGAAGAATGCCAGTTGTGTGTTCAAGAGGTACTCCCTGCTGTCCTCCTTTAGGATGGGTTTGTGTTCAGGTGCAACATCAGATGCGAATTTGCTGTGTGTATTTCTGCCAACTAATAATAAAAAGCTAGGACATTTAGGGGAGCAGTGCCAAAAGCAGTATCAAATGGCATCGTGCAAGTCAGCTGGTTTCTAGTTGGGCTTTCACTCATCTGCACAGCACCTTCTGTGTCAGATCCAGGCTGACCTCAGGCAAGTCACTTTGCTTACATTTGTCCATTATTTCATTTACTACATAATTATTTCAATTACCACATAATTAAAATAATGAAAACCAGTCAGTTAGTGATGGACCTACAGAGAAGTCTAGGTAGAAAGAAAGGAGGGGAAGGAAAAAGAAACTTTAAAAAAGATATCATTATCTACAGAAGGACTTCAGATTTTCCCATTTTTGTCAAGAAATGCAACCGACTTCTTGAATATGCTAATGACAGATTTTCAGAGACCCTGATGGAATTTCAGCCCTTGTGCTTCAAAGCTTTATTGTGCTTATTTTACTCTGCTCGAACATTTTAGAAGTGACTCCTCATTTTAAAATACTGAATTTTGGGGAACTTGAATTGAGACGGCTTAAATGTTCTTAATACCTCTGAATTGCACACTGCTAGCTGCATTTTTGTATTTATATCGGTATAAGAGTTGTTTCTAAAAAGGTGTGTAAATGTGTTGTAGAAATATCTCTAAGACCACGATAAGCTCCACAGTTAGTTGACCTAAAATATAAAGCCTGTTGATAGTAATTTGCCAGGTGGTAATTCTTAAGCAGTGTTGTAAGTTTATTGCTTATATTTTATGTCCAGTTGTTTTAATGTTGTGCCACCTTTTATTGTTCTATTCTTTCTGTAAGTCACAGCCTTGACTTCATCAGAGAAGTGTAGTGGAGAGCCTGGTAACTGAGAACATCTGAAACTCCCTTTAGATTTCAGAGGTGACATAATTTCTATTTCTTGGAAACAAGGCAAGCATATTGAAAGTGAATAGGATTTCACGTTACTTAACTAAAGATTGAATCTATCTCAGTAGCACAATGTAATATTACGTATGATTTTAAAAAGAAAAAATATAGATGTATTTGGGATAAATTGAGGCAAGGCTGCAAAGGAACTTTCTCAGAGTTTCATCCTGGAAACTCCCTATAGTGGGGATGCATCTGGCTTTGATACTGAGAACTGCCTCTTTAGAGTGATGTAGATTTGTTAAATGCATGAAAAGGGAGGGGAATCTAAAACCAGTGCACTTCCAATGGGAAATTTTCTGCTCTTTTTCAGGTTGATGGCAAAGTAACAGGAGAGAAGCTAGCAGCTTACACCTATACACCTGAAGCTATTTATGGAGCTTCTCATTTATATATCTTACCAACTCACAGACTGTTGCATGGGAATAGCAGTCTCAAGGAAGTCTTTCAGAGGGAGTTTGTCCCAGGGAAAGGTGATGTTTTTCTCATACTGTGTTTTGTTGTAGAACAGCAATTTTAGAGACTGATCTTCAGATGGTGTGTGTCAGTCTGAGCAGGAGTTGGTCCTGTTGAGAAGGAGCAGGTCTGTTGATTCTTTGTATATGTCAGACTAGATCACAGCAGCCTGTCCTGGCTGCAGGTGTGGCAAGAGCAGCTATGTTAGAATTCATCCTTTTATAATGGCTCTAACACGTCATAGTATATAAAAGCAATGGAACAGATTCGTGTTTCCTCATGTACCAGAAGTGAGCAGTCAAGCTCTGTGTCAGCAGACTGAAAAATCTCACAGCCATATGGTGATTATTCACCTGCACAACGACAGCAGAACCAGCTCTTGCACCGATCATGATCTCATTGTGTCATAGGGAATATAAGAGGGCAGTAGATCACTAATACATAGCAAAGTGGTTCGTTGATAGATAGCAAAATAATACTCTGCTATGCAAATCCTTGGTTAATACAAGACTAATGGAGTAAATTCAGAGTGTGCGTATGGCAGGTCATGGCTTGTGCAGAGGATACAAATAAGTGGTAATTCTTCAACTGGTTCCCTGAAAAGCTCCTACCACCAATTCTGCATGTCAACAGCAGTGAAGCAGGAGTCTTGTGGGAAATTGTATGGTTGCACAGAACCTGCTTTATTAATTTCTGTATCCTTAAAGATTGCTTGCTAGCCAAAAGAAATGGAGCCTGAATGTGTTGAGTACGAAAAGCCTTTGTCTCAGAGCTGAGCAGAGGTTGAAGAATTCTTGTTAAGAAATAAAGGGGCAAATTTGCATTTCTTAGAGTTCAGCCAAATCAAAGCACTAACCACAGAAACACATATCTATACATGTGCCTTTATCCTTTTTGGGTCTTGTGCTGTAACCAAACCACACAAGTGCAAAACTTGGTTTTAGGAAGGACTGTAGTATATTTTGTATATATTGTTTTTGCATGGAAAGACTTGGAAAAGCTTTTTTGTGTCTGTTAACAATAAACTTCACCTTTTGGTTGAGCTAAATTAAGAAATTCTCATTCAGAATAGTGACAGTCAGAAGTCCTTGAAAAAGAGGCAGATTTGTAGTTACTCTGCTATTGTTGTGTGCTCCTTCTACTTGTAAATACACTTATGATTCAGTTGAAATTTGAGGATTCTTACTATTTCTTGAGCATTTCCAAGGCACAGAGTGGCATTTTCCCAAGAGCAGAACACAGTGGGGAGAATTTCTGCATGGACTTTCAGATTTGCATTTTAGCCATGGGACATATGAAGGGATAACACTAGCAGTTAAGTGAAAAAGAAATTTTGGATGGCTTTGAATAGACCATATTTTCACATGAACCAAGATTTTGGACAAAAATTCACCAGTAGCATTAAAATTCTAAGGTAATTCATTATAATTTTTGCTATTCAACAGGATAGTCTTGTGACTCCCATTCTTCACTGTGTTCTCATTTAAATGATTAGGAGGGTATGTTTTCATGTTTTCGAGGAGAGGAAAGAAAAAGCTGTTGTATGGCAAAGTAACTTGAAGTTCTAATACCTTTGCTCTTAGAGTGCAGCTCTCTCTTTTAGGCTATTATCTCTATAGAGATAAGCAACCAGTTTTCAAACATTCAGGTTTTCAGCCTAGAAAAATGCATGTAAATTTAGAGTCTGGTAAGTCTAGCTTTGACAGCATGGGGCGTCTGCAATAATGAGCAACATAAGGGCCAAATGTTTATCTCATTATAACACTATGCATATATGCTTTTACATTTATAACTGTAATGTCATCTCTTTGCAGCTATTATAATAATGATGTGAGGAAATGGGCAGAAGGAGTGCCTTCATAAACTGGAGTTATTTTGGGTTCCAGCAGAACACAAAATTATTCTAGGTGGAAGAGAAGTTCTTTCTATGAGCAGACTGTCCTACCCACTCAGTTTTCTGTTCAGAAGGCTTTATAAAGAGTGAAATGATTCCTTTTGTACTTCTTTAAGCAAAGGGGAGAAGCTCTGTGCACTGATTTGAACATGAGAAATTTTCTCTAGAATATGGCTATCTCAGACACCTGAAATTTGAAAAAGTAGTAATCAGAAATAAATGCATCATTTATGTTAAGAAGGGTGGGGGGATACAGTAGCCCTGTTCTCTACAAAGCTGTTACTATACTTCGAGCAGATTTATGCATTGCAATACAAGCCTAAGGCATTCCTTAGCTCAGCTATGAAGGTAGGTGAAAAGAAGCTCTTAGCAGTCGGTATGGTGATTATTTTAATTATCAACTTAAAGGCACTGAGAAACTCAGAAACTAATCGAAATCTGGGGGTTGAATCCTCAAGGCTTGGAGTATTCAGATTTGATTTTCTTCTTGCTGAGCCACCCTAGCTATGCATTGTAAATCAGTTCCAGTTTACAACAGTTCTCACCCTTGGTTCTCTCCTCTTGTCTCTCCCCTTCCTTGTGGACATATTTTCGTCTCTAATAAGAATATTCTGTTTGGAAATTAATAGGTTATTTAGTTGCGTTTTATTACACTGGTCAGTATTTCTCACGCTTTGTAGTTCTTCTGTAAGAAGATAGATGCTTCCCTTCAGTTTCATCTGAATAACTGGATTTATTTTTTGCATAATTTTGCAATAATGCATTTTAGTATATTAACTCAGGGCTTACGAGAGCAAGTTCATACAACTTCGCAGCAGGCCTGCATTTGGGTCAAGGACTCAATGTTTTTTATTATGATACGGATCTTCCTCTTTTATTCAGGTATTTGTTATAAGCATAAGTTTTTTAGAAATGTGATTAGGTTTTTCATTTTCTTTCTTTGTGAAACAAAAAAGTAATTTAAATTTCATGCATATTTAAGATAAACTGAGCTCTAATAGTAGGTCATGTTCTGAGCATATCATCTATGGTATTTTACTTAACCATGATCATTCAATTTGTTTTCAGACTCACTCACTTCAGTGACGGCTGTGAATTTGCTCACCCATCAAGAGATTCCTGTGGTCATCTCAGCAAAACCCAATTTTGAGAATTATCTTGATACTAAAATAGGTACGTGACAATTAACCTGTAAGTGGAGTAGTATAGTTTTCAGTTGCTGTGTTGGAGCACAGGGTACTGTAAATCTTTGGACGCTGCAGCTCTCTTCTGGACTTTGGAACTCTGTTCTTCATTCCTATTCATTAATGAAGAAGGAAGGGAAAAGTAGTTATGTGGAATCTGTCCTAGGGGAGGAGAGATTTACAGGATGATAAATTTTAATGGAAGTATTATAAAATCAGTACATTTAACGAGCTGAATTTGAGGATCTACGTATCTTAAGAAGATTGATTACCCACAGTGTGCATGCATTTGGCTGTCTCTCACTATCCTTAATCAAAAGAGAGCTGCATTGTTGTTTCATGTAAGTATTTTGCAAACAGCCCAGACTTTTAGCTCAGTTTGTGTCTTACGCTTACACAAATTCTGTGCATCCTCATAGAGCTGTTTTTTGGACAGTAAATGTGCGAAAATTCCAAGTTTGACTTTGATAATGTTTGTGTTGAGGTCAGTAAAACAATTCAGCGTAATAATTCTGTTCAGGTAGTTACAGGACAGTTCTGTTGGATCCTTTATTTCTAAAGGAAGAAGGTGCCCTATTTAGGATTGAGGATCCATAAACAGAGGGGGAAAGGGATGCTAGAAGATGGTGTGAATCACCTGAAGTGGGCTTCTGCTCTCAAAGTTGTCCTGTGAAGCAGCCTGCCTTACTCCTTTCCTGCATGGGGAGCCTAGCCCCTCAACTTGGAGGCACTGACTACATAGGGTTAGATGATGTGACTCTCCTTCTTACTAAAATTGTACTAACTTCTAAAAATGGTGTCCATTTTATCTACACCCACTGAGCTTTTTGATTACTCTTGCATTTTGCTATGGTCTTACAGGCAATGTTCTGTAGCAGTCCTAATCAGAAATAGTTCTCTTATTTTCCCCTTTTCCATTACCTTCCTTATCCTTTAACTCCCTTATGTTTCCTCCCTGTTGATACTTCTTTCCTGCTCTGGAGCGGCTACTTTCTTTTCTGCACCATTGCCACTATTGGTTGCTCCTGCGCAACAACTGGATTGAATAAAACCAACTGACTGTTCAAAAATGTCTTGGATGACCCTCACGACAATGATGGAAATTCTCCACTTGGGCTGCATATCTTATAACATGCCTGCATCTTACACTTTAGAAATGAATCTGGTTTTAGAGCCAGAATCATAGAATAGTTAGGGTTGGAAAGGACCTTAAGATCATCCAGTTCCAACCCGCCTGCCATGGGCAGGGTAAAAGAAACTAAAGAATTGAGATACGTAACCTTATTTTTCATTAAAAGCTTCCAGCTTGCTCACTGGCACGTACCTTGGCTTTATGTCTGTTGGTAGCAGCCCAGCTCTTCCCAGGAAGTTCTGGCTGCCAGCTGTTGAGCTTTGCAAATGTGGATGAGTAGCATCATCTTTTCAAATGAAGGAAGACCTGCTTTTTCCCATTTGTAGAGCAAATTGTGAAGCCACCAATTGCAGGCTGCAGGGCTCTCTGACAAATGAAGGTAGATACGTACATTCTTCTGTAATAGGGCATTGAAATGGCAAGAACCATTTCGATTATAGTTAAGGAGTTTCAAAGGGGAGTTTTGCTTGGTTTTCCTTAGTTACCTGCTTCCAAACTTCCATATATTGACAGGGTTAATGTATAGCAGGTATTTTATTGCTTGAACAAGGATGATTGTTAAACTGGTTTTGAATGAAGTGGTTTGTGTGTTAATAATTCTAATGGGCTCAGCAATATTTTGAGAGGTTTTCTCTGTAGTTTTCAGTGGTTTAACGTTGGCATTAGCTTGTCGGATTAAGTATCTTTGCCTTTTAAAGATGGCAGAACTGTGGGAGATTGTTCAGAGCATTTCCCTAAAAGGAAAAAATATGCAGAAGGATTTATCTCTGTGAAAAAATAACCATCTGTTAGTATCTCAATGTTCTTTTAGATTACACGTGATAATAAAGGTAAGGAATTCCTTAACTCACCCTGAAAGATAGTCCTCTAAAGTAGAACTATGTATGACAGTCCCAAATAACAAGATGCAAAGGGAAAGATACCATCAGGGCCCATAAAGACTGTCTTTATATAACTGACTTGGACAGCAATAAGAAGTGCTTTCAATTGTTAGTTTCTGGATACAAAATTAACCATATTCGAGTTGTTTTCCTGAGTTTGTAAACAAATCCTGCCTTTCATAAGAAGTTAAAGGGATAGCAATGTTAGAGACACTTGTGTTGTGGTACATCTTAATAAGCTAAGAAATTAGAAGTTAAATTTCCTGTTGAAACGAGGACTGTTGCAGCTGGTATGTTTCTTGTAGTAGCAAATAGAATTCAAGTTTGTATTATTTAAATACATAATGTTTATGTAATATAACGGTATTGAAAATTTTATTATTGCTCCAGATTATGTAGCTTTATATTTAGGCTTTTTTGGAGCCATCCAGTTTTCAGCCTGTTCTGAGGTAGGACCTTAATGAACATTTGGATTACAGAGAAACTGAGAAAATGTGTTTGTAATTATTGCCTCAATTTCATTGTTTAAAGAACATGAAAACATTTTTATTGTTCTTAGATTTTCAAAATCCCTTGGGCAAGCATAAGGCGTTATAGTGTCATTGAAATCAAATGTTCTGTCATCAAACTGATGATTGATATCCATGTTAGTCAATCCCAGAAGTGATTTCTTTTTCCCTCCCCTCCTAGGAATTCCTAGTACTAGTGCAGAAGATGCTGCAGTTGCTAAGAATCTGGGCATTTCTTTTACTGAAGTCATTGAGACATTGCCAGATGGTTTGGAGAAGGTCATGAATTCTGCAGAGGTGGGTATACAAGTATGGAGTTCTTTCCGACTTGATGCAAACTGAATCTGTTTCCTCAAGAGTGCCAAATATGATTAAAGGGATTTATTTTTTTGTTTAAGAATCAAGCCAGGGTTATGCTACCAAATTTCTAGGAATAATTTAATGATGAAATATGTTG
Source organism: Myiopsitta monachus (assembly GCA_017639245.1). NCBI lineage: Eukaryota > Metazoa > Chordata > Aves > Psittaciformes > Psittacidae > Myiopsitta > Myiopsitta monachus. The sequence continues at coordinate 5,542,840 of CM029928.1, forward strand.
GCTCTTTTGTAGCAATAAAATGAGTTCTTTCCTTTTGTGCAAGAGAGGAATGTACAGTATTGGACTGCGTTTCATAATGGAAGCTGAATGATTACAGCCATATTAAAAGTTGATTCTTATTTCATCGTCTCAATAGATTTTTAAGTTAACATATTAGCCCTGTTTCCATGCATTCACTGAGATGTGGTGTAAGCCTTTATGCTAACATGGCTGCCTGAAGTGACATAAGTCTTAAACAAGATACATATGGTGTTATTGCTCTTGAAAAAATGCATTTGATAGCACACACAAAGCTCATATTCTCTTACATGACAGGTAGAGTCTAAGGAGTTAAGATGTATGCAAAAGCAAGAATAGAAAAACCTAAGATGAACAGAGGAGAAAGGAAGCTGTTCTACCATTTGCGTTTCCTCAGTCTCCACCCTGTGCTGGTGTTACTCTGGAAGTTTCAGCACAGCAGTTGATTACAAGTATCAGCAGTAAATGCAAATATCTGCCAATAGAGGCTGAAGGTCTAAAGGACTCTCAGCCTTGTTCTGTTCAGACCATCAAGAACATCATCTTCTGAGCAAACATGTTTAAACGAATAGCTGGTATGTGAACAGTCTCTTCGATGGAGACTGTAGTTGGAAGAGGGAAATTATATGAGGCTCATAAAGTTTGACTCAGAAATTGCATTTGTGACTTTGTTCTTGCTTGTTCACTGGCACTGCTTCTCTGTATTTTTCGTCAGATCACAGGCATGACTCGGCAGGAGGCTCTAAAAGCTATTACCCAGCAGGCCAAAAAGAAAAGAATAGGTGGAGACCTAACGAGTGACAAATTAAGAGACTGGTTAATATCTCGACAGCGGTACTGGGGAACACCTATTCCTATCATTCACTGCCAGACATGTGGTACTGTCCCTGTACCTTATGAAGACTTACCTGTGGTGTTGCCCAATGTCACCACCTTCACAGGAAAGGGAGCCTCACCTTTAGAGGCAGCTCCAGAATGGGTGAACTGTTCCTGCCCGAGGTAAGCCAGTGCTGCATCAAATGCAGACTGGGAGAGATCACTTTGTACCTGCCTGTTTCTTGCGCTCACCACTCTGAGACAGGTTACCACTCCAAAATGATCTTTAGTCTGACCCAGCATAGGGTCCTTTTTATAACAGCCACCCACTGCTATTTCTTCATAAGCAAGCTGAAGCAAAGCTCACTGTTTTTAAGAAAACAGGGAAAACAGAATTTTCTCCCCTGCCTCCTACTTCTGAACAGTATTTCTCATTTCATTTACTTCAGTAATTTTCATTATCTTTCACCAGCAGAGTTCATATAAACCTTCCTTTTGTTAAAGAAACTAGCATCATGTTCATTTTCTTAGCAATAGTCCAACAATAAAGTGTTTCCTCTGCTGTATGTCTCTTTATCATGAAGAATCACATTCACCGTATAGATGACAACATGTAATTCAGATTGGAGGAGATAGGAAATATATGCATCTCATCAGTGCTGTAATCTTTATTGTTTGTAGTCCACCTGGTTAAGAAATAAAACAGCCTAACTTAGGAGAGAGATCAGTTGTCTGATCTTGAAGGCTTCTTAGATACTGTGTACACTGGAGTTTGCATATGGGTTCTGCAGAAAAAACTGGTAGAAGTTTTCGTCCCAGAGAAGTTTTTCATCAGCAGTGCAATGCAATGCTGCTGCTTTTTAGTATTAAAGCCTGCCTTCCAACTGGATGCAAGTCTAAGGAGTATCTTTTTGGATAGTGTACAGCTGATTGTGCTCTACTTACTTACTTTTGCTAAGTGTTCCAGAATAGGACAGTGATGTGCAGGTAGCTGTTGTAGAGGGGTTGTTGCTGTACCTTCTCACAAAGACTTTTGACAAGGACATGTAGTGACAGGACGAGGGGGAATGACTTTAAGCTGACAGAGGGGTGATTGAGATGAGTTCTTAGGCAGAAGTTCTTCCCTGTGAGGGTGCTGAGGCTCTGGCACAGGGTGCCCAGAGAAGCTGTGGCTGCCCCGTCCCTGGCAGTGTTCAAGGCCAGGTTGGACACAGGGACTTGGAGCAACCTGGTCTGGTGTGAGGTGTCCCTGCCTGTGGCAGGGGGTTGGAACTGGATGAACTTTAAGGTCCCTTCCAACCAGAGCCATTCTATGATAGTTGTTTAGGCTTCTATTTGGTTGCATTTTGTTTGATTTGGGAGGGAGAGGGAAGGAGAGACGGCCCTGTTGCTGGTGTTGGTGTTTTTCTGAGCTTGTGACTTTTCAGACTGTTCAGACCACTTTTCAAGCTAGGTGTCTTCGCAACCACTCTGTGCGCGGTTGTTTGGCTTTTCCCCCAAGCTTGTCACTTATCTAAATGGAGCTTTTCTCCTTCTCTCTTGCTCAGGTGTAAGGCAGCGGCACGGCGAGAAGTTGATACCATGGATACATTTGTGGATTCAGCTTGGTACTACCTGAGGTACACCGACCCTCACAACACGGAGAGGTGAGGGCCACAGGCACAGGGCTGTTCGCGGGCAAGTCACTTCACAGAGTAAAAGGGAAGGAAGAGGCTGGGCACTCTGGTGTTTCTAGCTTCTAGCTGCCTTTGTAGGAGACTGCGTAAACCCCTGTGCTGCCCCAGTTTTGTGCCTGCCCTCCAGCCTAAGCACAGTACAGGGGAGACTAGGAGCTGCTCTACAAGAGTGGCCTTTGGTTGCTTCTGTACCAGGAGACCTACAAGATCGAGATGTATAGATGCAGCTGTGTAAGCACAGGAGCTATAGAGCAACAGGCAGCAGTTTGCATGAGAGGGCACAGAGGAAATGTTCAGCTGAGGAGCTAAAAATTGCCCTTAGTGGAGGGTACTGTGAAGAATGACAGCCTGCCACGACCCTCAGAGAGTGTAGTTAGTTGCTGGACTGTGCCCTCCCTGGCAATGCACTGAGTGGTTCAGTGTGTGGACAGACAGTGCTTTTCCAGCAGTTAGAAGAGAAATAGTCCAGTGTAACACCCAGCTGCCAAAACCAGCACCTTCATTTCTCCCCTCCTCAGTCCTAGTAACTTGCTACTTCCTCGTACACAGGCCTAAAGCAGAGTGGCATCACAGCAGGCTCCTCCTGTGTCGTCAGTTCTACTGAATGCATAAATAATGCGAGGATGTTTTTCATATGCTGGGTATTAGTAGCTACAGCATAGAAAGTGTGTAAGGTAAATGTAGTCATTTTAGCTGGTTTTCTGCTTCATAGTGTGCTTGTAGCAGCACTGCTGATAGTGCTGTTTTCTCCTGAGAAGAATTAGTAGAACAGCTCCACTATGTAGTCTCAGGAAGATAAAAAGATATTTTTGAGATACTCATAGAATCACAGAATGGTTTGGGTTGGAAAGGACCTTAAGATCATCCAGTTCCAACCCCCTGCCATGGGCAGGGACACCTCACACTAAACCATGCCACCCAGGGCTCTGTCCAACCTGGCCTTGAACACCGCCAGCAGTGGAACATTCACCACTTCCTTGGGCAACCCATTCCAGTGCCTCACCACCCTCACAATAAGAATTTCTTCCTCATATCCAATCTAAGCTTCCCCTGTTTAAGTTTGAATCCATTACCCCTTGTTCTATCACTACAGTCCCTAATGAAGAGTCCCTCCCCAGCATCCTTATAGGCCCCCTTCAGATACTGGAAGGCTGCTATGAGGTCTCCACGCAGCCTTGTCTTCTCCAGGCTGAGCAACCCCAACTTTCTCATCCTATCTTCATACGGAAGATGCTCCAGTCCTCTGATCATCCTCATGGCCTCCTCTGGACTTGTTCCAACAGTTCCATGTCCTTTTTATGTTGAGGACACCAGAACTGCACACAACACTCCAAGTGAGGTCTCAGGAGAGCAGAGCAGAGGGGCAGGATCACCTCCCTGGACCTGCTGGTCACACTCCTCTTAATGCAGCCCAGGATACGGTTGGCTTTCTGGGCTGCGAGCACACACTGCAGCCGGCTCATGTTCATTTTCTCACAACACCCCCAAGTCCTTCTGCGCAGGGCTGCTCTGAATCTCTTCTCTGCCCAACCTGGAGCTGTGCCTGGGATTGCTCTGACCCAGGTGTAGGACCTTGCACTTGGCATGGTTAAACTTCACCAGGTTGGCATCAGCCCACCTCACAAGCATGTCAATGTCCCTCTGGATGGCATTCCTTCCCTCCAGCGTATCAACCAAGCCACACAGCTTGATACCTCTGCTAGGGCTGTATGGGGATGTTTATTTATTGTCCAGAGAAGTCTCTGGGTACATACTACATACTGAGAAATTTAGTATACTTAAGCCAATTATTTTTGCAGCACTAGTTCAGTTATACTAAATAAAAACTTTCTGTGAAGACTTTTATTTCATGTTAATGTTAATTATTTTGTAGTGATAGTGTGACTTTATTAATAATGTTATTAAGTGAGGCACATGGCTTCCCCTTCAGTGACAGTTTGAAATATTCTCTTATGCATGGACAAGAGGGACTTTTCCCAAAGTTGAAGAACTAAGTTGGATGTAACACCCCCCTGTCAGAGTAACAGCTTAGTGTAGTGTCATGGCTTAAACCACGACATGTAGCTCAATCTGGTTTATATTAAAATAAGAACACTTGTATGAACTTCTGCATTAGATCACTACCTCAATTTGATTGATTTATTTGGATTTTTTAGCTAAGCTGCTTAGATTTAAACCCTTTATTTCCATAAGCTGTTTTTCACAGGTCTAGAATTTGGGATAATGACTCTGTTGATTTTGGAACGCTGTGAACAGGTTGGTTTCGATTTGTTCCACTAAAGACATGAATCCCAGATCCACAGTTTCCTCCTGGGCTAATCTGTGAGGAAAAGAAGTGTTGTTCTTACAAAAATTACAGGTGGAATAATCAAATAGACTGACCAAATATACATTTGCTTGGAATGGGTCCACAAAGTATACATTAAAAACACATATATACACTATTTTGCAGGCAGGAGTCCATTATGGAACACATAACATTTAATGAAGCAGTAAGCAATGCTAGAAAGCCATACAGGTGTCCCCAAACAACAAAGTGAATGCGCTGTAAATGACAGATTCACTGTAAATTCATTGAGCATCCTTCAGCTGGAGTGCAATGACCCATCTGAGTCTTAAACTGTTTCATTGCCCCCCTAATGGCAACAATGCAAACCTATGATTGAAAAATCCCAAACCAAAACCCCCCCAACGCCTACAAAAAAAACCCTAGTTTTGAGTATGCATATCTTTTGTCTTTCGCTCTAATGTATTTGTGTGTAACACTTGATAAATGCTAAGAAATAAAAGGCTGGCCACAGGATATTTATTGAAAAGAGAAGCAAATATTTTCATCCCTTTCTCAGGTAATGTATGTGAGATCTTAGTTGCTTGTCTAAAATATAGGAACATAGTATTTGTGTGGCTCTGCATCTCAGTGGGGACTAAATTTTTGTCTAATTTCATAAGCATACCGCTTAAAAATGTAAAAGTGGTACTTAAAAATGTAAAAGATAGCAAAATGAAAGCTTTATTGCACATGTATTGCTCTCAGTAGTGTCCAGTCAAGTATGACGAGCTACTTTAGTAGAGCCGATCTTTCTTTTCCACATTGTATTTTTATTATACCTGTGGGTTTTTTTTCAGGCCCTTTAATAGTGAGCTAGCAGACTACTGGATGCCTGTGGATTTGTACGTCGGAGGAAAGGAGCACGCAGTTATGCACTTATTCTATGCAAGGTTTTTAAGCCATTTTTGCCATGATCTAAAGATGACAAAACACAGGTAAGCCTTACATATTTCTATAAAAACCTTTTGTATTTCATTTGACTAGCAAGAGTGTTAGTGGACATTGTTACAGTGGTAGAACATCGTAGTGAATAAGCCTCAATATTCCTGCTTGTCAATCTTGGCTAACTACTTGGTTTCTCACAGTTAGTTGCATTTTCTGTATGTATGCATACCATGGCATTTTTATTACATGAGTATTAACAGGCTCAGAGCAAGTGATAAAATGTTGCTGTGGATTTTCAGCCTGCAAAAGCTTGCATAAACCACTAACTTCAGATATTCTGAGGAGTGCCCAATTATTAATCTCAATAATTAGTCCTGCTTATTTCAAAATGGGTAACTCCCTGCCAGTAATACCGTTAATTTCAGTGAAACTATGCATATGTAGAAAAGCACTCCTATAATTCACTGCAGTATTGGAGCTAAGCAATGCTAAACACTTCACGGTAAGTAAAAGCAGTACATTTATCTGCTATGCAATTTATTTGTTATTTAATGACCTTTATATAATTACTTTTATATAATGACTTTTTATATAATTACTCTTGTTGCTGATGCTGTCTTAGCCTAATTCATTATCGTCATGTTTCGGTTAGAGGTAAAGTTTGAGGCAGGAAGGGTAAGTCATCTGATGTTCTGTTCTTTGTCCTCTCAGTTAGGTTCCCAGCTTGATGTCCCTGTTTGCACTGATTTTCTGCCATCTGCACCCTAAAATGCCATCACAGGAATGCCTCAACTGGGAGGATACTAGTGTAAGAGCACTGAAATACTGTCCATGCTCTGTAGTGTTCTCCCATCACCAGGAACGTTTGAATAGATTGAGTCAAAATGAGTGATCCCCTGAGAACTGCTCAGTAATTTCTCAGCTAGAAACTCGTGTACATTCATTCTTTACTAGTATCCACTCTAAAAGCTTGAGGTAAAAGTGGAACCTACATATACATGGAAGTGAACTCTTCAATGTGGTAGTTTTGCTACGGAATTAGAACTGAAGTAGCTGTGTGCCAGAAAAAGATGGGCTGGTTAGCAGAGCCAGCAGAGTGTTTCCTGAGTTATTTCATTACCATTTGATGAACATAAGAGATGCATTTTCATTGCTCATTCTTGCCTGCAGAATAGTTTGCAGTGGAAGATTTGTGTACCTGTGTTTCACTCCGGTGTGTTCAGCTTGCATAGCTGCAGCAGGAAAGCTGTTTCTTCTCTCAGGGAGTGGATCCCAAAGCAGACCCTTTCTCTCAGAGGCACTATTTCTTTAAGCAGGAGAATTTCAGAGCTTTCCCTTGCAAGCAATATCAATTCTACAGAAGACTTTGCAATCCTAATCTTATTACTCATCTAGTGGAGCTGTAAAGCAGCAGCAGAATGTTCTTTGGCTAGTCCTTCCACCTCCCAAAACATTAACAGCTGTGGCCGAAGTATTATCACTATGAAGTGGGATCACAAGAAGGGAAGGTTTGTTTGCAAAGTAAGTGATCTGCTCTAATATGCAAGAAAATGAGGTATGAAAAGAGGCCAGCGTGGCTGAAAAGGAATGTCCTAAGTAAGCTCAGACATTAAAAGAAGTGCAAGGAAAGTGGAAGTGTGAGGATGAGCTGCCCCTGGAGGAATGTGGAAGCATTGGCTGGGTAGCCAGGGTGGAATTGGGAAGGGCCATAACACAGCTAGGATTGAAACTGGTGAAGAATGTGAAGGCAAAAGGGTACACTGAAGGATAGTGTGAATGTGAAGGCAGAAGGATACACTACAGATACACTGAATAGAACATTAATGAAAATGTTGTCTTGGTGATCTCTTAAAGAGCCTAGTAGCAAAGGACAATGTTTGTCTTGGCCTTTGCTGTCAAGATCTGTGTTTAGCAGGAGAGTTTGAAGGAGAGAGGTACTACTAGGGTACGATTTAGTTGGGTATCGCTTTGTTGTGGTTTAAGCCCAGCTGGTAACTCAGTACCACACAGCCGCTCGCTTACTCCCCCCGTCATCCCTCTGCTCCTGGATGGATGGGGAGGAGAATCAAAAGAATGTAACTCCCACGGGTTGAGATAAGAGCAGCCCATTAACGAAGGTATAACACAACCACTGCTGCTACCACCAATAATAATAATGATAAGGGAAATAACAAGGGAAGAGAATACAACCGCTCACCACCCATCAACCAATACCCAGCCCGACCGAGCAGTGATCTAACCCTTCTGGGTGACTGCCCCCAGTTTATATAGTGGGCACAAAGTGCTGTGGTATGGAATACCTCTTTGGTCAGTTTGGGTCAGGTGTCCTGTCTCTGCTTCCTCCCGGCTTCCCCTCCTCCCTGGCAGAGCATGAGACTCAGAAAGTCCTTGGTCAGAGTAAACGTTACTGAGCAGCAACTGAAACCATCGGTGTTATCAGTGCTGTTCCCAGGCTGAAAGTCAAAAACACAGCACTGCACCAGCTACTAAGAAGGAGAAAAATGACTGCTACTGCTGAACCCAGGACACACTTAATAAACCAGAGATGTACGAGTTCCAAGTGAATGGAAGACGAGGTGACTGGGAGTAGCCATCATGGCTTTACTAATTGGAAATTATGCTCAACATAATCTGCATTCCTTCTATAGTGAGATGATTGCTTCTGTGGGTGAGGAGAGAGCTGTGTGTATCTTTTACCATGACTTCAGCAAGGCTCTTAAGTTCTCCTTGACATCTTTGTAGCCTGAGTCAGCAGATACAGGCTGAATGGATGGCCTGCAGCATGGGTGGAAAAAACTGTGTGGACCATCTGGGTCAAATGGTCAGTGTTCATAATCTGACTGGCAGCTCTTTGCAAGTCATATTGCCCAGGAGTCACTGCTGAGGCCAGTTGTATTTAACCTGGTCATCAACAACCTGGACAGTGCAACAGAGCGCTCACCCTCACAAGTTAATTCATCACTGCACACTGAACAAAGCCACTGCTACTCTGGGTGGCAGAGCTGCTACGCAGGGGACTTTGACAACTTGGGGAAGCAAGTCTGAAATGCTGACAGGGAGCATGCAGCAGATAATCCACAGAAACAGCTGGGGCTGCATGGACTATGTGGGGAGGATTAGGGCAAAGAAGGGCTTTAGGGGTCCTGATGAGAACAAGGTTAGACATAAGTCAGCAGTTGGTGTGAGAGTATACTGCATTGAATTAGCGAAACCATGTCCAGCTTTGATTATCTCTGTTCAGGAAGTCATCTGGGATATTGTGTCCAGTTCTGAGGCTTCCCCCAGCGTGAGGGACATTGTCAAACTGAAGAGGATCTGGTGGAGGAGCACTAAGATAGTCAGGGGCTGTAGCATATGGCATACAGGGAGAGCTTAAGGGAGTTGGGTGTGTTCACCAGGGAGAAGGGAAGGCTAATGATGGAATGTAATTGCAGTCAGGTGCTACCTAAAGCAGGTTTATAGAGGAGGTGGAACCAGACTCAGAGGTGTACAGAGAAGGGAAAGGAGTAACAGTCACAGATTGCAGCAGAGTTCAGCTGTACAGAATTAAAATGGTTTCAACAGTGAAGATGATCAGACTGGAACGGTTTGACCAGAGAGGCTGTGGATCTCCAGCCCTGGATATTGTCAAAACTCAGCTGGATGGGGCCCTGAGCAACACAAAATTAGGGCTGCTGTGAGAAAGGACTTGGACCAAATGCCTTCCAAAGGTCCCTTCCAACTTACTGTTATTTGTAAGTTTTTGTGATTCTGTAGCTGTATTAATTTCAGATGTGTTTTGTTCACACTCCATTGTGACAGAGCAGTAGCACCAAAGCTGTGTAGTATGGACTGGTCTAAATATGGTGAATTGTGGAAGAAAACGCTCAACTTCAACAACAACAAAAATGCTTAAGAAGCAGTGACAATAACAGAGAAAATCAAAATTGCTTTTCATAGAAGTTAGTTTGCAATTCTCTGGAGAATTCCTTTGACACCATATACAATCTCAGGAGCTGCTGCACATATGAAGGTAGGCTACAGCTTTGCCTTAAGGATCTGTTGTTTGTACTGCTTACATGGGTGCTGAGACTGCAAGATGACTATAACAAATTCATTATCTTGTACAAAACTGTTTGCCTGCTTTAGCTCAATGCAAGTTAAAGCATTAGGTGCTTTAAAGACAGGAATTCAAATGAAGATTTTGTTTTGATATGGAAATATTGCCATGTGTTTTAAATGGTTTAGCACTGGTCAGAAGTTGCTTTTGAGCAGTCTTCTGTCAGGACTCCTCAAGGGCTGATCTGAGAGATCTGAAAAGGGTAGTTAGGAACAACAAGCTTACTGTTAGGAAGCTTAAAGTGATGGTGCTGAAGCCCACAGCTTCGAGGGGAAACATTCAGATGTTAAAACCCACTGCTCTCTTGTGCTTTTTCAGCCTTCCTCTGGTAGCTCAGGTCTTGTTCACTGATTTAAATTCATAAAAATCTGCTATATCTCAGGAGAACTGCCACCATTTAAAGTGTTATCTGCTATCCTGACAAATTCTGTATGAACACCCCTATTAATCTGTAGTAATTTTGCGGTTTTGATAGGTTTTGTTCGTGGAAATTTTCATTGTTTGGCTCCTGTCCTCTGACTTTTGAATCCATTGAAGTGTTTATGATAGTTTTTAATTCTGTATTAATGACTGTTAATAATGAGATTGAAAACAAAAGTTTAAAATTCCATAGTTTAGATTTTCAAAGCAAACTCTTCAAATCTGATGTTCGTTATTATAGAATCATAGAATGGTTTGGGTTGGAAAGGACCTAAAGATCAGCCAGTTACAACCCACTGCAATGGGCAGGAATGTCTTACACTAGACCATGTCACCCAAGGCTCTGTCCAACCCAGCCTCGAACACTGCCAGGGATGTGTCTCATATAAAATAGGCATTTACAGACATCACACGCTCTTTCATAGAAAATGGAATGACAAGGCAGAATAAATGATACCCTCTGGGTATTGGTACGTGTGGTAACAGGTTATGTGCAAATTGATGTCATTTTGGCTTAGCAGTCTGGTCTGTAAGTGCATCTAGAATTAGTTCACAAGCCAGTCAGCCCTTCCAGCTGTGACCACCGCTGGGACAGAAGCCAGGTAAGCAGCTGGGGCCCCATGATCTAACCCCTTCCCCCTCTAACCATTCTATCTGTTCCAGCTTAATCCACCATGGCCATTGTGTGCTGACACACAGTTACACCTGCTCAACTGTACTATTGCAAGTACAAGTTTCACAGAATTTGACTTTTCCCTAGACTTTAGTAATTGGTTTTGTCTGATGAGTAATTGGAAATGGATCTAGCACATTTTCTAGCACATAAAGCAAAACCAAAGCCTATTGTTGCCCTTAAGTCAGCAGATTTGACTGAGATAGAGAGCAAATCTGTTGAGTAGTGCTGATTTTAAGTAAAAGCAGTCAGCTATTGACTTGTGTAAAATCTTGAATGTTCAATATTGTTTGATCTTCTTTCTGCCTAAAATGAGCAGTTTCCACATCCTCCAGTTGCTTCTATTGCCCTGTCCCTAGCAGTGTTCAATGCCAGTTTGGATGGGGCTTGAAGCAAGCTGCTCTAGTTGAAGGTGTCCCTGCCCATGGCAGGGTGGGTGGAACTGAATGAGCTTGAAGCACCTTTCCAACCCAAACCAGTCTGTGATTCTATTCTGGTCTTGCACAGGGTTGCCAGGTTGTTATAGCTTGATCTGACATAAGGTTTCACAACCCCTGAACTCAGCTGACAGTGACTTACCAAGGTCTTGCCTTCGCTTTAGGGCACAGCATCAGAATCTCTCAACCCGTCTAAAGGTGCAGGATGCAAATACATGCAATGAGTGACCTTGCTAGGGATGTCTCTTCTTCTGAGTCTGCTATTTGTCACTGTTGCAAGCTCCAGAGTCCTTCCAGCCAGGTCAGTTGTAATTGCATTGAAACTCCTGTTACTCCACTTGCACAGGGCACAGCAAGGAGCATGAGGATGTGGCGCTGAGCAGATCCACCCACTGCATGCTCCTATATAGAGAGATTGGTCTGTCATAGAGGTGAACCTAGATATGAATATTACTGAATGGAGGAAAGATGGATTACACATTTCATAGCTAGCACATCTGATCCTTCCCAGAGGTGTCGGGCAGGTGAAGTCCCAGCTGACGTACAACATGAGCAAAAGCTGCACACAAACCTAAGGCCACAGTGCCCATACTCCAGCATGGGCAGAGGCAAACTCCACAGGCAGGTGAAGGTGTATCCCATTCCAGCATCCTTACAATCTGAAATGTGATGGAGCATTCAGAGAAGCTCAAGCCATCTCTTCATTTACTGTGTCAGAATGTGTCAACATCGCTTAATTTCAGTTGTTGGCAAAGATACAGCTCAGGAGGGGTTTATGACAGGGGAAGTTCAGGTTAGATACAAGGAAGAAGTTCTTCCCTACGAGGGTGCTGAGGCGCTGGCACAGGGTGCCCAGAGAAGCTGTGGCTGCCCCATCCCTGGGGATGGGGCAACCTGATCTAGTGTGAGGTGTCCCTGCCCATGGTGGGGGGTTGGAACTGGATGAGCTTAAGGTCTTTTCCAGCCCAAACCATTCTGTGATTCTACAGCACCAGGCTGTGACTGGGAGCTGCAGTATTTAGATCAGAATTGCATCCAGCCTTCTGTTCTTCGATGTCTTGGCAGCTCCATTCTGCAGCCAAGAAACACATCCCTGTCTTCAAAGGGAAAGTTTCAGGTGTCTTTTATTAATCTAAATTGAAGTGTAACATCTGCATGTGACCATGAGATGGAGCCACCACAACACTGGCAGCGTCACTGCGCTTCAGGAGAAATTCAGTGCTGGTTTGTTTCTGAGCCCTGTGTTTGTTAGATAGGCTCTGGCTTTCTCATTTTGGGCACATCTCCATTCTCCTGCGGTCTCCCACTAGGAACACGTGGGGTGTTTTTTCCCCATACTTGGTAATGTATTTTATATTGCATTTTTGGAGCCTCTGTCAGCATAAACAAAAGTAGGAAATGCTCATTCCTGCCTTCAGCTTTTAATAACTTGGCATAAGATCTGAACTAGCTGTTTGTCATTAAAAAGAAGTGTTCTTTGAAAAATCACTTCCAGCGGAGAGCCCTATTTGATTTGGAAGTTCTGGATACCTCATTAGCTTCATTTTAGGTAGCAGAAAGTGTAGCTATTTCAGTAACTGCTTGAGATCTCAAACAGACCAAAGTACTGAATGGGAGGGGGGAATTGGTTTTATTTTTCCTTGGTGTAATGTCTTTCGTTTGTAGAAGAAACCTATCCTGAACAGTTATCTCCTGAAGCACCTTTCCCACCATTTGCTGATAGGATTTCAAGCGGGTTGTTCCTGATTTTCATCTTCTAATTCATTTGGATAATTTGTGAGAATTCTTTGAGATTTTAGGTAATTATTGCCTGTTATTTTAAAGTACTTTTTCTTGTTTGTACTGTCTGAAGTTGACTTCTCCTGAAGTTCCTTTAATTTATTTCTAAGCAGGATTTTCAGGCAACATTTGAAATATTGTCTAGAAAATACTTCTAGAGGTCCCCGAATTGGTGCTCTTAACTTTGTTGATAAAACTAGGTGGCATGGCAGAGACTTGTACAGCTTCATGACTGAATGATGCACCACTATGTGCTAGTACTTGCACAGTTTACTTCTAAGTATAGAAAATATGCAAGGAAGGAAACTCCTGTTCAAACATGAATATGTTGGAGATAAAATATGAAGCCTGGCGCGTTTTCTCTCCCAATTGAAGGCTTTTCTTTTAAATATGTCTTTACTTTAGGGTCACCAAAAGAGCTTGAAGGCTAGTCCTTGGAAGATATCTGCTTCAGTACAGTTAAAGCATCCATAATTGTTATATTATTAAAGAATAACTATGTTATTAAATAAATTACTGTGTTTTAAATAACAAGATAAGTTTTCATGTCATTTATATTTCCTAATAATGTAAAAGACTAAATTAACACGTTAGAAGTGAGTAGTATTTTGGATTATGGCTTTTTGCGCGTGTGAAGTAAAATGTAGAAGTCTGATTTTACTGTCTCTTCTTCAGATGGATTTGTTTTTGCTTTTTAAGAAGTACGTAAATAGGAGTCATGCATCCTCTTTACATGAGTTGTTTTGGTAGATATGTGGGGCCTGGTTAGGGGGAGGTGTGGAGGATTCAACTTGCTTTATGTTGAGCCACAAACAGGAGCATTAGGAGATGCAAGTCAGGAGTAACCAGTGCTGATTCGCATGGCCTCCAGGATGACGGTCAGCAATATGGTTGTGCTGGAGGATCCCATGAGAAGACCCCCAGACTGTGTATGCCTTCTGGGTCTGGCTCCATGCCTCTTCCCTGGCCCCTGCTCTTCTTGCAGTTGCTGTTAGGACTGCCTTGCTTTCCTGACCTACTGGGTGGGGAGCAAAACCTCTAGAGATGAATTTGGTTGTCCTTTTCAGTGAAAACAGCAACAGACATCTGACTCAGTGAATTAGAAATGCAAGATCATTAAAGGAGGTGGCCACCACAGTCAAACAGAGCAGTGTTTAGAGTGCAGTGCACTGCCACCCTTAGCTTTGGTGCTTTTAAGGCTCTCTCTAGCTCTATGATACACACACTGTGTAAGAGTTTACTCTTCAGGTGTAAATTTTGCTAGAAAAGGAAAGTTTTAATGTGCAAGATGCTAAAAGAACCTGATCCGCTGGTGTATGAACTTTCCAACATTGCCATATTTCTAATGTACTTTTTTCTTACAGCTAGGTCTTCATAGCTAGTCCTGCAAAGGAGTAAGGCATGCAAGTGCTTTTGTTAGAGAAACTATCTTCTCTGTTTACAGAAGGAAATGCACAGCGAGCTAGAACTAAATATTTGTAAGACAGTGAGGCCAGGTACTTGAATGCTTTTAGGCATGGAGATTTAGCTTGAAGCTAGTGAAATTGCACTGTTGGCCAAGAAATATTTGTGTATTATGCATATGCTAATTTGAAAGGTGACGTTAGAATAACTCAGTACTAAATCAGGATGCAAGAATGTGTGCAGAATAGAAATCAATACTTACGCTTGCCAGCCAGCCACCATGAATAGATGCACAAAGTCCTTTCTAAGGTGACAAGCATTTATGTACAGTCAACTTGAAATTCTTGTTTCGTTAAGTAATTGTGCCTGATTGGCTCAACACCTGAGGCTTATCGTAAAGTATGCTTTTGAAAGCTCTTTTCACCAGACAAGTTTCTTTTTCCTTCTATCCTTAGGGAGCCTTTCCATAAGCTCTTGGTTCAAGGTCTTATCAAGAATCAGACTTTCAGACTAACAACAACAGGCCAGTGTCTGAAGAGAGAAGAGGTTGATCTCACTGGTAAGAGAGACTGCATGGGAAAATCAGCATAGGTACATCCAGAAAGTCAGGGACTCCTTCAAGTGCACAATTCTCAGTGCTGGGAAAATCTGGAAGAGAAAATTAGTCCTTGTAATATTTAAACTGGAGAGCAATATCTGTGAGTTTTGGATTCAGATGCACTGCTGAGTGCACACAGACCCTACTAATCCAGCAGCTTTGAATTGCATCCAAACACAGAAACAGTGCTATGGTATTATTTTAGCTCCAGTAGAATCCAAAAAGTCAGTTTTGTTAAGACAGTGATCAGCTGCTTGCTGAATGGGGCTAGCAGTCCCAGCAAACAGAATACCTATAAACACATCATAGCTAAGCTAACACACCTTTGTGTATTCAGTAGCTATTAGGAATGTAAAATATGTATAGGAAAGAGTGCTGTTTCTCAAGTTCTTTCCAGTGCTTTCACTGCGTAAGCTGGAGCAGCAAGTCCTGGCTTGGGGACCTGTAGCAACAAGAGTGGTTTGATTGTATTTGTCT
Source organism: Myiopsitta monachus (assembly GCA_017639245.1). Lineage (NCBI taxonomy): Eukaryota > Metazoa > Chordata > Aves > Psittaciformes > Psittacidae > Myiopsitta > Myiopsitta monachus. The sequence continues at coordinate 5,558,451 of CM029928.1, forward strand.
CCCTTAAGCACTCCTCTGTGCAACCATGTTTTTGCTGTTCTCTTGCATACAGACCCCCTTATGCTTGTTACTGTCTGCTATACTGTTTTCATCTAGAAAAGCTAGGGCTTTTCTGGAGCAGATGGTTTTGCTTGGTTGCACCTTTGTTAGTGTAAATGCCTTTTTCCATCTCTAAATTAATGTGACAGAAGGCTTGTTCTTGCCAGGATAACTTAACTGCAGTTGAAAACAAACACCCATAAATCTGATGTTTGTAAAAGCTAAGTGCAGGTCAGAATTGTACCAAATCAGTGCACCTATCTAGGAGGCTTTAAATGGCATGGTTATAGCAATGCTTAAATCTGAGGGGCTGTCATGGTAGCACATAAGTGCCAGATACAGCTTCCAAATGGTAGAAGGACGCTTTCTGTCATGATGTAATGGAAGGATTGGCATGTTAGTGGTGTTCAACCATTAAAGGGGGTAACCTCGGGAGAGAAGAGGGTGTTTACAATGGGTATTTTTCCTCTTTAAGCTGGTTGGAAACAAATAAAACCCACTAGAAATAGTTGTTTCTTCATTATGTTTAGGAAACAAAATTAATTGCTGTTACAAGTGAGCCAAATTTGTTCTAATACTTTGCATATGACTTAATAATCAGGAGCTGAACCAGTTCATCTAAAAACTGGTGAGAAGCTTCAAGTTGCTTGGGAAAAAATGAGCAAATCTAAGCATAATGGAATAGAGCCTGAAGAATTAGTGAAAGAGTATGGCATTGACACCCTACGTCTTTACAGTTCTCTTTGCTGCTCCTCCAGAACAAGATATTCTGTGGGATGCTAGAAGTAAGTTGGATTGTTTCTGTTGCTTTGTTGGTTTGCGTTTGGTTTGTTGGGGGTTCTAGCTGGTTGTTTTTTTCCTAGTGTGTTATATTTTAAGAACAAAATTAATGTAGCTCTTGATGCCCAAGTTTTGGAACAGTTGAATCCAAATAGTATAATGAGCAGGATTTATTGTTTCTTTCTTTCAAAAGAGAGGGGGTCACAAAGCTGATACTGAGGGGCGGGCTTGGAAGGTTATTGCAGGCAACTTTACCGTAGGAGCTAAAAGCGTGTATGAAAAGTGCTCAAGTGGTGTTTTCTTCTGCAGACTTGGATTTTATTCTCTTATTTTTCCTTAGCTGTAATTGACTGAAAATTATTATTTTAAGATTTTCTTATAAGCTGCTTTTTTAATCATATCAGATTACAGGTAACACTTTGCAATATTTATTAGTTCTATTTATTTACCTATGTAGCGGCTTTTGTAAGCTGGACTGTGAAATACTTCTCAGAAGAATCTGATTAGAAGATAATCAGGGTTGCTAGCGACTAATATTTGTACACATGACACTTTTTAGGAGCTTATTTCTTGAGGAAGTTAAGATTTACCCTCCTACACACTTATTTACTGTCATCATGCAATTTGTCACACTGACAAATCTTAATTTCTTTTATCTATTGTGGTTCATACATTTTAATGTAGTCTTATGCATACCTTTACGCCTAGCCCTCTTGTTGAAAAAGGCATTTAATCAAATGCTCCATGCCTCATTTAAAGAGGTGTGCTGCTGCTTGTGTTAGTTTCTTGCTAGTTAGTTCAGCCTGCAGTAAACATTATTTCAGTTGGTATCTGTCATCTTTTACATTCATACGTGTTCATTTATATGTTACTGCACTGCTGTATATGCTAGAGGCTTTGTGAGCTTTCTCATTTGGCTTTCTATCACAGTCTAATCACGACAGTACGAAGCTAGGCATGCAAAAAGGTCTCTTAAACCACTCCCTTGGAATCAGGCTTTAACTCATGCATCCCTAACAGTACAGTGGTACGTAATTCCCTCTGAAGCAGCAAATTTAGTGATGCACAGTCTCTTCGCTGTATTTTTCCACCTTGAAACTGGGATAATTAAATGTGAGAATCATGGGTCCAAAATCTTAGTTGTAAAGTATGCTAGAGCTTGGTGATTAGGCTTTATTAAAGAAAGCTAAGCACATGCAGGTATAATGCTAGCAAAAATGCATTTAGTCATTCAGACCAACCTGTTTCCACTTGAGAATTACAAAGAAAGATTTCAGAGTCCTGTTTTGTTAAAAGAGCGTTGGAAAATGTGAGCAAAAGATGTTAGCAGCCTGAAGTTACTTTCGGGGGCGGGGGAAGGAAATGGTGAGTAGGTAAAAAGGATCTCTTACATCTTCAAGCTTTGGTCTGAATTTCTTAATGATAACAGAATACTGAATGTTTAAATTGAAAAAGTCAAGCTTGATTTCTTGGTGATGGGTTTGACCTTGGCTGGATGTCCACCGGAGCTGCTCTATCACTCCCTGTCTCCAACTGAACAGGGGGACTGAAATGCAATGAAAGGCTCATGCGTTGAGACAAGGACAGGGAGAAAACATTCACCAATTACTATCATGGGCAAAACAGACTCAACTTTGGGAAATTAGTTCAATTCATTATCAATGAAAATCAGAATGGGATAATGAGAAATAAAACCAATTCTTAAGAACACCTTCCCCACACCCCTCTGTACTTCCTGGGCTCAACTTCACTCCTGACTTTCTCTACCTCCTCCCCCTGAGCAGCGGAGGGGGACAGAGAATGGAGGTTGTGGTTGGTTCATCACACTCCTCACACTCTTCCCCTGCTCCAGTGTGAGGTCCCTCTCGCAGGAGACAGTTCTCCATGAACTTGTTCAACATAAATCCATCCCATGGGCTGTATGGGTCCCTTAAAAATTAAATAAATGAAGTTCAGTTCTAGGATTCTGTTCCCTTTCTGCTTTTCTGTGTAGTTTTGTGTTCATTCATTGTGACTGAAATTTGTTTCTGCCGTCTTTCATTAATCTCAGCTGATGCTATGCCAGGTGTTCAGAGATGGCAGACGCGCCTCTGGACACTTGTAACCAAACTTATTGAAGCAAGGGCATCAGGAACCATGCCAGAACCTGAGCTTCTGAAAAAGAAAGACAAGGCTGAAGCCAGAAAGATCTGGGAGCAGAAGAACCTGGTGATTTCTGAGGTTAGAAGAAACACTGACGTAGTTTGTAAATGACTGGATATAGTTGCTGCTTACACTAAAACCTTATGCTTGACTTACAGAGCCAAAAGTTTTGCCCTCACATGAGTAACTAATAATTATTAAGTGAATTATTTTCTGTACAATTAAGTCTCTTTACCAAAACAAAAAATTACTGAAATGTTTGTTCATCTCTTATGTGTTGTCTCATGCTGTGATTAGTGTCAGTTCCGTTATCCGAGACTGAAAAGGAAGCATAAATACATGTAAAATTAACTTAAACCAGGAAAAGCTTTTATCCATAGAAAAGTATTTTAAACCCTGTGGTGAGGGAACTTCCAGGTTCTTTAACAGACTTTAGAATTATGGTCTTGGAATCTATGGACAAGCTTTTACAAGCATAACTGGACTTACAAGTATGAAGGCCTCTTGCAGAAGCAAAGGGAAGGTAACGTAATGTCCCTAAGGGATTATAACATTATGTCCTCAACATGAGAAGGACATGGAGCTGTTGGAGCAAGTCCAGAGAAGGCCATGAGGATGCTCAGGGGCTGGAGCACCTCCCATATGAATATAGGCTGAGATCATTGGGGCTGCTCAGCCTGGAGAAGGGAAGCTGCGAGGAGACCTCAGAGCAGCTTCCAGTGTCTGAAGGGGGCTACAGGGACGCTGGAGAGGGACTCTTCATCAGGGACTGTAGTGACAGGACAAGGAGTGATGGGTTCAAACTATAACAGGGGAAGTTCAGGTTGGACATAAGGAAGAAGTTCTTCGCTGTGAGGGTGCTGAGGCGCTGGCACAGTGTGCCCAGAGCAGCTGTGGCTGCCCCATCCCTGGCAGTGTTCAAGGCCAGGTTGGACGGGGCTCGGAGCAACGTGGTCTAGTGGAATTTTTGGATGATTAGTATTTTCCCCCCACATATATGTGATTGCATATATGATATGCTTGCATGCCAAAGTGATTTTCATGTAAGGGGTAAGATGGGCATATTTCACAAATTGGTTATCAATAATTCTTTTTCATTTAAAACCCCAATATGCCATGTTTGAGAATTTTCTGTAATTAGTGATGGATCTTTTCTTCTAATACAAGGTGACAGAGTACTTCACAAAGGATCATTTGTTCAATGCAGCTATTTCACGGTTGATGAGCCTCACCAACGTACTCCAGGTAAGTATGTGATATTAATGGAAGTATTTTTCTCTCAGACCCTGTTCCTCTAAGTCTTAATACAAAGCAGGAGCTGCCTGAACTGTAAGTCCAGTTTTCCATAAGCTGTTTACTGTCATAAGCATTGCTACTAAATCAAGAGCCTTGTTGAGTTCAAAAGCAGCATGTTCTGTTGTCACTGTAACCCTGAAACACGCAGGTTCGCAGGAAGAGCTTGATGGTATTAGAGCCTCTAGGTTCTGATGTTCACATCTGCATCCTGTAATTTCAAAAGGATACATTTTTTTATCTCTCTTCTTTGTTCTCTGTTGGTTTTGACCAAGTTGCATATGTAGCTACATATAGTAGTGCATTATAGAACTACCAAACATGCTGATTTAAGGAAAAGGGTTATTATTTGCAAGGAAGATCACACATAATCTTACTTCCTCAGAGTCAGGCTTCACCACTGGAACTGCCTGATAGTAACAGAGTTTGCAGATTCCCCTTTTTTAAAACAAATGTAAAAATAACTTAAGTCTTCAGCATTTTTTATTCAGATTATGTTGTTTATCAGCCATCGGCAACAGATCAAATATACTCATAGACTCATAGAATGGCTAGGCTTGGTGTAAACTATTATTGTGATCTTTTGTTACTACTCTTAAATTTGGTTGAGCAATCCTTCAGGTATGTAACAGTAACCAGAAATCAAATAAAAATTTGGATATTTTCAACTTCTTTGTTGAAATACCATTTTAGACCTTATGGATTCCAAGGAGATTATTGGCAAAGTCAAGGAATTTAAGGGGGGGCGCAAGGGCTGTGCTGACTAACTTAAGTTTGGGATACTGTGTAGTGCTGGGAAGATCACACGCGTTTCTTTATCTCCAGCTCAGAGATTCATATGCATTTGAGCTGGTGGACACAAGCAGCATCCTACAGACAGCCAGATGTTTGAACACTGACATATTTCTTAACTGAAGAAGTCAGTGCAGTATCTTTCAAGAACAGGTTTCTGTATAGCACGTGGACACTTCCTCTTCTACTCCCATTTGAAAGGAGGAAGTGGAGAGGTGGGTGAGGATTAAATATAGTTACTAAAAGTAGTCTCACTGATAAGAAGATGCCATCTGATAACGTTTGTGGTTTGTGTCAAACAAATTCCTGGGTTTGGACAGTTTTCTAGTAGATGACAATGGGTGTTCTTCACACCCCCCAAATAATTCTCATAAGTTGACATGGTTTTCTGTGTTGTTTCATTAGAGGGGCAAATTACAAAATAAATGCAGAATCTGAATTTACCATGAAATGTGATCTCCATCCCTGGCAGCGTTCAAGGCCAGGTTGAACTGAGTCTTGGGTGACGTGACCTAGTGTGAGGTGTCCCTGCCCATGGCAGGGGGTTTGGAACTGAATGATCTTTAGGTCCTTTCCAACCCTAACTATTCTATGATTCTATGAAACTGGCAAAGAAAACAGAAGTTCATCTGGCCACTTGTAGTGCTGATCTTTTCCATTTAAGACAAAACAAATAGGAGAACGAAGGTTCAGATTTTGCCCGTATAGCACCATTTGCAAGAAACTGAAAATGTTCTATACTGAAGAAGGTAAACACTTTACCAAAGGAATCTGAACATTAAATTGTAAAAGGCTGTGCTGCATTTTTCATTCCCAAAGCTTTCTTCAGCTTCCAAAACCTCAGTTTGTCACTAAATTCAGCTTTACCTAAGCTACTCTAGGGTCCTGTACAATTGAACCTTATCCCAAGAAATCCCATGTTGCATTCTGCATAGTTTGACTCTCTTACACAAGTACTTCACCTCTCTCAGATAGCTCTGCTTGTATCTAAGATTGCAATTCCAGAAGTGGCAGCACTCAGAATGTTTTTCAGTGCCACGTGGGTCTGTGTTCAGACTCCAGTACTAGAGCAGATCCCTAAGGATCTGCATCAACCTCTTCAGGATTAGCTTCCAAGTGTTAGAGAACACTCAGTGTCCAAGAGTTGTGATTTTAAGGCTCCAGAACTTTTCATAAGTTTCCAATTTATCGTGAAATTGCATTGTCCTAAGCATAGATACTGTTTTTTAGGGTTTGCTGCTGTGTTTTCTTCTTAATTAAATTACATTACCCCCACCTCAGAATATTAACAATTCATTTTCTTTTCCTGTCTTTTGCTTAGCAAGCTTCCCGGCCTCTTATTCTCCACAGCACAGAATTTGAAGACGCTTTGGCTTCACTCTGTATTATGGTTGCACCTATGGCTCCGCACATTGCATCAGAGATGTGGAAAGGTATTTATAGAAATAAACTTTATATTGATGTTCCAGGCAAAAGGTTTGCAAAAAATGTCTGTAACATAGTGCATGTGTCAACTTATCCCTGAATTCTGCATCTATCTTGTCACCTTCTCTCATAATTCCTAAACAAACTTGAAGCTTGTGGTGTTCAGATCTCTCTTTCTGCTTCTAGTTTCTTTCCCCTTGCATACAAAGGTGAATTTCTTCAGACCAGGCAGAGAAAGGGAAATGGAAGAAAAGTTCAAGACAGAGCTTGCATAAGGAATTCCTATGTCAGCTGCCAGCTGCTCCTGAGTACGGATGGCAGCATGAAGAGCTAAATGTGAGGATAGAAACAGCACTTTTCCAGACAATTGTTTCAGAGTCTTTGGACTCCAAGTATTTCTTTTAGGAATTCAGGTGAAGAGAACCATGGCAAAGGGCTGTAAACTTAAAAATGTAAAGGAGTTTCCAATCGAAATCCAACTCTTGTAGAATTCTCTGGAGGCTGAGGGATGTTACACTGCAGATCAGGCTTGTGGAGAGTGGGAATGGCAGGTAGGAAGTCTTTTTAAAGGTCTGTCACAGTGGTAAACCTTGAGATCTGAATCCCAAGTGGGCCAAGTTGCTTGATGCAGTTAAAGCAAGTGAAATAAGATATGTGCATGCTGGAGTTGAGCAATTGCTTTTAAGGTTTACTGGGAGAAGTCCCAAGATGTATGTGTGAAGGTAAGAATCTATTCTACATTAAGACCAGCCACAAATTGCTATGTGGTTTTGGACCTAATGTGAGCTCTTGGATGCAGTTCTAACAGTTTTATTTTCAACTGTCATGCTAAAACATTGTGTGTTCAAGTGTTTACAGAGCAGAGCTAGTAAACTGCTTATTTTAGAGAGTTGTGCATGGCCCTGGAGCAGTGTTCACTGCCAAAGAAAGGCTGCTCTTGTTCGCAGCAGTAACATGGGGCAGTGCTTAGGAAATAGCAAGATGTGTTAGAGTGGTTTTTTTCCTGTGTTTTCATTTCCAGTGTTCTTAAGGTGTCTTAATGCAAGCTGAAGTGTTTAAAAGAAAGAGTGGCATCAAACTTGATCCATCTGAAAAAAGCTATTTCTGGTTAATATTCTTTTACATTGTAAAGTACTGCCTACTATAATTAAATTTATACTTGAATGGAAGTAATTGCCATAACTTTGTTTTCCACACTGCTTGAGATGGAGGCAGAAGAGGATCAGGCTAATTACTTAAACATAAAGTGCCTTGTGAAATTGGAATTCAAATACATGTTAGGGAATACAGAATTATCAAATACATCTGATACAATGACAAAGAAGACTAGGATGTCTTAATACAACTTATCAAATGTAAAGCTTAACCCTGTACCGTTTTAATACTAGAGAAGCAAGTCTTTCCTTAGTACTAAAATCACTGGAGAATGAGAATGACAGACATTTTGTGGATCTCTCCCTGGTGCAAGACTGAAGAGGAAGTATATAAGAACTGGGAGTGCATTGTCCTTGGCTTCTGTCTGCATTTAAAGATAACACTTTGCTTTTGTGGTCCAAAGACTCTGCATTATAATTCAGTGCAACTAGCATAAGAAAAACCCACTGTGTGGTGATTATCATCAGCAGAATTCTAGGAGTAAACGTGAAAATCACAATCTCTTTAAGCACAGTCAAAGTTGTTAAGCAATCTTATCAGGAGAACATATGTACATTTAACTGCTATGGTAAGGAGACTATATTATTTTGAAATAGCCAACAGTTCTGTCCTGGGATTCAGATTTCTGGTGAGAAGCACTCGCCTGTAGTCTAAAGAAAGATTTCCCACATTGATATTCCAAACTGCACTCTGGTTCCACCAAGTCTTGTTTCTGTTGTGATTTCTTAAACTTTATTATGTATAGGTGATGATGCTTTCTTATTTTAAATAACTTCAATACATAAAAGTAAGCTTTCTAAATACTCTTCAGTTTTCTTTGTACTTTAGTTCTCCATACACCCTCTGAGTAAGTCTCTCTTTTTGTACCTTGACTTTGCATCTAAAAGTAGGGATAGTGCTGCTTCCTCTCTTGTAAACTAGTCAGGAAAAGCTGACTAAGTAATCAGCTCTATAAATAGCACATATAGCAGTGGACCCCCACACTTGATGGAAGCCTCTGCTGCTATTGTAGCACCAGTAATAAGCAACACATAAGCAATGCATTTCTGATTAAATACTGTCATTTCATTCTAAAGTAACTTGAATGCACCCTTTACATGTCGCTTGGTTTAGTGATTAAAATAAGGAGCATTTTTCCTTCTATAGGGGAAAATGAAACAGGGAAATTTGAAAGCCCTGCTGTTAATATCAAGCATAATTGTGCGCTTGAGTAGGAATGCTGGTAGGAGCGGTGACTTGTGTTAACTCTGAACCATGTTACGCTTCCTTCTCTATTTAAGCATTTTTGAAGGAAAAGAGCATTCTTACTAATTTTGACTGCTTGCATTGTTCACAGAATAGATAACACTTTTACATTGTAACCTCTCCTTTTATGCTTTTCTAATCACTGGTTATGGTCAAGAAACACTGAAGTAGAAAGTACAATAGAATTTAAGAATCAGTGCGAAATAATGACAACCTCCAGTAAGACCCTGACTTCATGTATTGGGTTACTTAATTCAGCCAAAGATTTGAAAAGACAGAACTATAGAACTTTCTGGCTGAGCACCCGGAATGAGGCTTTGTAGAGGTAATAACATTACTTTTGACAACTGGAAGCTCTTCTGCTGGTGTAAATAGTATTTTTTGCAGTTTAAATGGCAGTTGTTATGGAAATTGGGGAAAAAAAAGATCAACGAACCCTCTTTCCTTTTCTAGCTTTGGCATAAAAAGTTAGGCAAAGCAGTCAGCATCTGTAAATATTAAAATCTTAAAGGCTCTCATGTCCAAAAATATCTGATACTGTTGGGTTTATTTGGTACTTACATACAATATTTTCCTTTGCTCAAAAAAACTAACATTTTACTGCAAAATGTGATTTGATCAATTAGAAGTATCTAACAGATTTTCTTAAACACTTGCCTTCTGAATGCATTTATATTTAAATACATTGTATTTACTTGATTTCCATTTGTACCTTAAAGTTATTTGATACAGATCACAACAAAATGTAAAAAGAAAATAAGCAAATTGTGTTTTCTAATACAATAGCTTGTACAAATTAAAACTTGGCCAAATGTATAAATATGTATGTAGTATCTTCTTGGTTAGCAAAAAAAAAAGGTCCTTATAGCTGGATTTAACTGCAAATCAGTCTGAATGATTGCCAGCTAGTGAAAGTATTGGGCAGATTACAAAGGATATATTAGCGTTAAAGATGCTTTGCTTGATATTTAAAGTAATGGCTAGCATCAGTGCTGTCAGTAATTTTGATAGTAATACTGCTGTTCTGCTTTGTAAGAGTTTCATCAGGGTTCATTTGAAATTGTAGCTTTCTAGTTCACTGTGTTTTCTTCGTTAATATGTCAATAAACTGGAAACTCAGAACTACCATTTGACATGCCAAGGATGCTTCTGATGTAGCATGCAACTTTATAGTCGAAGTAAAATTAGATGGAGTCAAGGGACAGCAATGTTTGTTCTTCTGCGGCTAAAGAATTACTCTCCCATGGGGTTTAGTTTATATATGACTATCCTGTTTTCATGCATCAGGTAGAAACGAAGAGTTTGGTCTCTTTGTGAGTGGGTTAAAGAGCATACTTCAGTATTGGCAGTGAATACTTATAGTTTGAGTGAAGGATAAGCTGCTTGAATGCTGTTTGATCAGTGCCTCACCTTTCAGCAGCTGAACAGTTGTAACCCAATGCTTTCATATTCTGTATGTGAAGGAGTTCTTTCTCTTGCTTAGAGGAAGAGCAGTGTTTTGGTGATTCAACCTAATGGTCTTTAACTGTGCAGGGAATACACTGGTTTATCGCTTAATACCATACAAAGCGACTGTAGCCCCTCAGTGTGGGAAGAGTTCATCCGGCTGATATCTTGGCAGTTTATGAACACTAACAGGATGAGGAAATCTGTTTCCTTCCTGAAACCTTGTATCTGAGGAATATACAGACACCGTTTGAGAGGTTTTTTGGTTTTAGGCTGTAGTAGTACAGGATTTTGCTGTCCAGACAAGGATATGAAACTGCTTATTGTGAGTTGTTAAATTTTTATTAGAGATAGCGTATGAAAGATATACCCTGATGATAAACACATCTTAAGATATGTTGAAATGAAATGTAATTATTGGAATTTGTAATGGTATAGTTCTCTTAGCAACATTTTAACTCGCACTTACAATAGCTCTTTTGCAAGGATGTCTTTGTCTGAATTCAGTCCTTGCTCAAGAAGGCTTCTGTAAAGAGTAGAGCTGAGTAGAAGCTAATTAATTTTGAAGATCTTAATTGAAAAGCTGAATGCAGGAATCCCCTTTCACAAACCCAAGAAAAAACACAATTTGGAACTAATGCAAAATGCTTTATTTCCTCCAAGAGTAATAACCCACAATGAAGGACAGTAAGTTCATACAAATAGAGGAAGGCAGATCGTTTTCCAAAGGTTAAAAGAATTTGCATGCAGTTTGCTGAATTGGAAACACATTTTAGAGTTAGAATGGTTAGGCTTTTCACAACCCAGTTCTGTACTACTATACCAGTAGTATAATAGAGTTTTTCTCAAGGCTGTCTGGAAACAGTTGTTACTGTTCTTTAAGCCTGCAGACCATTTTGCATATGACTGACAGACTTAGTCCTCCTGGGCTGCAGAAGAGCATTTTGGATATGCTACTGTCAGATAGGAAGATTCATTAAATAGCAAAAAAATAATATAAGGAACGAATAACACAGTAACAGAGTGCAAAGGCAAGTAAGGTACTGACCCAGATGCATCTACACTTACCCTTACGCTCTCCTGCTCTGTGCTTTATAAAAACTTTACTGCTTGTCTGCTGGCGTGGTGGATTTTTACTTTAGCTAAATCCAAAAGTTACCATCAGCATTTGGATAATGCACCCTCATACTCATTTTATGCTGCTCCCTCTGATCTCCTATTAGAAAATCTATGGTCCTAAACTCTGACACTGCATTGCTTCAGATGCCTTCATTAACTTCCTTGTATCACCCATTGAGACTTCCATCCTCCTTGCCTCATCTGCTTTGTTAACCTCTCTGTGCCGCTGCTTACTGAGTTTACTCCATAATCACATCAGGGCTTGCTCGTCAGTAAAAGTGCATTGAAGCAGATCCAATAGCAGGATCAGGGCTTCAGATTGAGCACAAGTATTGCCTTTGATATATCCTGTGTGGCTATACGGATGTGTACATACGCGTAAATGGGTTGCAGTAAGTAAAAATGTACTCAGTTGGCTTTCTATCCTGTATCAGCACGAGAATTTATAGCCCTAAAAGCAAAACACATCAAAAAAAGATAAAGCAAGTTGCTCATTGCCTCATGATGTGCACTTCACTAGGCACTTTTCCAGGACAATGAGACAGTAAAGTAGGGGTTTCATGTTTTCACAGTACAAGTCTGTGAAGTGGCCAGTCTTGAACTTCTCAAACAGTGCTTTGGTGTAGTGTCTTAGAATCAAGTGAAGGCTGGAGGAGGATTCTGCCTGGGTCCTAACAAGTGGACCATCACCATTCTGAATCATGGCAGTGAAGTTTCTGGTCTTGCGTGTGTGTAAGTTTTGAAAATACAACCCAAATCATTACGTTTTCTGTGGTTTACAGCTCACAAAATGTGAATTAAGGCAGGAAGCCAAGGAGGCAACATAACCAACACCTTCATTTTGGTTTCCTGTCAAACTCTGTTTTCTGAAACTGATTCTGTTGACTTTTGCACTTTCTTTTTTAACATGGATGAGCTCACTTTGTAGCAAGAAAATGAACCAAATGATCAACATTGTGCTTAGTCACACTTTATCTGCTTCAGAATATGTTGTAATGTTTTCTGTTAGTAGGTTTATTAGGACTAACGGCCTCCACAGGGATTAAAAGTGACCTTGGTTTTGCTTTCATGGCTAGAAGCTCTTGACTTATATCAGAACGTGGGGTTTGAAGAGCTAGAAGAATCCACTTCAACAGGAAAGTAAGGAGTGGCCAGTATGTATGCTTCTGCCACAAGGCATGTGATCAGTTGGAAAGAAATGAGCTCATCTGGCTGTTCAAAGCCAAAAAGGGAAGGAGCTAGCAGCTGTTGTCTTTAAAGTCAATGTGATAATGAATCACTAATGCTTGGGTTCCTATCTTTCACTCTCTGAGTTCCTGAGCTGCTGCTGCAGGAGGAAAACAAAATACACAAAACCAGATCCACTGAAGTGTTCCACTCAGTTCTTTACCTAATAAGATTGTGGCTTAGCTGTTATTCTCAGGAAATGTGCACGTTCTTGCTTACCATTGGAAGCAGGTCCCATGGGTGCATCCCACTGCCCCTTCCTGAATCAGTCCGCAAATAGCAAGGTCGTGCATCATCTCAACAAAGTGCTTTGACTGAAAGAGTTCTGACAAAACTCTGGCAGGTTTTTCTGCTTTCTCCTTATGTCCCTGGTGGCTGTTACTCTCTGTATTAGTCTAAACAAGCCAGCTACATTTGTGTATGCATTATGCATGGGTTGGTTTTGCTCCTATGTCTGCTATTGTACTGTGTTTTGAACAGTTTCAGGTACTTCAGTCTCAACAGTGAATCTTCTCTTGATGGGTTTTCTTTACACTCTTGCTGGAGTTTCCCTAAACCAGATGAGACTTCACGTACATTTTGCAGTTCGGAATGAAGCATGTGCTTATGGCGGTTCTAGTTGTATTCTTACTCATACACAGAGAATGGTTTTCATTTTAAAGTCCTCTGCCTTTGTGAGAATCACAAGAGCAATCTTCATCAGTATTGATCGTATTTGACAGCCTCTTGTTAAGTGGAATCTTTTTGTCCTACAGCTGGAGTAAACAGCAATGTAAATCCCACTTAGAAGCTTTTGTTCAGTTAGAGAATGCAGCTTCAGAATTAATTGCGTCCTATTCTAGTACTTAAATCAGGAGTGAATTGTCTTTGGGAGAGCAAAACCTCTTTAATACAAGGAGATCACTTATAGCTATTTTAGCAGTTTTATATAAAATCAAAGGGTGAAGCATTTCAGAACGCACATATGAGAAGGGAAAACAAGCTGTGTAAGGTATTGTTATGTAGCGCCTTCAATTCATGAGAAAAGATACTTCACTTGACTTTACAAATTTAGAAGCTGCGCAGCATGTTACAGATGGGGAAATAATAAGCCATAATTGTTCCGTATTTTGACTGAAGTGTTAGTAAAATTCTAAACTGGTGGTGTTATTGGGGAAAAAAGCCCTCAGTATTGTGATTGACTTCTGGAAGGAGAGGTCAGCCGGTGTTGCAGGGTTACAACTTAAAATCACCAGCAGTGGTCATCTGAGCTTTTGGCAAAGTTACAGAGTGCTAATCCACACCTAAAATGTGCCCGCAGCATTCATGTTAGCATCCCTATGCATGGTGTGAAACAAGCACTTCCAAAATAGCTCTCTCTCTGTTTACAACATGCTGTATGCCAATCTAAACAGTGTTATTTCTTCCTCAGGGACTTGCTTTTAAAGTCAACTTTGTTCCGATGTTATTTGTCAAACAGATCGAATGTTCTGATTACAGTACAGCTGAATATTTGGCTGGTTTCATTCTCCAGGTTTGGCACACATGCAGAATAAACTTTGTACTCATCACCACTGGGATGTTGATGTGCTGCATCAGTCTTGGCCCAAAGTAGACCCAGAGTACCTTCAGCCGTCAGATGTTGTGGAGATGTCTGTTCTGGTAAGAGCCTTTTTGTCTGCTTAAGTGGTGGCCAGCTAATGATTTACAAGCTCTTATGGAAGTCAGTCCCCTCTTAGGTGGCTTCAGAGGGACTAGAAGCTACAATTACCATTATGCTGAGTAATTAAAATGGTTTCCTAAATGAAATCAGTGTAGTACGTCTGGAAGGGAGATGATCTAAATCTAAATTTTTGAGTGACTGCATAGTGGTACCTGTGGAGATCTGACCAATGAACAACTGTATGCAAGGACGGTACAGTCAAAAGTATGATCAAAATACAAGTCATAGAATCATAGAATAGTTAGGGTTGGAAAAGACCTTAAGATCATCCAGTTCCAACCCCCTGCCATGGGTAGGGACACCTCACACTAAACCATGCCACCAAAGGCTCTGTCCAACCTGGCCTTGAACACCGCCAGCGACGAAGCATTCCCAACTTCCCTGGGCAGCCCATTCCAGTGCCTCACCACCCTTACAGTAAAGAATTTCTTCCTCATATCCAATCTAAGCTTCCCCTGTTGAAGTTTGAACCTGTTACCCCTTGTCCTCTCACTACAGTCCCTCATGAAGAATCCCTCCCCAGCATCCCTATAGGCCCCCTTCAGATATTGGGAGGCTGCTATGAGGTCTCCACGCAGCCTTCTCTTCTCCAGGCTCAACAGCCCCAACTTTCTCATCCTATCCTCATACGGGAGGTGCTCCAGCCCCTGATCATCCTTGTGGCCTCCTCTGGACTTGTTCCAACAGTTCCATGTTCTTTTTATGTTGAGGACACCAGAACTGCACACAACACTCCAAGTGAGGTCTCATGAGAGCAGAGCAGAGGGGCAGGATCACCTCCCTTGACCTGCTGGTCACGCTCCTTTTGATGCAGCCCAGGATACAGTTGGCTTTCTGGGCTGCAAGCACACACTGCAGCCGGCTCATGTTCAGTTTCTCATCGACCAACACCCCCAAGTCCTTCTCTGCAGGGCTGCTCTGAATCTCTTCCAGTCCCTCCAGATTTTTTGCCTGACAGAACAAAAATGGCCCTATACAAAAATGTATGCTTAGGTACCACAAGAAATGTCACCTGTAGTGCTATGGTTGCCTAATACAACCTGTCATAAGCTGGGTTAAGTTGCTGTCATTTGTGCCAAGTGATGCTTCCTGTCTGCCTTGGGATGAATTTCTGGCACATTGCAGGAACGAGCTTGAGGAAAACCAGGTATCTTTGGAAACATTATAACTGCATTCCAGTTTCTTTTTGAGCTCTAAGACCGTTGTGGTCTAGGGAAAAAATCAGCAGTTCAGTAGAAGAGTAGACATACAACTATCTTTACTTAACCTGTAATTTTCCAACATGTGTACACGCACAGCGTAGTTTACTGTCATTTTCATATGTTTCTGGTTAAGTAGTCTCTATTTGGCAAGCTCCCAGGCATCATAAAGCTTTACCGTTAGATTGTGCACAGTAGCAGCAAGTGCCACTGCAGGTATAAAAGAGGCTGCCTCCAACCAAGCATGTGGGATCCATGAGTAGTGTCTCAGCCCTTCCATCAACTGACTCCTGGTCAACTTGCCTTCAGGTTTAGTGGTAGCCTTGGCAGCCCTGGGGTAAAGGTTGGACTTGAAGATCTTAAAGTTTTTTTTCCGACATAGTTAATTCTGTAATTCTATTCTGTAAGTTCTTCATGCTCAGGCATATCATGAAAGTCTGTAAATACGTAGTTGCACACTGTTAGGTCTGCAGGACTCCTGCCTTTTTCACTGTTCACCAAAGAATAACCCTTAATATACTGTGCAGACATTGAATGAAATGGAGCCTTTACAAGAAATGTAATTTGGTCCTGTAAAACTGCATGTACTGTGTGTGTAAGAGGAACAGAAATGATGCATTTACTCTGTTAGCTCCCTCGAGTAGGAGTGAGGGCAGTTAGGTTATTGTGGTTCAGCTTGGTTTTTTTGAGGAGGAAAGAGATTGGTTGGATTTAGGGGAAGTCATGTTGCTGTAGATTTCCTTCATCAAAATATCTTTGCAGATAATTTCATATCTTGCCACATGTCTCTGTCAGTTCACTTGATCAGAATAAGAAATGCTGCTAAACCACTGATTTTGTCTAACATTTAACATACATCCTTAGCAAAGGCCACAGAACAGGTATTTTTGGAGGAAATTTTTAATTGGCATCTTTTCCTAAACCAAGGAGGTGGACTCAAGTATCAGCTGGGATTAAAGGCAGACTTTGCCTTATATTCACTGTGGGTTTGTTGCTTTCCTTCTCTCCTTCCTCCTTCTTCTCTCCCTCCTTCCTCCTTCTTCTCTCCCTCCTTCCTCCTTCTTCTCTCCCTCCTTCCTCCTTCTTCTCTCCCTCCTTCCTCCTTCTTCTCTCCCTCCTTCCTCCTTCTTCTCTCCCTCCTTCCTCCTTCTTCTCTCCCTCCTTCCTCCTTCTTCTCTCCCTCCTTCCTCCTTCTTCTCTCCCTCCTTCCTCCTTCTTCTCTCCCTCCTTCTCCTTCTTCTCTCCTTCCATTCATTTATACCAGTAGAAATCTTCACTGAGGTATATAATTTCCTCAAGCTTAAAAGAAACCTTTGCCTTCAAGTACAGCTAGCAAACATCTTAAATTCCAGTGTCCAGTTTATAAGGAAGTAATGAATGAGAAATTGTGTAATGATAGAAACTTGTTTGCAACTGTGGGTAAAGCAGAGCTGGTATTAAATATATCTTGAAAATAAAAAATTCAGCAATACAGGGAAAACTAAACTCGAGTGTTTTTAAGACTATAGAGCCAAACATGAAAGTGACTAAACATTTCACTGCTGTTTTTATGCCGACATTAAAACTTCCTTCTCACAAATAGGAACCAGAAAAATAAAAATGAATTTTGCTTTAAACAACCATTATGAAAATAATGTTTTGTTTCTTTTCCTGGTTGACTTTGTCAAAGCCATAGCCTTGTGGAGGAGTCCTGTAATAAGGGAAAAAGCAATCCTTGCGTTCTAAGTCATACATGATGGAGATAACCATCTTCCTTAGCTCTGAGAAAGCAGGGACTGGAAGACCAGAGAGACAAGTTCCTTTTTGAGACTAGCAACTTTAAAAGAGTGCCTAAAGAGTATCTCTGGCTTTCTACTGTAAGAGGAGGGCAAAAGGGAAATATGGAGGAGCAGGAGGAAGTCATAAATGTGAGTATTTGTTGCCACTGTAGGTTTTTGTATGACTGCAAAAATTAATTGTCCTCGTTAAACCAAGAAACACTCGACAAATGGAGGAATTGCTCAGTTGCAAAGAGGCAGTGTCTCTTCACAAGGCTGCACAGTCAAACTGAGTCTTTGGGCCACAGCCCTATTCTTCTCAAGACATCTAACTGCCTCAGGCTGCCAGGGATTTGCCTGCTGTGACATTCTGGTTTTATTTCTCTTGACACAAAATACTTCATTATTTCCTGTCTGTGCTGGAGTTATGTCTTTCCATATTTAACCCAAAGCAGCAAAAGCAACCAAGTTGCTGCATCCTTGGCCGATAGAATACAGATTGCCTGGAAGACACATTTCAATTCACTGCATATGCCTGGTATCTGTTACTCTAAATGTTATTACGAAGTAGAACATTTTGAATTGTACTGTGTATTGTTAATGCTGTGAAAAACCTGACCTGGATGCAGTGTGCATTTCAGCCTGTGAACGAGCGCTGGGGTGAAATGACAAGCGTTCCTCACATTTTCTAGGTGCAGGACTGTTTGCAGCTTCCGTCTTACAACTGTGGTCTCAGAACTGATGTTTTTAGAAAGTAAGAAATAGTTGGTGTCACTTTTCTTGTTTTGGCATATGAGGAAGGCCTGAAAGTGCACAGATACTTATTTTCCTTTGCATTTCTCAGATGGATTATACATCAGTGGTAAAAAAATACTAGAGTTGAACTAAAACCCTTTTTTTCAGCCTCCAGGTGCTTATTTTTCAGTCTTTTGTGATTTCATTTCATCCTTGATAACCCCTCGAGTTCCCTCTAGATCCAAAATAGTCTAAAATGTCAAATAGTTAAAAAACAACTTAAAAAAGAAGAAAAGAAAAAGCATCCGTTTCCTTCCTCAGGGGAAGGAAGGACCCAAGCATCATTTATTTCTCCTCCTGCAGTTTGCCATGTTTTGTCAGAGAAACAAGGCTGCCTGCACCCAAATATCTTGTGCTGGCACTTTGACCTGGAGCTGCTGAAGGTTATGCAGAAGAGAGATGGAAGCACAGCAAAAGATACTCATCCTGCTGACTATCTAGCCCCTCGACTAAAACAATATGTGAATAGGAAGCTTGCAGCGCTCAGTGTGAATTAAATCTGCAGATGCTTGTTTTAAGGATGGTGTTAATACATTTGTGTCACTGATACCTATGATATAATGAAAGCCATGCTGCAAACATGTGCTGAAATCATCACTAGCCTGGCATTTGATAGGATCACAGCATGCTGTGGGGAGGTACGCAGTGTCATGTCGCCCAGTCATTTCTTTACTAAGTTGATTTTGAACCTCTTGGCTTCTTTGTTGGGAACAGCACCAAACAGGCTAGTGTGGCAAGTTTCCCCTGGCCAACATCCATCCACTGGGACCTGTTAATTTGCATTATGGACAGTGAATGACATTTTAACTCAGCAGGCATAGTTTTGAACTGCAGCCTGCGTGTCCTAGCAGCAAGCTGACAAGTGTGCTTTATATTATCACTAAACCTCTGTTTGGATTTTACTGTTTTCTTTTTCCTGTGTAATGCATTTCTCCCCTGAAGTGCTGTGTCAAAAAGAACTACTTGTATTTATTTTTCACAAAAGCTTTTAAAATGAACTCTTCTGTGTTTTCCAAAGGGATTTACTTTGCACCAGGTGTTAAATTCAGAGTGTAAGACAAACAGCCTTTTATGGTTCCATGTTACGGGTGCATGTAGGAATAGCGAAAAAGCCTACCTACGTTATTACTGCAAGTTAATGTCAAGTCTTGTCAAAAACCCAAAATGACTCATCCCAGCTGCATCTGAGACTTCATCTTGTTCCTTAAAAATCTGTCCCAACTTCCTCTGCCAGAGGATTGTAGAAATCATTGTATTTTTCAGTAAAATACAACCTACGTAGTGAGGTTGGTCTCATTCATGGTATGTTACATACGTGTATCCTGGCTAAAATCTAGGTGAAAACCAAGCTGTGTGTATCGCTATGTCCAAGCTGTATGAAGCAACGTATGTTCCTTTTAGATGACTGAAAAGTCATTGCAGTGATACTGGAAGTCAAAGATCTGCAGTACCTACGGCAGATTTTCATGCAAGTAATTTGATAGAGCTGGATTAAAAAGCTCAAATTCTTTCATTTGCTACATCGTGTGATTGCTATTCTGTTCAGTAATCCTCTGCAAGTACTCCGTATAGATCTGAACTGCTTTTCTAATCATGAACTTGACTGCCAGTTCCAGAAAGGTACTCAGTGAAGCTCTGTAGTCTCTGTCCACTATCTGCTCTTAGTGGATGGCAGAAAGGATTCCTAAGACCATTTTATACATTAAGATGATTCCTACTGAAAGCTTTACTCAGTTTTACTTACGCAATTCTGCCCTGCTGATGCAAAACCAGTAGGGAAGCTGCTCTGAAAACAAGCCGCACAGAGGAAAGCATTATTTTATGAATGGTAGTCATCTTTGTGGTCAGTGTTGGCTTAATGAGTCATGCATTTAGTACAAATGCAACATACAGTGAGTTAAAGCCTGGTTTTTTCAAAACAAGCAATGGTGAATCTTGCTGATACCTTTTCAGACAAATATTTTAATAACACTTGCATTTGGATCTCTGTAAGGAATCACTCAGCTGGAAAGAATCCAGATTTCAGCCTAGATGTACATCCAACCAAGATTCCCCCCTGACAGACCACTGTGTTCACTCTCATTATTCAGCTTGCATAACTATCACATTTCTCAACCTCAAAGATCGCCCCATTGCATAGTCACATGCTCCTTACTATCTGCAAAACTAAGGCTTCCTATGGCCACTTCTTCAGTTTTCCTCGAGTATCCTGAGTCAGAGTTTCAGTTCTGTTATGATAGTTGGACAGAAGAGGTATGGAGAATGTTAGCCTCTACTTGGAAAGTTTGGTGTTAGAGAAGAGAGAGTTTGGCCGCTTTCCATGTGCTGAGATGGATTGGGTTCAGGAACTGAAATTGCATAAACCATTCTAATAACTTCTGGGTTTCTCTCTAATTTTCATGTCTCTCTTTTTCAGATCAATAACAAAGCTTGTGGCAAAGTTTTTGTGCCTCAGCAAGCAGCCCGCAATTTTGAAGAAGTCCATGAGCTGGTTCTTCAGAGTGAACTTGGAGCCAAGCATCTTCAGGGGCGAACCATTCAAAAGGCCTTTCTGTCTCCCAGAACTGCCCTTATCAACTTCTTAGTGCAAGAATAGCGAAGCCTCTGCTGGGCTGTAAAAGGGAACTGGACTCTTGAGATGAAACCAGCTCAAAAATACCAGTTATGGTTATTTAAATGTCATGTAACAGAGGGGAAGAAATGCTGTGACAGTAGGTTGCTGTTAATTCTTCATCTCAACGTGGAGAAATGTGCAGAATTAAAGTTTCTCATGGAGTAATGGTAAGGTGCTGCCTGTCCATATTCTCTGGGAGAATGAGAAGGAAGCACCGAATAACTAAATGATTGTAACAGAATCTAAATGATCTGAAGCACATGGGTTTTAGTCTCAGCCTTGGGAATATATCCTCTTGGAAAGTTGGCCTGACTAAATGCAGAGGCATAAATACGATTCCAGGACTGAAAAACTGTCCTGAGCATGTACTGCACCACATGTTGGGTATACTTCAGCCAACTTTTGCTCCTTACATCTCATGATTGGGTACCCTGCCATTAACTGACATTTAACAGGGACATGATGTCCCTACCCATGGCAGGGGGGGTGGAACTAAATGATCTTTAAGGTCCCTTCCAACTCTAACCATTCTATAAGTTAAATTGTAAGAAAATGTAACTACAGTGTTGATTTAAAAAAGGATTTCTTTAGCACTGCCCAATGCCTTTGTGCACAACAGGTATCCAGAACTGGGTGGTTCGATACGTTTCACATGCGTTTCAGAGCCAAGCCAAGGAAAAGATCAGATTGTTTAGCTGAACCTATCCAGGATCCTCCTTCCTCACTGACATATTTGTGTTGGCTTGTACATGAGAGGTTCAGCTCCAGCAAAGTGCTGGCAGTTGTTTCTGCACAGAACAGAATGGAAGTTACTTCCTACGCATGAGCCATCTCAGGGACTTTCTCAGGGGATTCAAGAAGGGGATGAGTCTGCTGCTAGAAATGCAGCAGTGGGGAAAGCAGACAAGGCAGACAGCTGCTTTTTTGCCTCCACTCCTGATAGCGCCTGGGTCATAAAGCTGGAATCAGGGTTCTTATTCTGAGGGATTCATTAGGTGGAAATAGCTGTCATGTTTCTAAAATCAGTCAGACTTTCATAAAACACAAAGCCATACTCGTGTCTCATTTGGAGTCATGGAATCGTAGAATAATTAGGGTTGGAAAGGACCTTAAGATCATTCAGTTCCAATCCCCCTGCCATAGGGCAGGGACACGTCCCACTAAACCATGCCACCCAAGGCTCTGTCCAGCCCGGCCTTGAACACCACCAGGGATGTAGCATTCACAACTTCCTTGGGCAACCCATTCCAGTGCCTCATTTCAACCATTTCATTTGTATACCGTGTTGCTGTTACATCTACATGGAAATGTTTATTGTGTTTAGCAAATACTTGAAAAAAGGGTGTCCAGAGGAACAATTACAGGGTTAATTGTGCAAGAATGTCTTTAATAGCCATTAAACTAAGTAGTCCAATAAGCCAGCCATTTCTCAGCCATTCTGACAGTTAAGAAGTTGGCAGTAACAACCAGGTAGGCAAATACTGAGATCTGTTAACCCTCCAGCCCAGCAGTCATCCAGACTCTGTATTAGATTAGAAGGAAACCCACAAAAATCTCCCACTTAACAGTAAATAAGTCCACTAGATCCTAAGAACTATGATCAAGACGGATTACACTGCAGTGTGAGTACTAGCTAAACAATGCCAATATTCATTTTGGGTTTAAGCTTTTTTGGTACCGAAGATGTAGGTACATAACAGAGATGCCAGGCTCAGTTAGCAGATTTGGCTTTGCACATCCCTACTTCTGCAACAAAGCATTCCTGATCTCTGCTTCGTGCTGGACCACACTCCTGCAGATCCTCTCTGCAGCAGTCTTTTGACACTAGCATGACTAAGAAATGGAATATTTGTAATGAAGCGATGGTCTTTGCAGTTTTAAGACTCCAAAAGTCTCAGCCACAAAGGAATGCATTCAGACATTCAAACACAGGCCTTTAGTTGGAGTTAAAATAACTTGAATTCCAGTGTCTGCCTGACATGTATGTTGTTATTAATTCACAAACCTCCTGTTCAGAAGCCCCTGAAAGGACCGTGAAAGAGATCCTTTAAAGTAAAATCTGCAGCGCAGTCCTGCTTTTTTTATTCCCTGTATAAAAGTTGAGCACAGCCTGCGGAGCCATTTTAACGTCGTTTTCCTTTGGGGAAAAGGTGACAGGTTTGGTGTAAATAACAGGTTTTAGCATTTACAAGGATGAAGAGAGATGTTGTAAGCCCAGCAGCCCTATGGTGCTTTAAACAAAAGCTGCAGTCACTCCAGGGCTGAGCAGCAGCCATAGTGTTTATTGCTGTTACCATGTGGTGTTTGCTCTTGCAGGGGGAAGTGAATTGTAGATGTCACTTGGCGATTCAGGCAAGAATTGAGATAAGGAATGGACTTCTACAGGCTATAAAAGGAAAGGTGGTGAACAGCAATCCCCCCAAGAGTGGATGGTCAGAAGGCACACCAGCGTGTTTACAGTAAGTTGAATTCAGTGTGGGCTAGAGGATACAAAAAAGGTGGTGGAAAAGTGAGAGAGAGATGATGCAGGAAGTCTGACAGAGCCTAATCCCCTGGGAAGTGTATGTTTGAAGGACGGCAGAGGTGCCAGATGTGGAGCTGTGAGGTTGTCCTGACAGCTGCTGACATGTCTTACAAGGCTGACCTGCTCTGAAGCACAATTCTCTTTGAAGATAACTGTGGTCTGTTCCTAAGTAGGACTGATACTGATACACACAGGCTGCGTTTAGCCTGTTTCCAAGCCTTTTTAAACTAAATTATCACAGATGCCTCTTTACTTAACAGTTGTTAATTGTGTCATGGTACAGATGCATCTTGATGCTGAAGGTGGTCTAAAACGTTATCACAGATTGTGTGCCCTTGAAGACCTAACTAGTGTGGGGGTTTTACAGCTGGGAGGGGATACTTGAGGAGTGAGAAGGAAAGGAGCTGACAGGCCATCAGTCAAATTGCATTGTGTCCGTCAGGTATAGTGCCACTCACCTTATTCCATGCAAGGCAGGAGGGCTTTTAACATCACACTAAGGAGCAGTGTTACAGCTTAGGTTGCCTAGCAAAGGCAGTGCTCTAGCCCACTTGTTCTACCTATGCTTTGAGAAAACTCAACCTACGCAAGGGCCTGTACACACATGTATTTTTCCATGCCCGACACCAGAATCCAAACATGGAGATCTAGCGCAACACCAAATCTGTGTGCTCTCGTGCTGAGCTACCCGTTATAGTAATGCCGCAGAACTGACATCTGGTTAATGATGGCTTTTTCTGCTCTGGCAGTGTAAAAGCCTGCTTGTTTCTTCAGCAGGGAGGAATTCCACTGATAATGCAGGTCATACAGCCTCTTTGTCTCCTTCAGTGTAAATCCTCATAGAAAGCTGTTCCTCTTCTCTAAACCTTTTATAAGCAACATGAACTAGAGGGAATGTTAATTTGCACTTTGCTGGCTGTTCCTTCTTCAGGAGGTTTGCAGTACATGAGATTTTTCTAAAAGCTTGGCTGTAAAAGAGGACAGGGAGAGAAATCACTGGGTTTGGGATTTTTTTGTGCTTTAATTACTTAGGTTTTTGGAGGGTTTTTTCCTTGTTTTGTACTTAAATTACAGGTTTACAGAGAGGGGATTGTCTTTATGTATATTTACTGACTGGAAGAGTACATACACTGGTTTTGCTGGATGCTTATTCTGCTTCTTCATTTCTTCAATCCTATTACAATCAGAGCTGATTTTGTATGTCAGGTCTGTGCTGTAAGAGGTGTTGAACGTGAAGCCAGGTCTATCACCAGATAGACTGCGTGGTGAACGTGCTGTCAGTCCAGGTAACATTGCTGGAACTGCAGCAGTGTGTTATATTTCTTTATGGAAATGGGATTTATGTCTCAAAGAAGGAGCATAAAGCTGATCACAGTGCATCAGAGGCAGTTTTTAGCATGTCCCAGCTGTGGCAGGAGGAGAACTGAACTGGAGCGTTATCTCTGTGAGGAGGGGACAGGATCAGAGCTCTCATCTGCAGCCCAGATGATAAAAGAGATCTTTGCCTGACATGCAGAGGAAAGGTGGGATTTTTTTTTCCCTTTCCTGAATAAAATGACTTTCCGGTACCACAGAGCATTCTGCAAGTCACTAACCCCATCAGTCCCTGGAGGCCCCAGTCACACACAACCGTTGTCTCTCATGGCCTTCTCTGACTCAGGTAAGCCCTGGGTTGTTGGATGAGGTTGAGTCTGATTTCAGCCCTGGAAAGCTGCAAATTGGTGTTATCTTCCATCCAATGCTACCTCTAGTTTTATGTGTAGGCAGAGTTAGAACAACTGGGATTGTCAGTTGTTAGTGTCTCTGAATGGGACTATTCTTGGTTGGATGTAGTGATGTTGCAGACAAAAGTCCTGATGGTGCTTTTCTATCTGCCAGCATTCATGTTGGCCCTGAGAGTTGGCAAAATGAATCAAGGTCAAGTGGATGCTGTATCTGTGGTCAGGTGAACATGGCCCAAACCTGTGAGAGATTTTGATCCCAGGAATCCCATCAGAAATACCCCCCAGTGTTGGACACCGGGGACATTTCCATGTATGCTCATCTGCCTGCGCCACACCAGTGTGCTCTCCACTGTAGGCTGCCAAGTTGGCTTGTTCAGCAAAGGAACATGTAAACGGGAAAAGCTTAGGTATAGCAAGTTGAATGTTCACATTCTTCCTGCTTGCACTTGTGACGCTCAGCCTGGCACATTTGGGGCAGAAGATGTTCTTGTATTTGAAGAGCCTGGTCGTCTTCAGTTTAACGCTAAGCAGAACATACACAGTTAAATGAAGAGAAACATGTGCCTTTGTGCTTACTGTCTTAGATACAAGCACGCTCCTTGGCTCAGCTGCAAGGGCAAGGCCCACAGTCGCATCTAAGGCTTCTGAACTTCCTTATCTACCAGTAGTTTTTTGCACTTGCCAAAACCAAGCATAAAAGGTCCAAGGTTCTCCCAATACATCTACCTCCTGCTGCCGGAAGAGATGCGCAAGCTGCCAAGCAAGGGGAGTTGCTCTCCAATAGCTGTGCTGGGTGCCAACAATATGTGAAGCGAAATACATAGAGTCATAGCAGCTGTAGGTGATCCAGTGCACTGATCAGGAATTATAAACACAGGACACATAACTGGGGCAGAAAAGAGAGTGATTTAATAAAGGAACATGAGGCATTACTGACAATGGCAGCCTGGGTTTGTTCTGATGAAGATTAACAGAACTGGCATAACAGGAAATTGTTTTCTGCTACAAAGGGAAATCAATTGTTTCTAAATACACAGCAGTGTAATTAGCAAACCTCACTAATTGCTGCAAAACAGACATACAAGTGAGTGTGTGTTGCTGGGCTGGCTAAGCCAAGGGAGTATTGTGAGCAAAAATGTGGAAGCTTTTAGAAATGAATATTTCTCTGAAGTACGTCTCCATCCCTGGAGATCCGCGTGGCTGGATGAAATGCCAAGGGTGCAATAAAAGGATCTGCTTCCCAATTTTCCCATGTGAAAGAGCATTCAAAAACATCTGTTAGTCAGAGGCTTCTCCTAGGACACGCACGGAAGAATGGGGTGGATGCACTGACTGCATCTGGCAAGTCCACTTGAGGTCCACCAAGCCACATGAGGCCGATGATCGATGGCAGGATGTCATCTGACCTGCGGGGTGCTTCCAGCCCATGATTACTAAAGGCCACGTATGTTGGTTAAACAGGTCACGGTGCTGTTTGTGTTAATGTGCTGATAAAGAGGCAGGGAAACAGAGCTGAAAAATTCTCCAAGGCAGGCTCTTGTCCCTCTAAAAGGCTTTTTTCAGTGGAAAATGGAGAAGACCATTCTGTGTTCTTTCAGGCAGGGGTAGGAAAACCACCGAAGCCAGCTGAGTTACTTTGGTGCATCTCTGCAAGTGTTTGTCCCCATGGAGGGACATTGAAGGGGGACCGGGATCTCCACCACAGCTGATGGTACCTGGAGAGAGAAAGGCAAAGGTGGTTCTCCTTGGAGCAGCAGCCAAGCACTTGGCACCAGCTCTGGCCTTCCTCGAGGAGACCGAGCCGCTGTAACTCAGGGATCTGCAACCTCTTCTCTCTCCTGCTGCTTCCTGGGCTCTTGTTTGGGGTCTCTGTGATTCCCCATGGCTCCCCTCAGCTCCTCAGAGTGTGCCCTGGCAGGTTACCCTGCCCTGCCTCAGTTTACCCCACACAGCATCCCCACCCAGCTGACACTGCAGATACAGTTAGTTAAGGATCACAATCCTGAAATCCTTTCTGTGATGCATCTGTACCGCTCCACAAAGGCAGTTTGGAAAGCTGTGCCCATGCTGCCCTGGCCCTTCTGTGCCATCAGTGTTAATTAAATGACTCTTAGTGTTAATTCCCTGCAGAGATCATGCTCTGTAGCAGGCAGTTGGCCTGCAACATCTAAGTCTGGACCCATTTCTGCTATGAACAGATGCACAACCCAGGCTGTCTCTGCAGCTTGGGGGTTAAATGTACAGGCAGAGCAGGAATGCAGAGGCCCCTGGGGCAGCAGCGGGGAGGAACATCTCCCAACCCTGCTCTGCCTCTTCCTGCAAGCTTTTTGAAAGGCAGAGGACAAGGTTTGGCCTCTCCGTGTCCACAGTGTCCCACCGAGCCGCCTGGTCCCAGCTTGATCCCAAGCTTTCCCACCTGCGGCACCCCTCTGGGCTCACCTCCTGTGCCGGCTTACTCCATTCCTCCTTCCACCACCCTCTTATCTACCCTCCAGCCCTGTGCATCATCCTCCTGGTGTAAAGCACCCAGCTGGTGCAGATAAATGGTACCCCTATTAGGAAGCCGGGAGAAGCATCCATCATTTCCCTATGCGATGCACTATTGAGAGATGTGTTTGCTCCTGCAAGGACCAAGCCAGGCTCCATCCTGGAAATACTTCTGCCTTATACATTGTCCACTGTTTATATTCTAGTTCTGAAGCTTTTATCACTTTCCTGCTGCAACACACCAGAGCACATACCTCGGTCCAGGTGGCCATGGCACCTCTCTAGCCCTGAAGGGCTGTGCCACCCTAGCACAAGGCCACATGCCCAGTGCTCCCACTGAGATGGTCCCAAATGCAGGACCTCAGGGCTGCTTCTCCCCCAGCTGCTGCCTTGCCACGTGGAGCAGGGCTGGGTTAGAGGCTGTCAGCATTATTCTGTATGAGTAAATGCAGCATGTAAGCCTTGCCCACAGGGAGAAAGCAGATGAAGTGAGCAGTGCTTTTTTCTTGAAGGAATAGGGTTTAGAATAAGCTAGTTAGCTGGCACGTAGGTTTTGGTCCTGGGCTACAACAGCAGTCGTGGACCTTTCATTTCTTAATAGGCATGGGCTGTAAAGCCCACAGGAACTATGGAAGTGTGGGACCATATCTGATCGCAGCAGAAGTGTCTGCAAGACCGTGTAGTGTTACAACTCCAGCCTGGTAGAGTTCATCCACTCACTTGGCAATACCTGCATCTCACAGAGAGAATAAATCCAAGCGGGAAACTTCAAAGGTGTTTTGCTGCCTAATGCTGACTGGAAGCGTTGTGAATTCAACACCAAAATGCCTTTGAGTCACTTGGCTGTGATTCCCCTTCGGAGGCGCTTTGCCATCAAAGTGTCTGCTCCGGAGTGTGGAGCCTGGGAGGAGGCCAAGCCCAGTGTGGTGGGTCCCTATCCAAAGGGCTTCAGCATCCTTTTGCATGTCATCTGCATTGTTCTGCAGACAACAGATCTGACAGGGACTCCTCATCAGGGACTGTAGCGACAGGACAAGGGGTGATGGGTTCAAACTGAAACAGGGGAAGTTCAGGTTAGATTTAAGGAAGACGTTCTTTACTGTGTGGGTGCTGAGGCGCTGGCATAGGGTGCCCAGAGAAGCTGTGGCTGCAGTGTTCAAGGCCGGCTTGGAGCAACCCGGTCTAGTGTGAGGCATCCCTGCCCATGGCAGGGGCTTGGAACTGGAGGAGCTTTAAGGTCCCTTCCAGCCCAAACCTGTCCGTGATTGTATGAATCACGGAATACAGTAGGAAATATAGTATATTTCCTATATAGTATGTAGTAGATTCATAGATATAGTATACTATATATATGTATATATATACTGTAAAGGATTTAGTACCCGTTTCAAGCCTTGGAAGCGACCTGCGGCGGGCTGGGGGCGTGGCCAAGGGGGCGGGTGGCGGGGCCCCGCCACCCGCCCCCTTGGCCACGCCCCCAGCCCGCCCCCTCTGTGCCCGGGCGCGTCTGGCGTGAGGCGGCGGGAGCAGTGCTCGGGTCCCGTCGGGAAGGAGGAAGAGGAGGAGGAAGGCGGGGGTCAGCCCGCTAAGAGCCAGTCTAAATCATGGCCAAGTACGACGATCTAGGTCTGGAAGCCAGCAAGTTCATCGAGGACCTCAACATGTACGAGGCCTCCAAGGATGGTCTCTTTCGCGTGGACAAAGCTGCCGGCAACAACCCGGAGTTTGAGGAGACCCGGCGGGTGTTCGCCACCAAAATGGCCAAGATCCACCTTCAGCAGCAGCAGCAGCAGCAGCAGGAGGAGATGCTGATGGCCGCACTGAACGGAGGGACTGCTTTCAACCCACCCCGGCCCTGCCTGCCTGTGGCACGGGGGTCCAAGCCACCACCGGCAGCCGCTGAGGGGTCGCGCCTGAGGCCGTACGATGGAGGTGAGGCCCCGGGCAGCCAGGCTGGGCGTTGGGGATGGGAAGCGGAGCCCAACAGGATTCCCAGACCCGCTGTGGGGCACAGGGAGCAGCAGGCTGGGACTCCCAGTGACCCTCAGCCCTGCCGTGGTGGGCAGGAGAATGGCAGTAAGGGCCATGAGCCGGCGCCAGCCGGGCAGAGATCCTCCTTCTCGCATGCCCGCACCCCCCCGGCACCCTCGGCAGGGACAGAGGATGGGGTACCGGGGACCCTGCCACAGCAGAGGTCCTCCTCCTTCTCAGCCCCCAGGGCCGGAGGGGACAGCAGCCACCTGTGGTACCAGGGCGTCCCGCTGTCCTTCCCCAGCAGTTCCGCGCCCGCCGCCCCCAGCGTAGGACTACCAGCACACCGCAGCTTACACCAGCCCAGCCGGACACTTGGTGGCCCACGGTCAGAACCACCGGGCCAACGGCAGCAGCGCAAGCCCCGAGCCGGGCTCCTCGCGGCTGGCCTCACGTGGGGTGACAGCTTCGGATGCTCCACAACCGCTTTTCTCCGAGGGTGTGAGCGGCCCCCGGTCGGACACCGGGCACCCCGAGGGTTCCAGCACGGCCAAGGTGAAGCTGCCCTGCCAGACCCTCCTTCCCCAGCCGGAGCAAGGACCGTCGGCGGCTGAGCTGAAGCTGGAGGCGCTGACCCAGCGCCTAGAGCAGGAGATGGATGCTCGGCCGAAGGCTGATTACTTTGGTAAGGAGGCAGTCTGCCAGGCGGTGTGAAAAGGGTTCATTGGGAAGTGTCACTGCAGGGTTCACACCTGCAGGGCTGTGTTTGCCTGTATGCCTGTTTGGTTATGCCTTCTCAGTTGCCTGGGGGTGTGGGGTGTTCACAGGGACAGAAGGCTCTTCCTCCTGTGACACCTTTTTCTTCAAGCCTACCTCTTAAATTTTTAAGCCCATGTAGTTTAGCAGCTTTGGGGAGAACAGAGGTGCGAAGAAGCTGGAGCAGCATCTTTTGAAGAGCCCTTTGGTCCTTGCAGGGGAAGGGCACAGGGCTCAGGGAAGGCTTGGTGGTAGTCCCCAAGGAGGTGGCCATGGCTGGGTGTGCTTGCAAGATCTCTTGAAGAGGAGTTGTTTGAAGATGGGAAGGGTGGTGGTTTCCCAAACTTGACAGGAGTTCCCCACCAGCCTCAGGTGCTGGTTCCCAACAGCTGTGAAAGGATCAGTGCATCCTGAAGACAGCAGACGAACAGGCACAGTCCTCCCTAAACCTCAAGCAGTCCCTGTCTCACGCAGAGGTTATCACTGGTGCTTGGCAGTGAAAAGGGACTGCTTGCATGCAAGCATCTCCCAATGGGAATATTAAATGCCCTGCTGGATTAAACCAATTTACTATCCCAGGATGGCAGAAGGTTAGGGGCAAATCAAGTGTTTCCTCTCCCTGCCTCGCCACTTTGCAGTGTAATAGCAGATGAGATAGTTTGGCTTTGGGGAGGAGGGAAGACAAAGTTTCTGGGAAGGCTGCAAACTGCACTTAATTTAAGGAACGACAGGAGCTGGTCTTAGCGTATGGATTTTCCTCATGATTTTAGACCTGCGGTCAGAGAAGAAGTGGCAGGGCTGGATTAAACTCTTCAACCTAGTGCAGAGGGAGGGTTGCACGGGGTCCTGTCTGGCGGGGTCGGTGGGTGGCTTAGCAGTGGTCTGCGCACGCAGGAGCAGCCATGGGCTTCACGCTGGGCTTCGGGGGACGTAGCTGGAGGGACCACGGAGTGCTCTGTTGCAAGCTGTGTGACAGTATGTGTTTCTTGGCACCGGGCAGTGGTACTCGCCCTCAGAGCGCTGTGCTGGCGTTGTTTACCCTGGGGTCAGTCTGCACCCAGCCGTGTGGCAGGGCAGACACGTCTGCGTTCTGTCGCAGAAAAGTGATGTGTCGAGTTGCTGCGCTCGGAGCGTTTGCGGCTGGAAACGTGTTTTGGCGCTTTCCGCCCTGCGCGGGCAGCACGCGGTTTGAATGAGGCTTGTCGGGGGGGGGCTGATGGTTGTGACAAGCAGCTGATAACAAAGACGGGGTTGGAACAGCGCTCAAAAATGAGAATACAGCGGCAGGGGGAGGCTTTTGTCCTGCAGGAAATGTGTAGTGAGCAGGAGTGATTCTGGCTGCACAGCACGGAGAGTCCTGCTGGTCAGGCAGCTGAGTTATAGGTGAGCGCCGGGCAGGGAGGGGAATGAAGGCTGGCTGATCCCTGCGGAATTCCTTCGGCATCCTCCTGGCAGGAGGCTTTACATCAGGATTTAGTAGCCGAGAAATCTGGGAAGGAGGAGGGGGAAAACCAGAACAATGCAAGGAGTTGTTCAGAGCCTCAGCTCTGTGGGGTAAGGCTCAGCAGATTTGCCCTGTAGAGGAGCAAGAAGCAGGAAAGGGCAAGTACCAAGGTACTTTAATGCTGGCCCTCATTCCCCTTTCTCACGTTTATTTTCATTTATTCATAGTCGCCCTACTTCCTTTGGAGGGATAAAGAACCCAGCTGGTGTTCTGAATCTCTTTGCTATGCCATGCCCTCAAGCTACCAGCCTTTAGGATGGAAAATAATGCTTCTGTACAATAGTGATAAAAAGGATCAACAGTTTGTTTTGTTTCAGGCTTTCCCCCAGTGAAGGGAAGTCTACTGTAACAGCTCTGCAGTACTGAGACAGGAAATGAAACCAGGACTGAAGTGTGAATAACCAAAGTGTTTTATCTAAAATGCTTACATCTCTCATAATTTTGGGTGCTGCTTTTGTAACAAAGGGATTTTTTTAAGATAGGTTCTTCACACTGTCTTGTTTTTCCTTCACTGGGTGAAAATGACTGTTTGTGGAGGAAAACCTAGGAAAGGGTAAGCTAGGGACCAGACATAATGTAGGTAGGATGCTCTGCTGAGAAGTAAGAGTCTGGTTATCTGCCAGCACCAGCTTGCTGTACAGTATACTTTGGTGTGCTCCAAGTATGTAGAACAGCGAAAGAAGCAAACAAAGCCAAGGAAGTTTTCATTTTTCTGCCTATTTAATAGTGGCCTGTGTAAGCAGCATGGGCTGCACATGTCCCTGGGGCATCTGGATTCTCCAAGAGTGCTTTTGAAGTGCTGACTTGATTTATGTGGGCTGTCAAGGAGGATGTAGGCAGTCTCAGGTATCACCCAGGACTTCAACTTGGGGGAGGGGGGGGGAATTCCTGAAATTGCTCCCTAGAGAGGCTGGTTCCCATTCAGCAGAGAAGGGGCCTCATGTCCCTCAGAGGTGTTGCTGGAAGCCAGCTTAGGTTCTGTTCAGGTTTTTGGTGTACCATTTCCAGTGGCCATCCAGTAGTGAGACACCTAAATCTCACAGATGTTCCTTTGGATACACCAGCCTTCATCTAACTTGGTGAATGGGAAGATCAATTAACTAGGAGGGGTTGGGGGAGTTGCAGCTCCTCTACTAGCACCATGTTTCGGGTTAGGTGAGGTACACCATAGCGAGGACTGGTGCTGGATGAGTTTCCAGGTAAGACCTGAGCTGGTGCACAGACAAACCAAGGAGCTGCCTGGAGGTGACTTGGTAGGGAAGAGGCCCGACTGAGGGGCAGCAGGGTCTGCAGGGAGGTTTTACTGTTGTTCTAGCTCAGCCTGTGGTACCACACAGCTTCTTGGTCTGCAGGCACGGATGGGTGTTTTTAGAGATGTGACACATAACATCGTGTTTTTATGAGTGCCCATTTCACAGAGCCAGATGAAATCTCCATCTGATGAGGACTATCTACAGCCTTACCTAGATCTTTTTTCAGAAAACAATTCTTTAGATAGTTTTATTGTTGTAAATATTTGTTAGGTGTTGATCAAGTTCTGGCTTCCTTCTTATTTAAAGCAGAGCTGGTAAGTTGCAGGTATTTCAGGAGGGCCCCAGGCATCTTGTTTTGCAATGAAATATTGGGATGCTTCCCAGCAGTCAGGCAGAGTAAGATCTGCTAGTGAAGTCTGCAGTTTTCTTTTCCCCTTGGCAGAAGTAGGGCAGTAGCTGGATGGCTGAAGCCTGTGGAGACCTGGAACCCCAGCACCTCTAAATTGGTGTGATCAGCTTGAAGGCCGGCAGTGCTCTTTTGAGGTCTTGTCTACAGTGAAGTTAGTGTTCTACCATGGCCAAAACCACAACTTGTTTAAGGCTGTACACAGTTTTGGGCTTTACTGAACCATGCTGCTGATGGTACACCAGGATGCTTTGGTGGTATCAAGGGTAATTTCAGGGCTGCTGGGTGGAGAATTTCTGGTTAAAATGCAAGTTCTTCTGAGGTTTGTTTTGTATGTGGATGATGATAATGGTGTTTCCACCAGGAGTGAGCAGAGGCATCTGTTACTGCCTGCTCCTAGGCTAGACAAAAATCATAGATTCATAGAATGGTTTAGGTTGGATCATCCAGTTCCAACCCCCTACCATGGGCAGGGGCACCTTCCATTAAACCAGGTTGCTCCTGGCCTTGAACACTGCCCGGGATGGGGCAGCCACAGCTTCTCTGGGCACCCTGTGCCAGCGCCTCAGAGCCCTCACAGAAAGAACTTCTTCCTTATATCTAACCTCAATTTCCCCTCTGTCAGGTTAAAGCCATTCCCCCTTGTCCTGTCACTACATGCCCTTGCAGAAAGATGATGCCTGCCTGCAGCACAGAGGAGGGGGAGGCAGGATGAGGTGGGTCCTGGGTGGAACGAGGAAAGCTGGAAGGATCATGGCATGTGGACTGATGGGTGTATGCAGATTGCAAAGCTTATCTCACTGCAAGGAACTAAACAAGTATGTATTTGCCTGGGATACGGCTCTTCACGATTACAGCACTGTGTGCTTCTCCTCCCTTCCTCTGGGACCTCAGCTGGGCTTGCAAGCTAAGGAAAAATCTACCAAAAAGGAAAGAAGAAGGAAGGAGTTGATGCAGAGGAGCAATAGGTCTTTCAACCAGGATATTGTGGCAGTGGGGACTGAAAAGAGTAGGAGCCTCATTCATGTGGCACTGGAGTTAACTTTATCTCTGACATTGCTATAGGGTACTTAAAATGTCAGTGACGTGAGTTCAATGGCATTTTTATACTTTGCTGGCAGTGTGTACTTGGTCTACAGCAAAATCAGGGGGTCAAGAACATGGCATGTAAAAATGGTACAGAAAAATTGCATTTACCAGCCCTGTGGTTCTTTGTGCAGGAAGTACCTGCACATCTTTGCTACCATTGAGTGACAACCCAGTCACCCAGTGGCGAATGGCACCAAACTGCCAGGTTTCCCAGGCACTGAACCTCACATGGGCCTCCAGATCTCCTTGAAGTCAACTCTTCAGCAAGAGCGATTGCACAGTAGTGGGTAACAGTACAGTAGTGGGTAAAGGCACACAGTGTGTCTGATGTAGTACTGTATGTAGAAATGACTGACTTAAGGTAAGCCATGGGGAGGTGGCATCAGATTCTGGAGAAGGTCTGCAGTAAAACCCAAAGAACTGAGCATCATATTGGGTATGACAGGGTGAAGGCTTTTCTCAGCAGTCTTTGGAAAATGTTAATGCAAGTGGAGGGCTTGGTTCTCCTGGAATAATTAGGTGGGTTGCAGAAGCTGTGTCTTCAAAAGGGTCCTCATGAAGGACTACCAGAAGGCACCAGGATCTGCTTCTGGATTAGCCACGTGTGGCTGGGCAGATGGGAAGGATACCAGAGGTATAGATGCGCAAAGGCTCTGGGGTTTTTTCCAAGTGCAGCTGTGCATGCTTTGCTATAAATCCAGCCTCCTGTAAGGAGAGGGCAAAATCCAGTTATGTGTGATGGAGGAGAGTCAGGCTAGTTCTGGAAGTGCTGCTTGTATGGAGTCAGTGGAAAGGGTAGGACAGACTCTTCCAAGTGCTGTTTCTGCATTAGCTACATACGCAGAACCGCACCACCAAGTTGCTGCTGCTGCATTATTCTTCTTATCTGGGGCTCGACTGACATGGCAAGGGAATCTCACCACTGCAGCAGCACACTGTCATGTATGACCCCCCAAAATTAAGCAGCAGTTGTATAGCAAACCCAACCAGGAACATGTGTAGCAAAGCTTGGCTCTCCTAGATGTTGCTGAGAAAGGGGATACTTCTGAAAAGTTAGTAATAACTAACTGAGCTCTTTTTGGTGAGCATGAAATAACAACGCTTAGAGGAAAGGCTTTGAATTGGGCAGTAACTGGAAATGCACTTGTTGAACTTAGAGGGTGGCACTGAGATCTGAGGCTGAGCACCGGGTTTGCTTTCATTTCTGACAGCCCTTGAGGTCTGCATCGGACCTGTTTGATCTTATGTGCTGAGGCTTTTCCCAGTGCTAGCCCTCCTCCTGGTTTGCAGTGCCGAGACAGAATACAGCAGGCACTGGAAAGTGGCTTCCAGGGCATGTTTTTGGTCCCTGCTCTGCCCCAAAGGTCCCTTTGTTCAGGCACTCAGCTGCAGCGCAGGCGGTTACTTGCCGCATGATGCAGAAGGGAACAGAGATTCCTTTGTTGTGCAGGGCCCGGCTGCTCCGCTAGCAGAAATTGAGCCGAAATCAGCAATTTCCATCTCTTTCCCTTTCCAAATCCGGCTCCCATTCTGCCGGTGTGCTCAAGCGTGAATTTACCTGGTGCCACACATGTGTTTCAGGCTTGTCATCCTGGTGGCTAAAAGAAACCTTTTATTTCTCCTTAATAATGCCTTGGTAACATTGTCTGAGGTTCCAAACTGTCATTTCAGAGGGGATACATGCTCAGGTCTCTGCTTGCATAAACCGTGGCTCTTGGGATCTCTCTGCTTCCAACTGAGGACAGGAGCTGTTGCTAAAAGCTTCTTTATGCCAGCAAAATCACCCAGAGCTGCTGACTGTTGTAAGCGGCATGTGGGGCATGGCTGCTGCTGGCCAGCATTTTAACTCTCTTCCCTGGCTAGCAGAAAGCACGCTCAGCACTCTGTCAGGAAATCACTGGAGCAGGGCACGGAGCCTGTTTTGCAGCAGGATGGGGCTGGATGTGGCCTGCGTTGTGCTGCCTTCCATCAGGCTGGCTTCACGCACGTGTTCACCATCCACAGTCAGCAGCAGGTATTACTTTTTCCTTGCATAGCCTAAGCTGGAAGAACGGGATCATTGTGGCAGCACGGAGTGAATGGAAAATAAAGTACAAAAAAGAGTGGAAAGGAAAAATCAATAAACCCGACCTCTTTTTCCCTCTTCAAGCCAGGTGTGCTGAGTGTCAGAGATGAAGGCTCAAGTGTGTTGCTTAAAATACTTCAGAATGTTATATTTTGAGGAAGCAAAGGCTCATTTCTAGAATAATTCCAGTTGCTCTTGAGATTTAATTGGCTTTCAAGTAAGATTTAGCAGATACAAGTGTAAAGATAAACTATACACAGATTCGCCGTAATGCCATTTTTCAGTTGTCAGCCTTGCCACAAGACATCTATAAATATTTATAGTAGTGCTGGTTATGACACAGTTGTGAAATTCAGTACATTACAGATTTTATAGACAACATTGTCAATTTATTTTAAAAGCCCTTTCATTCTGTGACTTCATTTTCCATGTTTTAAAGGCTGAAATAAATATTTAAAGAGGTGGATGGAAGGTTCCATCAGGGAATGAAAAGGGGCATGTAGTGAAAGCAAGGAGGAAGGATGGTTGGGATGGTCCAGGGGCAAGAGATGGAGGAGGGTTTGAGTATGGATGCAGGACCCCAGGCAGCTCCTGCAGGATGTGGCCAGAATATTATATGTCCTGTTGGGAAAACCACAGGGTAGTGCCTATGCTCCAAAGCTTAAACAGGATGGACAGGAGACAGCAGAGGCAATTTCTGCCTTCCATGGGGTTTGCACTAAGGTATTTGTATAGTGGCTTTAGATGCCTGCCAACATCTTTAACGTGTGCTGAGCCTGTCCTCAGCTGCTGCCTTCAGCCTCCTGCTTCATGGTGCTCATCCATACTGAGTGTCACCTGGCTGCTTTCTGGAAAGGAGGAATCGGAGCATGATGGTGGCTTTTTCTGGAGCAGCTGCTCCTTGGCACAGAGAAGGGGAAAATGCAGCGCTTACAGTGCAGTAAATCCATTGGTTCTGCAGAAAGCTTAGTGAATGTCATGGAAAGAAGGTTTTGAGCGGCAAAATTGGCAGGTTTCCTGTTCTCCAAACTTTCTGCTTGGCACTGCTGTAGTCAAGAGGGAATTTTGCAGGGTAGCCATTAGGTCTTGTGTAAGATGACTGCACAGCAGTTCAGGCTGCTGCTGAATGCATGCACTCCTGGGACAGCACATCCATTTGAAAAGCCGCGTTTTATCATCTTTGTTTTCTCTTGTCTCTTCTGGTACTTTTTATAATGCCTGCATGATTTATCTTTTGCCTGCTTTAAGATGTTTCTTTCAGTAAATGAGATAAATCTGCTTGATTCAGAAAGAACCAGTGAGTTTTGCCAGCTTGGTGCCAGTCTGCTGCTGGGGTGGGCTCACAGCCAAGCTAGCATTTCAGTTCAGGTCAGGTTTGGACAAAGCCATGTAACTCATTACTCTCTGCAGCCTTCTCTCCAGGTCTGTGTCAGTTTGGACTGTGGCTCCGAGTGCAGTGGGGCTTGGAACAGCGCAAGGATAGCTTTCAGCGCGCTGATTGAGTGCACACAGGCAGCTGCAGCACAGAAAACCAGGTCTGCTCTGGGAAAATGAGGTATCTGCTTTTCAGCAGCCCTGTGTGCGCGATTGCGAAGGGCTCCCAAGTGTTTTTATCCCTGTAATGTGAAAACCGATGGCCGTAGCTATAAGTTGCACGAACAGTTTGTTAAGCACCCTGGGAGTGCCAGCATGGTGCTGCTGGAGTTGGGAGTTACTTTGGAGCGCTGTCCTAAGTACGTGGTTGGGTTTCTTCCTAACTTTGACCAGACCTTTCCAATTACTCCAGAGCTTGTGGTGCCCTGAGAGAAGTCAAGTTTTGTTAACCACAGCATGACTAAGGATCTCCAGCAAGATGATGCTGTACCTCTTCCTGGGCCAGCAGGAGCGAGATGTGATCGACAGTCCCTGCCCCAGGGAGTTACGGGATCTGAGGAGCTTGGGACTGAGCCGCAGTGGAAGGAGAGACCAGGAGGTGAAGTCACATCCACAGGGTTGTTATAGACTAAAGGCTGAAGCACATCTTCCGTTTGTCCTACCCCGTTTACGTAGATCTAGGGTTATTTGCTTAAACACAGATTGAATTTGCTCATTTAGAGGCAGCTAAAGGGTGATGCTGCTTTAAAAACTGGTCTGTTGCAATCGTAGGGTAATGCCTGGAGTAAGTAAACTGCCTTGATGTGTCATTCTCCTTGGACAAGGACTTTCTCTCCCTGGCCACTAATAGTGGTTTTGGGCGGCCTTGCTGCATTTCTCCCTGTAAGGTGAAGGGAGTAGGTCCTGCTAGTGGATGCTGTCAAGGGCATGAAACTCAGCTGTCACTTCCTACTGTTATCAAGAGTGTTATGTGGAAATGTGGTGAGATTTGGGAAGCCCCAGGTGAACACAAGACACCCTTTGTGAACCTGCAGTGCTGAAGTCTTCTCCCCGTGCTCCCTCCCCACTGCCACCACTGTGCATCTGCCCCGTTGCCACTCAGGTTGGAGCCCCACACCAGAGTGGGTGCTGGTGGAAATGTGCTTGGCTGTGCTGGCAAGACACTGAGCTGAACAGCTGAGTGTGGTCATCTTCTCCCTCGTCTGGAGCTCCAGAGCTGACCCTGGTCTGTAGATGATGGTGGTGGCAGGAAAGCTTGGGTGTGAGGAGCAGCTTGGACTTGCCCTTGCGACAGCGTATAACCAGAAGTTGGCTGTGTGTGCTTCCCGTGGCTCTCCTTTGCCCCATGGGCTGCCTGAGAGTCACCTCCTCAGCTGCCATCAGCAGCAGGTATTCTCTCCTCAAAACTGATGTCCTTCTTGCAGAACAAGGCAAGAAGGAGATCTGGACAGGATGCATGGTCTGTAAGTAGCACCTACATGCAGTCTCTGTTAAGATGTGATTGACAGAGGTTAGAGAGGCAAGTGTCGGGTAGTCCAGCTCTGTTTCATTGGGAAGTCCTTAGGGCATTCAGCAGATGTGACTAGGGTCTGAAATCATGAAGATTTAAAGGGACTTGGTGGTGTGTTTTCCTCATATTGATTGCAACCAGCAAGCTTATTTTATGCAATAAGTAGCAAGAACACTTGGTCTGTGGACAGCCCTGAGCACCATTTACTACCACCCAGGCTTTTGGGAGGGTCCTTAAGTGGTTTTAAATGTGTATAAAGGTTGTAGGGAAGGATGGTAGAAGGAAGAAGATGTCACTGTGGCCAGTCTGGGCTGTTCTTGATGACTGTCATGACCACTCTTAACAGCATCTCTCAGGGTGATGAGGCCGATGTCACCTACATATTGTGGCTTCAATGAGCCCCCTGGTCCCAAGCTGCTGAGCCACCTTGCTGAATTACAGGTGTAGCCATCCATCAGTGACCCAGCTGCCCCACCAGGTCCTGCTTCTGACCTCTGTCTCCCTCTTTCTCTTCCAGGCACCTGCGTGAAGTGCAGCAAGGGGGTGTATGGAGCAAACCAGGCTTGCCAGGCCATGGGCAACCTCTACCACGATGCCTGCTTCACCTGCGGAGCATGCAGTGAGTATCCCCTGTCTGGACTGCCACTGCTGCTTTGGCTTGACATTTTTCTGGTGTACAGGGGAGGAGGGAAAAGGAGGTGGTTTATTTGTGTTGTTTGGTTTTGAGTGGATTTGAAGGCCACCAGCATCCTGGCCTGTATCAGAAATAGTGTAGCCAGCAGGGCCAGGGCAGTGATTGCCCCCTGTACTGGGTGCTGGTGAGGCTGCACCTTTAATCCTGTGTTCAGTTCTGGGCCCCTCACTGCAAGAGAGACATTGAGGTGCTGGAGTGGGGCCAGAGAAGGGCAATGGAGCTGGTGCAGGGCCTGGAGCACAGTGTGATGGGGAACGGCTGAGGGACCTGGGGGGTTCAGTCTGGAGAAGAGAAGGCTCAGGGGGACCTGATCGCTCCCTACCACTGCCTGACAGGAGGTTGTAGTGAGGTGGGGTCGGTCTCTGCTCCCAAGGAACAAGGGACAGGACAAGAGGAAACGGCCTCGAGCTGCCCCAGGGGAGGTTTAGATGGAGCTGAGGACCAATTCCTTCCGCAGAGGGTGCTCAGGCATTGGAACTGCTGCCCAGGGCAGGGCTGCAGTCACTGTCCCTGCAAGTGTTCACACAGCGTGGAGACGAGGCCCTCAGTGCCATGGGTTAGTGGTGGCCTTGGCAGTGCTGGAAAGCGGTTGGACTGGATGAGCTGAAAGGGCTTTTCCAACCTGGTTGATTCTGTGAATCCTGCAAGGCATGTAGAAAAGATACTTTGGATTGTGCCATTCATCTGCCTTCGGTATGGGGAGCGGTTGTTCTCACTCCTCAGCCACATTTTCTTACTTGTAAGAGTATTTTTTTCAAAGTGGCAGTGAATATGCCTTGGCTAGCGTAAATGTGACATTCATTTGTCGCATCAGACTTACAGCCATTCTGGCCTTTCAATCTGCAGACCCCAGGGAGGGCTCCCAGGTCGGTGCTGTGCAAGGGCATTGGCAGTGGGCTCCATGAGTGCCAGAGGCACCTTTTTACATGGAACTGCTGCATGGTTCATCCAGTGACTGTTCTCACTGCGTGTATTACTTCTACTCACTAAAATCATTTTGCTCTTCTGAGGGACCTCTGGCCAAAGCATCCAAAGGCAGGAATGACCCAGGTTACACATCCTGCTTCTTTTTTTCTCTAGAGAAATGAAACCATACCCTGAGATGAAGGGCATGTCTCTGCCAGCTTGCTTTCTGGTGATTGCAGGGAGGGAGCTGGTTATTGTGCCAAGGTGTCAGGCTGGGAGCAACGATGATGGGCCCTGAGAAGCAGGGTAAATAGTTCAGCTGACCCTACTGAGATCCCAGCCACTTGTCAGACCCACACCGGAAGCTTATAGAATCATGTAATGGTTTGGGTTGGAAAGGACTTTAAGCTCATCCAGTTCCGACCCTGTGCCACAGGCAGGGACACCTTCCACTAGACCAGGTTGCTCCAAGCCCCATCCAACCTGGCCTTGAACACGCTTGAACTTGCTGCAGTGCAGTGTAAGTCCTAAATGGCTTTTTGAGGAGTTCCGTGATAGAGCTGGGGTGAGGAATGGGCTGCTTGATTTCAAATCATAGCTGTGTTTGTAAGACAGTGTTTATTCTGTGTTATGTTTAACTCTAGGGCTAGTAGGATATTTTTAGAAGTTTAGCTGTATATGTGGTGGCAGGAAAGATAATAATCCTTGTGGTGCTTGTCTATTTGGTTTTCCCACATAAGTCTTAGGGTTTTTCTCCTGTGTCGTATTTAGAGTTGTAAGCTCATCAGGACTGCATGTGTTTTATTTGGAGCTGTAAAGTGGGAATAAATATAGAAAGATGTGTATGCTTTTTAATAATAGCTGAACCTTGAACTCTGGTCATTTCCCAGCTGTCCAACACCAGCTGCCTTACCTCACCTGTGTTTTCAGTAGAGCATTTCGCTGCCATCCAACCAAAGACGGGAAAACTTAAAAGGTGGTGTTTGCATGTGGTGGCACTTTCCTAAAGGCTCAGAAGTCAGCAGCTCACTCTTTTGTCCTCTCAGTATATGAATTCAAAATCCTCTTCTTCAGAGAAGATTACTGACTGCACCCAGGGCTTTGCTTCAGGGACCTCTTGCCCTCCATGGCTGGGCAGCCTCTGAACTGCCCTTGCACACAAAGCTCCTGTTAAAAATAATCCAGCAGCAGGTTCAAGCTGACTTAAATGTCTAAAATTACTACTGTGTAACTGGTGCTTTAGAAGGAAACACTTCAGAACCTCCTTTTAGAATGGATTTTACCATCTTTATTTGGAGATCAGCGCTAGAGAGGTACTTGCGGTTGCAGAGGTAACCAGTGGTTACTTCTCATGGTCTTTGGTTAAAAAATAGCTTGATCCTATTTCTAATGAGGTGGGTTGGTGAGGGCTGAAAGAATAGCTAGTTTTTTCTTATGCTAAAAGGCAACCCTTTCCAAAGGTTTCCAAGGCAAGACAAAAAGGTGTGGGTGCCAGCTGAAGACTTAGAAAGATGGAAATAAGCCAAGTCTAGCAAAGTGAGGCCCATCTTCTCTCTTCCCCAGGCTGTAACTGAGAAATGTGCTGAGATGACGTGCTGGGGCAAAGGGTTTCAAATGGAAAGAAGAAAACCAAGCCCAAAAGGCTAGTGAAAATGCTGCTGTCACCCAGAGAGAGAGCACGCCTCTCTGCAGGCTTTCTGTCATCCCTGGAGCTGCAGTAAATATGATGAGACCATTTTATCTGA
Source organism: Myiopsitta monachus (assembly GCA_017639245.1). NCBI lineage: Eukaryota > Metazoa > Chordata > Aves > Psittaciformes > Psittacidae > Myiopsitta > Myiopsitta monachus. The sequence goes on from CM029928.1 coordinate 5,601,189, forward strand.
CAGAAAAGCAAACATCTGTCCGGGTGGTGGTGTGTGTCTAACTGCAAAGCACGTCTTGAGCAGCCCGTGTGGTTACACTGGGTTCTAGCTGAAAAGTAAGTAGTGCTTTTAAGGTCAAGTGGAGTTCAGCTTGGACACCATCCAGTCCAAACTTGTCTTTGAGAAGTCGGGGTTGCTCATGATTTCAGTCCTAAAATTTCTGCTCTGGTGGAACGTTGAATATCCCCAATAAGTAAAATAGGCAAAATTACCTATTAAGGTAAAGCATATTGTCCTCCAGATATTTATATCCTCTGTCCTGCTGGTTTCATTTTAGTGAGGATTTCTAGATGTTGCTCTTGGTTGGATTTGTGGCCAAATGTGCATTGGTTTCCCTGATACGGCAAACTGAGAGGGTCTAAGGAGTGTGTGTGTGAGGGATGATACCTGATAGTGCCAGATTTCCTACCCTGACATACGTATGTTCAGTGACAGAGCAGTTTAGTTGAGCAGAGCTATGCTAGGATACAGGGTTCAGTTGTCAGGGGAAAAAACGTACTGTTTTATCTGAGCCACTGGCACGTAATGCAGAAAATTTGGCTTAGAGGTCAGAACAACAGATTTAGAATGATTACTTTGGCAATAATGTCTCATTTATCTTCTTGTTTGCTACAGGGCAGAGACATAAACAAGGCAGCTTTTTGGAGAGGGAGGGAGGAAAAAACCTCTTTCTGCAGGATTAGTAATAAATTATATTTGCTTTACAGGAGGGCTATGAAAGTAGGTTAAAAAAGAAACTCCTCGAAACTCATACAACTGTTTCCTGCAAGCTCAAGGTGTCTGTTTCCGTCTTGGCTGTCTTTTCTTTTGCTTTTCAGTTTGTTGGACAAACAGTTGCAGTTGTCAAACGGTTTGTTACTCATTAACCATTTCAGTCAGAGGTCTCTTCCAACTCTAATGATGCTGTGATTCTATTAATAGCTCCTCGGAACACAAAAGTTGTGGGTGTTTCCTCATGCTGATGTTTGTTACTTGAGTAGTAAGCAAATCTTAGATAGAACTAGATAGTATTACTCTAACCTATTGTGTTTTAGTGTGTTCAGCCAGGCTTATATCCAACTGCTGCAGGTTACCTGGAAAACAGACCTTTTTAGCTCTGCTAGCAGCATAATTTAAAGCATAAGGATCTTGTATTTGAGCCACTTGATCCTCAGAGGAAATCTGAAAGCTAAAAAAGTACAAAGGGAAGTGTCCGAGATGACTGTGAAGGAAATCAGTAGGCGAGGAAGGAAGTCAGAACGAAAGAACTGCTTGCAAGGTAGTTTGAAGGAGGTTCAATGTTGAGCTGCAGCAGAAGAGCCAAAGCGAGGAGCAGATTTTGGACCCATCTTGCAAAGAGGTGGAAAGCTTGCATGCTTGCCAGGCTACAGAATTTGACCTTTGACATGGCAACATCACTGCATTACTTTCTCTTTTCTTGTTTTTGTGAGCTCAGCTGAATGCTGATGTCTGTGTAAGGGTCACAAGGCTGCTGTTCTAGTAGCAGAGCTTGAAATCACACGGCAGTTGGCTGTTCCTCGCCACCCTCGGGGTATATATATGTATTTTATTTACTATTTCACAATGTAGGTGTGTGTCATTTACTAAATGAAGTAGCTAAACTATCAAAGCAGTATTATCTGGGAGCATAGCCCCCTGCTTGGGCTAAGTAGTCTGGCTGCAGTGATTATAAAGTATGGCTGCTTAAAACAGTGCAGCTTTTGGTGTCTTTGGGCTAATTATGTTGAATAAGCATGTCCTGTATTGGTATATAGCCCCTGGAACAACAAAGCCATGGTTTTTATTGGCACCACTACATAACTCTATTAGTAGAAAGTCACCTTTTTCTGTGACTTAATGCCTGGCTGCAGGACAGCCAGCCTTGCCATGTGCATTTCCCTGTGGCACATGTATGTGTATGTTTATCTTCAGGTGAAGAAGCTGCCAACTCTTCTAGCGGAGAGAGCATTTACTGCCTGTATTTGGATATAAAGCCATGACACCAATCAATATACATGAGAAATGTGCAGGTCTTCAAACTGAGGAGTGCATAGCATTGCACTCAGCATCCATCAATAGAATTATCACACCAGAGCCTGTGTCATAAACTATGTATATAATTTTTAACAAAGTAATGTCAGAAAGGATTCAGATGCGCCTGACATTGCAGTTTGGGAGGCAGGGAAGGCATCAGTGCATGTTTCTGCTCCAGTCTAAATTACTGCTTTGTCCTGGCTGACTTTTTGTTTTCAGTCTCTCAGCTTGCTGGTGAGAAATTGCTGTTTGGCACAAGAAGTGCTTGCCCTAGATGAGAAATGCCAGGGCAGCTCTCACGGTAGGATGACAGTACTTGTTCCACTCCCGGCCAGATTTCAGTGCTCTGGGGTCTGAGCTGGAGGGGCTTTGGCATGGTCCATTTGTCCTCAACAGATATCCCAGCTGGAAAGTGTTCAGAGCACACAACAGGGGATGCAGTCAGGGCTTTACCAGCATTTTAGTAGGTTTCAGTCGATTGCAAGTGTTTCAGTGCTGGCTGAAAGTCTGAGATCATTAGAACAATGTGAGAAAAAAGGTTGAAACCTTTAATGGAATAAATTTCCAGTCTTTCTGGTCTTTTTATTTCATAATGTCACCTTCAAAGTACTGCATTTTGGTAAGAACAGGCATAGGATTAATTGTGCTGTAAAGATTTTAGGGGATATCTTATCATAGAATCAACTGGGTTGGAAAAGACCTGTAAGATCATTCAGTCCAACCAGTTCCCAGTACTGCCAAGGCCACCACTAACCCATGGCACTGAGGGCCTCGTCTCCATGGTCTGTGAACACTTGCAGGGACGGTGACTCCAGCCCTGCCCTGGGCAGCAGTTCCAGTGCCTGAGCACCCTCCGGGGAAGGAATTGGTCCTCAGCTCCATCTAAACCTCCCCTGGGGCAGCTGGAGGCCATTTCCTCTTGTCCCTATCCCTTGTTCCTTGGGAGCAGAGACCGACCCCACCTCACTACAACCTCCTGTCAGGCACTTGTAGAGAGCTATTAAGGTCTTCTTATAATATTCTAATGATACCCACGATTATTTTCTGAGTAGCTCTGTAAGCACTGGGGCCTCTTCCACACCTAGAGAAATTTAAGAGCTGCTCTCTGATATAGTTTCGATGCAGTTTCATTCACTGAGGACAGAGATTGCTTCCACCTCTTTCTCCCCCTGAGCCCCTGTGCGTTTCGATGCCAGTTGGTGGATGATGGGGTGGGGAGACAGCTCCAGTGGCCACCTTGGTTTGATGCATCTTGAGCAACAGGGCAGCTGTCCCTGGAGTGATGCAGAGAGGTTTTTGGTTTTACTACCTCAAATGTGTGGTGAGAGCACAGAGGGCATTTTATTCACATGTACAATACAGCTGGTATTATAAATGTGAAAACAATCAGACTGGAGCTAATGTGTCCTAGCACAGTTTCTTCTAGGAGATATCCTGTCCTCCTGCCCATGGTTTCACCAAGATTTGGTCTGACCTGGAGTGCTGTGAGTTGATTGCAGTCTGAATTTACTTATTTAGAGGATGTGCAGGCACCTGAGTGACCCTTTCATGCAGCCCCCAGAGCAGGTGGGAAACACTGACACTTCTGTGCCAGCCTTAGTGCTGCATCCAGCTTGAACGGTGGCCAACAGAAGTGGGACAGATGGCAGGGATTAAGTAGAGCTCTTTGATGCTTGACCTAGTCTGTCGTGTGTGGTAGGATGCCATACAGCCTGTCGGCAAAGTATCCACAGGGAACTCCTAAAGTTCAAGGCCAGGTTGGACGGGGCTTGAGGCAACCTGCTCTAGTGGAAGGTGTCCCTGCCTGTGGCAGGGAGGTGGAACTGGATGGGCTTTAAAGTCACTTCTAACCCAAACAGTCTGTGATTCTTAGCAGCTAGGATGGAGTCTCTAGCCTGCTGCCCCATTAGCATATCAGGAGGTTATATCCAGTGAATCCGGAACTGAACTCCTTTTGTATTTAACCTGCCATTAGTAACCACATGTCCAAATTTATCTTACAGCTTTGGCTGTCCAGGAAGGCATGAATTTTATAGTGACAGGGGCCCAGGGCTGTCAGCATGGAAGGGACCCAAGAGCTGCTGCCAGGCTGCAGTGATTCTCACCCATCTGCTGTGCAGACACCATAGGAAGCCCCACAGAACTTAGAGAAGTAGTAAGTGAAGTCCACACTGCCTGCCCAGCCATGCAAGTGCCCTGGTTGTGCATCCCCACAGAGCCCTGGGATCCAGACATGACCCTATACCCTTATATGCATTGAGAGCAGTCTCTTCTCTTCAAACATGGGTTTGTGACCCCTTTGTCCTTTTAATAAATAATGGAAAAGCAACTTCAAAAGACAAAGTTGGGTCCAGCTCCCCAGCAAGTAAATGATTCATCTCCCAGCATTTTCCTTGGGCTGCTGCAAGTCCCTCTCTTTGTGAACTTCAAAAGAAGAGAGCTGTTGTTTGAGAGAATGATGGACAAAAGCACCGGCATCCCGGGAGTGCAGCCTGATGGTGTGCCTATTTTCAGCTGCTAGGCAAAGTGTGTTTATTCTAGCACAAAGGCACTAATGACTAAGCTTGAAATACTCTGAAACTGGTGCTGAAAGGACCTCGAGGTTATCCAGAATGTCCCATAGCTAAATAGATCAGAGAGACGTGTGAGGGATGAGCAGTACATAATAGCTCGGGGCTTATGGGAGTGGAACCAGCGATCGTCACGGCGAGTAAAGATGGTAGGGTTGAAATGCCGCAGAATTTTAATTGTCTGAATTGTTCCAGGTGAGACATTAGCCAAATTCAAGGTGGAGTGAAAGTGAAATATGGGTAAGAGCCAGCAGCTTAAGAGCAATCGATCCTGAAAGCAGCAAGCCATGCATGGATGTTCCTGGGTTTATGAAAGGAGATCCACTCCATAGTCAGTGGGATGCATGTATTAAAGTAATGCATATTTAACGTAGGCAGTGATGAATATGTGATCCCTTCTAGGCCATTTACATTTCCTTTCGGTGTAATTACAACAGCATCTATGTGCAGAAGCAAAACCTGTGCCAGCCTATGCAGGCACACGGTGACAAGTACCAGTCTGAGATGGACTTGTTTAACTTAAGGCACTGTGCTGTGGCAGGAAGCTCAGCACAGGGACAGATCTGCTGACTCCCGCTCACGCTGTGGGACAGCCCCAGTGCTGTTTGTTTTCCTCCCGTGGCTGCAGGCAGAACGTGCATTTCCCAGCTCCACCGGGGCAGTCCCCAGTGCAGCCCGGGGAAGTGAGCTTTTCCTGCATCTCGCTTTCCCACGTGTACAATGAGGAGATGCTTCCTCACCTCAAAAGGACTGCTGCAGAGTCCATCCTGATGTGGCTGGGAGAGGCTGAGAGCAGCAGAGTCTGTTTGCATGCACCACTCCCATGGTGGCTGCAGGGCACCTGATGACTCATGGTGGCTTTGGCACATTTCCTCTTCACTTCTGCCAGGGGCTTGAAGGGATTCATGGAGAGGAGCAAAGAATAGTCAAAATGACCACCTCTTCCCAAAGCAATTAATTGACTCATCCCCCCCTTACCTCAAAGTGCTGTTGGTGTCAGCACCTCTTCTTCGTGCGCCCCTATTACACCAACAGCCAAGTTATAAACCCTTTATAAAGGGGTTTATACCTCGACTGAATGAGTAGCCCAGCCACAGAACAGCTTCTCTGAAGGGCTGTTGCCATCAATCATAACCTGCTAAAGTCATGAGGTTAAAAATACACCGGGTGCAGAATGGCTGGTAAATGCTTTTTTTGTCACGGTGCAAGAATAACGTGGTGGCAGTGATCCAGACCTCTTCCCTCCTGCTGGAACAGCTTCCCTTCTGCTCATGCACCAGCTAGGGCCTTCATCCAGGGAAGCATCTCCTCATTGCATAGCGCCATGTGTATGTTTTTCATCACCACCGCAGGCTTGTCTGTAAGGAGAGACATTGCATCCACGTAGAATGTCACTTGGGCACCTACCTGTTGCACTAAAAAGGAGCCCACAGTGCCATGTCATTTAAAATCAAAGTCAAATGGGTTTCGGTTTTCAGTTTTAGGATCCAAATCCCGATTTAAATCAGCAGGAGATTTTGGGGGTACTTCATGCTGCATTAGACTCGTTAACTCGCTTAGGACTACCACTGACAAGGGTGCTGCAAATCTCACATACAACCTCCTGTCGGGCAGTTGTAGGGAGTAATAAGGTCCCCTCTGAGCCTTCTCTTCTCCAGCAGAATGCTCAAACCATTCTGCATGTGCAAACTGGAGCTGGTTCCTTGACAAACACGCTGCCACATCCTCCACCTGCCGTGCCGCTGAGCCCTGGGCAGGGCACTGAGGGCTGCTGCTGGAATGTTGGTCTGGCTGAATTCACTGGCAAAGCTTTATTGCTCCTCTGGAGCATCTCCATTTCCTGAGGAGCAGTGGGAGCTGTTTCCCAGCCTGGGAGTGCCCTCTGGTGTGCACAGGAGACAGTAATGATTGTAGTTTATAAAGTGGTTTGAGTTGGCCTTCTCCTTTTCTTAAAGCTTTGCAACCAGCATGGTTATTTGTTGAAGGCTGCCAGGTATGTACATGCCATAAAGCACCAAGATGTGCCCTCCAGACTCATCATATGTGCCGTTAGCATTTATACACCCAGCAGTCAATGATCACTTTATGATACATGCCACATGTAGCGTATCAAGCAGGAAGCTTTTGATGTCTCAGTTGCTATTTCCTTCCAGCAACGGCTGGCAGGTCCCCAAACCAGCCTGCAGCAGGTCCTGCTCCTGCTGTTCCCAGGCACTGCCTCCAGGCATGTGTTTAGGGCTCCTTGACCAAGCAGCACAAGCAGAGCCACTCCAGTGCTAGGCTGCATTCAAACCCCTGGCTGAATAGGGAGGCTGGGCTGCAAAGAGGTAAGAGTAGCTTTTTATGAGCAAACAAAACCTAGCCCTTTCCTCTAAGAGGAAGTACTCAGAAGAACCGGTGGCATCGTGAGCAGACGTTGCCATAGTTAATGAACGGAAAACAGTGAATGTGAGGCACGAACACAAAAGCTGCAGCAAATGTAAATCTTCCCCATATGTAGAGTTCTTTCTTGGAAAAGCCGTGTCATCCTGTCTCTGTTACAACACTCTGGTTTGAAAAAAACTACTTATTTAAATGGTTTGCAGCTTTTGTTGGCAGCTGCAGTGACGAAGATGCTGGTGGGGAGCAGAGGAGCATGTTGAGGGACCTGGTGTTGCACTCTGCTGTGTGCAGACTGGGTGGTTGGGTATTCCAGTGGCTTACCTGGCACCTTCTAGAGGAACAGCTAGGTGTGACATTCTGAGGGACAATGTCACGTATGGATCGCACGCTCCATGCCTTTTTGTCTTTCCTCTTTGCCTGTCTCCTGGGGTGTTTTCCAGCGTGAGTACCCTCATTTGCTTTTGCCAGGTTATTTTGTGTTATGAAATGGGCTGCCCAGGGAAGTTGTGAATGCTCCATCGCTGGCAGTGTTCAAGGCCAGGTTGGACATGGCCTTGGGTGGCATGGTTTAGTGGGAGGTGTCCCTGCCCATGGCAGGGGGGGTTGGAAGTGGATGATCTTGAGGTCCTTTCCAACCCTAACTATTCTATGATCTGCCAGGAGGTGCTCCAGGTTTGCAAAGCAACCTCCTCCTGCCCACAGGTGGGACTGGATCCAGCCATCCGTGTTCATCAGCCAGGGGAAGAGGAGATGAAGTTAGTCAGGCTGGAGGCTGGGAAGACCGTGCTGAGGTTGGATGCTCTTCTCCAGCTGTGCCATGCTCAAATGTCTTCATCGTTGTTTGCTTCTCAGCAGCCAGTTTTTGCTCACATTTTCTCCCTGTTTTCTGCTGACCTTTCACTTCTCTCTGTGTTTTTTTTTTTTTCCTCAGGTCGAAAGCTGAGGGGAAAAGCTTTTTATTTTGTCAATGGAAAGGTGTTCTGTGAAGAAGATTTCCTGGTAAGCACACAGCTGACCCTTGTGCTGTTACATCTCAGCCTCCCCAGCAGACATGCAGCCTTTCTGCCTCAGCTTTGCCTGAGTTTCATACAGTCCTAGTCCAGCATCCTGTCTGGTCCTTCGGCTCCACCAGATACCCAGGGCCAGCTCCAGCCATGGTGGCTGCCCACGTGTCCCTGCAAGTGTCCAAAAACTGTGTAGATGAGACCCTCAATGACGTGGTTTAGTGGTGGCCTTCACAGTGCTGGGGTAAAGGTTGGGCTTGATGATAAAAAGCCATATACCCTTCTAGCCCTGAGTCCTGATAGGTTAAGCCTTCACTGGGACTTAGAAAAGTCATATTTGCCTACTTATTGGGTAAGTCTAGGGATTTCTGTGAGAGAGAAGAGAGATAATCTTCTTTGCTCTCATCAGTATATTTTACACAGGCTGAAAATTGAAAGATTGGCTAAATGCATCCAAAATATTTAATTTTTCCAGTTTGCATGTCTACAATTCAGACAGGACCAAAACCTCAGACAGATGATGTGTTGTGTTCAAGGTGCATGTTGTGGACCTGACAGGCAGTTCTGTACCATTATACCTCGGCAACGGCAGCAACATATTGCTCTGGGCCAGACTTGATTGTTACCCTAACAGGGAGCTGGGACAATACCATGGACCTTGGAGAAGCTTCAGTAGACTTATAACAGTGAAACCAGAGGAAGAATTTGGCTTGTGAACCTATAAATATAGATATTGTGATGTGAATACGTGATAAACGCAAGTAAGTTCCTGGCTTGTAGATTCAAGTGGTCAAATAAGCATGTAGGTCTTATTAGTAAATGCTTTATTTGCATGTGCATTTATGGTATTATATAGACTTAATTAAACTTAAATTTAGAGCTTGGAAGTTACAGGAAGTCCTACTCCTTCTGAACACTGGAAGTCTGGTGTCTCCATAGATTATCTTCTAGGGACCCATCCAGAGCTTTTCATATACTGAAAAAAGCACTGGAGAGTTTAGCTTGTGTACAGAATACAGGAAAAGGCGATGCAAATAACACCCCATGATGTGCTGTTGCTGATGCTCGACTACCCTTGTGAAATTCTTTTTTGTCCTTGCAGTATTCTGGTTTCCAGCAGTCAGCTGACAGATGCTTCATTTGTGGTCATTTGATAATGGACATGGTAAGTGATAATTGCGTTAGGAGACAAAAAAACCTAGCAGCTTTCTGGAAGAATGCACCCAAAGCAAAATATATTCATAGCCAGTAGTGTCTGTTATCATCTGGGATGTCTGCCCAGTGGGAGACAGGGTAGCAGAAACAAAATCCACTCATCCTTTTGCTGATCTTTGCAAGCAAGTGAAGCTGTCACCCTGCTGTGTATGGTGCAGAGACTTTGCTCTGCCTGTTTTCAGTGCATGTTAAAAGCAGAGCCTTTGGCTCTTTCATACTCTTTTGGGCTTCCCTGGGCAGTGTATTGCATAATCCTGTCGATGCGTCCTGCTTCAAAGTGCTCCCTTGCTGTGTGGCATCAGTGTGGCTCTGCTGAGCCTGTCTTTCCTGTAGTCAACCTGTGGCTTCCCGTGTGCCTTCAGCATAAAGCTGCTGTCTTGTTGTCTTGGTTTTTGTGGGTGCTGATACTCTGGGGAATAGGTTTGACTCAGAATATGTGATCCGGACCTCAGTTAGATCTGCATGAGTCCTCGCAAACTCTTCAGTAGGTGCATGAACATCCTGGTGAAGCAGGCAGTTCTCGTTAGCCTACAACAAGTACCATCCATTCAACATGTACACAGAGTGGGTCATGGCTCAGCACTGCTCTTTAGCCAGCACTGGGCAGCATTCAGCCATGATGTAAGTGATTCAGGGGGAGACAAATCCATGATCCTGTAGCTGGTGGTGTAAAACTACAGCTGAGGCAAAGGAAGGAGGAATTCCTGGGTGATGGGTTCACAGCATGCCTCCCAGGGTTGTCTAATGCTTATCCTTCATTATCTTTGCTTGCCTGCTTACACTGGAAAGCATTACAATTGGAAAAGCTATTTTACACTCCAAAGGCTCATCATTCAGCTGATGGGCCATGATATTCCAAGTAGTAATTGCTGCCCCAAAGCCAGCAGATGAATTGCAGCTGTTGATCTCAACAGTTTCCATAGACTCTGTAAATTAGGAAGCCAGGCAAAGCTCTTGGATATCTAAGGAATCATGAAAACCTAGCAATAGTATTTGTTTCAGCCTCTCACAGAGAATACAGAGATGTATTTCCTTTTGTTGGCCTGGTATGTCTTGCCTTGTGATCCTGCTAAGTATTCTCCAGCTTTGGAAATTATTTTCTTTCCTTTAAATTCTATCACTTCTATCCTTTGTAATGCTAAATGCCTTGACTGAGACTCTCAATTGTTTTCTTACCCATGCAAATAATTCATTTCACTGGAACCAGGTGATATACACTGATTCCAGCTGCCCTTTCCATCCTTCTTAATTCATGTTGCAGGTGAGGTTCCTGAAAAGAGACACAGCCTGGTACAAAGCTGTGTGTTTGTTATTTTCACCTTTACTAGCTGTTCACATGCATTTTTCCTGTCTCTTGGTTTGTTGCAGATCCTGCAGGCTCTAGGGAAATCATATCATCCAGGCTGCTTCCGATGCGTGGTCTGCAATGAGTGTCTGGATGGTGTGCCATTCACTGTAGACTCTGAGAACAAAATCTACTGTGTCAGAGATTACCACAAGTAAGGACAAAATAAACAGCAGAGGTGCTCCAATCAGCAAGTCTCTAATTCAGCTTTTCAGAGAGTTAGGAAGCGTGGATTAGTAAAATAGGGACAGGTTAGAAGGTACAAGTTTGAGGATAGGGCTGGACCCTAGAAATTGCAGCTGTCTCTCTTCTTGTCCTGACATTGACTCCTGTGTAACTGTGAGGAAGCCACTTAGCCCCTGGGCTTCAGCTGCCCCTTCTGCAAAGCAGAGATAGTGAGAAATAGTGGTCAGGAGGTGTTCAGTGATGTCAGAAGTTAGTCTGCCCTAAAGTACGCCTGTGAATGCCTGTGGAAATCAATGTGAGTTACTTTGAGTGGTTGAAGGGCTGAGTTTGCCTATGAAGAATCACCACTGAACCTGCAAAGCAAAACTTTAATCCAGCTGCAAATTAAACAGCTGGGAAATCCACTTGAAATCACTTGTCATTTAGTCAGTCAAATAAAAAGTGCTCTTTGCTGGTAGTTACGATATTAGAGCTGATACACTTCGAGTGTCCTTCTGGCTTGCTTTGCTCCTTTGCTCAGTTTTCTGAGCAGGCAGAGTATTAAGTCTTGCCCAGGCAGCTCCTGGAAGTATTCTGTGTTGTGCCAAGAGGGGAGTTGCCTCCATGTGCCACTGTTGTTCTGAAATGATATGCATTGCAATGTTATTTATGTATCATACAATGTTGTGTTCTGATGTGTTTCTGCGAGGATGGGTCCTGCTCAGTTTCTCCTCATTTTCTCTTCCAAATCCCGCAGTAGCAGCCAAGAATTTTACAGAGAGGGGTTGTTGTTTTTTCTGGCACTAACTGTGAATGATAAGGGCTCTTTCTGCCTGATTGAGCAGCGTGTGCCAAGCATTGCTTACAATCAATGCTAACATGAATTTATGATCTTGGGATGCGAAGCTTTCCTGTGGATAAGTTAGTTGCAGCTGCACCCTTTCATCGTATCGCTGACAATACACAGGCCTCTCTTTTTATGTTGATCCATAACTTGCCTTCAATTTCTCATTGCTTTTGCAGAGTTTTAGCTCCAAAGTGTGCAGCATGTGGACTTCCCATTCTGCCTTGCGAGGTGAGAACCTTTTATTCCATGTCCCCTCAAGGGAGGAAGCATCATGTCTCGGGTCTTGCTCTCCTTCACACTTGACCCTGTGTCAAGGCAAATATACTTGCGGATGGGGAGAGATGATTGCTTCCCCCAGAGTGCAACCTTTTGACCTGTGCTATTATGCTCTTGTTGAGATGTGACCTTTCTTTCGCTCAACAGTGAAGCTTATTCTTGCTGGGCCAGGATGCTTTCTTCATCTCCTGCAGGATTGTACTGCTGCTAGGTTTATGTCCAGGATACCCTTCCTTCATGTTAATAAATGCTGGCGGCACTCATGAATGATATGTGTAACCCCTCGGGGACTAACTCATTTTAATACTTGGAGGAGATGAATCTTGGCCAAAACTAATTGAAAATGCTGCAAAATGTGATATATTGAAATTACTAAATCAATATTCATAGATTCATAGGAAATTTTGGGTTAGGAGGGACCTTAAAGCTCATCCAGTTCCAACGCCCTGCCACAGACAGGGACACCTCACACCAGACCAGGTTGCTCCAAGCCCTGGCCAACCTGGCCTTGAACACTGCCAGGGATGGGGCATCCAAAATGTGGGATTTGAGATAGATGTGACTGTAAACAGAGAGAATTTTACATTTCTGGTGTTGCATTTTAGAGGATATCTGCAGTCAGGCAGTGATGACCTGCAGGTGGCAGGGTTTATTTGGGGTGTCCAACCAGCAGCCCACATTCATTTCCTCGACATTCCCATTGTTGCAGGAAGCAATCAACAGAGCGCATATGTCAGATCTTGTTGCAGTCCTTTGTAATTACTCTTTTGCTTGAATGCTTGCAGGGGTCTGATGAGACCATTCGGGTTGTGTCCATGGACAAGGATTACCATGTGGAATGTTATCACTGTGAGGTAGGTCAGCAGCTTGCTCAGGAAGTGAGCAGTTAATGGTGATAACTACTTTTGTTTTTAAGATAGAAATAAATCTCCTGCCTTCCAATGGCCGTGGATGAGGAATTCAAACCTTGCATTATGGGTCCTTCGTATCAGTGGCTGAGAAATGTCCCGTTGAATACAGAAGTTTTTGCTGCAATGTGTCTCAGCTGCAATTTCATTTGCTATCCATATAGTCATGGGCAGCTTATTTGTTAATGAAGGAAATGTAGTGACTTAATAAGGTTTATTGCTGGCTTTCAGAAGCCTTGAGCTCCAGATCACATTAGTGTATCTGATTTCCAAGTTAGATAGTTCTAAAGTGCTAAAGTGATGACTGATCCTGTGTGGTGTAAGTTACCTTTAGTCTCATGGGAAATGAATGTGTCATTGGGGCTGGAGAAAGGATATGGCTGCACAAAAAATCCTAAGAGATGCCAGCTCTTAAACACCATTTGATCTCTGTGCAGAACTTCCCAGAGAGCCTTCATACGCTGCTGTGAATTAAAATAAAGAGATGTCTTCTTTCACTGTGCTCATAATGCGGTGAAAAGAAGCTGTGTCTCAGCAGACTGGTTTCACATCACTACTGCTGCAATTAATGTAATGTGAAGAAGTGATTCCTATCTGGGAGTGTAAGGAGACACGAGCATGTTTAAAACACATAGGGTTGCACCTCGCCACAAGATAAAGCTTATTCAATAAGGCTGCTTAATGCAAATTTGTACAAGGCTGCCCCTCAAAATGCCTGTGTCAGATGCTTTCCTTCTCATGGCACATGTTGGACTTACTAAGAAGGAGCTGTTGGGTGGGTGTCTTCTGTCCTTATCACAGAGTCACCTTCCTGGAAGCCAGACCCCAGCTGATGCTGGGAGATGAACACATGCTCTCATAATTTGGGCTTCTCTTTGTAGGACTGTGGACTGGAACTGAACGACGAGGACGGGCATCGCTGTTACCCACTAGATGAACACTTGCTTTGTCACTCCTGTCATCTGAAACACATAGAGAACGGCACAATGCCAGCAGCTGCATACCAGCACCACTACTAGCCTGTACGGCTGACATCAGAAAGCCAGGGCAGAAGATGGTTACATGAGCTCCCTCTCCCCACCCTCAGTTGGTTTCCTGTGCATGTTTTTCGCCACTCGGCGATGTTCCTGTAAAAGGATATGAGAGATTTTTGCTGGATTCCCAGGGGTTTTATGCTTGTGAGTTCCAGCTGCATCAAACCAGGTCTACTTGACCAAGAATGTGGTGTGTTACCTAAACCGGTTTACTTCTGCGTGCCTTTTTCTGCTGTCTGGAGATTCCTCTTGGCTCCTTGTGGAAGATTCTTAGTGAAAGCACAATTTGCTGTCGTGCCTATGAACTCAGATGGTGCCATGCACAATTAAAAAGCCAGAGACTGGCTTGTCTGTCTGCCTGCCTGATGGGGACATCGCATCAGTCTTACATTAAGAGTTTCCTGAGAAGCACATTTCATCAGATTCCCCAAAGGACATCAACCTTTTAATATCAGTTTTTAGACTCTCTTTTTATTAATTCTTTAGGAAAAGACAAGAAAGAGGTCCGTGCAAACTGGCACACTTCGGACCTTTCAGTTAATTCCCAGGTATCGAGCCTGGCTGTAGAAGCACCAACTCTCCAAGCACAAACCAGGCATGCTGGCTGGCAAGCTGGAGGCCAACATCCCATTTCAAACAGAGTAGAAGACTGGAGCAAGCTAGGCTGAGCTACCTGTGATGACTTGGGGTTCTGGGCTTGCATGTCAGCTTGATACACAGGGGCCAGCCTGCTGTGTCCGAGTGTATAGTGGATCATGTTTGGAAAGGAAAGGTCGGGATGCTGAAATGTGGACACGGGGGAAATCCATCCTCATTCCTGTTTGCAGAGCAGAGACTCACCCTACACAGACACTTGCCTGCATTTCCCAGTTGGTCCCCACAGCTCGGCCCCCAGGCTGGCCACTCCTTTCCGTGGTGTTTACCCAGCACAGAGCCATTTCATAATGGTGCTTATTTAGAGCTCGAGGTCCTTATGAAGGCTTTGTTTCACAGGGATTTAGAGCCCAGCTCCACAAGCTGTACTCAGATGAGTATGTTAGTATAAACAAATGTGCTCCCATGAATAGCAACAGCTTATATGAGAAAGGGATTAGAGTTTGGCCCTTGCTCTCTAAAGCAGAAAGGCAAGTCATTTCTCTTTTTGACCTGTGTTCAAAGGAACGTGCTCCCCCGGTTTGTGTTACTTAGGTGATAGGTGTGCCTGCAGGGCACGTTCTGTAGGTACCAAAGCTGTGCAGCCCCTCCTGTACAGGTACAAAGTTTTTCTTCGAGAAAAACCTCTTAATTTAAAGCCTCAGGTTCATTTGGGGTTCTTAGTTACCCTTTCTAACGTATTGTGTTAAATCCTCATCTGTCTATGCTAAAGATGCAAATTTGGTTCTGACTGATAAGAGGATGACATTCTTGAAGATCTTTTTACTGAGGAAACTACAATAAATTAGCTGAGCAGTGGCACTGGGACTCCAAAAACGAGCCTGTGCTGAGAACCCACCATGGTTCAACCAGACCTCTTTATCAGTAGCATACATGTAGGTGCTTGAACATCGCACCATGTAGTCAGATTGACTCCCTCATACACCAGTCAGGAGCAGCTCAGGTGCCAGGTAGCCACAAGCTGCCCGTCTCTGCTGATACACACCAGGGGCCTTCAATTTGGGTGGTACAAAGTGCTGTGCTAAGCACTAAATGGTAAAACAAATGGAGACCAGTGACCTGTTCGCACCCTCCAACACGTCTGTATGGCTTGCCTTGGCTGGAATCTGAACATCCCAAACTGCCCACGCCTCAGGAAACTTTGGCATGGAGTTTGATGGGGCCAACAGACTCCTGCCCCATCCAGTTGTAAGCACCTCTATCTCCTGTTACTGCTCTTGGGGATGGCAGCACACATCGGGAGGTCAGTCCTGTGCTGGGGACCACCAGGAGCTCCAGCTTTGGTGTAGCTTGGCTCTGCAGCCCCTCAGTGAGAGACCGAAAGCTCAAGAGAGGAAACTTCCCCAATGCAGTGTATGTGGCTCTGGGGTATATTTATCTTTGGAGAGTTGTACATGTGATTTAAGAGAAGGTAAAATTGACCCCAAATAGGGCCATTTAGACCCCAAATAGGGCAAATTTAGACTCCAGATGCTGGGTAGTGAGGGATGGGAGCAGGTTTCAAGGTGTGACTGTGCTCTTAGGACTGTCAGAAGGGACTGAGGTAGGACGTAATACCTGGTAAATAACTCATGCCCAAGCAGGTGGGTCCTCTCCCTGAGCTTCCTTTGGCAGCAAGGTGTCAAAGTGGCTTCTGGAAGTGAGCTGGAAACAGCAGCCTTGGTCGCTTGTTACTGTCTGTGAGAGATCAGCTATTCTGTGGCTCATGCTTTTGCTAGCTCTTGGGTTTTAGAGCATTTCCTGGCCTTTGTTCTGGAAAGCTCTGAAATCACCAGGGGGACTGATGCTTTCTTTTTAAGCTGCAGTTTAAACTGCAGCCTCACTCTTGCACAACCCCAAAATTGCAGGAAAGAAGGGGAGATGGAGAAGGGCCTTTTTTCCTTCGCGGAAAGCCTCGAGCAACCTGTTTGTTGTGAGCTGTCTGGAGGAGCTCCCTTTGAATCACTGGGAAGCTGTTCCCACACAGTGTCTTCTTACTCCTGCCAGCCATAGAGTCACAGACTGGTTTGGGATGCAAAGGACCTGAAGATCAGCCAGTTCCAACCCCCTGCCATGGACAGGAACGCCCCATGCTAGACCTTGGGTGTTATCAAGGCCCTGGCCAATCTGGCCTTGATCCATCCTGTATCCCTCAGCACCGGGGAAATGAGGGCTGCCCTACTTTCAGTTTTGAGGTCCTGTGTAAATTATTAAGTGCCAATGCTCGCCTTTCCTGTTTTTACAGAGCTACGAACAACAGTGTGAAGCTACTGAAAATGGAGCATGTGAGCTTGTGGGTTTGACGCTGAAGCAGCTACTGCATTGCCCTGTGTGTGCTGACTTGCTCCACTTTTATCTTTGGGAGTTAGAACTCATTTAAATGCATTATTATACTCTTCACTAGGGACTGTAGTGAGAGGACAAGGGGTAACTGGGTTCAAACTTCAACAGGGGAAGTTTAGATTGGATATGAGGAAGAAATTCTTTACTGTAAGGGTGGTGAGGCACTGGAATGGGTTGCCCAGGGAAGCTGTGAATGCTCCATTGCTGGCGGTGTTCAAGACCAGGTTGGACAGAGCCTTGGGTGGCATGGTTTAGTGGGAGGTGTCCCTGCCCATGGCAGGGGGTTGGAACTGGATGATCTTAAGGTCCTTTCCAACCCAAACTGTTCTATGATTCTATGATTTCTCCAAGGCTGTGGGTGTCTTGAGGCCCTGTTGATTGTCCCCAGCTTGTCTCTGGCTCTGCAGCTGCTTGACAGTGGGTCTGGAATGGGGGAATCGTAAAATCAGACTGGTTTGTGTTGGAAGAGACCTTTAGATCATCCAGTTCCAACCCCCTGCCACGGGCAGGGACACCTTCCATTAGACCAGGTTGCTCCAAGCCCTGTCCAACCTGGCCTTGAACACTGCCAGGGATGGGGCAGCCACAGCATCTCTGGGCACCCTGTGCCAGTGCTCAAAGAAGGAGTGAACTTCCCTGTGTTTCCTGCACAGGGGAGGCTTCTCCTCCTCCTGCCCCCTCCACCAGGCATCAGTGGAGCTGCAGGCCCTTGCTGCCTGTCTTCAGGCAGCCCTCCCGAAGGGAAAAGCAGGCAGGCAGGTAGCTCTGGAGCTGGAGCTGCGCGGCTTTGTGTCCTCTGCAGAGGAACTGCAGGAAGGGTGTTCAGTTCTGCCTGTCTCCTGGCTCATACACATTGGGTTCTGCATCGGGTTCCTATGAACCCTGCGGTCTATTTATTGAGGTGCTGAAGCATGCCATGAAAAGTTAGTCCTGTTTCCTCCCCCAGAGTGCTTTTCTGGCTGATTTTAGGGCTAGGGACCCCTGAAAGTCCCATTGTGCTGGTAATGAGCAATTCACATGCAAATAGTAACTCAAGTGAATTCCCTGGAAGTTGCTTTCAGGAACCAGAGCTTAATAGGTTTTTTCCCATTCAGATCGTGCTGTTAACACAAAACCTCATTTAAATAGGGACTTTTTCTGCATAAAAGCTGGTGAAAAGGCCTAGCTATAGACATTTGTGTGTGATTTAAAACGTAAGGAACACGTGGTTGAGGGATGTATGAAGCTGATGTTAAACACAGGGAACAGCAGTTTGAGGCTTGCTGTGCGGAGCATCTGATGAGGTCTGTGCCTCTTTCTGAGTTTTGCTTGGGGGCTTTTAAAATGTTGTCCCAGTCTTCCAGGGTGTAAATGATTTTATTTGTGGAGCTTTCGACTACAAAGTGAACGGCTCCTTGGGCTGGAAGTGGTGGAGTTTCATCAGCATTGGGCCTTGGAAGGGGGAAAATGGACTTGGAAAGAGTGGGTATGGGTCTGGCTGGCTGTTCGAAAAGCCAGGGTTATCTTTGGATGCTGAGAGGAACAAGTGACTATCTTCCCATGCTTTCTCCTTGCACTGATTTTAGCAGGTATTTGGCATCCCTGGATTTCCGTGTTTGGGTCTGTCCCTAAGTGCTGCTGGGACTTCCACCTCTCTCCCCTGAGTTGACAGCCCTGAGGGGAATCGTAGGCACAGGCTTCCTGATGGATTCAGTCCTTGTTTTGCACTTCCCTGGAAATTTGATCACCTTCTTATTTCAGCAACAGCAAACCTGGGGCCTTGCTTGAAGGGAAACTGATACACGCTTTGACCTCCACATCACCTGAGTATCATCATACATACAGCAACTCTGTACTCGGCTGCTGTTGCTAAGAGAATCGCATCAAGAACTCCATTGCCACTGAACTTCCAGTCCTACTGGAACCAGTAAGGCTGCACATGTACATGAAGATCCACGTGTGTGCATGGATCAGTGTTGGATCATGAGCAGAGTGGTGTTAACTACAGATGAGACATAAGCTGAGGATGAATCTGCAGCAATGGAATGATCACTGGAATGGACTGCCAGCTTTTCTGTTTGATAAACAGTATGTTGTGCAGCACTGGGGTGCACAGACAAAGAAGGATGTGAAGGACTTGCTTTTGGTTACCATATTCCTGGATGTTTATTAGAGAGGGTTTTGAGGGGAAGCGCTTGCATACACTGGTCTGGACTGTTCTTCTCCCATGCCAGCCTTGGCTGCATGCTCCGTGTTCACTTTTGGGGTGGTGTGTGCTGTCGTGTTCGTGCACATGGAGGTGAGAGCCCTGCCTTCCACACCTCTGTGCCCATGCCAAGTGCCTTTAGATGCATTTTGAGCAACTTTCTACATATGAGCATAAGGACAAGTTGACCCAGGCTGCATCACTGGGGAAACATCTCTGGAGTCAATACCTGCGGGCAGGGAAGGGCTATGACCAGATCCACATCCCTTTTCCCCCATCCTCTGAGGCCTTGTGTGTCACTGGGAGAAGCTGCGAGGGTGTTTGTGTTTCTCATCACATAATGTTTGTGTGTTCATTCTTTTCAACTCCTGCATCCTGCCATGAGCCCAGAGCCTGGACCTGCTCACCCACCCTTTTCCTAAGGAGAAGTGGAGCAATAAAACCCCTCACCCTGCTTTCTTCGAGGGCAGCCAGAACCTCACGTAGCCATATGCAAGCTGAGAGATGGGAAGAAACTATCTCCACGTGAAAATACGCGGCATAGAGCCCCACGAAGGCAGAGCACAGGGATGCCCTGTGGAGCATCCACAGGTGGAGGGACAGGCCAGGCTGCAGTTCCCAGCCCTGGTGGCACCAACCCTTGTCCCCACGCAGCAGGTCTGCGGAGCACAGCCAGACCTGGGCATGCTCCCACAGGCTGTGGCTTTCTGTACCCAGGAAGCAAATCCAGAGCCTGGCTTAGTGATTCTCAATGGTACTAATGATTTCATTTGTTTCCTTCAAAGCTCAGCTCCGGGAAGGAGTGATTGAGGATTTGTGGTGGTGTAACCAACCTCAGCCACCTCTGAACACAGCCCTCTTCTGTGCTGTTGCGTATTTATAAAGGAGTGAAGGCCCTGCAGCAGGAGCTGTTGTGATTGTGGTGATTAAAGGCAATATGGTAAAGCAATGCTCAGCCTCAGGTCTTGCCTAGAATGATGATTGCCATCACCCAGAGTCCCCAGGGAGGGAGTTATGCCGTGGAATGATGGTTTCCCAGCCTCTGCCTTCCTCCTGTCCCCCCTCATCGGTGGCTGGAGCAGGGGATGGTGGTGTCCCCCCCCATCAGAGGCCGTCCTGCTCCTGCATCCCTATGTGGAGACCTGGGTGTGGGGAGTTGGGGAGGGATGTGGGAGCAAGCTCCAGTCACAGCATGGGGGGGCTCCTTTGTGGCAGTTGGTGGGGATGGTTCCATAGGGGAACCATTTAGGGAGAGAGTTCTTGTGGCTCTGGGAGGTAGGTGGCCACGTGATGCCCCATGGGCTTCCCTGCTACCAGTGACTGTGACCTCATAGAATCCCAGACTGGTTTGGGTTGGGAAGGACCTTAAGATCATCCAGTTCCACCCCCATGCCTGAGGATGGGATGCTTAAGTGCTGCTGGTTGAGCATGGAGCTGTCAGCTAAAATGTAGCAAATACATAGGAGTGAGGGTAATTCAGGCTTCCCCCTCCTCAAGCCAAGCTTCCCAAAAGAAGGGGATCCTAAGGGTTGAAGGGACCTCTGGAGATCACCCAGTCCAATCCCCTGCCAGGGCAGGGCCACCCAGAGTGGGTTACACAGGAACATGTCCAGGCAGACTTGGAATGTCTCCAGATCTGGGATGATACCCAGAGGCCTGCTCCATGCCGTGTCCCCCTAAGCACAGAAGCACACCCACCTCTCCCGCAGCAGCCAAGGACCCAAGCCCCTGTACCGCGCACCCAACGCCGGGGTTGGTTTTTAGGGGTCTCCGGAGCACCGCAGCCGTGCTGGGCACACGAGGAAGGCCACCGGGGGTCTACGCAGCAGTGGAGAGGCCGCCCAAAAGCGGACAGGGTGCAGGCGGCACCCTCGGGACGGAGCACAAAAGGAGCGGCCGAGCCAGCCAGGAGTCGAACCTAGAATCTTCTGATCCGTAGTCAGACGCGTTATCCATTGCGCCACTGGCCCTGCTCGAGCTACGCCTGCAGCCCACAGACACCTCAACACCGGCCCGCCGCGGGCAGCCAATGCAACGCGGCTCCCTCGCCTAAACCCCGCCCTCCCAGGCGTGGCTTACCGCGCCGACCAATCCCCACCGCTTCCCGCGTCGCGTCACCACTCCGGGGGCGGGGCCAGAGCGCGGCGGCTCAGCCAATCGCGGTGCGCACCACTCCGCCCAGGCCCGCCCCCTTCCTTCCCGGGCGGCGGCGCTCGGTAGCGCGGCTGCGGCCGTTTTGTCCTGCGTGGGGCTCCGTCCCGCAGCGCTGGGGACGCCTCGGTGTGGAGGGGGGGAGCGGCGGCGGAGACGCGGAGCCGGGGGCTGTCGGAGGGCACCGAATGGCGGCGGCGGCGGCGGCAGCGGCAGCGGCGGCCTACGCCAACCTGAAGCTGTGAGTGACCCGCCGGGAGCGGGGGGGGCGGTCTGTCACCCAGCCGAACCGGCCGTCGGGGCAGCGGCCGCTGCCCCCTCCCCTCACGGACACGGTGTCCCCGGCACCTCCGCCGCCGCTCCTTGCCCGGCCCGGCCCTCGCTAAGCGGTTACCCCGGCCTGTCCCACCCCTGCGTGGGGCCTCCGCGAGGCGGGGTGGGACAGGCCGGGTCAGCGCGAAGGGCTTGGCCCGAGGCAGCGGCTGCGTGCGGCGGCCCGGAGCGGGAGGAGGAGAAGGAGAAGGAGAAGGAGGAGGACTTTGGCCGCGGGTACAGCTCCGCTCCGCTTTGGCTGTCCGTGTCTGATAGCACGGCGGCGGCGCTGCTGGCGGCTCGGGTGTCGGTCTCGCTTCCCTCTGGAAGGCGAATGCGTGCGGGTGCTCAGTGTGCTGGGCGCGGTGCGCTGCCCTGCGAACCGCGGCGCTCACGGAGGAGGCGGTGGGCAGCCGCCGCCTGCTTCCCTCATAGCTGGTTTCTGCCGGCACCCGAGCGCTGGTGCGAATGGAAAGCTTCGTACGTGCGATGTTTCCTGCCCGCAGAAGGCTCTTTAGGTGTACGTACCCATCCGCCTCTTACAGCACAGCTTTATTTTGGTGCCGGTTGGTGATTTTGAACTTGCGGGGACTCTCCTGTGTAGTGCCTGCTGTGACTGCCCAAAGAAGTCCTTCTAAGCTCCTGGTGTAATCTATTTTTCTGTTAAAGCAAGGGGTTTAGGGGAGAGCGTAACCCTTTGGGCTTGTACATTTGCTTCCTGCCCTTTACACAGTGAAAGAAGTTGCATAACCAAAGCAATGCAAAGTTAAATATGAGGAGGTGTTCCCATTCCAAGTCCTTATGCTGGCTGGATGAACCTTGTGAGAAGGTGACTCAGGTTGGAACTGCATGATCTCAAGGTCCAACCTGTAACTATTCTCCGATTCTATGAAGCTCCTCATGACTGTCTGAAGCCAACAGTGAAATGTCCTTGTGTGTCCTAAAGGTGTTCCCAGCCTTCTGACCTCTAAATATTAGCTTGAAAGTGTGTAATTGAGTTACTGATGCCAGTTTTGGGCAGCAGGATCTGAACGTGATTTTTAAGCCTGATTTAACTGTACTTAATGCTCTGTTAAATTTCATTTGACAGTCATATTTTGGATTCAGAGCAAACATCTGTAGATCTTCCTCAGAGACCTGTATAAACAGTTTGTCATCATGCCATCATGTATTTAAAAATCACTGGGCTTCTTTCCTTATTTTGATTAGGCAGCTAAGTGAGGGTATACAGACGCTGGAGATAATTTGAGGAGTAAGATCCTCAGTGGTAGTTGAAAGACTGTCTTATTTGTCAGGAAGCTTTTTTCCTCCTGTCACCTAAACAGTGTTTGTCTTTCTTTATGCTGAACTTGTGATCTTTTTGCCTGCAGAGGAGAAAAGGTGAGTTGTATGAGTAGCAGTTGCGTGACTTGCAGTGCAGTCATTCCAACTGACAGTCTCTTTAAGTAAAAGTATGTTTCTGGATACAGGCTAGTAAAGAATTGTCTCCTTTAAAGTTTAATCCTAACTAAAAGTAAGCTTTGATCTGTTTAGAACTAGGCTGTCTCAAATGTAGTTTAATGTGAATTTTTTGCTTTATAAACTTGAAAACAAAATTGGTTTGCTTTTTGCAAAACTGGGCTTTTCTTCCTGTTATTACACAGGAATATTACCACATTACATGTGGTAATGCCTATAGATTTTCTACCAAGCATTTTAAGATACAGGACCGCGACTTGGGTGATGAGTCACCCTTACCAGTTGGCAAGGTCAAAGGAGAATGCTGTGAGAGATCCAGGCTAGGCTCCAGTGTGGGGGTTTAGAGGTGACAGTGTTTTGGGGTTTTAACTGACTTCTCTTTCTCACTAATTAAAGGTCAGATTCTGCAGCTCACCTCTTCTGGGTAGTTCAGTGGCCCTGTGTGGAGCTTCACTGCTTGTAGTGCTCTGCAGGGTCCCATTCTGTATATTCAGTACCAGATTCTAGCTCTCAATGCAAACCTCGTGTTTTCCACAGTTATCGGAAGTAGCGACTCAAGCCTTGACCAGTGTAATCATTGAAGTTCAGCTGATACCAGTAGCAGTGCTGATGTCTAATGTCTGCTCTACTGTTGGCACTAATTGAGTTACACCACCAGTTACTGGGGAGAGCTGCTAACCTAAAAACTGCTACCCATAGATATCATCTGTGTCGCTGCTATACTTAACTTCCTCTCGTAGCCTCAGGAACAAGTTGTAGATTCAAACAGCTATTGCAGGTAGCAAGCTGGTGGATGGTAGTAAAGCTACCGTTCCAATTCATCAGTAGTTTGGGGAGAGGTCCAAAAGTGCAACTTGTCTTTGTCTTCTTTTGTTTCTTGTTCTCTAAACTGAGTTTGGATTATGCTTCTAGAAACAACAGTACACATCCTTTGTTCCTTGCTGTACTAAGTGGCTTTCACAGTGAAGCTCAGGGATATTGTTTGAGGAGGGTGTTAACATACACAGTAAATTATTTGTCATCTTAAGCAAAACCTAACTGGGGATAGCCATTATAAAGCTATGCCTTTAATCCATGCCTTTTTCTGCTGTTTCCATTACTGTTTTTCTATAATCCTGGCATTATATTCCCTTTCTTCTCCCTGCAACAACTAGTGCTCCATGGGAGATGTGCCAGTTCCTTGAGCTGTTTCTGCTTGAGGAGTAATATTTATGGTAGATGTATAATTAGCACACCTGCTCACCTAGAAAATCTGGAATCTCTGGGGTGTTGAAACCATCACTGTGTTGGCACTGTTAATTAACACACTGTTGGGACTCTGCATATACTAATGTCTTTCCTGTTATCTCGCTGCAGACCACTTTGGTATCTTGAGTACAGCAAAGGCATTGCTGCACAGTACAGTGTGTGCTTTTGGCTTGCTTTATTATAGTATTTAGAGGTTGATATCGAAGAGGTTCCTACATTAAGGCAATGTTAAGTACTTCTGGTGAAATAATCAATTACAGAAGTAAGGGTTTGGCTGTTGAGGCCTAGAAGGCTTAAGTGGTATTGAGTGAAGTACTATCTTTAGTTGCCATTAGAGCACAATGGGTCTTCTTTCATGCAGTACCTGAGCACAGGAGTATTCTTGTCTGTAAGATCAACCCAATTAAAGTGTGGGATGCAGTTCTGCATCACCTTTGTGGTATACAGCCCTGCTTTGTAATCCAATTCATGAAGTGAAACTTCACAACAAGTACACAAATAAAAAGTACTACTATGTCACTTAACTGCAAATTAAGCTGACTTTACAGTTGGTGTAAGCAAGCAGTGGTTGTTGCTTTTCTTTTGTTTCTCTTGTGTCTCTGTTAGGTTGGGAATCACACTTTTTTTCTTTCTCATCTTCGAATTGTAGGAATTAAATCTATTGAGTACGTTGCTTTAACTCTTGGCAGCAGTCCACACAATTCAATTGGAGAAGATTTCAAAATGAGATTCAAGTCACCTGCAGTAATATTTGAAACATGAATTTGGTGGTTGCAGTTCTTTAATACCTTCCCTTTTCGGGAGTATCAGGAATTACACTGTCAATGTCAAATACTTCCGTTTATCACTCCCTCTGTTCTTTAGCAACACTGATAAACAGGCCATGGTAATGGGGGGGGAGGGGGTGTTTGTGTTTAAAATAAAAGTGAATGAGAGGAACTCAAACTCTGTGAGGACTTTGTATGCTGTTAAGCTGTAATGGAAGCAAGATATTGCTGTTAAGAGTTCTTGATGTTTTGGATGCTTACAGACAGCAGTGACAAGGTAGCCAAGGAGCAGGTAGGTTCCAGTGTCAAATATGAAGGTTATACAAAAGCAGAATATGGCCTGGTGTATGAAAACCAGTTTTAAAAGTAACTACCGACATTATGGGCTTCTGGAAACTACTCATTTTATTATTATTATTTTTTATGTAATACTAGCACTTGGACTTTCCTCTTTTCCTTATTTCATTTGAAGACTAGAATTAGTCTGTGATTCCTAGTCAGTGTGAGTAATCCTTCTTTCAGCACTTAATATCTCCTCAGATCAGTAAAATAAGCATTTGTGTTAGCTTTCTAAGCTTGTCAACAGCATACAGAGTTGGTACTGAGGATGGTCTGTGGAAAAATACCATTCTTGTATGCAGCGCTCATCAGCTTCTTTCCTGAAAGAGAAGTGGGAGGCAATCATCTCAGTTATCGTAGTCCTAATGATTGAAAAGGTCATCTACACAAGAATGAGACTACTAGCCTAGTTCTGGTACCTGGTAGGTTTGTATATCTGCACTTGGGCTGAAACCTCTTAGAGTTTTGGCCTCTTCCTCAATCATATTAATTTTAGAAGACTTTCAGCTATTCACACAAATGAAGCAAGGACCAAGTGAATCACCTTTCTGTTGGAAACTTTGAAGAGCACGAATTCTCTCACTTCTTCTGAAGCAAGGCTTTAACATTTTACAGGGCATTAGGCTTTTCGGTTTGTGTTATGCAGTTGTATTTTAGGCAGTTTTTAATGGTGATCCCTCTGTTGGGATCACCATAAGGTTATTTAAGTTCTCTCAGCTTCACAGACAGCAGTTAGAGCTGCCAGTTTGGTCCATGGAACTGAAACCAAGAGTCACTTGATGCTTCTGTCACCAAATCTGGTCTTGGAGTTCACTGTGGGAAGGGGGGTTTTGATCGCAAAGCTTTCTTTCATGTGTGTTGATGATAAAATGTAGTTTAAGCAAAGTTAGAAATATACGAGCATTGTGTAAGAGGAGATAAAGGTGGTGGTAAACTGTTTAAAGGGCAACCAATGATAGTGGCAGGAGACAAAGTATGGGCAAGGATTTGAAAGAGAGAGAGAAAAGCAGGGGGTAGGTCTACTGAAGCAGGGCATATGGCACATAGGAAAACCAGGTCTAATTTGCAGCGGCAGCCTTAATTCTTTTTTTCTTAACTAATGGTGAGGATAACAGACTTCACATTTGTCAGGGAGAAATTATTACTCTGGAGTGCAGTAAATATCAAGTCTGTTTACATGACAAATATTCTGTACCTGTAAGCTTTTTCCTGGTTGTTTGAAATGGGCTTTAACTAATATGCAGGTAAGTCTCAGTCGTGGCCATTCGCACTTTCTAATAAGAAGAGCAGCTTTTAAAAGTACTGATCATGGATAGAAATGCGCTATGGTCAGTGTAGGTGTCTCTGTTTTCTCAATGCAGAGTATTCAAAAACTGAAGCTACTACTTTGGACACTTCAACTTATTTGCTGAATGTAGATGAGGGAGAATGCATAAGCATCTGTACTGAAGGCATAACAGGTCTAATATGAAACTTTGTAGTGCCTTTCCCCCATTTTCAGCTGGATTTTTCTGTATCAACTGACTTAGAAAAAGCTGACTGTTCAGCTAAACCAGTGGAAGTTAAGTAGCTGCAGCTTGCTTTAGGTGGAAAAAATGCCTACTACTGTCTCCTGCCAATAAGCAGTAGGTTTCTGACTGCATCTTAAATAGTATAAGGTGATCTTAGATTCTTTAACAAACTGGGGGCTTATAAATGCCCTTATGCTTGTTCTATCTCTGTAAGCTTGTTCACCATTCCCTGTAAAATCAGTTCCCATTATTGCTATGAAACCCCCTTAGAGAGCCAGGGGTGCCTATGTGCACTTCGTCCAAAACAAACAGGGAAAGCAAAGTAGGAGCTTTAAGGCTTCAGTGTACAACAAACTCCGTGTTTGTATTTCTTACTCTGATGGCTTTAGTTTCAAAGATCCCTGCCCATAGCAGGGGGGTTGGAACTAAATGATCTTAAAGGTCCCTTCCAACCCAAACCATTCTGCGATAAAGCGTTTTGTAAGTATTCATGAAAGATTAAGAAGGCTGATTTAGAAAGGGAACGCAGTGTGTTTCCCATGTAGGACACATAGGCTAATTTCTCTTTGAAGAAGTTGAAGTACCTGATGAACAGTTAACTACTGATTGCTTTACGATCTGTTGTGGTGTTTGTTTTTTCAGTTCAGTTAGGCATTTGGACTTCCCTGGCTTTCCTCTCCTTGTGCAGAGAGGTTGTAGAATCTTTGTCCTTAGGGAGTGCCAAAACATTCCCAAAGAAATAGGGCTTAACTTTAAAGTTGGATAAACTTTGAAGTTGGCCCTGCTGTTGGTGGGTGGAAGGTGGGGTGTTAGACATGTTAAAGGAGGTCTTCTAGATCTCTTACAAAGGAGTTTTATGATCTAAGTTAGGATTCTAATTCAGCGTTCTGATGGATTGAAAGATAAGAGATGTGAAAAAATGCAAGAGCTATTTAGGGAGAAGGAGCCTAAAAATATCTATCCTGTAGAGTAAGTTTCCAGAACAAGATGCTTAAAACCCTGATCCCATGACTTGTCAAGCCTTAAACCAGGAGAACTCACTATGAAAGTTAAGAACACTAGTTCAAGAGTGGGCTTATTGGTTGTTCAGCATGTCCTGTGTGCAGCTGCAAGTAATTCCTGCGTAACTCTTGTGTTGTTGCACAGTGTAACATGTCTGGCTTGCAGGTGTCTCAACAGGTGTACTTTTAAGGAATATTGTTGATAACTATGTTTAATTTTATGGCTAGCGTTGTACTGCATTGAGTCTTCGTGAAGAGAATGGTAGCTATGAAGCCTGAACAGGATGTCCGTGTGTCTCCAATAGGGAAGATGCAGGTTACTCCATGCATGTTACACAGACCTGGCTAACAGATCTGCTAACTAACATTGACACACTTGCTTCAATAAACTACTCTGCCACTTTAGCTTTTCCATCTTGCCTGTGTTGTTCCCAGTGGATTCTCGCAATACCTCGAACACATCAGTGTGAAACAGATGATTTTATCACTTTGAACACGATTGTTCTGTTTATTAGACTTGTATCAGGGATGTGGTACCTTAGTTTCTGATATATTAGAAAGTGCTTGGCTAAACTTCTGCTTTGAAGTTTGCTTTTGGCATATCAGTCTTCTACGTGACATAGTTCAAGCTTATATGAGTTGAAATGGACCACTATGTACATAAACTCCCTTTCATGTCTCTAACTTAAAGTAATAAAGAAGAATTAAGATTATTAAACAGACGGTGGGTTTCACAATACCCGATTAGCTTGACTTGCTTTTTTGCACTGTCAATATCAGTGGATGTTGGGACTTAATCCAGTGAGAATTTGGGGTTTTTTTTTGCAGCTGAAATAAGGTTTAAAATTTCTTACTCTGTCTTCAGGTGGTGAAGAATAAATAAGGCCAAAGTAAGTGGTGCTAAACAAATTTCTTCTTCCTATCCATTCTCTTAAAGGCATGTAACACCAGAGAAGTTCTATGTGGAAGCCTGTGATGATGGAGCAGATGATGTGCTTGCTATTGATAGAGTCTCCACAGAAGTCACTCTTACAGGTACTGCCCTCGCTAGCATTTCACAATATAGGCTTCTTTATCCTTTTTGTTTTGTTCTAGGCACTCCCAGAAGATCTTCAGCACCCTAAGTTGATACTGGGAGATTTGTTTTTATCTTTAGTTACTGTTTTAAAATAGCACTTTGTATTCCATCCTGCAAATAACTTTGTCTGAAATGGCTTTTTGCTGTGGGGTTGATGCTGTGGGTAACCAGGGTGATAGTGCTTGCCTCTGTCTATTGTAAGACTGCCCATCATGACAGTAAAATCTGAGTCATTCGAGCTAGTTGGGATTGGAGCTACAAGTCCCAAACGTGGGAAGTGCTGAACGCCGGGCTTCTGCAGCTTTTACTGGGTTGTCCCAGTGCTGAAACCTGAATTCTCATGAAGCCTCTACAAACAACAACAGTAAAAAAACCCTCACTGTAAATTTAATTCTGCATTGGAAATCTGGATTCAAATGTCAGTGCAAGTAGCGTTAAGCATGCTGATGCGAGGTCTTCAAAATGGTATTTTATTAAGAATGTGAAATTAACACACAAATTCAGCCAAAGAGCTTCAATTAAATGGCAACATGAAATTAAGGCCATGAGTGACTTTCTCTTCAGTGCTTCAGGAGTTTGTACCTTAGCATTGACTATCTAAACAGACAGAAATGCCTGCAGTAATTCTAATGTAAAAGCAGTCAGTCTCTTATTATGTATCTTGTGTACTTCATGTAAGAGCCATGTGCCCATCCCACTGGTAGATTTTGTTGTAGTACAGTATTTCAGTTTCTCCTTCAAAACTCTTTAAGATACTCATCCTTAGTCTTGTTGTGAGTTCACATCTGTTCTCATGACTGGTGTTCTATCAGATGAGCCTGCAAGGTGTTAAAAACAAAGGAAAATACAAGTGCTATCTTTCTCTGTTCTCCAGGCTCTGGGAAAATACTAATTCTGATTTGAATGTTTTGTGTTTCTTAAACTCCTCTAATATCCCTTCTGTTATTGTAGAAATGTGAATAGAGGAAAGTTTAACAGGTTAAGACCTCTAATGGATGCTTGGGTACCTTTTGGATCTCTTGGTATGTTGTTTGGAGTATTGTAATCTAATATTGTTCTTGGTAGTTTTGCAGAGATAGACCAAAAAGTAGCTGGGTCTCTGAAATGGAAATAGACTGAGGCTCAGAAGAGGGAGGTACAAGCATTTATGGTTTGTTTGTCCCTGATGTCTAGATGGCTTCAAAACAAAAAGCTTCTGGAAGCTGGAAGGACAATACATTATTGAGGAGTCTACTTGCTGTGTTGTCATGTGGACAAGCTTGAATTTATTCAGTTGAATGACTATTTTGATTAAACATAGAAATTGGGTTAGAATGCTTCCGTATCCTTCCCTCCCACCCCACATCAGTCTTTGGAAATCTGATGTATTGCTGCTTATAATTAAGACTAGCAAAACTTGAGATTTGACCAAGAAGCTGTGACAAACCTACTATAATAGTTTTCCAGTATAGGCATGAAAGAAGCAATCTGAAATTCTGATGATGCCTTTTTCTTTTGCTTTTCAGTCAAGAAAGATGTTCCCCCCTCAGCTGTTACAAGGCCTATATACGGTATTTTGGGAACAATCCGTTTGGTAGCAGGTAAGGGAAAGAGAACTGTGCTCTTTAAAAATACTTAGGCAATGTATATTGCTGAAGAAGCTTTTAAGACAAAAATAGTATCTTGGATACTTACCTGAGGTTACACTTTCATCAGTATGATGGCCTTTCCTTGTGGCTGCTGAAGGATGGAGGTATCCAAATATAGTTGATCGTGAATGTTCATGTACCTCTTAAACCAGTAGCTGCTCTAAAGGAAAGGCTAACTGATAGCTGGTTGAGTTTTAAGGCATAGGTTTCAAATGTGTGCAAAGAACATAATTTACTTTTCATAACTGTTTTAGTTGCAGGATTTGATATAACAGTCAAATACTGAGTTGTGAAGTTTGACTTTGGATCAGTAATCCTGGTACAGAACTGAGTGACAGGGTGATAGACTAGTAGGTGCAGCAGTTCAAGTAATGGTTGTGTTCCAACTATCCTACATATATAAAGAGAACTCAACATTAACAGGAAAAGGAGAGACTGGAGCAATTCTAAATTTTAGGCAGTTGTTGGATAAGGTAAGAATAAGCTGTCTGCTTTTTCTAAGTATCTCAGTGGTGTTCGGCTCTAAACAGTCACTGTCACAAATAAACCTGATGTGTAAAGTCTGAGCTTCCAGACTTTACAGCTGGAGACTTTTATTCGGTATGCATGCTCCTTATTACATCATTTTTCAGAGTACTTTAGTCTCAAACTCTAATAAAGTCTATACAAAAGATCTTTTGAATAGCAATTCATAAACTGCTGTTCAAAAGTTGCTATTCAAAAGATCTTTTGTATAGACTTTATTAGAGTTTGAGACTAAAGTACTCTGAAAAATGATGTAATAAGGAGCATGCATAGGTAATAAAAATCTTCATACATAAAAGGGATTTAAGTTTGCTCATTGCAGTATTCTCAAGCAAAGCAAAATATTACTGTGTTAAATGCAGTAAACTTCTGACAGGATCTTAAACTACTGAACTTTATATGCTCATATTCTAAAGAATTGTGGATTTTATAGAGTAAGAGCTATACAAGGAACACCTTAGTGTCTTAGGTACTTGACAAGATCTGTTTTAAAACTGAATTATCCCAAAGGGGAATATTCACAAATTACAGGCTTGGTAATGACTGAATATTATATAAAATATGTAAGTATGCAACTTAGTACAATAGCCGTTTTCTTTCCATCCCCAAAGCTTTGCAGTGATTGTTTGTATACAGCTGTTAAACTAAAGATAATATCAGTTAAAAGTAAATGATTTTGTGTTGTTAGTAAATGATGTTGTGGTGTTAGGTAGTTTGTTATCGTCTGTAAAACTGGTTCCGTATCTAGCAGTGCAGCATCTTTAGCAAACATAAATATTCTTCACCTATTTACAGTGTTAAGGGGGAGGGTGAAAGTTGCTGAATTAATATCTAAAGCTCTGGAGTCTCTAACATAAGGTTGCATACGCAAATAGGAAAAGGCATTGAAAATTCTTATCAGATGTATCTATTTGCGCAGCATCTTTGTGGCATAGCTATGGATGGAATGTGCTACTTTTATAAGGTATCTGGATGCTTCTGATATACCAGCCAAAAGCAATACTAATAACTTGAGATGCAGACATGCTAGAGCATTTCTGAAGTGCATAAATAGTCCAAATAAAAGTTATAACACCAGTACAAAAGTGTACCAGATTTGGGGTTCCGTGCTTCTGCATGGAAAAAAAAAACCCTTGCTGTTTTGCTCCATGGAAGTTGTAAGTAAGCATTTAATGGTTATAAGATGTAGATAATGAGACGTTATTATCCATCAATATCCAATTTGATAGAGTATTCTTCTTCTTCAAAACCAAGCTGGCACTGAAATATGATAGGTAGAAATAAGAGTATGTTGTGTTTACCAGCAAATGTAAATCAATTGCTTTGAGTGACCTGTCTTTATTATGGTTTTTTGCTTCGTTACTTATGCAACCAGGAAAACACTGAACTTCTTGTCAAATTATTAGAAGGAACCCCCCTTCTCTTTGTTCCATTTTGTACCTGTTAGGATAAATACTTTTTAGGATAAGATGAATAGGAGTTTTGGGTTCTGAAGCATGCTTCCTTTCATGCATTTCAGGCTTGCTTAGTGCTTTCCGAACCACAATCAAGACCACTGGCCTCTTTCAGCATTTGCAAACCGAAAGACTTTCAGACAGTCTCTGGTCAGCAGTTTGAGTAGCTGACCCTTCTTTTTCTTGTCCAGTTTTAATTCCTTAAACTTAATGAGTTGCTCAAGATCTGTGAGCATAGAGATGTGGGTAGCTTAGCAAGTGCGTTTTGCTTCTTTTTCAGCCCCTTACTGTTAGGAGCAAAGTCCCAGGTGAAAGTTGAAGAAACCTCACCCTTTCCTATTGGTTTCAGTTTTCTGGTTATAGTACTATAGTTGTATGGTTATAGGCTCCTTTTCTTAGTACGTGCATCTGTTTATGGGATTTTTAACTTTATTCTCTCTGATTTGCAGGCACATATCTTATTGTAATAACAAAAAAGAAAAAAGTAGGTGAGATTTTCAGTCATGCAATCTGGAAAGCAACAGACTTTGACATCCTCTCCTACAAGAAGACCATGCTGCACTTAACTGATATTCAGGTAGGTGGATTCATGAGGGGATTGGGGGGGGATATCTTGTATTAATGTCCATTACCACAGGACCTAATTTGATGAAACTATGGAAGTTTCTTTTTAGAAAGCTCTTTGAACTACACTTCTGATTTATTCAGGCTGCTATAATTGATGCAGTATTTGGATATAGGTGAATATAAAGCTGTGTCATGCAAGATAACAAGCTGACATTGTGCGATTTTGAATATCATCCCCAGAGTTTGTTCTGCATATTGTGCATTTTCTTCCCCCTGCTAAGATGGTGCACTCTTCTCTATGCTCTTCCTATTAAGTCTTTCTCACAGCTTTGCTATTCTGATAACCCCTATGATAAGCTGCCTTGCTGTCATCTATCTGTCTTGCTTAATTTATGGAATTGTTCCATTACATAATTACCCAGCAGAGAAGAACTGATTTTTCCTTTTTTTGAGAGGGAGAGAAAGGATGGAGATTGTATAAAATAGACAGTGTTGGGGCTTGATAGAGAGTAGATAAGGTGTCTGACCAATGGAGCTGAAAGGGAATCTGATGCTCTTCCAGGAAAGGACTGAGGTTAATCAAAACTGGAACCAAACACAGATTAGTTATTGGGGTAATCCTAACAGTAAGTTGTGTCCTTTGTTTTGCATTGGCATCTTATTTGGCTTTTTGAATGGTTTTCAGGCAAATTAATGGCTTCCTTTTTGCTTGGAAGTTGCGAATATTAGTTTAATATCAGTAGCTGTTCACCTCACAGGAGGCTGTTCTCTGCTCTCCACTGTTCTTGTAGAATTGGGTTGCAGTGTGCTAGCTGTCAGTTATCAGTGAACTGTTACCAAAATTGCAATCCCATGGTTTTCTTCTGTGGTAATCTCTGAATGATCTGGATGTCGTGTGCTAGCACACTAGCAAAGTTCATCTCGTCACTTCAGAAACTAGCAGGAGCTAGTAAGAATAAGATATTTCAATGGTAACTAAATGAGAGCTCTTCTGTCCTTTTCTCATTCAACAGTTGCAGGACAATAAAGTATTTTTATCAATGCTCAATCATGTCTTGAGCGTGGATGGATTTTACTTCTCAACAACGTACGACCTAACGCACACTCTCCAACGGTTAGCCAACACGAGCCCAGAGTTCCAGGAAATGAGCCTCCTAGAGAGGGTAAGGATATACTTTTGCTTAGCGCCTGTGTCTCGGATGTTGTCAGTCAGCTCTGCATGGCTGAAGTTTCATTTATGCAGCTATCACAAACTAAAGGAACCTGTAGGTAAAGTTTAGGATGATATTGCTGAAATCCACGGTCTGTTACGCTTGAGCTGAAACCTTCATTTTTATTTTTTACAATAAATTAGTATGCTGAGTGGTAGCAGATACTGTTAAAACACTTGTGGTCTTCTGTTGTACTAAAAATGGCTTTACTATTTTCATCATTAATTTAAAGTAGCGAAACAGATTTACATGTTGCTTGGATGCAGATCCTTATAATTGAACTACAAAAAAATAGCACTGTTGCTGAACTGTATCTAAACTATCCCTGTGAGCTTGCTAATTGGGTTGTACTGGGGCAGTTCTCTGGGAAAAAGAAACTGGCAGAGATAGAAAAGAAGCAGTGAGTCAAGTTACAACTTGAGCTTGCTTCGTATGTTGCTTAGAACAAGGGTGGAAACTGCTGGTCTATGATGCTTCAGTACACAAGTCTGTTCAGCACTGTAGTGTTCTATCTGAACTGGTAGGGGTTGTGGCTGAGTCCTAACCCTTTGCCCAAAAGTGGATTAAATGGCACTCGACTTCGTATTCTTTTCCAAGATCATGTGGAGCTGAGCTGTGGGATTTGTCTGTTGGCCTTGGGATGTTGTATTCTGTCTAAACTAGGCCTATTCCTTATGTTTAAAGCATGAATTTAGCATGCTGCTTTTGTCATAATGATACCAGAATCACACAGCCAGGCGCATCTGAGCTTGAAATTCTCTGCTGCTTCCAGAGTTCCACAATCTCTCATCTGGTGATATGCTATATTGCAGCATAAATCAGGTCTAAATTGCCTAGACACTGAAATACTGAAACCTTGGCAGTCAGTAGCACCTCTCCTTCCTTTGCCGAAGAGGTGGCAATGGAGTCACAAGAGGTTGCCTCTTAGATACTGAAACCATCTAAGCTGGGGCAGC
This sequence comes from Myiopsitta monachus, assembly GCA_017639245.1. NCBI lineage: Eukaryota > Metazoa > Chordata > Aves > Psittaciformes > Psittacidae > Myiopsitta > Myiopsitta monachus. Next base: position 5,636,354 of record CM029928.1, read on the forward strand.
AGCTTTTCAAAGATTAAAAAAATCAATTTAGAAGTCAGTTTATCCTTGGACTGTTTTGTGTTGTCAGATGCTGTTCTGGAGTGATCTTGCCAGGGAGAGCAGTTGCTGACATGAAACAATTGGTTTGACTTTAAATTGAGGCATTTCAGAAGGTTGTTTGAAAGGCAAAGCACAGTAAAATAGCATCAGTTTTGAGTAAATTCAGATGTTAGAAGGTTAAAACGATTTTAATGTCATTTCACACTCGTCATTGCAGTGTAATGCCATAACTTAATGGATGGTGGTAATTTTGCGCATCTCCAGTTCAATTCCACAAGAGGAGATTGGCCTGTAGTTGGTGTGTGGGTATTTTTGATTTCTTACTTGTGTGTGTTTTAGTGTTTTAAAAGAGTACTTGTAGAAGGAAACAGCCCCAGTATAGAAGCACCAAAGCTTTGTATCTTGCACTTTCACTAGTTCAAGATCCTGTAAATCGGATCTGAACAGTTTCTGGCAGATAGTTGTATTTCTTGGTTTGTATTAGACAAAGGAATGTTCCAACACTGAGCTTGAATTAACCCTTATCCTTGGTGATGTATTCTCTGCCTACCTCATCTTAAAGTTGAGATTTACTCCAGACCCTGCCCTCTGTTCTGCAGCAAATGTCACTTTTGTGACTAATCTGGTAGCTTCCTGGAATGTGCTCAGCAACCTGGTTAAGACCCTTTTGAGGTGAATTAGGCATAGGAAATACATGAAGAGGATTATTTATGCAGCAGAATATAAATACTGACGTCTTCTAAACTACAAGTATTGTTTAACTTCCAATTCTCAGAACTGTTGATTATTGCATACACAGCTCCATCCATTTTTACCTTCTGCCCACTTTGGATGTTACCTTGCTACTGTAGTTATAATTTCAGAGGGCTTTTCAAGGCCTGCTTACTTAGGGCAGAGTCCAGAATGTTGTTCTGATGCTGCAGCTCAGTTGTTAGCAGTTAAGTGTGCCTCAAGTGTCAGGCAGCACCTGGAAAGATTGGAGAGAATTGTGCTTCTCATAACTATTCTGATTTTATTTATATTGTAGATGAGGATATGAAGGGTACTGATGGAAGAAGGGACGTTCCATCTCCATGTACATCGGTGCCCCTAAACTTGTGCAATGCATGGATACTATGATATTGCTTTACGCTGGATTACACAGAACTGACAGTCTCAAAACCTGTTGGCTTTTTTTTCTTGCTGCAGGCAGATCCACGCTTTGTGTGGAATGGGCATCTTCTTAGAGAATTTGCTGCTCAACCAGAGGTAAACACTTTGTAACGATTGTATTAATAGAGGATGAATATACTTTTGCTCTGAAGTGGGCAACAGCTTCCCGTAATTAGGCCTCTTGTTTCAGACAGCCAGAATCCAGTGTAACATGGCTGTTCATCTGCTAGTTTAGCACAGTGACAGTCTTTTGCTTTCATACTCCCAACTTCCTGTCAGTGCTCTCAGTACTACGTGTAGTAAAGCTGGCTCTTGGAAGTGTCCGCTGTTGAAGATGCTGTGCTGACACCATACTTGTCTGAACCAAAGGGGAAGTTACACTACACAGCATATGCTTTTCAAGCTTTTTGAAGTTTAACTACTTATTTGTTAATAATCTGTACTTTAGGTACAGGCAAGGTTCAGCTCATAACTTTTTTTTTCTAAGACTGGTTAGCATCTTTCTCTGGGTGCAGTCTAAATTCCATTTGCTTAGTGATAGGTCAAAAAGCTGGTATTAAAACTGGCAGTTTAGAATCTTTAGTTTTATGTCAAATGGAGACTAAGAGGAGTGTAACCTTTGAATTCACTTACTCCGGCAAATACAAGGGCATGACCATGAACTGTACTACCTCAGTGGCCAGCCTGATCTAAGCTGCTTCCTACTACATGTGGCTGTCAGTTAGGGCCGCAGGGATGATCAAAGGGCTGAAGCACCTCTCATAGGAAGGCAGGCTGAGAACATTGGGGCTGTTCAGCCTGGTGAAGAGAAGCTGCGTGGAGATCTCAGAGCAGCTTCCAGTGTCTGAAGGGGGCTACAAGGATGCTGGAGAGGGACTCTTCATCAGGGACTGTAGCAATAGGACAAGGGGTGATGGGTTCAAACTGAAACAGGGGAAGTTCAGGTTGGATATAAGGAAGAAGTTCTTCACTGTGAGGGTGCTGAGGCGCTGGCACAAGGTGCCCAAGGAAGTTGTGAATGCTCCATCGCTGGCAGTGTTCAAGGCCAGGTTGAGCAGGGCTTGGGCGAGTGAGGCATCTCTGCCCATGGCAGGGGATTGGAACTGGATGATCATAAGGTCTTCTCCAGTCCAAACCATTCTGTGTAAACACATATCCTTCAGAGGTGTGTTGAACTTCTCAAATTGTCTGCACTACAGCAACCTTTTATCTCTCTCAGTACTTCACATTTATCGAACTGAATGACGCACTGCTTCTATTTCTGTCTCAGTAACCTGTGGAAATGTGCTTTTACGTTAGACAGCACTGTTCCAAAAGGCTGGATTGTGCAGTGCTTCTGGAATGTGAAGATAGGAACTACCAAAGGGCCGTTGTGCATATTTTGGAGGCATGTGACTGGGTATACTGTTTGAATAGTGCTATGCAAACAAAGCTTGGGAAATGAGAGAAAAGCTGTGGTGGGAACAGCAAAGAAAGCCAAGCGTGGCTGGTTTGTGAAAACAGATGCAGGAGGCAAAACCCGCAAGTAGAGAAGGGAGATAACTGGTAACTGAGGATAAGCTGACTGCTACTGACTTCAGGTGGCCTGCTCTAGCAACAGTTTCAGGTTGTGGCATTTCTGACTTCCAATATTAGAAAATTTCAATTTTAAATTTTCTTGAAAGACCAAGTTATTCAGGAGTGGTAGGATGGGAAGAACGCTGGAACAAGCATTTCAAGTATTAATCGCATAGATACATTCCTGTGTTGTTGTCTGTCTCTACTTATATCCTACTGTGGAGGTACAGCAAATACCATGTCATAAGGTATTCAGTTTGTCCTGCTTCATGTCCGTCATGTTTGTAGAACAGTGAATGCCATGTGGAGGAGGACAAAAACAGCTTGGGGCTTTTTGTCAAGGTTGCTTAATTAGGATTAGGCTCTCACTTTTTCCCTGCTGCTAATAAGGATTACTTATATTGCTGTCTTCCTCAAATGTGTCTTTCTTGGAAAGAATTACCGCACCCAAAACAAAAATTAAAGGCTATAAATTACATCAAACTATTACAAAACTCCTAGACAAAGTCACTTACCTTTTGTTGGCTGCTAGTGGTTAGTATTTTTAACACGTATTATGTGTGTTTCAGATCCATAGGTTTGCTACGCCAGTGATGCACGGATGTATCCTTTTATGTTGTAAGGCTGACTGTGAAAGTCTAACAGCAAAGTGGTTACTATTGAGGCTGCTCTACTGGCTGTGTTAGCAACTATAACATAGACCACAGTGTCAGAATGAGGGTGTAGTTTGTTCAGATGTGAGCATTAGATATTGCTTGATAGCCCACTCAATATACTTGAATATTCTGCCTTTAAGGCTTAATGTATTTAATTTTACAGGTATGATCTGCATAACTGTCTTTCAACAAGGTTGAAAGTTAAGATGAATATGGCAAATGCTCTTACATCAGCCTTAGTACTTTTTATCTTGCTAAAGGATACATTCATTTAGCATTTACTTTGGATATGAAATAAGGGAGAACAGTTTTAACTTGAAGGAGTGATTATGGATGTTCCTGTTGATGAATAAAAGGGTAAGTTCTGCTGAAGGCTCCTGGAATGCTTCTCCTAACCAGCTGCTTTTCCTGCACCAGCACTTAGAGTAACAGCCATTTTAGCAAAGCAGTCATGCATCTATTTTTGAGAAGGGGTGTATGTTGTGAGTAAGCCTAATGCTTTCTGGAAGCAGTGTTCCTCGTGCAGCGTGTGATCAACAATAAGTCCCAGATGCTTCTGCACCAGCAGCGTGAATATGACCAGCAAGGTTGGACAGAGCAGCTCATGCCACATTCTCCTTAGCTCCTCCATTGCAGAGGTACCTCAGGGATATGCGGAGAACAGCTTCCAGAAGGGATCAGTTGTTCTGGTAGGACTGTTAGCGGCTGGCAGATCTCCAGTCCCCTCTCCTGTGATTTCATTTAATGGAAAATGTCATGAGAGTAGGAGGAAAGGCAAGGAAAGGTAGCAAAAGGGAACTGTGAAAGCAGCCCAGTCCTTATCCTAGAGGTCCTGGGTGGAAGAGTCTGGGTGGATTGCAATTAACACCTTCCTCTGTCCTATTTTCACTATATAAGTAATTAGCATAAGTCATGTATGTATTGCTGTAATCTGATACTAACCAAACACCTTTAGAGAGCCCATGAATTCAGAGAAACTGAATTTTTAGTGATGAAAATGCTGGCAAGTGCCCTGAGCAGAGCTGGTACAGTGCCACTGGCAGTTACTTTAGTAAAATCAGAAATTCTTCCCGTCCCCCAGCCCCAAAGTTAGATACATCTTGTTCATCTGGGGTCTCACAGTGGTGAGAAATAATGGACTGACTTGGGTAAATCAAGACTTTGATCATCTAAAGCCTAAACTGCATTGCTGCTCAAGAGAGCCCCAACCCTTCTAAAGAACAATAAATCATGCTTTTTCCTTTATCTGTGTGGAAGTAGCCAACAGCAAGATGCCATTTAATTTGAGACAGAGACTGCAGGTAGAAAATGGGCTGATTATAGAGGTAACCTTTCTTGCAGGGAACTGTTGGCTGCATGTGTGTTGAATCAAGGGTAAGACCTGGCAGTAATTCTCCAGGACAGCAGAGAAATAGTTCTTTTTCACACTCCAATCTATGAATTAGGAGAACATGCTGGATTACGTAGGACCAATTTGTATTATTTTTTGGAGTTCTTTACAAACAGTATTAGCGCAAATACAAACATAAATCAAGATGTTGCATGTATGCAGTCAGTGTACTTTTTAACATGTTAGGTGCTCATGTGTAACACAGCTGCGTTCTGTCCTGTTTGAATCATAAATGTAGAATCTAGATTTCATGGTAAAATGGTTTGTAAACAAGATGTTCTTTTTATTTACCAACCTTAAGGCAAAGTACCTAAATTCCTCAAAGAATAGAAGCCTGCAGTATGCTAATACTGTTCAAGGCCAGGTTGGACAGGGCCTTGGGTTGTACATGGTCTAGTGTGGGGTGTCCCTGGCCATGGCAAAGGGGTTGGAACTAGATGATCTTAAGGTACCTTCCAGCCCAAACCTTTCTATGGTCCTATGAATACTGCAGCTTGCAAAAATTGGTCATTTTGATTGTGTGCTTACTTCAGAGTTGTGGGTTTCAGTTTCTAGGGGCAAAGGATGAAAGCCTGTGAGAAATTATTCGTGATGAATGGTGATCTCCTTTAAGACTTGACTGTTTACTGTAGTCCAAGTAAAGGCAATTATAAGCAGCACAAACTGAAGCTAGCTGTCAGTGGTCCCTGTTTGTTTGATTAGTCTGAGATTGTGGAGTATCTGCCACTTTGGATATCTAGCCTAAGCAGGATATCCATTCTTGTATAAGAAGCTCCCACTGCAGATGTATTCATTCTTTTCCTTGGCATGGATTTGAAAGCCAGTCTACGTTACTGCTCATTCTGGCAGCTGTAAATGTGCTGTCTGTTGCATGTACAGGTGCAAGGTGTAATAGCTCAAGCTATTCACTGTTCTAAAAGCCTTTCTGAAGTGGTATTGTTTTGTTAAAAGCAATAGGGGCAAGAAACTGTTCAGATAGCTTAATAAAATTGTGGATGAGATGGATGTAGCACTGAACAGAACTTCAGCAGTCAGTCTAGTCGATGATATACATAGGACATGACACTAGATTAATCTTCCAAAGAAGCCCATTTTCTCAATTATAGCAGCTTCAATGTGTTTGTCAGTGACATCACCTGCAGCCTGTCTTTTTGTGATGTGCATGCTGATCCTAATGCTCTCAAGTTTAATGTTCAACTGGTGTTGGCCATTATTGGTGTGAAGAATGTTTACAGACTTTTTTGAATGTCATTGCTTGGTTCCTTGATGTTTCCTATCTCTTGATGTATAAAAATACCCTAATGAACTGTTGGGGTTTTCCTTAATGTTCTTCAATAGTTATCACGATGCACTCTTGTTCTATTAATGGCAAGTGTTTTGACTGGCTGCTGATTTCCAGAAGAAGCTGTTTCAGGGCCGGTGTGCGCTACTATGTAAGAGGTAAAATAGCAAACGGATTTCTTTCTAAAATCAAGCAAATTCCAGCTGTATGTGACGCACCTTTTAAGAGTAATTGTTGTGTAAAGGCTTGCACAAAATGTGCTTTAATAGTTTGTCTCAAGAGGTCTTTGCTCCAAAGAAAATATTAAGAACCTGTATGATATGAAGCATGTTCTGGTAAGGTATTAAAACTGATTCTAGAGATAACTGCAGAAGCCTTATAGGGCTTTTTATTGCTTTACTGTGGAGGAGTTAAATGCAAGTGTGTAGCAGCCATCTTGGCCTAGCAGTAAATTCAGTAACAGCATCATTGGTGCTGGCACTGGAGCCCTGTTCTCTTAATTGTTTCAAGTTAAAAAGTGAACAGGGAAGTAGATTTCAGTTACTTTCTCTGTTCTTAGTCCCAACATACATGGTTTTGAAGAAATTGGTTGGTTTCTGCAGTGCCATTGCTATTGAACTATGGCTATTTCTGTGTCAAAGCACTTGCATCTTATTTTGTATTAAACTGCTCAGTTTCTATGGCTAGAAATACCAAAATGTGTTAAGCACAACTGTGCTTCTTCAATTTAAATTTGGTACAGATGATGTTGAATTCTTGCCAGAGGTGTTTAATTTACCATCTTCAGGCAGCTCTGTGGTATTTTCATGCTTTCTGTGAGTGCTTAAGGAAGGGTAGGAAGCCTTTTGCTGATACACTGTCAGTGTTCTGCAGCCAGACTTGCTTAATAAGGTTTTTTCCTACATAGGTATTGATTCAGAAGGGCATGCTGCTAACTTCATTGAAACAGAACAAATTGTGCATTACAAGGGCAGCAAGGCATCATTTGTTCAGGTAAAGTCAGCGTAAGGGACTGCTCATTGGCTTAAGATACCTAGATTGCTCTATGTTGTTAAATATAAATTGTATACAAGATGTGCATGCACACAACCTAACCCAGTCTGCTTTGCCTTCAAACTGGCAAGTGAGTTTGTAAGTGTTCTGTCGTTTTAAACTGTTTTCCTTTCCTTTGCAGACCCGTGGATCAATTCCTTTTTTCTGGTCTCAAAGACCAAACCTCAAGTATAAGCCAAAGCCACAGATCAGCAAGTCAGTAAATCATGTATGTGAGTGTTTGTTGCGTCTTGGGGGTTAAACATATTTCTGGGCTCATGTCTGCGTGATAAAGTAACAAACTGTAATCAGAGGAATGAAAATCAGCAGTCCTGGATTGAGCTTTACTTTTAAAACAAGTAGCAAGAAGCCTTGTACTCAGGGTGAGTTCAGAGACTGAAAAAAGCCCAAACATCAATGGGCATAGTTTCTCTTTGGTTCATGTTTGCAGGAGTTCTAGCAGCTGCGCAGTACTTGTTATCTGTGGCGTGTTTATGCAGGCTAGCTGAATGGACTGGGGGGATGAAAGTAGAAATGTATTAGCACAATAGAGAACATCAAACACTTCATAGCTACTGCCTGTGTGGTATCATCAAAAAGATGATAATAGAGATCCCTTGTAAATCACAGCTCAAGTGTGTTGACAGATGTATGCTACCTTTCCTTTCTCTTCTAGATGGATGGCTTCCAAAGACATTTTGACTCGCAAATCATTAGCTATGGAAAGCAAATGATTGTCAACTTGGTACGCTTTCACTTGTTCTTCCTGAAAAAGCTGATGTTCTTCTACGCAGGCTTTTGAGTAATACTCTTTTTTATATATATTTCTTTTTAATTTCTTTTTTTTTTTCTTTTCTTCCTCCCAGGTTAACCAAAAAGGTTCAGAAAAGCCTCTTGAGCAAACATTTGCCAAAATGGTAGCCAACATGGCAAACGGAATGGTCAGGTACGTGTGAAATGAAGGGCTACCTTCTGTGTTAAAAGCTGAGCATTGCCTCCAAGTGCCCCATAAAGTGATCCGTTCTTTGGGGGCCTTTACCAACTGCCTGATGTGTTTGAGTTTTGTTTTCATAAAGTTGCTTGCAGGTAGGCAATGCCCCCACCTCAGAGCTCACATTCTAAGCAGAATGTGAAGGAGGGCAAAGAATGGAGTCAAACAAAATAAAGAAGGGAGTCTCAGAGGCAATGGTAATGCCAGTATCAGAGTAATAGTGTGCTGTGAGAACTGTGAAGATCTGCATTTTAGGGTAAAGAAATCATGCCCTGCAGACTAGCTTCTGGCAAAAGGGCTTGGTAACATTGCTACTTAGTAAGGGAGTGCTGAGTGTGAGCACCAGTGAGACCAGTATTGAGATAAAGCTAAAAACAGTGAGGGGAGCATGTAATTTAAATGTCAACCTCAGTGTGACAATGGGACAAGAGAGTGGAGAATGCACTTCAATCATGAGAGAAACTCCTTATCTTTGTGTGAATCTTGAGTGCAGTACAGTTCTGCAACCTGCCTGTGCTTGCTTCCACTGGCTTCGGAAGGGAGGGCTTGTAGCCAGCTCCCACAGATACTTACCTCTTCCTTTTCCTTGAAATGGCTGTATAGGCTTATTGTCACTCATGTAAATCAAAGGACAGAATTCTCTACTTGTGAGCAGAAAGGCATCCTGTTTTAAGAGCATTTCACTTCTGTCTAAAGCATTACTAAGGAATCCTGGAGTATAATCAAGATGCCCTGATAAATCCTGACGTACTTGGAATTTTTCCCAAGCTTTTTCCTGCTTGTATGGTGTCCTGCTGCTGCCTTCACCAGGGTAGTTCATGTCTGTCCCACTTCTGTATGCTTCTTTTACTACCCTCAGGGGTGTGTTTGTGTGTTATTGGAATATAAGTGTGGATTTTCCTTCTGGTCTTATTAAAAAGACCACTTCTAAGGTGAGCTCTTTTCTCCCTCTCACATCTAGGTTGGTATTGGTACCAACAACCTGTACAAAGCTTGTGGAATTCTGTGCGCCTTTGCTGTAAAGTCACCTGGTGGAAACCAGGATGTAAAATTCCATCATGGTGTGTTTTAGTGATGCTCTGTATGTGTTAAAAAGTAGTGTTTTGCCGCCAGCACGTTTTTCTTAGTGCTGCCAAAATAGTTTCTCTTCGTTAATCAGTTTTGATGGCATTTACCTGCTGGACCAACGCTTGTCTTCAGTGTACAGTATGTCATCTTTAGTCTTGAAAACTTGGTGAATAGTAACTTTTGGATTATGAAGACTTGAGGGGAGGAATGAAATGTCTTTTAATTCACAGCATACATGTATATATGTGTGTGTGTGTCTGTATATGAAGTCGAATCAAGCACCACTCATCTAGATCACTTCTCACCAGAAATGAGTTGGCTGTTAAAATCTTGTTCCAAGTCAGTAGCTGTTTAATTCTCTTATGACAGAGTAGGCTAGCTGTTCAAACAGAACCTGTCTCAGGTTTCTAGAGAGAGCTGTCAAAGGAATTATGATGTATGCCAGCAAAGAATGTTGCATTTCAACATGTGAGTCTCTTTCGAAAGTGAAGTTCCCAATGCTGTTGCTTGGAAGAGAGTAGGGCAAAAGAATCAGAGATGAAATCAGATTCATATCCTTTCTGTAATTACTAGAGGGAAAATACTAGCCAGAGGGTAGAATGAGTAACTTGGAACTCAGTGTGTGCTTCCCCAGACTAGTGGTGTCCTGTAAAGAAATGTAAATGCTGTCGCTGTGCACACTATGGATGCAGCCTCAGGAAGATTACAGAGTGCTGACAAAATTCACAGATACTTGCTGGAAGCTATCTCTAAAGAAAGACCTGAGACCTTCACTGCTGTACATGCCTAATCTGAAAAGATGCTTCTCTCTCTGAACAGATACGTAGCATTTGACTTCCATAAAGAGTGCAGTCGGATGAGATGGGATCGACTTCAGATTTTGATGGATCAACTAGCAGAACAGCAGGATGAGTTTAGGTAAGGTCTGCAGTTTGTTTCTGTACTGTTAAAATTAGACCACTTTCTCATAGTTGCTCTTGTCTAGAGTTAGAGCACAACAAACCAGACATGTAATCTTCTGTGAAGACAGTGCTTTCATATGCATTAGTGTTTCCATATGGAAACGCTCTTGCTGTTACCATGCAAGGTTGAGGCCTGGTGGTGGGTAAGATGTAAAGCCCTTTGTATGTCCCATTAAAATAGTTCTGGGAGTTGTAGCAGCCCTGCATTGTGACTCAAGGGCTGCCTTTGTGCCTTGGGGCAAAAGGTTAGAAATGAGCAGGCATGCAATAAGCTATTAAACAAAAGTAGTCTCCTTAAGTGATATTTTTTTCATCCAGTAGTAATTCCATGTGTTGTTGACAGCGAACTATGCTGCTACTGAGTGTCCAGCACTTAGTATTCCTTCCACCAGCACTTGCTCTCTCTTTGACAGTGTTTTCTCTAACATACGTCGTGGCTCCAAACCTTGACACTGGTACTGACAGTTAGCCCTTGCTAACATAAGTAACCCACAAGGAAACAAATTCTCATTTTGTGGAGTCCTAAAACTAGACTAATAGTCAGAATCAACTTAAATCTTGTAGTCCAACAAGTGCTTTTTAAGCTCTTCTTGGTCTTTGCTACTTGTAGACATGTAGATTGCTAGGGAAACTGTTTCCATCGTTCTGCTTTCCTGATTGCTTCCTTCCTGTTCCTAAAGTCTCGTGCCTAAAGCACAAAGTTGATCAGCTCAAACATTATAAAACTGGCAGTGGTATATGCTATCAAAAATCCCCAAGTGACCTGTAGGCTAGAGTAGGAGTCTCATGAATGAAATCTCTTGCCTGAAATGAAGGCCATGGGAATAATATAAATAAATCAGATGGTAGTGAATATACTTTGCCCACCACCCTGAAAAATACATGAAGAGCTGAAGAATCAGTTGGCTTTCAGCACTTTGAATAAGGAGAAATAAGCATGTAGGTTTCCCGTACAGCAAGGATCCTTTATTCTTTGAATACTGAATCCCATAAAGCCATATGTCTCTAAAACAAGGTACAAAAGTGAAGGCTCTTCCTCAGGATTAGGCTGGCTCTACCATACCTTGTTCTGGTTCATCTAGGGTGATGGTTGCTTAAATAGGAACAGAAAAGTCTGGGTTCTGATATTCTTAGGAAACAGTTGTGCAACCCTGAAAGAGGTAAACAGTTCAATGGAGGTAAACAACTCTCTCTTTTCTGCAGGTTAAATCCTGTTGGGAAAGACCTGTCAGAGAGCTGGCTTGCTGGGCTTGAGGGGGTGAGGGTGTGTGAAGTCATTTTAGAGCAATTGTAGAAGGTGCAGCACTTAACACTTCTGGTTAATAAAGTAGTTTTACTCTTCAACTATACCGATTATCCTACTATCACTTCTGGGCAAAGCTTGGTGGGAGAAGGGGAGAACGAGGATTTCGCAGGTGCTGGTTTCCTTTAGTCATACAACAATGTAAAACATGGTTCAACAAAACTAATTCTTCAGGAAAGACAAAAATGGGTCTTCTAAACACAAAGTTGGTATGCACGGGCTTCTAAGGCTCTTGATTTTTTACTTCTGCAAGGCTCTAAGACTTTAGAATCTTAAAATACTGTACAGTAACAGCGGATCATATGCTAGTCATATGCTAGACATATTCAGAGTCCATAACTACATAACGGAGTAACAGAACGTCATCTGTCAGTCTTCAGGCAGCTGGAAGTTTCATGCTTTGGCAGAAGGGCAAGTATAGTTCTGTCCTGTTCACGCATCCAGCTAATAACTTGATCGGCATATTTGTTTTATCAGCTCAGTATTCAATTCAATTACAAGACACTTAGTTTAGTTAATTAAAAAGATTGAGGTAACAATTAGCATATGCTGTTGCAGGAGAGAACATCTGCTTCCCCCAGATAGTCTCATGATGGAGAGAAGAGTGACAGTAGCAGGTTTTCAAACTTAAGCCTTAAGTTTCTGAATACCTTCCTGGAAGAAGTGTGCCTGACCGTTTATATGGCTCTTGTGTGCAGTGGTGACTGGATTGAACCAGGTAACCACGTGTGTACAAATCTGGTTACTTCTGGTGTCACACTCTGTTAATGATCTTGCTATCCATGGAGCTAGGACCATAACTGAAAAAGTAAAATGTAAGGCTCTGATTTTGCACCTCAATCTGCTCTTCCCGGTGACATAACTCAGTATTGCTGGTGGGCTTTCTAAATTAGAAGAGTGCAATTAGAAGGGCAGGAGTGCCCCTGAGATTACGAGATATTCATATATCAGTGCTGGTCTCTAGCACTGGAGGAGAAGAATTCAAGGTGACCTCAGAGTTCAGAGCCTCATCTAAGAACTCTTTGTGTGCTCAAGACAACTGTGTTTTGATTGCTGAAATACTCACTTCTAAAAGATGTGGTTAATATGGACTGTTATCTATAAATACTTAAGTGGATTGTATGTGTTAGTTATTTTCTAGTTGATTCCGATGGTAAAATTGTGACTCAGCAGGAAGGAATATTCCGCAGTAACTGCATGGACTGCCTTGATCGGACTAATGTGATTCAGAGCTTGTTGGCACGCCGGTCACTTCAAGCCCAGCTTCAGGTAAATGTTTTGTTCTTGTTTAACATGCAGGAAGAGGAGAGAGGCTTTCTGTTTTGAACTGCGATACAATTTTAACACTGCAATAAGAGCTTGCATGTTTGAGTCACTGTGCTACTTGAAACGCATTAGCCAGACTCTGGTTTGATAAATCCAGCTTTTTCTGAAAGCAAATCCTGATTTTCCTAGTGAACTCCTAGTAAGCCTCAATCTGCTCTTTGTTTTAGAGGCTTGGTATTCTGCATGTTGGACAGAGAATTGAAGAGCAAGGCAGACTTTGAGAAAATCTACAAAAATGGTAGGCTGCTTAGAGAGTTCAAACAATTGCTTTCTTTTTCCCAACCAGAGTACATTACTTCCTTAATCTTTCTTAATGTTTTCTTATTCACAGCATGGGCTGACAATGCTAATGCTTGTGCCAAACAATATGCTGGAACTGGTGCCTTAAAGACAGACTACACAAGGCAAGTCAGCCTTTCTTGTAAAGGCCCTCTGGATTGGTTTTGGCATGTTTGGGATTTTCTTTAAGTCTTCATGTCCGAGAAGGTGCTTAGGCTATTAACAAGTTTTGCAGTGGCTCAACTGGTAAAACATCAGACTAAAGCCTACAGAACACTGTTCTTCACTGTGTTCATATGAAAGGGAATAAAAGCTATCTGGAAATAAACCCAAGAAAATGTGCTTCTTCAAGGCACACTTGTATTGTTGGACGGATAGGAGTGTGACTTTCAAATCTAGTTACAAGTATTGTGTGGTAGTAATGCAGAGGCAGTACTAGATGAGTACCTGCATGTAAGTACACTTATTAAACATAAACCCATGAAAGAACTGTAAATCTGAAATTATCTTCCTGAATTTATAAACCTATTTGAAAGGTTTCTTCAAAACTCCTTTTTGCAGAACTGGGAAGAGAACTCAGTGGGGCTTAATAATGGATGGATGGAACTCATTAATACGTTACTACAAGAACAACTTCTCTGATGGGTTTAGACAGGTAAGTTAGGCTTTGAACTGTGGGGAAGCACAACAACGTTCTTGTGTATTTTAGCTCTTGCTCTCCCTTTCTCTTCCAGGATGCAATTGATCTTTTTCTTGGGAATTATTCTGTGGATGAAGTAGAACCTGCTAGTCCCCTGCATGTCCAGAAGGACTGGAAGTTCTTAGCTGTGCGTATGCAGACTTTATTCATGACTGAAGAAACACACATAACCTTTTAGTCACTTGCTTCATGTGACTAACTAGAACTTGTCTATTGAGTGAAGTGTCCTTATAATCTGGTTATGTTTCTATGATACCTGCTTATAGGACTAAACCCAGCCTGTTCCCTTGACAGAAAATGGAGTGTGTTGAGGTATTGTAAAAAACCTGCTGCTTGCTGTTCTTTAAAAATGTGTTTCAAGTGGAAAGGGAGAAACTCTGTCACCACCAGTGACTCTCTTGTTCTGCAGAAGCAGCTTGTGAAGATCTCTTCTCATTCCTCACACATAGACTGTAACACAAAACCCCACTTCTTTCTTTATTTTTCCTCACCCCTCTATTTTGTGAAATGGGATTTGGGCACATTCTGGGTTTAACTAGTGGCTGGTGTACTTTTTTCTTAAAAACACGAATCTCAACCTCTCTTTAATAGAGAGAAGGTGTGTTTTAAGAGTTAACCTAGTTAATTCAACACACTCTTCCAAATTCTTTTGTACCTGACGACAGGTGAATTGGGAATTAAAGCACCTTTATTGCAAAGCCAGTAAATAGTTTTGTAGTACAGCCCATCGTAAAGGAAATCGAGCCATATATGTGCTGCTATATCAAATGATTATCCTTTTTCTCTTTCCGCAGTTGCCTATTATTATGGTGGTTGCTTTCTCCATGTGCATTATTTGTTTGCTCATGGCTGGTAAGTCACTATTTTTAATTGCACAGAATTAGCTTGCTTGTATGCATACTTTCTGTAAAAGGTTACCAGAAATTATTAAGTATAAAATTGCTTCTCCATCGTACTAAACGGTGTTTGAGCATGGCTCTGAAGATTGAGAACTAGCACTGTATCATTAACGTGATAAAACCTGGGCTACTATAGAAAACAGTGTTAAAACTTCTGTAGAAGTCATTTAAGGGGCAGTTAGTTGCCCCCAGATTTTGCTGCACTGAAGTAGATGTCTAATATTATTATAGCTGGATGAATCCCCAGAATAATACCTGATGTAGGGTGGAAAGACAGTTCAGAAAAGTCAGGTACAGGCATAAGCATATTCTGATGCATGTGTCTGTAATCTAAATCTGTGTTGGGAGTTGTGAAGATCTGTGTTCTTTTGCCTTGAATTTTTTATCATCAGTGCCAGTAGAGTTCTTGGCTTCCAACTTCTGCAGCAGTCTGTTCAAAGTGTTCTAAGAACTGTGTGGCAAACACAGTTTTCCTAGGTAAGGACATAGAAAAGGAAAAGACCCCAGTGCCCATGAAGGACTTCTGGCTTCATCTGACTGCAGATCTCTGAGGGAGGGCTTGAAATGTTTTGCTTTTGTACTAAAAAGCCTCTCTCTAGTAACTGGAGATAATGAAACTAAAATGTTTATCTGACTCTTAACAGGTGATACATGGACTGAGACAATGGCCTATGTGTTTTTCTGGGGAAGTGCAAGCTCCGGAACTTTTGCTATCATCCTTTACAACGGCAAGGATTTTGTAGATGCACCCAAGCTGGTCCAGAAAGAGAAGATGGACTGAATTTGTGTGTGTGGAAAGCGGCTTGGTAGTGAGGATTCCTCGAGCCACACTTGGAGTCTCTACTGACCTGCTTTCCACACCAAATAGTGATCTTTTTAGCGTTGGAGGTGTTGGGGGGGTGGAGGAGAGAAAATAGTGTCCTATGGTGGTGGTGGTGGCAGCTTTCAACTGAGACTTGACTCAACAGTCTTTAGTTGCAATGGTCTTTGGAATATTGCATTAGTGGAGTGGGCTCCACTCTTACTGAGGCAGTGCAAAGATGCAAATCAGCATCTTGGTGTCTGAAATGTTTTAGGGCATAAGTGGGCTGCTTCAGCTCATAGTCTGCCTGGGCTGTTTCAGCTGAGTATTTGGCTTGACAGGTGAGAGCTCTGACGCTGTTTGTGTGTCAGAATACCCAGATGTTGAAGCATTAATAATGGAGCTTCTAGTTTCTGAACAAATACAGCTTCACACCAATCAAATGTCTTGTTCCAAGACTTACAGCTGGATTATATTTGTTGTGGTAAAAGTCCATGTTAAAGAGTCCTTCCTGCATATTTGTGTGTGGATTCTTTTCACTAAGTAGAAAAGATATTTTGAATCCTAATGCTCTTCTAAAACGAGCTTTTGTCCTGTCTTGTTAATCTAGGACTGATGCAGTATTCTACTCATCATTGTTGGGTGAAAGGGCAGTGTAATTGGATGTTCCTGAAGTTGCAGATGTCTTGCACTGTTTCAATACTACAGTCTCCAGATGATACATTAGTTAGCAAGTTGAAATATAGAATTTTTCTTTCTAAAGATGTAAATGAAATCAAAGAATGTAAAAATCCTTTGCAGTGTTTCTTGAACCTTCCTTATGCTAAAGGTCCAAAGTATTCCATTACTTTAAGAATGGGTCGCAACGTGAAAGGTGAACTTCATATTGTTTTGCTTGTCAGCTGCTTCTATTCTTGGTTATGTTGAAATTCATGAAAGAAGGAATAACAACCTGAGGAGAACGTGTTTAGTCTGAACTCTGTGTTTGCACTTGGGAGCAGCAGCTTGCTTTTCATGCATGATACTGTAACATACTCATCAAAAGACAAAAAAAAGCTACAGAATCATTTGTGCTGGTTAATAATAAATGTGTGTCTTTAAACTTAGTGCTTCCAAGCTGTAAAAAACACATAAGTAAACCTAATTGAGGACCAATTTTAAACTATTTTGTCACGTATTTTATATGGTTTGTTCAAGACCAGCCATGGAACTTGCTTGAGGCACTGTGCTTTGTTTAATAGCTCCTGTAAGTACAGCTGTATATTCAGATTGTGAGTATAACATTTAAACTGGGGGCAAGGGAGGAACATGTAGAACGCTGGGGCGAGCGCAGTTGAGGCTAGAACACAAAACACTGGACTCTGGGTGTTTCCTTGAGTTACAACTGAAAATATGTACAGATTTTTGCAACTGTTAACTGTACATTTTAACCTTGAATGTTTCCGGAGGCCTCTCCGGGGTTTGTGTAAGCATAACCTGTTCATAAGCACTAGTACTTGCAAAGTGTCTGTTTGCTTCTAGATGCTGTAACGGAAATACCAGTTGGCTGTTAACTGGAAAACCCTCTAACTTAAAGTTTTCAAAGGTGAGCTCCATTACGGGCTGGAAGTACCAGAACACCACAGACTCTGCATTTGAAAGGCACGGTTTTGATGGCTCTCTGGCATTTGAAACTGGGCATGGTTGTCTTGCGGTCTAGAACTAAATCCTTGCATCTTTGGTGAAGAATTTGTTGCAGCAGAGACCAGACTTGAATCTCTAATGTAAAAGGTTTGTAAGACATAGAATAACACAGGTTTTGGAAGTTGGAAGGCGCCTGCATTTCAGTACTTTGCTAAGAGTCTGTATTTCTGAAATCACAGACGGTGTTCTCATAAATGACAATAAAATGTTCAACTTTTCTAGATAGCTGGTCCGTGGTGCGTGTTGTGCTTTGGAGGGGCTGTTCCCAAATTGATCCTTAGGACAGTTCCTCACTGGAAGGGATGCTTTGCTTCCTTCTCTGCTCTACAGCTGCAGACCTTGCTGGTCCATGCTTCAGTACTGGTGACTGTGCCCTGGTGTTGGTGTTGGGTTCCATTCTCCATCACCATGGCTGGATCTCAGTGTGAGGACCGCTGTGGCTGGACTTCCCTGATGTTTAGCCCCAAGTGTCTCCTCTGCTGTTTGCTTCTCCCCTCCCAAGACAGCCTCAGGGTTTTCACTGACCGCAGCGATAGGTGCTGGGGGTGAAAAGAGAAGTTGTCATCTCCCTTTCCCTCCCCTACTGCAGGCACACATCAGCTCTCTCAAGTTTGGTGGTTTTTCCGCTGTGCCATTGGTCTGTTACAGACTCAAACATGAAAGGTGAGTGCCGAAACACCGAGGTTCTGAGCTGGGACTTCCTGAATTAGTGACAAAATAGCATCTGACAGAGCTTTGTGTGTGTTTTAGAGGGGTAAGCTCTCAAGATGTGGGTAAATTCACACAGACAGAATCACCGTTAATTTTTAATAAATAGAGTGCAAGCTGTACAGCCTTGGTTTAAAATTAAGATTTTTTTTTTCTCTAAAATGTATTTTCTAATGCGATAAAGCAGGAAAAGCTGTGAGCGCCTAGGGAACAGGACAGCTTGGCTTCCCCTCCTCCCGCGGGTGGGGCCTCCGGGGCGCTAGAGGGCGCTGGCGCACCTTGGGGCGCGCGCGCAGCGGCGCTTCCTCCCATCGCTCTGCGCGTTGCGGGGCCGCTTCCCGGCGGCGGCGCGGCCTGCTCCCAGTGACCCGCCCGCGCCTCCGGGCCTGCCGCCCACCGGCTCCGCTCTCCCCGCGGCGCGGGCTCCGCCGCTCCCCTGCCCGAGGCCGCCCGGCCGGAGCTCCGGCCTCCCGCCGCCATGAAGCTCGTCAGGTGAGCGGATGGAGGCGGATTGCCGGCGCCAGGCCGCGGCGGGAAGCGGGCCCGCGCGTTCTCGGCGCCGCCCTGCGGGCCCGCATCCCCCGGTGCCGGCCCACGGGGAGCCCCGCCGCCGGGGCCCGTTAGCTGCGGGGCGGGCTCCTCCTCCGTAGCGCCGCTTCGGCCGTGCGGGGGCTCGGCAGTACGGCCGTGTGGGGGAGACCCCGCCATGTTAGGTTGGAGTTGCCTTCCTGGGGCGTTAGCGGTGTTTGAACGGTCCCGTCCGTGTGCGGTGGCGGTGCTGCGTTGAGCGGTGCCTGTCAGCCCGTGCCCCAGGCCCCGGTGGGTGGCGGGGCGCGGGGGTTGTGTCGTACCCTCGGATAACGCTTTGTTGGCCGTCTGCCGCGGAAATGCGGGAGCGCTGCCTTTGGGAGCTCGCGATGTGTGGATACTTCGGGCATAGCGCTTCTCCGTAGCCGTGCGTTAAGCACGAACGGCTTCACATGGGAGTGAGCGGTTTGATTTGGTTTTAATTCCCAGGTTTCTAATGAAGCTGAGCCATGAGACTGTGACCATTGAGCTGAAGAACGGGACCCAGGTGCATGGCACTATCACAGGTACGGCGGGCGGGAGGCTGCAGTAGAGCATTGCTCTTACCCATCTGCTAACAACTGGCTGGGACCGAGCTCTTTTGTTTTGTACTCCCTCTTGTGGGGACCTTTTCTGGGAGATGCAGGACGTGTTCTTTCTAATTTACATCTTTGCGAACAACAGGCAGGGGTTGTTTGCTACAGAAGAGCCCAGGCTGCCAGGAGCTGTAGCGCAGAGCAGTGAAAAGCCAACTTCCCGTAGGCAAGCCATGAAAACACTTGGAATTTCAGTCAGCTACCGATTGTCTTTGACCTGCAGGCGGCCAAATACACCTGTGGTTGGTCTTAGGCTGCTGATCTATTCTGTGATGAGCTTTCTGTGTATAAGGCGCTGCTGGGAGGCAGTAAATTCTCTCTAGTCCTGGGAGGCGGGCTTCAGCCTTCACTTCCAAACAGGCTTGAGAGTGAGGGAAGGAAACATTTCCAAACCATTGGCAAAGCTGTGGGAAGTGTGATACTCTCTTAGGATGGTGGTGCTGGTGGGGCAGTTCTACTGCCAGTATGAAGCTGGTGGTGGATGTACAGCTCAGTTTTGATAAGGTGTCTCAGTGCATCCGACTTTTCATTTCTAAAAGTGCAGTAACAACAGAAACGTTGCAGCTGAATGCCAGAAGAGGGATTTCTCTTTTGATGGCAAATGTTAAGTGCTGATACAGTCTTCAATCAGTTAAGTTTTGTGTGTCAAAAAATAGATATTTTTTATCTTAAAAAATAGATAATTTCTGTTGAACTCGGTTTTGCTCTTGCTAAGAGGAACTTCTAAATTATAGAATCCCAGACTGGTTTGGGTTGGAAGGGACCTTAAAGCTCACCTGGTTCCACCCCCTGCCATGGGCAGGGACACCTCACACTAGAGGAGATTGCTCCAAGCCCTTGTGTCCAACCTGGCCTTGAACACTGCCAGGGATGGGGCAGCCACAGCTTCTCTGGGCACCCTGTGCCAGTGCCTCAGCACCCTCACAGGGAACAGCTTCTGCCTAAGAGCTCATCTCAGTCTCCCCTCTGACAGTTCAAAGCCATTCCCCTGTCCTGTCCCTACAGCCCTTGGCCAAAGCCCCTCTGGTTTGGCCCTTGGCCAAACCCCTACAGGTTTCCTGTAGCCCCTTTAGGCACTGGAGCTGCTCTGAGGTCTCCCCTTCAGGAGCCTTCTCTTCCCCAGGCTGCCCCAGCCCAGCCCTCGCAGCAGCTCCATGGCCTCCTCCGGACTTGCTCCAACAGCTCCATGTCCCTTGTGTGTTGTTTCACCAGAGCTGGATGAGGACTGCAGGGGGGGTGTACCCAGAGCACAGCAGAAGGGAATAATGCATCTTTGCATATATTTACATTGATTTCATGGAATGGGTTTGAAAACGCAGAGCTTGGTGGGGGATACACGGCAAAAAGGAGTCCTGGTGCTGCGAACCTGGTCTGCTGATGCCAGAGGTCTTTTGCATAAGTTCGTGGAACGTTATTGTCTGTCAGAAACTTCTCTGTTGCAGGAAAAGCCTTTATGATTTATTGTATTTTTCTCATGTAATGAAAAGTAAGCAAACTATTCTGTTTGCCTTTAATAATATCAGTGAGTGATCATGTTCTGAGAACGTTCGTGTTAGCATTGCTGTAGAGATGACCAGGAATGTAGATGGGGCATGTTGTATTTGATGAAGCAAACCCTTACAGTTAAGCTGATGACCATGCTTGGTCTCCTTTCTTTCACTCATCCCAGGCTGCTTTTAAAAGCCCTTCTGCCCAGGCACTGTTAGTAAAACAAAATAGAATTCAAACTTGGCAGAGGTGTATTCCAGGGGGTTGCTGAGGTGCTCTTTTGGCCAGTAGCAATCTGCTGAGATTTGGCAAAGTTCAGAACGGACATTATTTTGCTGCCAAATCCATCAGCTTTGGGTAGACATGAAGGCACCACTCTGGTGCCTGATTGCAGCAAGCTCTGTTGAACCCAGCTGGATAGAAAGCAAACAAACTGCTTGTTTCCTGGCCTCAGTGCTCTTGCAGGCTTAATTGTTGAACAGAATCTCTCATTTGCTGTAAAACCTTAATGCAGTCTGTGTTTCTAACATGGGAATCTTCCCTTTACACTGGTGCGTGAACTGTGTCCATCAGCTGCTGGGCCATCTCTTCTTCCTCTTGGGGTGTGGTGAAGGGCAGGTTTCATGCCATGTGAACCTTGCACAAGCCAAGTGCAGGTGCCAGAGAGCTGTGTAAAACCTGAAGTAAGGGGAGAGGACAGAAAAATCTATGGAATAAGCACAGCACAGTGGTGGTTCTGTTTCTGGCCTGCTCCTCACTTGTTTATCTTGGGAAGACGTCTCACAGCTTGTCTTTCTGTGCTTATGGAACGAGACAATCCTTATTTTTAGCACAAAGGGTTGTTTGTGCAGGAGTTGGAACATGTGGAAACTGCTGGGGTGGGTGTCACTGAATTAGCAGGTGTTTGTGAGCTGCAGTTCCCATCTGGTTGGAACTGGATGGTCTTTAATGTCCCTTCCAACCCAAACCATTCTATGATTTTTCTAAGGCTTACAGAAAACGTTGGTTTTCCTCCTCAAAGGTTTGGTTTGCTTCTCTTTGAAGGAGTATGAAGATCAGTATCAGACTTCTGTAATAAGCAGCCGTTTACTTGTTCAAAGGAATTGTTTTAACCATTTCCAAAATTGCTCTTGCCTAGATCCGGATCTCTAGCAAGGAGATGCTAAAGGCAGCAATTGCTAAATTAGGGAGCATAAAACCACCCAACAAGGGACCATCTTAAAGCCTTTCATCCCTGAAATCAGACTTGTGTTGTTTCAGGGGTGGATGTCAGTATGAACACACATCTCAAAGCAGTGAAGATGACACTGAAGAACAGAGAACCTGTACAGCTGGAGACGCTGAGTATTCGAGGGAATAACATCCGATACTTCATCCTGCCCGACAGTTTGCCTCTGGATACTTTGCTAGTGGATGTTGAACCAAAAGTCAAATCCAAGAAAAGAGAAGCAGGTTAGTTTAGTGCCTTCCTGGTCTGTGTTTTCTCTGCCTTTGTATGCATTTTAGCACTGCGAATCTGAAGACATCAGATTTGCGTGTCTTAATATCTGCACTTGGCAGCTAGTTCTTTCATCTCAGAGGGTTTGACACTGGACTGGCTAAGTTTGCTTTCCCCACCTTAGCATCTGTAGAGCTTTCTTTCATGTGAAATCATAGGTATGGCTTTTTATACATTTGGTTTAAAAAATGTGGTTTTAATGCTTGATCTTAATCTGTCACAGGACTGTTGAACAAAAACCTTCTCTCTAGAAGCCTAACAGTGTAGGAGAGCAATTCAGTGTTAATCCACGCTGTTTAAGGTTAATATCCAGTAAACCCCAGAAGGTCTATAGGTTGCCTTCAGGCAGTATGTATTTTGCCCAACAGTTAATCTGTGTACTTTTAAAATAGTTAATAAGTTGTAAGTGAAAGCTAATTGTGCTCTAAATGTGGTACCATTTCTCCTATGGTGTTTAAATACTTGGATCTGTGGTCTTTGATCCATGTGTATGGTATGAATTGGTGTGCTTACCTCACTGCAGTGGTGAGAAGAGCATTGTGGTGTGTGCATCACAGTGTGCAAGGGGTATGGCCGCTGCCTTTATAGAGAACAAGGATAAAGCTCCTCAAAGTGGTTTATTTCTTCTCAGATCTATTAAAAACAATCTGATCACATGGAGAAGTGAGTGTGGTTGGGTTGGGTTTTTTCTGAACCACATGATGTGAACAAGAGCAGCACTGTCTCTTTGGAGAGAGGAAAGGAGCTGTGATAGCGCTAGTTACCTCAGTTTCATCCTCCTTGCATCTTCAGTGGACTGAAGCACTCTCCGCTGCTGAAGACCACTGCTGTGTTGTGCTGTGCTTTGCCTTAACCTGCAAATACCCTCAGGCTTCAGAAGTGTGTAACAGTGTGTGTCCTTGGCAAATGAGACTGTCAGCAGAAGGCAGGGTGCTGGCTGAGAGGTTGCATGGAACGTGTGCCTGGAGTCTGAGTGTGCCGGCACTGTGTCAGTGTGACTGCTGCTGATGCATGTAGGTGCTGTAATCATTCAGTCAGGTGTTGATGCTTCCTGTGTATTTGACAGCGTCAGGCTGTTGCCAGCAAACCCAGTGCCACCAGCCTGCTCACTAATCTGTGCCTCTGCTCTGTCTGTATGGCATTTCTGTCCTGGGTAGGGTCAGGTGGAACAGAGTCATTGTTGCAGCCTCCTGGCTGAATGTGAGTGCTGGAGTGTGGCTTTTACCCAGCCACCCACTTCCATGGAATTTTAAGTATCTTTTTGAGCCCTGCGTTGACAAGCTTCTTTGAAGTCAACCAGTAACTGCAGAGGTTTGGCCTTGCAACCTGCTGGGACAGGGTGTTTCTTTAGGAGAAAGGGGTGAAATCACCTTATCATGATTTGGACCATGCGACCTCCAGCAGTTGCTTGTAGCCTCAGTTACTCCGTGCTTCTGCCTTCCCTTTACCATAAAATAGCAGTTTTTGAAAGCAGGAGCACACAGCTCAGCCCATGGCCTAAGACACACATCCGAACTCAGCAGAGGCATCACTGAAAACTGGGAGCTATCTGGGGGTGGGATCCTTTCAAAATGTGCCAGAGAAAGGTTGAGTTTGGGCATCTCACAGCATGTTAAAACTCACCGTTTTTGTTTTAACACAATACTTGAACCACAGTGCGAGCTGTGGCAAGCAAAACCATCCTTTACACTGTAATGAAGAGTTAACAAAGTACTCCTGTGTATGCTTTTTGTGATGCCTGTAAAACTAGATTATCTCAAAAAGATGAAGAAAAAGAGAAATAAGTTCTCTGTCAGACTTACATTTGGGAGCAGCAAACTGTTACATGCCCTTGTTTTCTGCAGTGAAGATATAGACAGACAGCAGTCTGTGGCAGTGAAAAAGCTAACACAGATGATGGAAATACTGCCTGAAAGTTACTGAGCATTAACAAATTGGTTGCTCATCACAGGGAAGCAGTATGTATGTATGTATGTTGTTTATGCTTGATAGAGAATGTTTTAATCAAGGTGAAAGCGGGTCTCACATGATTTATCCTCTCTGTTTCTTCTGCTCAGTTGCTGGAAGAGGCCGTGGCAGGGGCCGTGGCAGAGGCCGAGGTCGTGGAAGAGGACGAGGGGGCCCAAGACGGTAACTTCTCACCAGGCCGCTGTTACCAAATCGTGGGCAGTTTCGGATATTTTTTTGTACAGGTCTTGTTTATGGTATCCATTTTTAATAAAATGGGATGTGAAAAAGTGTCTTTCCTTTGTTAGCGAAGCCTGGGGAGGGAGGCACAGCCTGTGGCTAGCGGCGCATGGTGTCAGTGGTGGTTGTCACCACTGAGGTTCCACCCACCCCTAAAGGCCATGCAACTGTCTCTTGCCTTCTGCCCCAGAGCAAGAGACTTGTCTTGGTGTCCTTTAACAGTGTTTGTTTGAAATTAATCCCTCCTTAATAAGGCATTTTCCATCCTCTAATGGTTACATCGTGAAGACACTATATTAAGAACCCACATCCCATGAGTGTCTCTGATGCTCTTCAGAGTAACCTCTTTGAAGTTCACAGCTATAAATTTGCTGGGTTTTTATTACATGAAGCTTACAATTTAAACATGTTGCCTTCTTTATAAAATGTTCACATAGATGAACCAGTTCTGTGGAACAGCTGGATTGTTACAGCTCACGATTAGAGTATATCTGGGCGTGAACATTGGCAAAGCTAATCCTATGGCCTGCTTTTGTTTGGTGGGGCTTGTAAAGCAGCTTTAGCACAGATTTCTTCCAGTGTACTAAAAGTGCATCCCTAGAAAATACGAAGTACAGCACAGCGCACAATTACATACTGGAATTGGAAGTCTGCTACTTGTGGAGGTGGGAGACCTGCAGCTCATGAATGTGTATGTGTATCTATGTGTATATATGTACATATAAACTGCTTTGCTGGACACAAGTAGCGGAAAAGCAGTTTTAGCCACGTTTATCTCCAGTACCATCCTGCTGACTTCTCCCTTGTAGGAAAGGGATTGTCACTTTCACATTGCAAGACTTCAACAGTTGCATCTCTTGATGAAAAAACATGTCATTCCAAATTACATGCATGCTTAGGAGTGGCTCTCTGGAATGGTAAGGGTCTTTCCTGGTGCTTTGATGCAGGAACACGCTTAGTTGGTTGCTCACGTTTTCCCATAGGCAGTGTTACAGCAGAGGGAAAGAGCTACCTAACCTTGTATAGTGCGTTGATGTGCCGGTTAATTTATGCTAGCGTTTTGTGAGCTGCTCTTGTGTTTTCCCCTCTCTCACAGAGGCCTTTTTAAAAGCTTCATCTTGTTACAGAAGAGCTCTTTCTTTTTCCAAACCACTGTGGAACCTCCTAAGAGCACTTTTTGGTCAATATAGCACCCACAATTCTCAACTCTAGAAATAGCTGCTACAAATAATGGTTGCTGCTGTCTTCCAGAAGTGCCCATCCACCAGCGATGGGGGTAGAGGTCTTCCCAAGTCCAGCTGTGGGCATTCAGGCAGTGGTTGAAATGCTTTCCCTCTTCAGTCTCTTCCTTATAAACGTTACTAGTGCCCCTAGGGGGATGCACATGGTGGATGATGCCACCAACAGCCCGATCATGGCCAGGGCGTAGCCTGGGTAGTCCTTTGTCACCAGCTGCCCCTGCAAGGGAGAGAAGCAGAGTTGGATTTGGGGTTCATCTGTCAGTGTCCTGGAGCAAAGCTGTGAGTGTGTATCAAAACAGGACGCCCATAGAGACCAGCGCTGCCCTCGGTACTTTTCTTTGTCGAGCCCTACAAGCTTAAAATTAACAAAACCAGAGCTGCTGACAAAAATCCTGAGGAAAACTTCACTTGTACAAGCTGAGGGAAAGAGCAGATTCAGGCTTGATTGATTTTTCTTAATGAGGTGGCTTGGCCCTGACCTCTGTCAGGTCTCTGTGTTCCTCTCCTGGAGCCTGTGGGCTCATGCTGACACTCAGTCACCCGGCCAGGACTGCCACAGGTCCCAGGAAAACGTGTCTTAATTTGTGTGTGCTAGGAACATAACCAGAAAAGATTATGAAAACAGTGATTAGTTACCCAATTGTAATTCACTGGGATAAACACACAGCTCAGCATTCATAGAATCCCAGGCTGCTTTGGGTTGGAAAGGACCTTAAGAGCATCCCGTTCCACCCGCCTGCCATGGCAGGGACACCTCACACCAGAGCAGGTTGCTCCAATCCCCATCCCACCTGGCCTTGAACACTGCCAGACACAGGGCAGCCACAGCTTCTCTGGGCACCCTGTGCCAGCGCCTCAGCACCCTCACAGGGAAGAACTTGTAGCAAAGTGTTTTGTGATGAAACGTGTGTGTTGTAATTATGGAAATAACAATAACTAGTATGAATAATTATTACTTCTCCCAGCAGCAGCTCGGGTCTGTTAAAACACCACTAATTTTGTTCAAAATACTGTACTTTGAAAGTAATTTTTCTGTTTATAGTTTTAAGTCGGTATTCGGGTTTTCAACGTGAACAAAATGTTACTGTTTGAAAGGTACAATTAAGAATCAAGAGGGGAAATTACTGCATTTTACAGAACCATTGCACTAGGTCACGTTTTCCCTGGGTTACCTTTTCACAGCATTAAGGCATGGCCCCAACTCCAGCTTCCACCCTTCTGCAGGCGGTTTTGTAGAGCAATGTAGTATTAAGGAAGGCTCAGTTCCCTGCAGGAATTAAGGGAAGTTTAAAAACAACCCCTAACCCAAAACTCGTACCTGTGTGGCATCCCATGCTTGATATTGCAGCGTTCCCGTGAGGATATAGTCGCTGAGGTAAAATATAAATAGGCTTATAATTAGTAAAGGACTGGCAAAAGCCCACATGAGTTTCCAGTACCAGTTGAGTTTGCGTCCAGTCATGGTGTAAAGATCCTTCTCAAACCTGTGTTTAAAAGAAACCAACAACAAGCGCATGTTGAGAACAGCTGCACATGCTCAGTCCATGCCTTGATCTGGGTTACTGCAAAGCCACCTACAGAATTAAAGAGGTAAAATGGAGACGGGGAGGACAGTTGACCACAAAAGTAATGAGCAGAGAGGTACTGTTCTTCATCTGGGGTCATAGAGTGAGAAAGAAATCAAGTAAGAAAGAGAGCAAGGCTTCCAAGAGGATCCCGAACTGAGGAAGAGTAGCTAGATATAGGTACAGCAGGAAAAGTCCTGGAGTCTTAAGTTCAGACCGTTACTGGTGTAAGGAAATGGAGAAAAGCAATGGTGCTGCAGTACTGTGGAGAAGACACCGCTCATCTTGGTGTAGTGGAGTTGTTCTCACCACTCTTACTCAGCCGTCCCTGAGGAAGATGCTGGGGATGGTACCTAAAGTCAACAGGAAACCTGGATCAAACTCAGAGGCGTTGAGCTCATCAGGGCTGGAATACCAATGTAGGTGCCAGTCTGCTAGCACGGTACGTGTGCAAACAATGCAAATGCTGCAGCATTTCCCTTTAGGTGCCCTGAGCACAAACACCTCTGCTGCTTAAAACCTTCCTGGTGCTGAATCTTGCTTCTACCCACAAGGGCTGACCTGGGAAATGTGTGGATCTTTGAAACCAGGCCTGCCAGCACTGTGCTCACATTGAATCACTGAAAGGAGGAGCACCTTTGGCAGAAGGTGCCCTTGAGACCAAAGACGAGAGCAGGGAGCCATATGTACAGCTTGGGCACCACACAGCCCTGAACCCAAGGCGCTGGAAGGGGACTGCAGGGCAGGGGAGACCCCATCAGCCTTGCGGGTACCACATGCAGCAGAAACATCTCACCCAAGGAGGTGTTCATTCTGTATTCACTCCCCCAGCTAGCCTGCTGTGAAGAAAGGAGGGTTCAAGCTCTTTCTTACCTTCTTATCCCATAGATGTAACACACCGCGATGGTTTCTACCAGCACGATGAGCAGCAGTGAGAGGGTGGCTGCGTAGTCATTGAATATGTCAAACCAGTAATTCCCAGCCTCCAGGGTGAAGATGAGGCCAATCACACAGTTAATGAAACACACAGCACCTGCGTGGAGCAAACAGGGACCCTGCTGTTAACACCTGGAAAACCAAAAGCTCATGGGATTTCTTTTGATTCCTGTTGGGAAGCAGCTTTCTCAGAGGAGAAAGAGGTAGTTTTTCCCTTTGGAAAGGCCCGTCTCTGTGTGTGGCTCTGCTGGTGTGTCCTTAAACTGCTGCTCCTCAGAGCTGCAGTCACAGCACATCACCACAGCAGGGTCTTGGCTACAGCCTTGTCACATGGAGAGCAAGTCCAGAGGAGGCCATGAGGATGATCAGGAGCTGGAGCACCTCCCATACAAAGACAGGCTGAGAACATTGGGGCTGCTCAGCCTGGAGAAGAGAAGCTGCGAGGAGACCTCAGAGCAGCTTCCAGTGTCTGAAGGGGGCTATAGGGATGCTGGGGAGGGACTTCATCAGGGACTGTAGCGATAGGACAAGGGGCGATGGGTTCAAACTGAAACGGGAAGTTCTTCCCTGTGAGGTGTGGCAGGGGGTTGGAACTGGATGATCTTTAGGTCCTTTCCAACCCAAACCATTCTGATTCTATGTGTGTGAAGCATCTGCTGTTACTGCTGGGCATCCAGCTAAAGCAGGTTTTCGGGTGGGACAACTGATTTCTGTGCCTGAATGGGAGTGTTTATCACTTTTGGTCAAAGACTGAGGTGGCTCACAGTTGGGATACTGGAGATGTGACTCTCAGTCACTCAGTGCAGGTGTCTCGACACTTGTCCTGGCCCTTTGACTGCCACTGGTCAGTAGACACCAGTCTGAGGGAGCTGGGGTGTGTTGGGAAGCCTGCAAACACAGCCATGGTTGCCCTGGGCACAGTGCTTTGAGAGCTCCTAAGGGAAAGCGCTGTCCGGGCTGGGCAGCGTGTTTGATACTCCCTGCTCCACCTGGTGTCAAAGAGGAGCCCTCAACAGCAGTGGCACAGCAAAGCTGGGCTCTCGCTGGTGGCCTACGCTGTGCCATGGTGGGCACTCACCTGAGATGACCTCCTTGGGGAAGCGGGTGGCAATGGCCCTGCTGTCAGTGAGCGGTGTGAGGATAGCAGCCGTGTTTCCCAGCATGCTCCCGATGCCCAGCATCAGCAGCATGATGAAGTAGAGCACAGAGTACAGCTGGGGCACCTCCATGTTCTTGATGGCTTCAGAATAGACAATAAATGCCAGCCCCGTCCCCTGGACAGCCTGATGGTGAGAACGGGACAAGAAGTGAGTTATGGGCAACACCTCAGCTCCATAAAGAACATAACTATACGGACATAAGAGACTGACCCTGTGCCACAGTGAAATCCACCCATGGTGGTGGTTTGCACAGCAGAGGCAGATGAGATCTGTGCTCGTTTAATCACACTGCATGGAAATGGCTTCACACTGCTCACAGCATCCACCCCAAACCTTTGTGTCCTGCCCTGTCCCTCAGCCAGAGCCAGCAGGACAGCACTGACACCCAGCTCCATTGCTAATGACCTAAGTGAGCCCCTTGCTGGGCTGAGGCAGTGCCCCCTTGTCCCATCCTACCCCATCCTGAGGTGTGGGAATGAGCCCCTCTGCAGGTCCTAGCCTCACGTGGGGCTGCCTGGGCTGGGTGTGAGGACAGGAGAGGGTGACCTGACTCACCGTATCTAGTTCAGCTTCCAGGCTGCAGTTCTTAAGCTGGGCTGATAACTGAGCGTATTCCTGCGGGTGCGTGGCCATGAGGTAGTCTTTCATCTCACTGAGGTTGTCCGCTGTCAAAGAGCCTTCCTCCAGGTCGAAAGTGTTCATCAGCAGCAGGATCACCCTGGGAAAGATCACGGGAATTTAATCCTGGCTTCCAGGCCAAGGGGTAAAATCGAGGTTGGTTTTACATCCCCTTCTCCGTGAGCCCCATCCCCACGTTATGCTCTGCCAGCCCCAGGGCTCAGTCTCCCTGGGTGGGAGCATCGTGCTGGGACATGAGTGACCTTGTGTTCATCTCTGCTTCAGAGGGAGCAGCTCCTGCACCCACACTGCTGCTCCCAGGCGTGTGTTTTGGGTGCTGATCAGTAGCTCTTCCCCTTTGATCTCACACCCTCCAGTTTAACGAGCCTTTTGGCAGTGAGCAGGGATCAGCAGCTCCGTTGCCTCTCTGATCAGCAGATAGATTGAAAGCCATCAAAATAGGAATGAGTGTAATCGCTGCTGTGCCAGGCACTGCATGAGAGCTTGCTGCCTCAGGGCTTGATCCTGCAGGCTCCGGACACCTCCAGAGCGTCACTGCCAAGGAGGCTGAGCTCCTGGCACAGGGCTTGGCCTGAAAGGAGGGATCTGAGCATCTCCGTGTTTTATTAATCAGCCCACAGCCCGCACCAGAGCACACACCAGGACCAGGTAAGCTGTGCCCAGGCAAACTGTGGTGCTCCATCTCCCCACTCTCCCCTGGACCCCTCTGCTTCCCCAAGAATTCCTGTTAGCCTTTGCGTAAATGCATGGAGTTGGATGTCTGGGCACCCCCTGACCATGAGCTCCAATCACCTAACAAAGGCAGGAAGGACCATGCGGATAACAGGAAGGCCTGGATACTCCCTTAGCATATCAGCTCTTTGGAGATGGGAAAGCATTCCCAACAAAGACATTCATACCAGGATGGAAATTTACACTGACTAAAGCCACTCACCTCACCCTCTACAAACAGTGGTGCCAAGAGAGCCCCTTTGAGCTCTTCTGGACTGTGGGACACCTCTCAGAGCCCCTAAACCCTCAAAGTTTATGACATAGGGGGATTATCTGCCTGGGCCACTACTGCTGCTCACTGATCCTCAAACCTTTGCCCCTTGAGAGTGCTGAGAAAGCTGAATATTATTAGTAATATAATAATGTAGTAATATCAGTAATATTACTTGTCACTGCACCCAGGGGAAACCTTTAGTAGCTGTACATCTATGTACCCACACATCTCCATCTCACTGTGTTGTGTTAGTTCAGCTACTTAAGTGTAAGTGCATGTACATTAGCTGCAATACTCAAGTAAGTGTTTTAGGAACCTTGCGATTCATTTTAACAGCACAGACTTCTGTTAAATTGCATTTTGTCATCCCTTAGAGATAAACCATTGGCCAGGTCTGATACTAAGTCTAAATCCAGCCAAAGCAAGGGGGGCTCATCTGAACCTTGAGACTCAACAGGAAGGTCTCCCTTATTCTGTTGTACCTTCAGTTTCTATACACATTATTTCACTTCCACTCTATGTAAATCACTTCAGTCCTGTATAAATCATTACCAATCCAGACACGATCTCATCTTGTATGTAACGGAATGGACCTTGCCACTGGGCTCTGTTGAATCACACACTTAGAAATTTCCATTAGGATCGCATCTATTAATGTCTCTGACAGTGATTCCTTTAGCAATCCTACGCACTCAGTTCCACAACACAAACTCACCCTCTTGACCTGGCACAACCAGGTGTCAAAAGTCACGCTACCTCTGACCTTTCATCTCAGTCTTCACCACTTTAAACAGCACCATTAGCATTATTAGAGCAGTATCAGGCGTGCTGTCGGGGCAGCGCTGGCAGCGCTCCACGCTGTTACTCATTTACCTCCCCTCTTCCCTTCCTCTTGCCCTGCTGGGGTGGAAAACAAGCGGAACGCCAGGACTTACTTGTTCAGGCAGCTCTCGTAGTTAAAGGTTGCCTTGAAGCCGTAGATGGAGAAGGTGACGATGCTGGCGAAGATGGAGGTGGCGCTGTTGATGAGCGAGACGATGACGGCGTGCCGCTCGCAGTTGTTGCTGGGCTCGTTGTAGCTGGCGAAGGCAATGAGGCTGCCGAAGCCCAGCCCCAGCGAGAAGAAGATCTGCGTGGCAGCACTGATCCATGCCTTGGGGTTCGACAGCTGCTCCAGCTGCAAAGGCAGATGTGCGGAGCAGGAGTGTGGAGCTGCGCATGGATGCCCAGCGCTGCCCCTTCCAGCCTGCGGGGATGGGGATGGGGATGGGGATGGGGATGGGCCCCTTCGTGCGCCTGTTTTAGCTCAGAGGTGGGGTTTGGGGCAGGGTTACTGCTCAGTCTGACAGCAACCCGGTACAGATTATAGACTCATCGAATCACAGATGGTTTGGGTTGGAAAGGACCTTAAGGTCATCCAGTTCCAGTCCCCTGCCATGGGCCGGGACACCTCACACTAGACCATGTCACCCAAGGCTCCGTCCAACCTGGCCTTAAACACTGCCAGGGATGGGGCATTTCCCACTTCTTTGGGTGACCTGTGCCAGCGCCTCACAGCGAAGAACTTCTTCCTTCTGTTGACGGGCAGGTGTTTTTGGGCAGGAGAAAGCAAGCAGCTTATGGGCACCTGTGGCAGAACAGCCTCCAGCCATTCCCATTCGGGGTCTCCAGCTGCCTGACCTAAGCTGCTGCTGCAAATGTTCGATACAAGCACAAGCAGCAGCAGCACCTTTTAAACACCCGACCTGTTTGGTAACAAACTGCGCTTCCTAACCAGTTCCGTACGGATTTTGTGTACCTTTGGTGTGAACATGTAGATGAGCCCGTTCACAGCTCCGTGAAGGGTTAATCCTCTGATGAGGTATACGATGAGGACGCAGTATGGCAAGGAGGCTGTTACATAGACAACCTGGGGGAAGGAGGAGAAATACCTTGGTCTAAAGAATACGTAAGACAGAGCTCATCTGCTGGGGTCAGTCTCAGACCTCACAGAAGGTCAAAATCAAACCTGGAGGAAACTATTTTATTCAGATGTGAAAATGACACTACGTGTAACCCAGATGGGATGGAATTAAATCCCTCCATTGACTTCCATGAGCTTTTGACCCCCCCCCCCCCGATTTGAATCTGAGTGTTCAATCTCCGTGTTGGAAAAAGCCACTTGCCAAACAAAAAAGGAGACTCCCATCACCTTCTTTTCGCTGGGATGTGCCCCAGTGGCTCACCCAGAAACGTACATAGAAACTACCTGAAACGCGTTAGAACTGCTCGAACCCGCTGCTGCGCCTGCATAGGCAGGCAGGGGTGGCCCTGCCTTCATGATGCTGTTTCAGTGCTCCTTGACTGTTTCTCTCTTTCTTGCCCCAGAGCTACAGTGGGTTTCGGAGGTTACTCTGTGTTTACAGGCTCTTGGTTTCTGTGTTTGGCTAAGACGATTTGGGGATTACAGCCCTCAGCTCACTGCTTAGAGCAGGCTCAGCCGGGACATTGCTTCCCCCCCCTTACTCATAACCTCTGCTGTAAATAAGAAGTGACTGAAAATGCCTGGTAGATGTCTCCTGGTTGCAAAGACTGAGGAATAGATGTCTCCTGCCACTGCCACAGCGCTGCTGTGCTGGACGGCATTCCGCAGGGCCCGCAGCCCCCGTACCTGGCTCTGGAGCAGGGGTGGCTGCATTCAAAGGACTTCTCTAGGTTATTTGTATCGATATGTTTTGGTTGAACCTTCTTCAGTTGCAGCTTAAGAGAGCGGCAGAAGCAGTGGGGCTGGGGGAGATGCCATAACCCCAGGTAACAGCAGCCATGGCTGCTGCCTTTTAGCGCTCATTTACCCTCTCCATGTTATAGAATCCCAGACTGGTTTGAGTTGGAAAGGACCTTAAGATCATTCAGTTCCAACCCCCTGCCAAGGGCAGGGACACCTTCCACTAGGATCAGGTTGCTCCAAGCCCCTGTGTCCAACCTGGCCTTGAACACTGCCAGGGATGGGGCAGCCACAGCTGCTCTGGGCACCCTGTGCCAGCGCCTCAGCACCCTCACAGGGAAGAACTCCTTCCTTATATCCAACCTGAACTCCCCCGTTCCAGTTTGAACCCATCACCCCTTGTCCTGTCGCTACAGTCCCCGGTGCAGAGTCCCTCTGGGGCCCGGCAGGGCTGTGCCCAGCCCTCACCTTGCCGGTGGACTCGGTGCCGCGGAGGATGCAGAGGTAGACCACGAGCCAGGCCAGGGTCAGGCAGAGCGCCTGCTCCCACTGCACGCTCCCGCTGGCCTCCAGCGAGGGGGAGATGTTCAGGGTCTGCCGGTACCAGAAGTACTGGGTGGACGACGTCGCCTCGCACTCCTCCTCATAGCCCGTGCGGTTGCTGTTCAGGGGGCAGGTAGCCCATGGCAGGGGGTCCTGGGAGGGAGGGACAGGGAGGAAGAGCCCCTGCTGTCAGCACAGGCGGAACCGGGGAGCCGGGGGATGAAGGTGAGGGGGGCTTTCTGCCCAGGGCTTGCTCGTCAACGCATTGAGCTGCCTGGGGATGGGGATGGACCTCTCTCTACGAGAGGGGCACTGAGGTGCTGCAGTCTCTGCTCCCCAGGCCTGCCCTGACCCTCTTCCCTGGGGATGATGGGCAGACCCTCCCCCTGAGGACTGAGCCTCTCTGATGCTCTAACCTGGGAATGGCTCTCCCCCAGGGCCAGCTGTCTGCCCTGCCTTCAGACAGACCCATCCCATGGTGCTGGACACCATGGCCACCAAGGCACATGCGAGCAAGCCGTTATGGCACCGTCCCCGACCTGCATTTCATGGTGAGGAGGAGACACCCCAATGCCCCCAGGGAGGCCCTGGACGGGGACACCGTGGCCTCATTTTTCCCTCCAGAGAAGCCCTGGGAGGGTTTCTGGGGCTTTCAGGCCGCCCTGTTCCCAGCTGACAATGGTGCCAGAGAACAGCCAGCACCAATGCAAAGCCACCATGACCCTCTGTGGCCGTGGCAAGGCCAAGCCATGCTGCCAGGAGCTCACTCACCTGGAAGGAATGGAAGAGGTACCAGAAGGCCCAGGCATTTATCACATTGTAGTACATGGAGAGGAAGAAGGAGACGACGACGCTGGCAACACCTGTGGCCATGGAGGAAGGTGCTCAGTCAATGGCAACACCCCCACAGCCAGGGCCCCATGACCGTGGCCATGGGGGGGATTTCCTGTGCGCAGGGCATGCCCCCACTGCTGCAGCTGCCTCCTCCTCCCCTCAGGGCCATCCTGCCCTGGATTTTACACTTTAGCCCCTATGGGGTGAATATTCAATACAGCCTTGCAAATGTGTGATTAAGCCAATCAATAGCTTGGGTTATCGGGGTAATTTAATAACATAATAATGTAACTAAGAGTGGGCTACAGGAAAGACATTGAGGGGCTGGAGCGGGGCCAGAGAAGGGCACTGGAGCTGGTGCAGGGCCTGGAGCACAGTGTGATGGGGAACGGCTGAGGGACCTGGGGGGTTCAGTCTGGAGAAGAGAAGGCTCAGGGGGACCTGATCGCTCCCTACAGCTGCCTGACAGGAGGTTGTAGTGAGGTGGGGTCGGTCTCTGCTCCCAAGGAACAAGGGACAGGACAAGAGGAAACGGCCTCGAGCTGCCCCAGGGGAGGTTTAGATGGAGCTGAGGAACAGTTCCTTCCCCGGAGGGTGCTCAGGCATTGGAACTGCTGCCCAGGACAGGGCTGCAGTCACCGTCCCTGCAAGTGTGCACACAGAGTGGAGACGAGGCCCTCAGTGCCATGGGTCAGTGGTGGCCTTGGCAGCACTGGGGAACTGTCGGACTGGATGAGCTGAAAGGGCTTTTCCAGCCTGGTTATGCCATGATCAGTAAACGATAGGCAAAGGTAGGAAATCAACGTACAGTTTTATCACACAGTATGGAGCTTATTGGGAAGCTGCTCCTGGGGTCAAAGCCCAGTGCAGGCAGCCCCAGGGGCTGGGATCAGTGGTGGCCTTCACACTGACTGAGGGCAGGGGCACTCGCACCTCCAGGTGCAGGGACCCTGCACAGTGAGTTGGGGCCTGGCCCCAGTGCCCCACAAGGGACAGGAGGTGTGTGGAGAAACGCTTTGCCCCGCCTGGGGAGACGCAGTAAAACCCCAGCTCCTGCCTGGTTTCTCTCTGAAAGGCAAAGCTCTCCCCCACCCAGAACTCACCCGTCTGCCCCAGCACTGACAGCTCGAGATGAAAACCGAGCACGTACCAACACCGCAGAGGTAGGGGCTGATGATTTTCCAGGCACCGATGCTGCCCCTCCGCATGCGCTGCCCCACGGCCAGCTCCAAGTAGAGCAGCGGCATCCCCTCGGCGATCAGCATGATGAAATAGGGGATCAGGAAGCCTCCTGCGGGGAAAACCCAACAGGTGGCACTCGGGAGATGAGCAGCAGAATAGGAGCATCACCACTGGTGGTCACATCCCCTCGTTAGGAGCTGGCTGGGGACAGGTCCTGCCCCGCACCCTGGGTATGGAGGGAATGGCTCAACCCTGAGGGACATCTCACCGGTGCTGTCCCAGAGGCCGGTGGGCGCTGGGCATGGGGAATGGGCCACAGCCCTTGGCAGAGCTGGGGTTTCTGCTGTTAAAGTGTGCGTGGCAGCGCTGCCCGAAGGCTTCACTTTGAGCAGCGCTGGGGGCTGGGGCTGTTAAAGGGTAACTGAGTGCCGGCCAACCCCTGTGAAGGATAATGACAGAGGGAGGCCAAGGGAAAGATTTACTCTGTGTGTGGCCAAAGCACTCAATGGAAAAGTAACAGCGAAGTCCATGTAGGATGAAGAGGTTTGAGTAAGGCACTGATGTCTGTCCTGGCTTAAAAAACACCCAAACCAACCCAAACTGCCAACACAAACCCAAAATGCTCTCACCCCTTCCCCATGCTGAGCCAGTGAAGGCTTTCCCCCAAAGGTCCTGCCTGCAGGAGCAGGAACTCAGCCTTCTCCCACCCTGTGCCTGCTCATCCCTGCTTCTCTGTACAGAGCCACAGGGGATGCTCCTGCTGTAAGGGAAGCAGCAGGCGCGGGCAGATTGGTGGTGAGGGAGCAGAGAGGACCTTCCCGCCTGGCCACTGGGATGTGCTGGGAAAGGAAAGAAATCCTTGTCCTGGACTGGGGGCTCACTTCAGCAAGAGCTGCTGAGCGAGGCAAACCCGGGCTTTTCAGGGAGGCTTTCCTGCTCCCCTGCTTACAGCCGGCCAGGAATATTGACGTAAACATCTCTTATTTAGGGTTTAATCTGTGGCATTAACATTCCTGGCCATGGGCTCCGTGCAGTGCCGCGGAGGAATGAAGGCAGCGACTGGGGCAAAGAACTGGGAATAAACACTGGGCAATAATCCTGTTTATTCTGGGAATTAATTCCCCACCTCCTGGCTCTCCCTTATTAACAACCCCTTTGTTGCCCTGTTAGATAACTTCCTGCGCCGCCAGGGAGCTCGGGGGGGGTAAGAGCTCGCACAGCCCCTCTGTCCCGGCCGGGTGCGGGCTGCCCCGGCAGCCACGGAAGGGAGTTTTGCTGTGTACCATGGGGGGAGGCAGAGTTGGGCCCTCCCAGCGGTGCTGCCACATGTTCAGTGTTGGCTTTGCCACCTTGCAAGAAGCGCCTTCAGGCTTGTTTTGCACCCCAACGTTCCCCTGCAGCTAGGAGCGCTCAGGATGAAGCCCCTGCCCTTTGCTCTGCGCCCTCTTGGCATGCAGATATGGAATCCCAGACGGGTTTGGGTTGGAAAGGACCTTAAGCTCAGTCAGTTCCAACCCCTGCCATGGGCAGGGACACCTCGCACCAGACCAGGCTGCTCCAAGCCCCTGTGTCCAACCCAGCCTTGAACACTGCCAGGGATGGGGCAGCCACAGCTTCTCTGGGCACCCTGTGCCAGCGCCTCAGCACCCTCACAGGGAAGAAATTATTCCTGCCTATTCTAATAGTTAGGATTGGAAGAAACCTTAACATTCATCTAGTTCATCTAGCCCCCCATCTTCTTCCTCTTACTTTTCCTAAAGGGTAGAACTAAAATGCCTCATGCAAGTGCCTCAGGGCAGCCATATGGACCAGCTCCTTACCTGCTGGGACCTCCCTGTTCAGTCGCACCCAGTGTTGTTCCCTATGGCACCAGCCACCTGAAAAACCAGTCCCCAGGCCAGCCTCCTGCAGCTGGCACATGTGGAGTGTGCCCCAGGCCTGGCCATGGCAATGGGTTTGGCCAAAGGCACCTTTGCCTCTGCTCAGCATCCTGCCTGGTGCCCAGGGGCTTCCTTGCTCAGCACTGCTGAGCACCCACCGTGCTGCAAACCCATCCCGTTCCAGCCTGGCCCAGCCTGCTCATGGACCGACTAACTGCGCCTACGAGGTCTGAGCCCCCTGCTCTGCTCAGGTCAAGCTCCCTGGAGCGCCGCAGTGAGGAAGAGGTAATCTGCTGATAAACAGGAAGGCAGGAGGCCGTAAAGTCTGCAAATACCCTGTTTGAGTATCAGCAGTGATAACGGGCTGGTTGCTCTGCTGGGCAGGTCAAGGACCGGCTCTGTGCTTTTCCGCAAGGAAGATGCCAAGCACGCGGTTGCTGGCATTCCCCCTAAGCCCAGTGCCAGGCATATCCAGCTTTTGAGCTCCTGAAATGATGTTTTGTCCTGATGCTCGGAACGCTTTGTGAGAAGGCAGTGAAAACCAAGAAAAGCAAAGCCTGCTGTCC
This sequence comes from Myiopsitta monachus, assembly GCA_017639245.1. Classification (NCBI taxonomy): domain Eukaryota; kingdom Metazoa; phylum Chordata; class Aves; order Psittaciformes; family Psittacidae; genus Myiopsitta; species Myiopsitta monachus. Next base: position 5,674,754 of record CM029928.1, read on the forward strand.
GGAGCTTTGGCTTCACGGGAGGGATTGCTGCTCCCCCCTGGGAAATGCAGCCGGGGAGGGTAAGAATAGCGGGGGAGCTACCCCACTGAAACATGGCTCAGAAAACACTTGGCTTAATTTAACCTCTTCTTTTCCCAGGTTCTCACGTGGCTCAGTTTCGGTTACATCACAGACTTTTCACCACTACTCATGGCTGCTAAGCCTAAACCATGCAAAGCCTCCCAGTGCTGAGCTTTGCTGTCCCACGGCATGCCTGCCGTGACAGGCCGCTGGTGAACCCAGCACGTGCAGTTTGGTTGTGTACAGGGACATTTGCATTTTAAGCTTTGTGGTGGACTTCACCGCGAGACGTGAAGTCTTCACCCTCAAAAGCATCTATGTAGAGGAATAATACACCTGGAGCTGCATCACGGCTATCATTTCTGCTATCTGAGCCATCTAAGAAAGCTTCATCCACTGTAGCATCTAGCTTCTACTGTAACTTCACCCACTGCATTACCTGGCTTTTCCTGACCAGGTCCCACAGAGCAGCTCTGATGCAGTCCCAGTGCTGGCTTTTCGAACCCCAGCATGAACCAACCCCGGCCACCACATGTGCATTTAGAAGGCAGCTACAAGCCAGCAAAACAAGCACAGAACAAGCACAAAGCACTTGAACAACTCAGCGCGCTTCCTCCTGCAAGGAAGAAAAGGCAGCAGCAGACCTAAAGCAAACGAGCAGATGCTCATCATGTCACTTAATGCGCAACTGAGATGGGTCCAACACTGTGGCAACAGATGCAGTGCGAGAAGCCGTAGATAACTGGGATGCCTTATAAAGAGAGGCTTCTTATGAGGATTCTTCAAAACACGACTATGAACCAGTGGTAGCTGTATGCTAGAAGAAGTTATTAGTGTTGGTGTCTAATTAATCTGATTAACTGACTTGTGGTTTCTAAGGGAGGACATCTCTGGCTGCTGTATGATACAGACATCATCTCTCTTCAGTTTGGACCTAGGAGAAAGATAAACTTTCAAGGAACTTTTCTTTTGGAGCCCCAACAGAATTATCCTTTGTTTTCAAAGCTTCCCGGGAGGCATTAGCTGTGGAACTCCTGTTGAATAAGGAGTTTCAGCCAAGTTCAAGGCAGATTTGCAGCCGAGTTATCACCTCCTAAATGAAGGCTTTGTATAAAAGACAACGCAGTCGTGACAGACTCAACGTGACAAACCTGTTCCTTAAGTTAAATTAGTGCAAGCATCTCCCCTTCCCGATACGTTCCAAGCGCCCATATGTGAAGCTACAAGGGACTGAATTAGTTTCTGATGCCTTCAGGGTGGTTCAATGGGGCAAGAAAGTAAGAGATTTATATCACGTGGACCCACATCTCTCATTCTACCTCCATCCTGTTAGAAACCATGGGCCTTCCCACTTCATTGCACTTGTGGGAAACAAGCGTTGCTGTGTCGGGCTGGATCTCTTATAGCTAAAACAAAGCAGCAATAGAAGAGCTTGCTCACCAGCAAAAAGCCTGACCTCCTCCTCTGCCCTGGGCCCCTGCCAGGTGGATAGGATGTTAGCACAGACAGCATCCTTTGGGATTTAAACCTTGCCACACTCCGCCTGAAGGGAAGCAAGAAACGTAAACCACACTCACCTCCTCCATACATCTGACACAAGTACGGAAACCTCCACACGTTTCCCAGCCCCACGGCGTAGGAAATGCAGGCAAAAACAAACTGCAGGGGATTGTCCCATAGCGGCCGGGATTTCTCCATTGCCTGCTTGCAGGCAGCGGTTCCAGCCAAGCCTTCCTGCCTTCACTCCTCCAGGTACTCTGCCAGCCCTGCCTCAGACTCCACGCCAGCCCAGCTTGAAGGGGAGGGAAAGGCGGAGGAGCTCTGCTTGCCAATTCCTATCAAGCTTTTTAATTACTAATCTTATTAACAGGCACATACTGAAGTAGGAATGCTGGTAAATAGATTATAGACACACAGAGGACTATAACATTGGTACTTCGGGTGAATAGCTGCTTGGGTTTTGACTGGCATTTCTGGGAAGGATGTGAGCCCGGGGATTTTGATCAGCTCACACACTGACTTGACAGGGGGAAGAAATAACACTGGGGCTGCAGCCTGCTCGTGGAAATGGGACATTCCTCACCCGCAGGGCCCTCTCCCTTAGGAGGGGTGTTCACATGTGTGAAGCACCAGCCTGGACTTGATAGCACAGGGAAGGGGTTCCCACACCTTTAGGACTGGACTTAGCAGGCTGTCAGAGCTGCCTTTTATTCCCAGTGTCCCTTATCCTGAACAGGTCCTTGGGCATCCTATTACCTGTGCTCTGATGCTCACCCCAACCAGCCCAGCACGCTCCCCAGTTCCAACAGTGCCCACGAGGCAGTTCCTGTCATCAGCCATGCGTGTCCCCAGCCTGCTGCAGCCTTGAGAACAGCACTCGAGTTTGATCCCCTGGGAATATCACCCTCCTTCTACATGCTCTGTGTGTGTGAGAGAGCGTGAAACAGCCCCGTCTCTTTTCACTCACTTTCATGCTCAAACCCCACTGCTGCAGATGGACTTCTTGTGGGGTTGCTCTTTTAAAGCACTTTCATGCAGGAAGGACCCAATACATACAAAGGCCACCAGGAAAAGGTGTCTGTGACCCGCTGTGGAAGCAGAAGGATCTGGGAGGCCTATGGGTCATCTGAACGCACACTGAGGTGCCAGGTCTAAACATGAACCCTGTGTGCTTGGGTCCTTGCCAAGGTACGCTTTGAGCTCAACCACTTCACACAGGTCTCCCAGTGAGGGAGGCTGCCAGCAGCATCTGTAGGAATAAAAAGGGGCTGAACAAGTCCAAGGACTCAGCTTCCTTCCTCGGTCTAAATGCACTGGTTTAGTCTTTCAGGTGCCAAATAAGACTCACTCAGCTGCTGTCAGCCTCACTCCTCCAGCGCCAGGAACTTGCTCCGTGTGTGTTGCTCCAGCATCCCACAGACACCGGCAGAGCTGAGGCATCCAGCTGCGGGTGCAAATCCCTGCTGTGGGGCATTTGGACACAGGCCCAAGCTGATGAGGATGTCGTGCAGGTTGTTGAGACCAGCAGAACCCCTCTGGGGGACTTGCTGACCACCTGTAACAACACTCACGACATGGGATGCCACCCTTCTGCATGCTAGAAAGGACGATGGGAGGTTCATGCATCTCCCATAAGTGATTCCATTCTCCACAACTGAATCCATTCTCCGTAAGTGAATCCATTCTTCATGGTGTGTTTTAAAACTGCTAGAAATGGATGAAAACATCAGGGTTCACCAAACCCTTCCAGAGCACTGTTTTGAGGGAGCTTGTGACAACATCCTAGCCGTTGTCTTGCCTGCAGAATTGCAACAGGCCAGCTAAGGGCCAGCGGGAAATGTCTCCTGGGTCACCCCAAATTCTGCTGGAAGGAAAAGCTCAAGGCAATTTTAGACCCATGAGCTGTACAACTGAAGGACGCGCACTGAAAAGTTACAGATGTGTCAGGTGTCCCACACCGTGAAAACTATTGCAGATCATTAAGAAGTTAAATGCCCATCACTCCTTGTGGGACTTACTGCAAATTATGCTTATAAATAACTTGGGGCATTTAGCAACTCGCAGGCAGGACAGCCTTAAAAAGTAGCACATCACTAGCACTGGGATGCTTCTGTGTGAATAGATTACTGCCATTGATGAGCGTAATCAAGTTAAACATTTCCTTGGCTCTGTACCTCCTTCCCATTACATTTCAAACTAGGTTACTAATGGACTGGGGAGGCTGTGCAGGCAGAGAGGGGCGGTGTCCTCTGCTCAGGTCAGGCCAGATCAGGAAGTTCAGGCGCAATGAAATGAATCCTTCTGAGACAAGGGGGGCACAAAATCACAAGATGAAATATATAAACCTTTAGAATCAGTTTTAAGTCACGTTAAGTTTGATGGCTTTGTAACAGCAGCAGTGGAAAATTACTGAGGTGCATGATTCACAGAGAAAAAAACCTGAGTACAGCTAGAGAACGTACTGAGAATTCTCGTATAACATAAACCGTTGTAGTTGACATAATTTTAGGCCCTTATGACCTTAATACAAAATGAGTGTAAGAAAAACAGGCTAGAAGAACAGGATGTAAGGATAAGGAGTATCTGGAATGGCAGGGGTCCAGGATGGACTGCAGTTAAACTAACTGATAAGTAGAAGGACAGGATGATTGTTATGTCTATGGTGTTAATGAACCAATTAAGGTGGTATAAGCATCTACTGCCGTGCTTCAAAGGCTGCCAGCAGTGATGAAGATTGTTGGAAGAAGTAAACGACCCTCAGAGACCACCACCACATTTTTGTAGGCATGCGGGGAACTTTCTGGAAAATGATGTAATCCATACATAGCCTCATGAACATGTATGTATGCCCAGCAGCTGTGTAAGGACGGCTTGTGTAACAATATGGGGCACACGTTAGGAGGAGCTATCCGCCGTGTCTCCCGGTGCCACAGTAAAGAATACCTGCTTGTCAGCTTAAAACTTCCTTGGCAAGTTTGTTCCTGGAGCTTCCTCCGGATCACCTCCTCTCTCACAAATGCTGGTCTCATAAGCAGCTGGGATCACAAACTACTATGGTGTGTCAGCTCTGGTGTTCAGTATCTGCCATTCCCGGAGGCGCTCGCTTCCAAATGGAAACACGCTGGCTGTTAGCGTATTAGATGATTACCAAAGGAAGTGATGAAGGAGTCTCTGCAGCCTATGCAAACGTTTAGTGGTGTTATCAAGGGAAGCAAATTAGGAGCTCTCACGTATGCTTTTTGCTGTTTGGTTTCACTGTTCACAGTTGCTGTTCTAAGCTCCACGTTTCCTTACTTGAGGAGAAAAGTAGAATCCAGCTGAATCTCCAGACCTTTGACACCTCACAGGCCATGGCAACTGTGGGTGATTGCTCCGTGCAATTAGCAACTGCAGTTACTCCTCTCAGCAGTTACTAGGATTGCCATTATTCCTTCCAGCTCATCACTGCTACTTGCTTCTTAGTTCCAAGCTGCAGATGACACCCTTAAGGCCTGTACCCTGAAGTCATTTCCAGCCTCTCAACTACCTTCAAACTGATTTGCATTAGCTTCCCAAGAAAGGCGTGCCTGAGAAGAGGTTCCTTGCTTTTCTTTAGCACCACACCTCCATCCCTCTTCTGATGGTGCGGCCATTTAGGGTACCCTATGAAGGTGAACTCAACACAGCCCTGATTCACACAATCACACCGAATTCACGCGGAGCTCAGATCCCGCCTGTGTAAGAGAAGAGGCACACACTGCCACCTCACCAAAATGGAAGAGATACGCGGCCTATTCGGACAGTTCTCTTTGTCCTCTGCCAGTTCGTGCTCTGTTAGAGCTGGCCTGCGGTTTGGGGAGGTCACCGAGCAGCTCTCCTGCTCACCAGCAGCCGTCAGTCGGGAGCTGCTGTCAGTCCTGCACCAGCCGCTCAGTGTCACCAACACTTAACACGGACAGAGCTAATTAACAGGTTCTTAACAACGATAATGAAAAGTAACGCCTCCAGATGCTAAGTCTGCTGAAACAGAACGGTGCGTGCCTGCTCACCTTCATCTGGTGAAGAGCTGCTCCAAACACGCTGCCTGACGTTTCAGGGTGCGCCTGCGAGGGGCTCGGGTAAGGAGGGCTGCTGTAGGTGCCGTCAGGGAGAGTGTGGCGGCAGACAGAGCAGGGCAGGATTCGCGAGGACCCTGTCAAAGTTAACAGTCACAGGGCAACCCCAATGGGCACATTATCTGCTCAAAGCCGTTTAGAAATACTTCCAATAATAATGATAACAATTCTCACCTGCTCACATACAAACGTACCTTCAAATTACTTTATTCTTTTAATGCATTTTCAAAGGCACAATCCTCCTACACAGATTAAACTTTTTAAAGCTTGATCCTTTCAGCCACCTGACACCCCAAGCTGATTCATGTTTTCTTCCTGAGGCATTAAGAATCATTTCACTGTGGTCTGACAGCACCAAGAGCCGTCCTTGATAATATCCAGAAAAGGGAAATCAAACTGAGGAATCTTAAGAGCATTCTGGCTGGATTGAAATGTAAGTTCCTGGCAGATGACTGTGGCAAAATCATAGAATCATAGAATAGTCAGGGTTGGAAAGGACCTTAAGATCATTCAGTTCCAACCCCCCTGCCATGGGCAGGGACACCTCACACTAAGCCATGCCACCCAAGGCTCTGTTCAATCCGGCCTTGAGCACCGCCAGCGATGGAGCATTCACAGCTTCCCTGGGCAACCCATTCCAGTGCCTCACCACCCTCACAGTAAAGAATTTCTTCCTCATATCCAAGTCTAAACTTCCCCTGTTTAAGTTTGAACCCGTTACCCCTTGTTCCTATCACTACAGTCCCTCATGAAGAGTCCCTCCCCAGCATCCCTATAGGCCCCCTTCAGATACTGGAAGGCTGCTCTGAGGTCTCCACGCAGCCTTCTCTTCTCCAGGCTGAACAGCCCCAACTTTCTCATTCTGTCTTCACATGGGAGGTGCTCCAGTCCCCTGAGCATCCTCGTGGCCCTCCCTCTGGACTTGTTCCAACAGTTCATGTCCTTTTTATGTTGAGGACACCAGAACTGCACACAATACTCCAAGTGAGGTCTCACGAGAGCAGAGCAGAGGGGCAGGATCACCTCCCTCTACCTGCTGGTCACACTGCTTTTGATGCAGCCCAGGATACGGTTGGTTTCTGGCCTGCGAGCACACACTGCAGCCGGCTCATGTTCAGTTTCTCATCAACCAACACCCCCAAGTCCTTCTCCGCAGGGCTGCTCTGAACCTCTTCCCTGCCCAACCTGGAGCTGTGCCTGGGATTGCTCCCACCCAGGTGTAGGACCTTGCACTTGGCATGGTTAAACTTCATCAGGTTGGCATCAGCCCACCTCACAAGCATGTCAAGGTCCCTCTGGATGGCATTCCTTCCCTGCAGCGTATCAACCGAACCACACAGCTTGGTGTCATCGGCAAACTTGCTGAGGACGCACTCAATCCCACTGTCCATGTTACCGACGAAGATGTTGAACAAGACCGGTCCCAACCCTGATCCCTGAGGGACACCACTCATTACTGGTCTCCAGCTGCACAGTGAGCCATTGAGCACAACTCTTTGTGTGCAGTCATCTAGCTCAATGAAAAGAGATCTGTTACTGTATAACACTCCAGGTCTTGACAGGTATAGCCCCTTTGACAGATGATCTGGTTTCCATCAAGAGCTCCACACAAGACCTTTATTTAGCTATTATTTAGGTGCATTCCTATTAAGAACTTAACATTTTAGTGACCATACAAGGGGCAAAATAATACCTTTCATGAATTTAACTGACACTGCAGGAGGAGTGTCACCCCATAAAGACCTACTAGTCGTGCTACAGCAACATACCACGCAGCACACAGGTCTTTATCCCAAACCAATCTTGCTTGACCAGTGGGGGAAGAAGGACAACACAAGAAATCACAGCCTGCAAGTGAATGGCAGATGTGAGTGGGGCATCAGCTGCTTGAGCCATTTTAACAGCTTTTACTCATTGAGAAAAAATGAGGAAAAATGATCCCTTTCAGTTCAAGCAGCTCCTGAGACACGCACAGTTAAGTGCACACACCTACAGCGCCCTTTGCCCAGCCTTGCCATTGGTACACCTTCTTACAGCTGTTTGGTGTGGTGTGGCTTTCTGCACGAATCTGTATTTTACACATGCACGTTTAGCAAGATTCTTCACTGAGCTGCCGCTCCCTTCTACAGAGATCAAAAAGAAAACTGTACAAAACATTCCTATAAAAACCGGCTCCTTAAGGATCAAATGCTTGAAAACAGGGTTTTATTTGGAGTAAAATACAATATCCATACGAACAGGGACAGACGAACGAGTAGAATGCATTACTAAGAGGCTGCCAAAGAAATGCAAGGCAGAGGATTACAAGTAAAAGACTTGGGAGAAGCTGTTTCCTGGTGAGATTACATTAAGAAAGGAGATGAAGACATCTAAAATAACTTACTTCCCAAGAAAGTTGCTCCATTAGCAACCCTCCTATGTGTTTCAGATTACCATCTTAATGCTAAGAATACCGGCAAAATCAGAACATGCCTTCTGAATGTTCATATTTGTTTCAAACAAATCCAAGTGAAAAAGCCCAACTTCAGTTAGTGTCTCTATTTGAAAGGGCCCAGTGTTTCCACTAGGAAAGCATATTTACCTCACCATCTAATGAACACCCTCTAGCAAAATGTTATTGACCATCAATGGGTTACATTTTTTTCTTCCTACTTTTTACTTCCACTGTTGGAATTTGCAGAGATAACACCACTTCACGGCCACATTAACTATAGAAAAGTGACTGGAGTTTCTACCTCACAGACAGCAAGAAACCCTAATGCCTCTTATTTTTTTTTCCTCCCCCTTTTTTTCCCTTTTCTTAACAAAAATAAACTTTCTTTGTAGGGAATGATCTCAGTTCCTCAATAAGCTCCTCTTTGCTATTTCTTAAGGAATGTCAATGGTGAACACGACTAGAGAAACTAATCATGCTACAGAAACCTGTAAATCAAACGTTTACAAGGAAGTAAGGTAGGAGTGTGTCATTAAGTATTAATAGAAAGTTATTTTAAGCACTAGAAGCAAAAAATATACTAATTCAACCCCAAAATCACTGAAAAATAGTATCAGTCTACTTTTTTGTTCTATGGCAGCTTCTGAGAGATCAGATGGTTCTGGGGTTTCAGTCATCTGGCTCGTATCTGAAGATTCAAAAGAAAAACAAAAGAAATCATTAGAACATTAGAAAACACCCAAGAGACATTTTGTCTCTGAAGGAAGTATTAAACCCAAGGAATAGACTACTCCCACTAGCGACACATTCCAGTCAAGGCCAAGTGTGTGACTTAGAGCAGACAACTGTATGGACTATTTTCTCCTGTTAGAATCGGCCAGTTTACGAAGCAGCAGTATGAGGGAATGACCAAGAACCTCCCCACCAATCCCAAACTAGAGACAGAAATTTAAACGGAAGTTTTAAGTCCCACCTCTGTCCTCCTACAGCATAGGTCTAAGTATCCGTGTTGCCAAAGTGCACTTGACATTTGCAGAATGCAAGCCTTCTACACAATGTAATGGCCAGGCTGCATCTTCCTTTACTCAATAGAGGTTTACCCCTGTTTACATACTAGAGACTTCTCATTCCCATAAACAAGTGAGGAAGAAACAAGATAATGCCAAAGTATCTGTACATCTCCCATCTATATCTCTGTGTGTAGCAGCTGGGGGCTTATCTACTACACCTGTGAGTATTCTGCATCCTCTCCATACTAAATTCTCTCATTATCTGCTATGCTGTAGCTGCTGTTGCACACATCAGTCCTGTTGACCTAACATGAATTAAAAGGACTGGCTGGCCAACAATCAGGGAACAGCCTACTAGAAGTTATTTCTAAGGGAAAATTCATAGTCTGTTTTAAAGACAGCCTCACATGAATAAAAACCAAATGGGAGAAGAATATGGATCTAGAACCAGGATCCTGTTAGGACAGACGGAACAGCACCACTTACTTGGAAAGCTTTCTACGTAGATCCTTTATCTGTTCATTCTTCTTAGTGAGGATCTCTTTCATGTTGCGATAGGCAGCTGTTTGCTGAAATTTCTTCTCCAGTTCCTACATAATAACATCAAGGTATTATTTACATCTCCTGAAAACCAGGCTAACATGCCTTCTTAAAAAACTACTTCCTTTTCCTCCTCAAGTTTCAAGCCAGCAGTTTCTCTAATTCAGTAGAATTTAGATGAGGTCACAGCTTGTAGATTCAAATGAGATTACTGGGAGAGGCAGAGAAACAGACACTTTCTTTTCTAATGAAATCAGACTAAAAGTCCTCTGAAGACTGGGGCTACACTTTTCATGCCAAAATTCCTTAGCAAAAAAAAGGGGAAATTTTTAAGTACCCCTCTAAGAACAGGGTGCCCAGAGAAGCTGTGGCTGCCCCATCCCTGGCAGTGTGCAAGGCCGGGCTGGACAGGGCTTGGAGCAACCTGCTCGAGTGGAAGGTGTCCCTGCCCGTGGCAGGGGGTTGGAACTATATGATCTTCAGGTCCCTTCTAACGTAAACCATTTTATGATTCCATGATTCACCCAGTTGTAATTATGCAGTTGGTTGTGGTTTCGTTAATTTATAATGTGGTTTTCCACTGAAATAAGAAAAACACACAGGCACAAGTGTGACTTGGTGAACCCCGCATCCTGTAGTGTATACTTGTTAAACTACTAATTAGTTAAAATGCGAGTGAGGATCTCATCTTTACATTACAACATGCCAACCTTTTCAGCAGTGGATAGCTGATCCCGAACCTTCAGCAAGTCATGTTTTGTCGTCACCAAGTCCTCTTCCAAGAACTTTTGGTTTGCAGTAGAGTCGCTCAGAGTCTTCTCAAACTGGCATTTCAAAGCTGCTACTTTATTCTCCAGCTCAGCAATATCCTGGTTTGCATTAGACTTCAATAGAAGAAATATTAAAAATGTCTCAAATGCCAGAGAAGAAATAAAATGTCAAAACTTTTATCATTTTATAAAAAATGAAATAAATAACAAAATAAAATACAAATAAAATATTTTATTTCAAAATGCCAAGTGCAAAATTCCACATAAAGTGGGTACATATTCATTTTCAATAATTATGTTCAAGTTACGCCTGCAAAGCTTAAGCTCGGAGTGCTTTAACTAAAATAAAGAAAAATAGTTAAAGCACTTACTAATATATAACTTTAAAAAATTGTTAATCAATGCATTTTAGAGATAGCTGGAGTGTCTTCTCTGCCGAGCTGGGATTTCAAGTTCTTGTACCTCACTTCTTTAGGAATTAGGTGGAGCCACAGGATGAAACATATAATGAGAAATTACTTAGTGAAGTATCACAGGCATTTCAAAAGCCATTGGTGTAGTACAGGTAGGAAAGGACGAAGGCGTTAAGGCTTCGACTATCAATCAGGTATCAACACTGCAGTGTTCTCACACACATTATAAAAAGTCTCCACTGCTGCTTGTGAAGCAACTTCCCTGTTTCCTAGTGAGAAGAAACAACCCATGCTCTTCTGGCCATCAGTTCTGGGTCATAAAACATTATATTCATGTAACTGTTCTAGGGATTTCCATTAAAAAACAAAGAACAAAAGTCCTCTCAGGTTCAAAAGCTCAGCTTCAAACTCCCACACGTGTCATGACTAAGGATGAGGCTGAACCAGTAGCACCTTAAAAAGAACAAAAAACTAAAGCTAAGCAAGATCTGCTCCTTCTGTGTGGAGGATAAGATTTGAGCGCAGGAGACCACTTGATAATAGTACCTCTACAGAAGAAAAGCTTACTTTGAATTTTGAGAGAATCCAAGCTAAAATTCAGCACTTTCTCCAAGCAATTAGTCATTTAATTGATTGAAGCTGTACATTTCAGCACTGTGCCTACTAGCTAGTTTCAACAATATAAATACATGCCTGTAAACAGAAAATGTAAGAGCTGAAGAAGCAGCAAATTCGGACATGAAAGCTAACGTTACCCAGCAGCCCTGACATTGAGGCCAATTAATGTTTAACCGCAAAGTCGGATGAGTTTTTTTTCTTTCAAAACTACAATCACTAATTGTCCAGGATTTAATAAACCTCTTTAATATTTTAAACCTGTAATAATTTAAGGCTTAACAAAACAGACAAAATATTTTCGATGACTTATAAATCGAGTTTCCTAATGAATAATATTATTGAATACAGATTTTGAAAGTTACTAGATCGAATTATAACATATTAAGAAAGCCAAGTACATACCATAAACCAGTTAGAAAGCAAAATAAAAAGAAATCAGCATTAAAATAGGAAAATTGAAGTGGAAATGTTTTATGATCTTGAACTTCACTTCCAACTCTGGAAATGCTGTGGGAACTTCAAGAAGTCAGTTTCTCAAAATAATGGGATTAAAATGTTCTAATTTTGTGAAAAGTTTGAACTTAAATGCTTTAAAGTTCAGGAAAAAAGCACACATGAACAAACTTCTAATTAGAAAATTCTAATTATTGACAAAATAAAGGTACAAACTTAAAACAGTACTGTGTGTCCGGAACAGATTTATCCCTGTCAACCTGCAGTCTTCTAGCTTATGTTTTGGGCTTTTTTCCTGCAGCAGCTACTCACCATGTTTGAATCCTCATTTACAAGAAACAATAACCTCAAGTAGTAAAAATAAAGGCGAAGCCTTTTTGACTGTATGCTGATATGGGTAGAACTATGTAAAATCAAGCACTTGCCATCTGACTCATATGCAGCAAAGCTTCAATTGATGCTTAAGAATATAGGGCGCTGGATACTTCCATATAAGTATTTAAGTTTTTAGAGTCTGAAGTGAGAGCCACAAGTCTGTCTTGTCCATGTCAATATCCAGTGTAACAAGTGCTTGAAAGAATTAGTGTTTTACTGTTGCTACAAAAACCTGTTGCTACAAAAGGTATGATTCTTTCATTAGCAAAATTGGAAGAAACAAACAGAAATACATTTTATCTGTTAATACAAGTATCACCCCTGAGAATATGAACTCTGCAATACTACTTCCTGATAGTAACTGGAATAATGCTTTCCAATAATAACTTACCATGGTCTGTGGGACACAAAATACATGTCATAACATCAACTAACATTCTGGATTATCTATTGACTGACAGACCAGCAGGAAGAGACAAATTCAGCAGGAGCACTGCAAGACTAACTTGAACTTTTGTATTTGCCAGAAAAGAAACACATCATACAGACCAACTTCTTAGATGTACGGGCAACAGCTGTGTTAAATAGGGGTGGCAGTGGGTGAAAGCTTAATTATATTTACCTTTTGATCACCTTGGATCATCTGTAAATCCTTCAGTAACTTCTCTAGCTTGATCTTCTCATCAAGTGCAGCTGTAGCCTGTGATACATTGAAAATGTAAAACCTCAGAAACATATTTTAATTGAAAACACAAGAACAATAACCCTAGGATTCTCATTATCATCATAGATAATTCTAAATACGTAAACGGAATTAAGTATCTAATTTACCTGTGTTTCTATGGTCTTGAGTCTGGTCTTCAGTTTTTCATTTTCTTCTTGGAGAGAAGCAACTGTCTTTGGGTTAATGAATGAAAAGAAGGTTGTGAACACTCATGCCATTTTGAATTTTCCAAATAATGCAGGTAAGAAAACACACTTCATAGCTTAGGAAAGCTCCAAAATGCTTATCGAAACAGCTTTCATGAGAAATCAGCAATCCATTTATTTATTAGGTTTTCTGCCTCAGTCAGCAAAAATGGAGGTCTCCAATTGCACTGTAATATATAGGGCTGCTTAAAACTTGTCATATGCCTTACTGAATTGAGATTTGCAAGTTTAGCATCTTGTTAGTATCAAGATTAAATAAAGTTGCATGTTCAGAGATCCAAGTCTCATTGCTGCTCATCAGTTACGTTTTCAATCAACAAGCAAGTAAAAATTTCTTTAGTTCCTGTTGAAAAGAGGCAAATACCATGTTACTGCATCTCACAGAATCATAGAATCAACTAGGCTGGAAAAAACCTTTAAGATCATCAAGTCCAACCGGTACTCCAGAACTGCCAAGAACACCACTAAAGCAAATCACTGAGGGCCTCATCTACATAGTTTCACAGGAAATAACCATGTTTTATCAGTCAAAGTCACCATATAACTTGGAATTGTTTTTAAGGGGGAAAAAAAGCCATCAGGTGCACAAATTCAACATCAACTCTTCTGAAACAGATTTTGAAATTATTTTTGAAAGAGAACTACACTGATGTAGAAGTAAAATACATATCTGAATTCTCGACCGCTTTAATTATGTTAATGGATCATTTTGGTAACGCAGGCTAGAAGACAGAAAACGCAACTCCTCGCTAAATATCTCGTCTGCTCATAAATTAGAAGTGCACTGTAAGAAGTGTGGCATTTTAAGAAAGTTCAGGTGAAGCAAACAAGTTCAATACCTCATGAAAACTACTGATAACACTAAATAGCAGAACGCGTTTTGGAGTTATGAAAATCTTGAGCAAGCGGGAAATGAGATGTTTTTAAAACTAGTCACTTCCAAATTCTTCAACTGCTTGTTTCGTTGGGAGGAATTTAACCAACTCCCAAAAGAAAAAAGACTGAATGTAATAAGATTGACTTAGAGTGATACAGAAAATATTTGATAACCTGATTATTTCAGCCAGCTACATATCCTAATGTACTTCCTTGTTGGAAAGCCAGCCAGCTGAACAGAACAAACCGAACACTGCTGTCTACTAATTTATCTCATTGAATGGAAAACCAAATAATTCCAAAGGCCAAAATGTCTTTTTGAAAGGAAGGTCAACATTGCAATACATGTTAGAGACCATAACCACACAATAAATTTAAGATGCTTTATAATATTTATCAATTTATCAGCATTTTAATTTACATTCTGGGGTATATTGCCTTGACATCTATATAGCAACAGGCATATCATAAGGGTATTGCTGTACAGGTACCCAGTTCAGTTGAATAAGCAGAATGGTCATTGATCACAACTGCACAGACAAGTTCTTACCTTGTTTAGCAGCTCTGTCCCACCTTCATTTAATGGAGCCAGTTTTGGTCTAATGAGATCTGTGCTGGGCTGAAGAAATAATAAAGGTTAAAAACGTAAATTATACAGACTTCTAAGAGGAAGAAAAAGTATATCTTTAATCCATAAAACAACTACTAACAGTCGGTTTGGCTTTCTTTTGTAAATCACTTTTTCTTAGTTCATTTTTTACCAGTATCTTGGCTCCAAAGTTATATTTGGCACTTTCAGCTAAAGCTAAACAAAAACAATGCATAGACATAAAAGGGTTGCAAACTTGAATTTACAAAAGACTACCAATGCTGCAGCAACTAAAAGACAAAGGAGTAAGGAAAACAGAGAAAATACTTGAGTGATTATAAAAGTAGAAAATATTTACACAGCTCCAAATAGTGGTTTAAGTGTTCAAATATGATACATATTAACTAAATATACCTTTACACTACAAACCAAGTAAGGTGCAACCATAATCATGCAAGTTAAGTTAGAGTCGCAGCTCTACTGAGGAATCTTGTCAGCTCTTAATTCCATGCTGGGGCAAGTGAATGTCCCAGTTCCAAGGGAATGAGATGCTCCAACACATCCCTAGTCTGGCTGACTTTGGATGAGGATTATGAGGCATGCCCTGGACGTGCAGAACCCACAGTCTGGAAGCAGCCAAGGCAATTCAGTGCGAGCATTGGTGCCGAACTGCAAAATGCCACTTTTTGGAGACTTTCAAAGATTGTTTTGAAAAAGGTGGCTTTATTTGTGGTCAGTTTTTTCTCTCTAAAGCACAAGGAGCCAGTACTGAGTATTTTCAACACCTGCCATGACTCCACATGACATGATTATGCTTAAATTAAAATCAATTTCTACCTTCTTGTTTGAAGATATAAATTCTGACTTTTCAAACTCAGCAACCTGCTCCAACAATTCTCTTGAAAGGAAAAAGAAGGAAGGCAATTATTTACTAAAAGAACTGTTACGAAACACATTTTACCACAGTGATGGTATGGTCTCTATTGCACGCAAGATTCTCGTTATGAATACAGAATGAAGACCTATGCACATACAATAAGTGCAACAGATCATGTTGTGAAATGGCATGGTACATGCATTAGAACTATACGATTTAGCATGTAATCTACTCACAAAACAAATGGGTTTTAATCAAATCTTATCACTTGCTCTTTAACTGATTAATTCAAGTAAAAGTATTACCAGTAAAAACATCTTCCCAACAAATGTGAAATTACTGTGTACCTTGATACTATACAGACAGAAGACTTATCATCGACACGACGTAAAAGAATAGGTTTCTATGGTTAGGAAAAGAATGTGAATAATCAAAACTTTGAAGTTTTCTTTTACTGAAAGGCATTCTGCCTAGTATACGTTACCGATTCTCCAGTTCAGAGACGTCTGTCTGTAACTTCAGGTACCATTTCTCAGCCTGCGAAAAGATTTGCCGCAGAACTAACACATTGGTGTAAGTAGTATTTATGAGCTCTGACTCCACTTCACTGTGTACAACAGTCTGCAGTCCATCCAGCATGTCTGTCACCTCATCAACTGTGAAGGTCTCCTCAACAAGTCTAAACAGAGTAGTCAAGATGAGTCACATACGATAAAAGTTAACAGTTTTGCACTGTTATGAGACCTCACTATACAGATATCAACCTTATCTATTGCAATGCCCTTCTGAAAATATCCACTATGACTAGTTATTCAATGATCATGGCACTACTAACTGGTTGTTGCATTTAAGTTTTCTCTTGGAGACATTACGATCATGAATATGACATTACATCTTGCTTCTGATGTCTAAATTTGATGCAAGCCTGCAGCAGAAGTAATAACAGAATAGAACAGAATCATAGAAATCTATATTACTTCTGCTGGAGGCTTGCATCAAATTTAGACATCAGAAGCAAAATATGAAGCAATGACATGCTGACAATATCTATGTTAATTCCTAAGACTCTGAACAGGTCCTTTTAAAACTGATCTGTAACATTTGGAAAATTATTGGGTCTTTCTCCCTCACTAAGAATACACAAACGTAAGCAGAGAAAATTCACCCCATTAAGCATTTAAGCCTGCACCTGTTGCTAGCACGTTCTGGCTTATTCTTCAGAACTACCCCCCATGGTACCTGCTGTCCTTAAGGTTCTGAAAACAGGAATCCACTGTTTTGAGACACAGGCTGCGCTTGAAACGAGCAAAGCGCATGTAGTTGACGACTTCATTCTGGTGGTGCTCATTAAGGCCTAGCTCTGCCTGTGGACAAGGATATAAGCACAAAGATGAATATACACTAAGTAAAAAGGAGCAGAAGCATTGTGCAGACTTGCCTTCTGACTAGTTTTTGTGCACATTAACTAGAATGGTAAAAACCAACCATATTTTCATACACGTAATCCTTAAATATACCTCAGCGGTATATGTAAAGGGTGCTCTCCCTTTAAAAGCACCAGTACATGGAAGTAGGGCCTCAAGTGACCAGTACCTCAGGATAGTCATACAAAATCAGACAGACACAATCAGGGGATCAGAACCAGAAGGACTGTAGTGGAGGGAAAGCTCTTGGATAAATTTGTCTTTGTATTACATGTATGAGTATATAAGGCAGCAAAATGATGCATCATTTATAGACGTACTAACAAAACCACGCAGGAAAGTACATTACGTTTCCTTGGCAGTTTATATGCAAAATCTTGAGGCTTCCCATACAATCTTAACTGATAATTTGAATTTGTTTCTGAATAGCCTATTGCCCAGAAGAAAAAACATCCCCAGGTCAAATTAAGATGGAAGAGGTTTTATACCTGGCAAACTGGCCTTCTACATAGGTCTCTATTTCAAAAGAAGGAGTATTGGCATGGCCAATTCTATTAGAATAAATCTCACTCATGCAGGCAGCACAACAGGGCATGAATGTGCTTTTATCACTGGAGTCCCTGCAGAGCTGAGGCAACCAAAGGTGAAGTCCATTTCATTTACTGTAGTATTATTAGTTAGCATTGCTGCTGCTGGAGACAGCACATAGCAACTCAGTAAAGTTGAGTTACTTGAGTAACTCAAGTGCAGTAAACTTGAGCACCTTGTCCTTGTTAATACAACTGCACAGGGTCGCTCCACTGCAAATGCAGTACTGGAAGACCACGACTGAAAACGTGCGCACCGATCTCAAGTGCCTGGAAATGAAAGGCAGCGTAGGAGCCACCAATAGCAGTAGACAAAACAAGCTCTCACAACGTGGTGTCAAGTCTGATGACCCCCACAGTGTCTCACATCTTGCAAACGTGAGATCGCATGAAAAGCTCAACTAATGTTTCCTTTGCTGTTGCTGGGTTTTCTTTAGATAAACGGCTTCTGCTCGTTGCAGATGGGAAGGAAGACATGCCAACACCAGCGCTGAAACCTCACAATACACAAAGCAGCCCCAAAAGAAATTAAACTCATAAACACAAACATAAACGCAGCCCGGAGCCGCTCGTGATCCCCAAGCCGGGGCGCTGGATCCGGCAACCCCACCGGCCCACTGCTCTCCGCAGGGCCCAACAGGGGTGACGGCGGCGGCAGCAGCCCGCTACGATCGGCTCCCGCACGGCGACGGACCGCCTCCCAGCGCACAGGCCCGGCCCAGGGCAAGGCGGAGCGGGCTCCCCCGCTGCAGCGCGGCGGGGCCCCGAACGGCGGAGCGCGGACGCTCCGGTACTCACCATCGCGGCCCCTCCACCGCGGCCTACGGGATGACGGTTGCCATGGAGAACGAAGCCTCGCGAGCGCCCGAGCTGCGCTCCGATTGGCGGCGGCTCGCCCACGTGACTCGCCCCCTCCTCTCCGCGGACGGTAACCAGGGCAACCGCCGTCGCGCCCCGACGGCTCCCGCCGCGCGCGGTGGCTGTGGTGGGTGCGCGACCCTGCAGCGCACTGTCAGCGCGGCCATAAACTGACGCAGACCGTGACCAACGCTGCCGTGAGCCTATAACCCAACCCGCAGCCATGGCTGCAACCGTAACCCACCCCCTAACCCCGAATTCTAACGGATAAACCCAAACACTAACCCAAATCCCATAACCCGTACCCTAACCCTAACGGCTTAAACCCAAACCCTCACCCTGACACTAAATCTAACCCCTTAACCCTTACCCCTAACATTAACCCTAACTCCTAATTATAACCGTAACAGCTTAAATCCGAACTTTCACCCTAAACCTAACCTAACCTTTACCTTAACCCCCTAACATTAACCCTAACCCTATTGGCTTAAACCTAAACCCCACCTAACCTCAAGCCTACCCCTAATCATAACCCTAATGACTTAAACCCAACGTAACCCTAACCTTTACCCTACCCCCCGCAACCCCTAACCCTTACCCTAACATTAACCCTAACCCCATAACCTAATCTAACCAACCCTAACCTAGCAGAGGGTTATAGAGGGAAAGAACAGTGAATGCTAATTGAGCTGTAACTGAGATGGGAATTTGATGCTGAATACACGTGTTTTCACATGTTAGGAATGAGAACTGTGTGTTAGCAACAGGTAAAGTACAATCTCCCCAAAGCCCCAGCAAACCCAAAAAGACAACAATCCCCTATTTTCCTTCTTGATGCACTACTAGGTGTTTGCAGTGACAGACTGGGAGACAGACAGATTCAGAGGTTAGTAATGTGCCTACTGAGCATATTCAAAAGGATTCTTCAGGGCTAATCCCGTGACATCTGATTGTCAATCAGTTCTTTAAAAGGAACAATAAAGAAGCAACTCTTACCTCACAGGATCAGGCCATCTCATCTCCTAAAGCCCTCATCTTCAAGGCATTTCAGCACTAAAAATTTCTCTATAGAATTACTGTTAAACAGATATATTTTTAACAGACATTAAAAAACCTCCAACTTTCCCAACCTTGGTTTGAACTAGTTGAACCCCTAAGCCACTAAAACAACTCCAAACTGAACAATAAAAAATCCCAAAACCAAAATCACCAAAGAAAACCAACTGAAGACCCTATCTGCAGCAGCCCCGGAGTGCCTAACCCTAAACTGAACCCTTACCATCACTCTTAACAAGAGCCAAGCACAGCTGTCTATGAAAGCCTGCTCATGGCCCTGCACCATGGACCTTTTTGAGTGCCTTTTAGTGTGTAACAGGAAAAAGAAAGAGCCATTTGGATTGCACCAGAGGTATCCGACTACATTTTTCTCCCCAGTGGCCTGAGAATGCCTTTTCGTGTACTTCTTGATATGCTGTGCAAATCTTCCAATGCCTCCTGGTCAGGCCGCAGAGCCTCCATGTGTCTTTGGTTGTACCCAAGGGCCTTGGAGGACTTCGGTGTGCTCCCAGGGCACCTATGAGTGCTTATACATAAACCTAATCCTACCCTGAAGACTAAACCTACACCCAGTGCCTTCTGGTGTTCAGCATGCCTTTCCGGTTGCCTTTTAGTGTGTCCCAGCAGTGTTTGTGAACCATCCGAAGTTCAATGGGTCATCTGATTATCTTTCTGTGTTCCTTCTGTTGATGCACATCAAACTACAGGGGCTAGTAATGGGCTGCTTTCAGCTTTTGCTGTTTATAACTTTGGTTTGCTTTGCCCAAGAGAGCTATGATAAAGGCACTGACCTTGAGCGTAGTTGGGTATTTGGACCCTGCATCCCTGCTATCCCAGTCTGAGCGACAGAGGTGTCGATTGTACTATAAAAGAACAGTGTGTATAAAAGAATAAAAGTATAAAAGAATGTCATGGTTTAAGCCCCCCACCCACGCAGTTTTCACACTCACTCACTCCCCCTCTTTCTTCCCCCAGTCCCGGGGGGATGGGGAGGAGAATCAAAAGAATGCAACTCGCACAGGTTGAGATAAGAACAGTTTAGTAACTAAAGTATAACACAAATCACTGCTGCTACCATCAATAATAATACAAGAGAAATAGAAAGAAAGAGAATACAACTGCTCACCAAGCCTGACCCAGCCAGTGCACCCCCCGGCACCAAAAACCTGACCATGCTGTGCACCCCCAGTCCACCACCACACCCTTCCGGGTCTCTGCTCTCTGTCTTCACACATCCTGGACATGATGTGCTGTGGTATGGAATAACCTCTTTGGTCAGTTTGGGTCAGGTGTCCTGTCTCTGCTTCCTCCCGGCTCCCCCTCCTCCCTGGCATAGCATGAGGCTCAGAAAAGTCCTTGGTCAGACCAAAACATTGCCAAGCAGTAACTATAAACACTGATGTTATCAGCGCTGCTCCCAGGCCCAAAATCAAAAACACAGCACTGCACCAGCTACCAAGAAGGAGAAAAAAAACGACTGCTACTGCTGAACCCATGACATTTATATATGCTTAAATAAAAACACTCTTTTTAGAATAGAAACATCTTCCAATACTCAAAATAAAACCCATTTTAGGTTTTAAACAACATTTAGAAAACAGTGTCCAAAAAGATTCAGAATTCCGACAGAAGCAATGAAGTTTCTGTTGAGCACTTAAAATTGCTCAACAAGGTCAAATGAAGCACACTTAAGGGCTCAGTAAGTTCAGAAAAGCAGATTTTATTTTCAACAGCAGCACATACATAGAACATTTTCAAAATATACACATTTCAAAACAAGAGACTGCACTTCATTAACCAACTTGCTGTGGTTTATCAACCGTTACAATCATGACTGCAGCCAGGCAGATACTGTACCACAGCCTTCCCAGAAGTTGGATGCTTTTCGGTTTCACTGGTATAGTTATGCTATATACTACAACCGCTAGTAGCTCATGAAGAAACCCCACACAACTTGCCAATTTACTATTACTGTCATTGGGAGGCTTCAGCTACAAAAGTACTTTAAAAAGGGAAATGTTATTTAAAATAAGTGTGGCAAATAATGAACTTCAGGGTAACACTCTGCGCACATAATGTACGTGTTTGAGTGGTTGTATGTATTTCTGAGTGAAGTTTCCTGGGCCAGGCCTAGTCCCAACAGAAGCAACATAGCAGCATTTTGGTAAGGGAGGAAGCTAACTTTTCCTAAAATCTTTCCCTTTTGTTTCAATGCAGAACAAAGATTAAACCGATGAAAAATTGCTTGCATTTCTAGATGTTTAAACATAGCATTGCATTAATTTCTTGTGTTTCACCACAGTTTGACAAGTGTCAGAATATGCTACATGTGAATATTCTAACCCAGCCACCGTTTTTAATTCACTACAGAAGTATTTTCTACGTAAGTCTATCTTCTTCAAATATAATTTAAATATAACCTTTTAACAGAAAAAAATGAACCAGAACACATCATCAGAAGATTCAGCTTGCAGGTAATTTTCAATGCACCAGAACTCTTAATGAAGCTGCTCCAACTGTGGCGAAGATCTTTGTTTTCTCATCTGGGGGGGTATTATACCAAAATGAGTAAACACATTAAGAATAAATGGTGATCACTTCACGTCCACTGCCTCGGACCAGGAGAACTCTATCCAGACCTTCTGTCAGAACTTCTAAAAACTCCATGTCTGGAATATCATTAAGTCAAGGAATTTATTCAGAAAAGAAACAAAAAAGCCACTAATATCTTTAAAAGTCAGAGATATAATGCAAAAATCAAGTGCAACAATTTCCTTAAGGAGTCTTCTTGTGTTACCCTTTACTGTCCCATGACATAATCCACCTGCTCGCTCAAGTGGAAATGAGGCTTAATTTGAGTGAAAGCTCTAGTTCTGCCCTACTCAGCTACACAAAAGATGAGATATTTTAAATGCAGTTCAATATTAAGGAATGCTTCACATTGATTCAATCCCTCCCTCCCCAGTCATCAACACTTCTTCAACTGTGGAATCAAAAGTTGTTTTCTTAAAGGCAAGCTTATGATCACCACGGTTACTAGCGGTTATCCGAACAAACAGACAATGGCACAGTCATAAAATTCCAAATGTCAAGAAATATGGAAGCAGTATAGCAGAGGATACAGTTTTCATCCCCTTTTCTGTTTTTGGGAGGTCCAGGCATATTCAGGAGGACTAGCTGAGCATGCTGTGATTTATTAAGCACTACTCCATTGAGCTTCACAGCAGTGTGCATTCTTCTCACATTGGACTGATTCCTAGCATGCAAACAAACATTTTTAAGTATTGCCACAATATGTATTTGAATTATATGTTATGTATTTGAATTTATAAGTTTCATCTATATGCACATTGAATTAACTGCTTTCGTGGACACCAGCATTTGTACACATTCAAAATAAATTATAGGAAACGCAATACCGAGGTTTAAAAGATGGGATTTTGGTTGTTTCTTTTTTTCATTTGAAAAGAACATTTAACTCTGAAATTCAAGGAATTCTACGCACATTGCCAAAATGCACAATTCTTCCCATTGTCAGTGATCTTTTGCAACAATGAAGCAAAATTAAGTTTAGTCCAGTTTACTAAACTATATATAAAAAGTAACTAGATTTGTACAAGAAATTCCAAACAAAGGAATTAAAGGAACACAGTGGAAAGATTACAGTATGTATGTTGTACGATACAAGATTTCCCTCACGCTCCTTTGGAGACATTACCGGATTCCTATAAACCTGGTAAAGACAATTCAGAAACAGCAAAGAATTTATGAAATTAGTAGTTCTTATGTCTTGAGTAAGCTAGCAAGGAATGAACTGAATCTGAGCCTCTTCCCTTACACTATCAGTATTAACTACGTTGTTTCTTGTGCTTACAATCACAGATTTGCATTCAAGAGGAAGAAACTGTTAGGACTTCAGAGACTTCCATGTTTTAGGATCAACCTTGGATGATTTAGTCACTCGTCAGAACAAAAGAACAGTTTCCTTAGAGTTGCTGAGAAACTGCCACCTGTGTAAATCTAACTAAGACTGGAAATAAGTCATATGCTACAGTACAAGACTATCCAGACTCTACCTAAGTGGATCCAGAAGATCCACTGCCCAAAAGCAGATATTCACAGGTGTCACTTTAAAGGGAACCTCGGAAACAGGGTGACAGCCCTTCTCAAGAATGGAGATACTGGTATGTTGATACAAGACACATATCACTCTATGATATGCAATATTTTTGGCACTCTAGTTAGTAGTCTCTCAGTTAAAAGCGCAACTGTACCCTGCTCAGCTGGGCTCACATGCTGTCCTATAGCAGAGAACAGGCAGGCTAATAGCAGAAGGGCACAAGACCTGTGAAGCACCTCATCAAGCCTGGCACCTTTTGAACTCCACTAACAGCAGTCAAAATTACTGCACAAACCCCAGCACTGGATCAGCTCAAGCAAAAACCAGAAACTAGTGAGAGCTCTCTTCCCAAAAGAAAACATTTAGGAGGCCCAAACTTCAAACAGAAATGCCCAACTTTGTTCTACTACTAACAAGAGGCCATTTCAGGGGGGTACACTTAGTTCTAGAATCCACAAAGCAACATGAGGCTATCCTCAGGTTTTATAGATAAGTGTGGAGTTGAGAACAACAGCCAGATACAGGTTCATTCAAATACAGGGTGCTGAGAAAGATGGAGGATGATGGGAGCAACTTGTGTTCTCCTGTTTGTTGGGTTTTTTCACTCTGAAGGGAAAAGCCGTTAACAGGACCCTATTAGAACTAGCACGTCTCAGGTTGTATTTTCATTCTTGATTTTGCAGGGGCAACTAGAACAAGGGAAAAAAGGCACCTGGCCTGAAGCTTGGTGGCCAGTGGAGACCAGCCCCATCAATTTCAATTGTGGTTTTTCAGCTCCACCACATTTTTCCCCAAGACAATGACATTTCCAAACAGAGTTCGGTTTATCAGTCCATCCTGTCCCAGCAGCCATCTCTTCTAAAAACTAACTGTACCAAAACCATGTTACGAACAAAAGAGTACTTGAAGCTCCATTTTTCAGAAGCAGAAGAGCAGCTTGAGAAGACCAAAGAACAACTATGAAGAGTGAGGCAAGAGTGTATGACTGAAGAGGTGTGTAACTATTAAACACTTACATTAAAGACAAAATGCAGAGGAAGTGTAAGTGGTGTAAATTTGCAATGGAGTGGGCAAGAATTCGGCACCGAGATAAAAGATCAAATTGAGCCTACAAGTACAACATGAACCAAGGCTGACTAACTCAATGTATCCTTTAAGTAGTGGTAGAACTGAAATCACACATGGGACACAAAGTAAGCTCAGTTTTCATGAGAAGCTCAATTTACTAAACAGATGAAATGAAGATAACATTGGGCTCTGAAAAAAAGCAGAGCACTCACAAGTCAGTTCCACCCAAGAACAGAGAGCTGTAGTGTCCCATTTCTGTATGCTCTCTTACCCAGTATTCATCTAAACTCAAGTTATTTCTACACATGCATGGGTTAGTAGAAGGGAGGCAAGAACTGGCATGTGATAAAAGGTGAAAATTCCCTTTGGGAACAATTTTATCCTTATTGTCCCAGTAGTTATTTCACAATGGGGAGCATTTTCCCAGAACAAGAAAATTATAATTTTTAATGTAGTTAATTAGAAAACTAATTATTACACTGGTGCAGGGGCGTACTGTCAAGTTCTACATTCTTACAGAAAGTAAAATACAAGTTCTGTGACTTACCTTGAACAAAAAGTGGATAACATTTAGAAGAAAACATTAACAGGTCATGATGAATATTTTTCAGCGATAAATTCTAAATCACGGTGTATAAAGCAAGGTACAAAACTATACACATACTGCAAATTAGGATTTAGGAAACACACATACAACGTACAGGACCACAAGAACCAGGGAACACAGCCTATGTTGCTTTAGTGAAATGAAATTTAGACTTACAGATTTCCCCATTCTCTACGTGGAAGGGAAGCAAATGAACAGGAGAAAATATATTTATGGCATCAGGCATATTTCTAATTCAACAACACGTTGTACAGGCACACCAAGTCTGAAACGTAATTCCCACCCCCAACCACATATTTAATTTAAAACATCTGAAGTCTGTGTCTTGCACAATTCTAAAGAAATAATAGTAAATATTTCCAAGATATTAATACTTTGACATCCCCCCCTTTCCCTCAAGAATACAAGTATAATGCAGCCCAGAACAAAAACAGTGCTTTAGAGCAGAAGGAGGACGGGAAGATGATGTTTGGAATTTGCAGAAGGTACTCTAAAGAGGTCGGAGCAAACTCACAGAACAACTTCAGATTTTAAGGGGCTGATTCTAAGTGTATCTTCTGTGTGCAAATCCTAGATTTAAGAACTGTTTCCTTAGATATTAATATTTCCATTGATAGCCACAGTTTTGCTAGCCTAGGCCATGCTTATAACTGCATTCTTCCAGAAGTCAGAGAAAACGCGTATGTGTATGTGCTTGAACACAGCATGAAGCAGCAATCAAGCTGATGTCTTTCTGTCACTGGTTTTGTGTCTGCTACATTAGGCTTGACAAAGGCAGTAGCTGTTATCTATTAAGTGACTTCTCTTTAAGGGAAGGACATTGAGGAATATTTCAACAGGAAATATATAAAGACATGCACGTGAGCACAAGTTTTATCTTGCTTTCATTTACAGGATGAGGACTGAACATCTTTTAAACAAAGCCCAAAACAACCACCAACCCCCAAAAACTCCACCCAAAGGCCAAAACATAAGCTAAATGTCTTGAAAGAATCTATCTGCTTCTTTGGTACATCCTCCACCCTAATACAACACAATAATTGAGACAGGGAAATGATATACAGTTTAAAATGACTATCACCATCATTATTATTACTACTATATTACTACTACTATTACTATTTATTATTAGTAGTAGATAATAATTTATCATTATCTACTATTTATCTCACATAGGGAGAGAACCAAATGCTTTCTGGAACAATTCAGAAGTTGAGCTTACAGCTTGAAGCCTGTTATTTAAGCTTCATTCACCACATTTTGGTGAACGGCTCTTTACGGTCATTGCTGCTCCACCCAATTCCATGGTAGTTTCATGAAGATGGCATTTAAGCGTAGTGCACGGAAAGATCATACTTATACTCAACTTTAAATAAACCAGAATCCCTTAAACAAACAAAACCCAGAACCACCACCAAAACCCCCACACTCAGTCAAATAGAAAACTCCAGACATCACTCACGTGTATACTTACGGTTTCATGTTGAAAATATCTTTAAAGCCAGACGCATTTGAATCTTTGTTTTTATGCTTTTCAGCTACAAAC
Organism: Myiopsitta monachus; assembly: GCA_017639245.1. NCBI lineage: Eukaryota > Metazoa > Chordata > Aves > Psittaciformes > Psittacidae > Myiopsitta > Myiopsitta monachus. Next base: position 5,701,559 of record CM029928.1, read on the forward strand.
TTCTCTTTAGTCCAGGTCATGTGCACTTTTTCTGGCGCAGCAGCAGCCACGCTCTCTTTGACTGCTGCAGCTGAGTGCGAGGCAGTGTTTCTGTCATGGATCAGCTGAGCCTGGCCACAAAACAAACCATCACCCCAAGATTCAGCCACAAAGAGCATTGGTAGCTTACATGGCATTAACATACTGAAAAGTAATTTCACAGCAGTGGAATAAAAGGCAATACAGAAAAAAGGCACCTCACTTTGTGAACAACTATCAGACTGCTTTGACTTCAGCATGAAATGAAACTGCAAAATTACGTTTGGGCTGGGATGTTATTTTGTAATGAACTAAAGTGAGGCTAATCCAGCCAAAGAGTACTTTATTAACACTGGGGGTTTTGCCATTGAAGCTTGTTCAGTTACACTGTTATTTTCTCAGCTGCTGTCCTAAATGTTTTCCATTCCACATGACTTTAGCTGAACTACCAGCAAGACCCCAATAACATAATGTTAGACTGGCCAAATTGCAGGCTACCTGCCTTCCATTAGATTAGTTATGCGTGCAAGTGCACGTTACAGAAAAAAAGCCAATCAATGTAACCACGAAGGGGCCTTCTGAAGAGATAGCCCTTACACTAGCAGAAACTCAAATCACAGCTTTAAGAACATAGTACTGTTGTTCCCGCATGCATATAAGCTTCTGTGTTCCCTGTTTTGCATCCCCCTTACTCCTCTTGAGGAAAGAAGGAAGAAATATTTGAAGACATTATTTACTTACTAGTCCATAGGCTTCTTTATCTCCATCAAAAGCACCACAAATACAGTACCTTAGACTCTTACATAAGTGAACTGGTATAGGGGAGGACTGTTTTGTGTTTTGGGGTGTTCTATTTTGGGGGGTGGCTGTTTTTTTGTTTGCTTGGGTTGTTTGAGATCTTTAGCAGTTAGGAGGTCTCTTCAGAGACTTGTTAAATCCTGAATCGAAGCTCCAGTTTCATTTGGGAACCTCAAAATTACATGTTAGCGAGGGTCATGTCCCTCCATATATGTGATGATTTAGAAGAATCAGTTTCATTCAGATCACAATCAAAAGCATGAATCAAATCAAAGCAGATGAAAAGACTACCTTCTGTCTCTGAACAGTGGTTCCCCTACTGGCTCAGAAACTCTAAGTGCAGCTCTTCTTAACTACCCCAGAGCTGCTGTAGTTCTCCTAAATAATTTCCCCATTCCCTATCCCTAGGGATTCTCAAATCCTAAAGTTAAATTCTGAGGTTTACAGATACCTCTATTTTTTTTGATGGTCTACATATCTCCCCAGAAGATTAAATCATGAGTCAAGACTATGAATGAGAAGTTACTGTAAATACAGTTCTATCATGAGAATGAAAAAGCTAACAAACACATGCAGATAACTGACTGTGCCATACAGCAGTATCCAATGAGCTAAAATATCAAACTAATAACTGTACGATGAGTCCAGTACAACCAGGCTTCAAAGAAAGACTGCTTGCCACTTTATAAAGACAGAGAGGCCAAGAGAAATTCCGGAGCTACAGCACACACTTATAAAACTGCAAAAACAACAAAGGCACATTTTTGTTAGTGCTATTTTGATACCAAATTAATTACATGAAATACAGCACGTTCTTCTCACACTTCACAAAGAAAGGGAAACAGAAAGGCATGAAGCATTTCTACAAACCAGGCTAACACATCTTTAGGTGAGAGCAACACTTCAAGTGCACGCTAAACCCATTGATCGCATCAGTCCATCTCCTTTCCAACTCACTATGCAGAAAGCAGTAATGACATTTGTGGGTTAATAATGGCTTGTCAATAAGCATGGAAATCTCCTTAAAAAGCCCTAGCACAGGTCTCAGAGAAGCTTAAGTACTTCAAACCAGGAACTGTAAAGGAAGTTAATGTGTTGTGAAAGTATGAAACATACTTATTAATCAACCAAGCACTGTTGAAACTTTTAAGAGATAGAAGGCAGAGAAATATTTTTGCTTCTGGCTCTTAAGAGAAACAGGCACTCCCAGAAGTGTCTCTTGTATGGAAAGCAAGCGTGAGAAAAAGAGGACATAATCCATAAAAGCATAATCTAGAGAACAATATATAGGGTAAGATAATGAATTTAGAAAAATAATAGAATTTAAATTTATGAAGAACTCTTCCAAAACAATGAATGATCAAGCTGTTAATTTGTAGTTCAGTTTGCAATAGTGGCACTTCAAGTGTTGCAATGGGAAAATCTATCTAAGCCAGTAATATGTCCAGCTACCTCCTCCTCTCGACAGTCATTAGTCAGCAGTGCCTCCGCATCTTGCCCAATGGACTGTGGACTGGAGTAGCTTTTTCTTCTGATTGAGCCTCGAGACTCATCAGTGATGCTCTGAATCTGGGACAGAAAGGTTACCAATGACCAAAAAGATCCCCGAAACCCAGTCTACAGAACAGAGCAGATGATCATACTATTCAAAATAAAATCTGTCTTCATTTAAATAGATGACATTTGGTATCGTAGCTTGTTCTAAACTTGGTTTGTTCTCACAAACATGCCATTTGTTTATACATACTATAGGGCGCTTTCTGAAATGTTTAGCAGATGATTATGAAGTCTGTTTACAGAGATTTGTAAAAATGGGAAGTGAATTAAATCCTTTAGTCTATATGGAAACCTCAACTATTCGTATGTTTGTGCGGGTCACATCCCTGCACATATGTGATGATTCAGATGAACTGATTTTATTCAGTTACAATCAGAAGTATGAAAAAACATCTAAGCAGATGAGAAAGCTGCTTTCCAAGCCTGAACACTGACTTATTTCCCAAATAGTGATTCATAAATTATTATTGTGCTCCTTCACTTACATGCACCCTCCATTTCTGCCATTCTTACCTGGCAGCAGCAATCTGCATGACAGCAATTGTGCTGCGCATCCCAACACCAAGTAGTGGTGGGAGGATGACTGCCACCTTCTCACAGTTCCAGCAACATCACTGCCTGGCCCAATTAGTCGGACACACCAGAGAAGGAAGCCAACAGCGACCAGGAAGGGCAGTAAGGAAGTGAATGAGGCTCTACATTTTCTTTCATCTTTGCAGTGCTATTGTCAAAGTCAAAAAATCAGTAAATGTTTGGCAGGGGCACCTAAGCCTTCAGGTTTCACACTTTGCATGTGCCATATTTACACCTGAAGCACCCAAACCAAGTTTCTCAAAAAAGGAAACGAAAATCCAACGAGCCTGCCGTGCCCCAGCTCCACAGGAAAGCCCAGGGGCAGGATTAAAGAAAGTTTCATTTTAAAAAGTGATGGAAAAGGGAAGAGTGAGGGTGATTTCTCAGGGATAAGAGCATACCTATGAGGGAAACAGCAAAAGAATGCTGTACAAAACCAAATTCTCCTCTTTGCGAAGGTTTGAACCTTGTTTGAAGAGGTACAAGCACAAAAGTGAGGTTAAAATACTAATCTTGGTGTTAACAGGAAACAGAACTACAAGCACCATTCAAAGCCGGACTATCAGCGTTATATTTGATTGTCCAGAGACAGATAATGAAAACAAAAGCAAAGCTGCTTTGAATGTGATGCTAATGACAGCAATGTTTTTGAGGTCAACATAAAGCCAGAGGGGATGGCTCGACTCATATTAAAGATGATCAGATTAAGAAAAGGCCTGGCACACTGAGTGCCTACACTGCAACTTGTACCTCTGGAGGGGAAGGCATAACTAAACATTTTCTGATGAACATCTGAAAGAAAGAGGCAGATTAATATATCCAGTCAGGAACACCACATGGATAGAGCTTTTATTCTTGGACAAGGCAGGAAATAAGTACTAGGTGTTCTTGGAATTATCAAGGATTTTACTTCAGAACATGAAAGAAATTCAATGGTATTTTGTCCATTCATATTTTACCCTGCCTGATACGAAGGAACAGGCTGAAGCTGTAATGGTGATGGCAACATTCAGATAAAATTGAGTAAAAAACCCAAACCAAACAAACCCAACATGGTAAGGGGAAAAGAAAGAAATTACAACTTCCAAGCAAACTGCACTCTGCAGTAGTGCAGATCCCAACCAACTCACAGAGATGAGAGTAAATTCTTCTGTCTCCACTACAATTTACATGCTATAGACTACAGAGCTTTAGGTCGTTGGGCTACTCATAAAGCATTCATGAGGAAGTTAAATCCTTTAAAGCCTACTGTAGATTGACTAATCACTCAAACTCTACTGGTAAAATACTAGTGGTCAAGAAAGAAATGAGGAAAACCTTAAGAACATTGAGTAAGGAGTACAGGAGACTTTGTGTTTTACTAAAAAGATGTGAGGCAGGCTGAGATCAAGAGAAAACTACCATGACGCAGAAGAGAAGAAAGAGGATTTACAGCAGCACATTGTTGTAGCAACGCAAGGCGTCTTTACGAACCTTAACAAAAATATGGTGAAATGGGAAAAGAACAAATCAGGAGAGACTAAAAAACCAAAAACCAAACAAACCTAAAATAAATTACAATTGTCAGTAGACAAAAAAAAAAACCAACACAAAAAAATCTAGTTATTTTATGAATCCAGTTAAACACAGGAGAAATCGCTTCTTTGGCATGGGAGGGATATCGCTAAGTGATACGAAAGCTGAAGCATTCAATGCCTTTTACATCATTAAAAAGTGCTGATAATGGCAGAGTTAACAAGATAAATGAGAAGGCAGAAGCACAAGAAAAGAAAAGTAAAAAGCTTTAAAAGACAGAAATATTCAAATATTCACAAGCATGAAGCACAAGGTGCATGAAGCTTATGACTACAACATGCAAAACACCACCAGTGACTAGTAATGGTAGGGGAGCAGCAGAAGCAGCTGATTAGAAGCCATGGCCAAGAAACACTTACAGATTTATCACAGAACATCTTGCCAAGCCCAAGCCCCTACCTCTCTTTCCCTTTCATTCTTTGACAGCTGCATCTGTTTTAGCATCTGAGATCGCTGTTCCATCATCAACGTTTTCTCGTACGTGAATGCAGAAATATCATTTTCAAACTGCAAGAGAGATCTACATTAGAAATATCAGGAGAACAGTACTACTCAACAGAACAGCGTTTACTCAATGTACCACATTCAGTCCTGCATTCATTCAGCCCCGGATGTGTTTATAGCATTACAGTAACACCAAGCATGCTGCTGATCAAGCATTTCTGTCCTCATTCTTGAAACTTCTTCTTCAAACACTGGTCTTGTACAATGAACTATACCAATATCAGTTACAATTTTCAGCTAAATTTGAAGTACTCAGGGCAGACTCTACACTGTTCTGTTCCAACTAGGCTGCAGAAATGAAGAAGGGTTGAAAGTGTTTCTTTTCACTGGGTCTGCATTGCTGCACCCTGAGCATATGTACACAGTTGCTTCCTTACAAACTGTCTAGAGCCAACGTCACACATCATCCTTTCCCCAGTGAGAAATGTGCGAATAGAAGCTTTTATGGAGAAACTCTGGCATGTAATTCTCACATCAGCTCAAAGCTAGAAACCAGTGTAAAAATCTATAGCAGTCACCTGTACTGTCACTGACTTGTGACAAGTCTCATCTTTTGGAAGATTCTCAGGGTTAAATGCAAGCCTGATAAGAAAATAAATTGTGCTTCCTATACTGTCCTTCTGCTCAAAATCCAACCAAGGCTGAGCCTTTTTTAGGGCATTCACTATCTTTCACCTGCACATGACACATTTTAGTCTTTTATATTCAGTATTCTAAGCAAAACAAAAAGTATAATAAAGAAAGTATTTATCTTACATCCTCCTTCAAAATCCTATCCACATTTTTCCCAAGTAACTTCTTTCTGTAAGTAATTTTAACTCTATTGTTAAAATGTGCTTTATAGCTGAGCAACATGATAAACCTTCTCGATAGGGCTTTTTTCTTCCCCAGGAACTGGTGATAATAGAAGTTTTGAACCAGTTGACCCATCTCCATCCTATGTCAGAATGAGTTTTAAAGGTTTTTTTTTCGTCTTACTTTGGACATTATCACCTTTGAGTGCTGGAATGAAGTTTTTCCTTTGTTGCCAAGAAAAGTGCATCTAGGCAGACTACAGCTTTAGTCCTTTTTCTTTAGCAGTTTATGGACAGCATTTATAAAAGAAATCAATTTTGTCACTATTTGATCTGTGGATTTCTAGCTACATTGTCTTGCTGTTTGGTGTGGGCTGAGGCTGGCAATGATGAAAACAACAGACAGATGCTCATGGGGGCTTCACGATTCCTTATTCCAGAGAGATAATCATACAGCAGTTGGAAAGAGGGATATGTTCATCCTCTCTCATGCTGGAAGTTATGGCTTATTACTTAAAGCACATTCAGCCTTCCATGCTAAAAACCTGATGTTTTTCCTTACTGAATGGACAGTCTGATAAATAAAACAGGCATTAACACATCAAAATGGCTCAACCCTACTAGAAACAACCATTTAAACTTACCCTAGCATTGTGACATGGTAAGGTAATCTTGGCTTTAAAACTCACTGTTCTTAGTGAGACTGCAATCTTTCCCTTTTCGTATGTGGGCTAACATCTCTTAGTTTCAAAAATGCTAAATCCATTTTCAAGTGAATCACAGAGTTCACAAGTTGAGTCTCCGTTGCACCTAAAGAAAGATAGGCAGTAACATACCATTTCAACAACTTCCACTTCAGCATTCAGTCTAAGATGATACAAGAACATCTGAAGATCCTTCTTCATTTGAATGCTATTATCATCCATTTGCGCAACAGTGAAGATACGCATTTTACATTTCTTCCAAACCTATCAAAAAAATAGTTTACAACAATGTGTAAGTGATTGCTATTACCATACTTAACGATAAAGGGGATACCATTCATTGCTAGAAAACGAAACAACAGCTATTTTCTGCTGTCCTTGCCTTGTGCTGTCGAAGGAGGAAAGGCAGTAACATCAGCATACCACCATCATGAACAATCCACCACACATCTATGTTCCCTTCAGTAAAACGTTCTTGATTTGTTGGGAATAAGTCAATGTTTTTCGCCACCAGCAGCGCTTGCTGAGCTGCTGTTGTTTCACGGACAGTATCTGCAAGGGAAAACAAGACATTTGATTGAGAACTTCTGGTTTTCATTCACGGCTCTTGCTTTGTTTTAAATACAGAAGCTTAAATTCTCCCAGATTCTGCTGGAACAGGAACACCCTGGATTTAGCGGCTAACATGCTTAGGAGAACAAGAAGAGAAGCGAGGCTTGAAGAGACTGAGGGCTAAGAGAACCAGCACCACATGATATCAGATGTGGGGAAATATTCAATACTGGATGTTGTGCATCACATCTCCACACAGCAAATAGATTAGTTACACAGCTGTAGTACAAATGCATAGGAGAAAAATCGATTAACACATACCAACAAAATTTTTCCATGAGAAACGATTTTCTGTCTGCTTCCATGACTGTGGCCATGCCATCAGGACAGTGTTGTGCTTCATCCCTCCTAGCCCAGCCGACTGAATCAAATAGGATATTCCATCTCTGTAATTAGGAGACACCACAATCTGGCAAAAGCCTTTAGTCTTTTCTACTCCCATTAAGGCTTTAACATTCTGCCAAAGGAAGATTACACATGGGGAAATACAGTCAGCAACACTGTTAATAAACACCATAAGGAGTAACAGCACTAAGTAAGAACACATCATTAGCTGCAATGTACAACCAACATCAAGAAACTGCTAATTCCAAGAGAGTGAACATGATTCTGTGACAATTAAAACCCAAACCACCACACACAGGATTTTCATTACTGTAATTATTTAGCCTTCTATTTCCCAAACAAGATACGAATAAAAACACATTGACAAAGATAAATAAAAAACCAATGCTTCAGGTAAAGTCAAAACTGCTGACTGACCTCAGGTATGGAATAGCAAGTCGCTCCTTTTGGAACTGGAAGGGTTAGGAAAAATGTGATGCCAAGGGCTTTAGAAGAAGAGGCTGCCAAAGCTCCTTAAAACACTTTGACAGTAAGAGGCCAGTTCTTTCTTTATTGGCTCCCAACATGGTAAATAGATGTGCAGGCGACAGTTGGAATCACTGTCTGAATAATGACATGATAAACTGACCAGATTAAATCTCCCACACCCCTCTAATTTCAGTATCAGACTCTTCCATTAAAATGCAGACAAACATAGGGACACAGAAGTAATTTAAAGGCAGCATTCAAAATGGTACCAAGGTTGACTAGGGAAACTCAGCTTTGGAATTTACTATGTTTTCGTGGCACATCTTTAAAAGAGGAAAAAGAAGCCTTCAGAGAATATGGCAGCAAAGCCAACAGGCCTGTGCAAACAGTACCTGTGAGCATATATCAGTTCAAACAGGAGCGCTGTTTTCATTTAAAAGATGCTTTTTCTCCCTTTTTAAAACAAAACCAAAAGCTGTGACTGAAAAAGAATCTGGATTTCCTACAACTCTTGTAGAAACCTTTTCTAGTGGAAATTTTCCAGACCCAAACTTTTACAATTTCAACTTCATTTCTATTTCAAAAGCAATAGTTTCTTGATCTTACCACCAAGGTCTGACTTTCTAGCGAACATGGGGATTAAGTGTGCCTTAAATTTGTTGCTGCTCCCTCTCTCAAACATGTAGGCGACATCAAGTTAAGCCAGTAAGCCAGCTACAGGTAACAATACTTCAGTTCCCCATGGGTAAGCACTTTCTGTTTAAAGATATTCACTGGCCTCATTGTATGCTCAGTCTTGTTTTCTACTCATGCATGTTGATAACAACAGCTTAATAACAATTACTTTCACAGTGTAACATTGCTAGACTGTTTTCCTGCTAATTGCTCTCTTGGAGCCTTTACATGTGATAGTAGTATGTCTTCCTACTTTGTTGTTTTAAAAGCCACTTGGGATTAGTCTGAGCACCAAGAGGGAGAAAATAAAACCCAACAGAAAGCTGGCACAAACAGGGCAGTTAGCTTTGTTAAGTCCATTTCGAATACTCATCTATTTGAATAAATCACAGGCATTTTCACACAGCTTTGAAGGTAACTTGGATCAAAATAGTAGGCATTTCAACTGATAGTCTTTTCAACAAGACTGAAAATATTCACCATTTTTGGAAGATATAGGGGCAATCAAAGCTTACATCTGGAGTAGGCTTCACCCTAGTTTCCTAAAGGCAACAGTTTTCAATAGTATTCAATAAAATCCACGAAACACGGTATTGTCTAAAAATGTTCCCCCACTCTATAAAGTCAAGAGAGTTACACAGGTAAGCAAATACAATTATTTATACTGAATTCACCCAATACTGGACTAAACAATGTAGTACACAGGTTGTTTAAGACTGCACAAAAAGGGAAACTTGCTTTGCATTGAAAGACCAAGCTGAATGAACAACAGGTCCTCAGAAGTTCAGTCTATTAACTTCCCTTTTTCCTTAAGAGGACTATTTAAAATTGAGGTATTTTTAAGGGCTTCCCGCAAAAATTAGGTTTCTTTTTCCAATTGGGCAGTCCAGTCCAATATACAGAAGTTATCGGGGGAAACGAATAGAAAGAAACATTCGAATTCAGTGTGTTTGAAGCACAGTTAGAGGTCACCTTACGTCACATGATACTTACTATTTTTCCCTACCTCATCCTATCTTCTCTGGAGATACGGAATAAATGGGAAATTAAAAAAAAGGAGAAAAAGTAAAGGATTTCAAGAAGGATGTTGTTTATGGTTAAGCAACAGAGTAGGATTCCAGTAAAGACTGCTCCTAATACTAGCTCTGCTATGTATTTCTAGGACAATGTAGAAAATCATATCACGTATACATCCAGAGGATGAAATTATGACATCTGCATCTGTCAGATAAATGTTAATTTTTTTATAAACTAAATCAGTTTCCTTACAACTCACGAAAAATCTATCACTTCTTTGGTTTTTGCTACACACACAACCTATTTTTTATATATACTCATTGATTGTGCTGAGAGTAAAACTTGCTGGTTTATTCAATACTTTATAACAGTCTAAGACACAAGTTTAATCCAGATTAAACATTTAAATACTAATAGAAGTTCCAAGTGTTTGCAAGCTGTCTTGTACATACCTCTTCAGCTTTCTGGGCTTCTGTACATTTATCCAAGTAGATTCCCTGAAGCACAGAGCCCACAATAGTCAGTCCTTTACCAGCCTTCAGCTGAGAGGTGAAAGAAAGCAACCTGGGATGTTTCACCAATTGCTCACTATCCAAGTTTAACAAGACCAGAAGTTGAGGTCTGACAAAAAAGAAAAATAAAAGCAAGTTAATCACGCACAAATACATATAGAAAAGCAAAAAAGGACCGGAAAATTAAAATTAACAATTAATGAAATGCAGATAAAGCGCTTAGCTCAACAGGAAACATTGAACTACAGAGCAAAGAATTCATAACTCGCAATATCAGCAACTCTTCAGGTGCAGAATGCCTGCATAAGCCACTGTGCCAGCCTTCTGAGGAGCTCCCTTAAAGAGCCAAGAAGATTACTGAACCAAATTATCACCCCTTCCAAGGTCCTCTAGTGCAACCTGCTGCTTAAACATGGATAAACACTGAATGCACACCAGACTGTTTACAGCTCCATCCAGCTGCATTTTGAAAGCCTTCAGAGAAAGAGACATTATCACCACTGGGTAACCTCTCACTGCTTTATTAGCATTATCTCAATTTTAATTTTATTTTTTTTTTTCCATTTTATTATGTTTTCTCCTCCCACCATGCACAGCTGTAAGGAGTCTGAACCCATCTTCTCAGTACCTCCTCCTTGGTAATGGATGTTCGCTAGTTAGTTATATCAGCTTTTAGGCCCCTCCTTAAGCCTTCTCCAAGCTGAGTAAGCATAGATCCCTCAGACTCTCTCCACAGGGGATATGATCCTGTGCCCCAAACCCACCATCTCAGTGGTCCTCTGCTGAACCACACCAGCCTATTGACGTCTTTCCTATATTAGGGTGCCTAGAACTGCAGTAAATATTCTAGTTGCATTGCAATGAGTGCCGAGGAAAGAGGAATACTATTTCCCAATATATTTACTTTCCAATATACTAGCTATGCTCCTGTTGATGTAGTCCAGCACATCACTGCCAAGTCTCACTGCTGGCTTACTACCTACTGGGAACCACAGGTCCTTTTCACCAGAGCAGGTTCCCAGCCTTGTACCACTGGCATTGGACAAGCCTGTCCCAGGTACCAGACTTGGCACTTGTCCTTCTGGATATTCATGACGTTCTTGCTGATCCAGTCTTCAACCTGCATAGGTCCTTCCAAAAGGACAGTCATACCTGTACTGAGAGCACCCCAAGTTCAGTACCAACTGTGTACCTGATGAGGGTGAATTCTTTTTCCTTTAATCAATATCCAATCTGCTTACTTTTTCCAAACTAACATTCTGTTATTTTCCTGTCTTGCCTCAGAACCAGCACAGTTTAAGACATAACAAGGAGGTCCAGTTCAGACTCAGATAAAAGCAGTGGTTCACGTATTCCACAGTAACTCCTTACAATCAGGAATCCCACAATGAAGGGTAAATAATGCTGTTACACTGAAGGGCAACAGAACATTACATGTGCATGCATCCAGGGATGCTATCACAGAACAGTGACAATGATTAAAGCATCACTTTTAGGGACAATTTCTTTTCTGTGTGTTCCACTGATCAGGTTCTTCTGACTTGCACTACATTCACCAGAGGTGAATGCCCTTTTGATCCTAAATGCCAAGTAATTTTTCGTGCTGGCTTTGAGAAAACGGATAGTGTAACAAGTAAAAAGAGTATCTTGCAAAACCAGCAGTGGACGTTTGACCCCATTACATACAAATGGAGAGCAAAAGTGAGATTTTTGTTTAAATGCTATCTAAGAAATTAAGAAAGCGTTGCTATTAAATGAAGAGACTTAGAAAGAGACTGACACAAAAATTAATTTAAACAAATAATGGGTCCTTTGTGTATTTACACAATGTATTCCAGAGGGAAAATTCGCGGAATAAAAAGGAAATAAAACTTCCCAAACACTTATGGAATTGCAGTGTTTCTTCTAGAGAGCCAGTGGTACTCAATGCTAACTGTTGCTTTGAATCTGAAAAAGCTATAAATAATCAAACGCTTAAAGTTCTTCTGCACTTTCAAAAGCTACGTTAACACCACATGGATTTAAGCTCACCTTAGTATGCCCATATTCCCGAAGTTAATTACTATTGTAGTAAATAGTAATACTATTGCAATGACATCATTTCCATGCCCAAGTTTAAACGTTATTTTAATGATGACTTTCACTTCGGCATTAGCTTTAACAGCAATATTCCCAATAGATTTCCTTATTTTGAGACTTATCTGACTGTGGAAGGCACAGGGCTTACCTCCAGTTCTTGGTGTGAGGAGGACCATCTTCAACACGAAGCAAAGCATAGCGAGCTGCATTCAGAGACAGTCCTCGGATTCCATCACCCCATTCTTTTTCCGCTCTTTGGGGTGTAAAGAGATTCAATTAAGAGGGTCCCATTTATTTATACAGATTAAGTACATTTTCTCATGTTAGGGCTAATGGGCACAAAAAATTAACACTTTTGTGCATGAATACATGAAAAAAACCCTCATTTTGCAGATTTAAATCAAGAATGAAGACTAAGTAAGATAAAGTAGCCGCAGGTCCCTTCAAGAGAACTACTTATTAATTGTTACTAATATTGATTATGGTTTATTTTATTCATATTTCAAAAGATTTTTTTCTAATCATGAGGCTACTGAAGTTGCTTTTACACACTAGAATGAATAAGTGAGGGCTGCATAGAATCATAAATAGTCTGGGTTGGAAGAGATCTTCAAAGGTCATCTAATCCAACCCCAAGTCCCTCACTTCAAAGGAACTGTTTTAAAGCAGCAGAATGAATAAGCAAATCATGGTTTTGTATGGATTAGTGTGTTTTATCTTTCCCCAACACCACCAACACAGCTTTCTCCACATCCTTTTCTTCCTGGGTTGTCTCCCAGATGCGCCTAAAGCTTCACCTGCACTCGTGATTACTTGCAATCTCCCTACATTTTCCAGTCCTCTTTCTAACAGTACAAAGCTATGCTAGATGCCATGTAGAGACCAAATAAGAAAGAACTGTTAGCGCTAACACAGTTTTCCTTTCTGGAGATTCTACTATGCAAGGGGTCCATCTGCCTCACCTTCCCTCTTATTTTCGTTCATGAATTCACCTTGAACTTTGTTACCTGTAACCCTCTTTCAAGATTAGGTGAAACAAGCCAAACTGAATTCAAAAGCTATTAAAAGCAATGTGGCAATTAAAACGTAGCCTGACAGACAGCACAATCATGTTAAGTTTCTTTCACTTAGTTATCAAAAAAATCCAAATCAAAGCCCAGGCAGCAGTTCTTAGAACATATCAGGGCAAATCTCTCCCCACTGTCAAATCAGCCCCCACATTTGTAAAGGCAGGGAGAAAAGAAGGTAATTTTCTGCCAAAAGGAATCTCTTTTTCCAGGGTAGATGTGCTGCCTGTGCACAACACTTACACAGTCTGTATACAAATTTGTATATACGTGGATACGACACTGATGTATGTGCATGCCCACATACACACACACAAGCAGAACTGTTACCCTCCGATCCGACTTCCTGGCTAAAATAGGCAAATTAATTTCCTTATGATTGACCCAGTAAATGGAGCTGTCGCAATCCAGGAAAGCATCTAATCTGGAAATGGAGCTATTAAGAGATGGAGAACCCACAAGCTGGAGCAGTTTATACCTGCTGATCCACTTAAGACCTGTCCTTAATCGCACACCAAAACTGGCCTCACTTCAATTTCCTGCTCCAAGACCTTACTATTCTTCTTGACTTAGAAAGGGAAACACACACATTACTGATCATAATCACCACCAGGGTTTGGACATGTTGGTCGGTTGGGGGTTTTTTTGGTCGGGTTTTTGTTCTTTACGAACTCAGCATGTTCTTTAAGTCTCCTACTCGCAGTGTTTCTTACAGGTGTAGCTCTGTAAGTGTCCCTTGCCAAAGGCATGTAATGCAAAGTATGTTCTGACCTACTGATGATCTAAGCCTTCAGCAAAAAGATAATTTTTGGTGGCTGCTCTGGATTGTTTGGTATGATTCAACCTAAAAAGTGGGCTGAAGTCCACAGAAAAGAGGAGCATTTCTGGGCTTTAGCACCAATTCATAAGAAGGTAACAGTTCTGTGTGTTGCTGTTTGATATTAAAAGGTGATGCTCCTGCAGCATTAAAACATCACACCATAATCTCCGCTCAAGTGACATTTTCCCAGACTTATTGGTTCTTATTTTCATTATTTCTGGCTGTCAAGAAGTTTGGAACAGAACTTCCAGAGAAAAGAGAACCTGAAACTTACAGCCCTTCACAAGAGACAGGATCTCACCTTGATTCAAGGAATTCTCTTAATTCTATTACTTCAGTCGTATCTACTTTATACAGAAGTACTTTCTGCTGAATGTGAAAGATATTAAATATAGAATAAATAAGATATATGGTCTTACCCTCTATATTCTATGTATTTGTATATACATCCTGCGATTAGCATGGCAATCAAAGCATAGTACCAAGAGCAAATGAACATCAAGGCAAGACATAAACTCATCCCCAGGAATGAGAGAGTCCTAAAAGAAACCATTTTTTTCCATTTTTTTAAAGAGGCATGCAAATGTTCCACAAAGTCAATTTCTTATTTAAGTTAACTTCCATAACTAAAGGCCTTCCATAACTAAATGGCCTTTCTTCTTCAAAGGCCATCTCATAGCTACAATGTAAATACAAATACATTATCCCAATTTTAGTTTATATATATTTAACCCCCCCCAAACATTCCGAACCTTTTGTAGCATAATTAATACAATTGAACAAGATATAACAATAGCGTTACAACATTTGTCACTTCTCAAACTCTGTGGGTACATCCAAGCAAGTTCTGTTTCAAAACACGCTCCTATCACTTATTTAAAGTTAACTTGAATTTAAGCTAAAAAAAAGTACTCAAGCAATACTAAACAACATTATTTACTGCCAGCAAAAATAGTTGATCAGTTTAAACTAAATTTGACTCATTAACTATATTCTCCACTTCTGCTGTGGCCTGTCTCTCAGGCAAGAACACGGGACAGTAGATGACAATACAGAAAACAGTCTTTCAACAGTTATAGAGAGGAACTGTAAGCTGAAAGAATTACAGAAGCATCTCCAGATTAAAGTTTATATGCCTGGTTTGCCCACATTATTATTCAAGATGGATGTAAATCAGCTCAGAAATGGACTGTTTTGTGAATGCTTTTAGCCACATATGATACCAGACTTAATTTCAGCTGATTTCCACTAGCTTTCACTGTCAGGACAGAGTGTCAACAGACCCATCTTTTGTTTAGTATCTTTGGTTTGCTTCTTTAGTACCATGCAAGTATTAAGGCAAACTGCATCCAGGTTTAAACCTAAGAAATGCTTTCTGCCTGTTCTGAAGACATCAGCATCTAAAAGAACAACAGCTGCTCTTTCATGCTAAGACACTCACATTAAAAAAATAAAGCCCCATCCCAATACTGGCCAAGCATCCCAACACCAGCTTTGGCTGGAAGTGATGCTGCAGTCACCCAGCAACTCAGTTGGCTCACTGATTTCTTTGGGAAGAACAGCAAAAAGAATTATTGCCAAAAGGTTACAAACTCTGCTGCTGACATCTCACAACCCCTTTCTTTTTCCTGCCTCACCACGGTCCACCCCGCACCTCTTGCCACCCTCCATCTTATCCACCTGCATTAGTCTTTAAGATGCTCTGCACCACTTACTGTACTTCTGCCACAACCAGATTATTCAGGAGAGGTGGAACAACGACAAAAAAGCCAAACAAAACAAACCCCTAAACCAAACAAAATTCAAGCCCCCAAAAAACCCAAAAGACAACAATCCCCCATTTTCCTTCTTGATTTTGCAACTGCTACTAGGTGTTTGCAGTGATAGACTGGGAAACAGGCATGACGTATCTGGAGGTTTTGATGCCAAGCTGCTAAGTGCCTACTGAGCGTATTCAAAGGGATTTTTTCAGGGCAAACCCGTGACATTTCACTGTCACTCAATTTTTTTCATAACTAAAATGAAAATTGTATCAACCTTCCTCATTATTAAAGACAGACTATATGCTTTTTCATCTTCATTCTCACATACACATATCTTGGCTTATAAGCAATATTAGCCACATCTTTCATTATTACAGCTATTACCAGCCCTATTCCTGTTTCAAAACACACTCCTCCTATCGCTTATTTACTGTTAATTTGAATTTAAGCTAAAAACCCACATGAAACCAATGCTGCTGTTAAAGCGTTTTCAGCGCATGAACCATAACTCATTGAAGCTAGAAAGGAGGCTTTGCTTTATTACTGAAGGAAAAATCAACAATTTGGGGCTGCAGAATTCGTTTTAACTCTTCTGAATGAAGGAATATTCCCTACCAGTGGTAATACTTGAACCGAGGTCTCCAGTTGGGTGTGCGTAAAAGCGTCTGAACTGCACAAGCCAGATTTACAAACATATAGCACATGAGGAAAAACCTGTTAAGACAAAAAAGAAAAAGCTGGGAACAAAAAGCATCTTCCAATGGGAAATTAACTAGAGAGATCTGCATTAAATGGCTGGACACAAACCAAAAAAGGGTAGGAACTTGTACACTGTGTTTTCAGTGGCAGACAGAACACAACATGTAGATGAGGTTAATACTAGGCCTCAAGATGGTATTAGCATACAAAGACTCTGGAGAAAGCACAGCAAACAACTGACAATCACAGTGCACAGGTTTTGGCTGGGATAGCTTATTTTCTTCACAGTAGCTTGTATTGTGCTACGTTCTGGATTTATAACCAAAGCAGTGCTGATAACACAGGGATGTTGTAGCTGTTGTGGAGCAGTGCTTACACAGCATCAAGGCCTTCTCTGTTTTTCTTGCTGCCCTGCCAGCAAACAGTCTAGGGGAAGGGACACAGCAGACCACAAGTAACCAAAGGGATATTCAATACTGTATGACCTTGTGCTCAGCAGTAAGAGCTCAGGGAAGGGAGGTAGAAGGGGGACACATTTGGAGTTCATGCTGTTTGCTTTCCCAAGTGGCAGTTACACATGGTGACCACCTTCCTTGTCATGGCAACACACCCACCTATTGATTGTGAACTGAATTCCTTCTTTTGCTTTTCCTTCTTCCTTACCTATTAAGCTGTCTTTATCTCAACCCATAAGTTTTCTCACCTTCACCCTTGTGATTCTCTCCCCCATCACAGTGGGGGGATCAGGCAAGCAGATGTGTGTGGCTGAGCAGTCCACAAGGGTCAACCCATAACACATGGGGTAAACTTCCAAGGCTAAGTCAGTAAAACAAAGTTCAGTTCCTACCCGAAAACTTTAAATTGTTATGTCTGTGTCTATGAGATGCACCTGAACTAAAGTAACAGGACTTCTTGTTTTAAAATACAGAGTTTTACAAGTTGGTTTGGTTTTACTAGCATTCAGGAACTCTGACATGGAACAAGATTTTTGCGTCTCAGAAATTAGTTCCAGCCATTTTGTTGTCTCATATTTCCTGGAGGATCAAACAGGAATATAACTTGTTAGAAAATAAAGTCTAACATGCGTTATTCAAAAAGAAAAACTGGTACCTATTTTAAAACAAAGTAGTATTTAAGAAGACAAACCACCACACTGATACTTACATTGAAAGAATTGGTGCTACACTGTCCAAGGAGGCTATCAAAATTCCTATTTCACAAATACCAGCAGTGAGGAGCAGAGCCCAAGTCGGTTCTCCATTTGCCTTTCCATGACCAAATACCTAGTTTAATTCAAGTAAACGGTAAGGTTAGGGAAAGCTGTTCCTTATACAGTTATGAAATATGGTGCAGATTGCAAACTAACTCTAACTGCAACCAAAAAAAGTCATTGGTTAAAAATGAAGCAATCTATACTACGAGAAAGTCAAAAAGTGCAAACCCATACATTTCTAATATGAAAATTCCTACTTAAGTAAGCAATTGCTGTAACATTTAAATATTACTGCCGTTGCTGGAAATAAACTTAAGTAACTTAAAAACAACGTGCATCAGAGACTCATGCTTAGTCTATAATAAGCTAACATAGTTGAGGGCAGTATGTATTGTAGTATACAGAATAGGCATCAACTCAGTACTTACAAACACAAATACTGATCTTGAAAGACAATTTATTTAAGCCTATGATACTGCACAGAGCCTACCAAACATCATTTTGCATGTGGTGACTTCCACTGGGGAGAATTCTATCCAGCTATACTGGTGTGAGGTGGCAAACTGCCTCACCTCAAGTTCCAGCTGTATTTACTCTCCTCGCTCCCATTTTCCATAATGGCTTCCTTTCTAAACGTTTAGGTTCTTCACCTCGCTCATTCTGCATACTGTCTTCTTTCCTTAGATTCCTATCATCCAGTCTTCCTTCCCTTACACTAAAAGGCCATTTTTTCTGACCCTATATTAATCTCTTTGCATTCATTCCTTAATTCATGCAGCAGCTGTATCACTCCAAAACTGTGAGCACTTTTCAAGTCTCAAATCCCTCTTGCAACATCCTGCTTCTCCTGGGTTCCCTTTCCTTCGCTTCCCAAACCACATTAAGTTTTTTCCTTCCTATTCTTCACTCCTTTCCAATCTGACTCTGATAAGACAGAATCATACAGTCACCCTCTCGCCAAGCACCAAATTACTTCAGACAAAAATGCAATTCTGCGTTTGTCTCTCTCGATACAACCCAGCTGTTGTGGTTGCAGGCCATTAATATGTTGACTCGTCATAGGCTTCTCGCAAGCTCAGGAACCACAAGCTGCTCCTATTCTATACCTAGCCCTCACTGAAGATAGATCACAGATATCCCTGAATAGAGTCTTAAGTTATTCACCAACTATAACAGCTCATTTTTAACATTAACATGCTACACTGACCTCAGATGTGAGACTGACCTCAAGCACACATCTGATCGACACACCAGGGGTAAGTGTGGGTAAAGTAGGCGATCCCCAAACATAAGTTTGGTCACATAACTCAAGTATCAAAATAATGCTATAAACCAAACAAGTGGTACAAGTCATCTGCAGGACTCTCCGCACAGAACAGCCTATTCTCCTAAATTCAGCCCTAGCTCCTTTCTCCACTGTGATTTCTTTCTCTGTGTTAAATTTGACAACTGTCCCCTGACTTTGTCTTCAAAAAACCCAAAACCAAATCATAGTTACTCAGATATAATCCCATTTTTTATACTTGAACCTGTTCTTGGCAGATTGTCCTTGTGCTGTGCAACTGCTGGCTATTCTTGGCAATTTGAGGTAAGCTTTCAAGCTCCAAGCTCCATCAACAGAAATCACAGCTTTGCCCTCTAGACATTATTATTTTTTGGAATTTCACCTATTTTAACCCGAGTCAAGTTGTCTAGTTTTTGCAGACGCTGCCCAGCAATTGTGTTAAATATCTTTGAGCAAGGGTTCTCTCTTATTCTTATTCTCTCTTATTCTGTTTGCCAGCTCCCTTAACATCCTTTGAGACAAATCCAATTTATTCATTGTTAAAACATGCACAGCAATGCTGGAACAATCTGAATGTTCAGAGCCATGGGACACACTTCTCTTGTCACATCGTTGTTGACTTCATTCAGCTTACAAAAAGCAACAAAAACTAAAATTGAATCTCTATGATAAAAAGTTATCATGCAGTTCCATAATGAGATTAAATAAACTCTGTTCACAAATACAAGTTGTAAATACAGCCTGAAGTCAAGAAGTTCAGTTTGATAGTTGCTTTTTAGTTCATTTATTATGTTATATATTATCATTATAGAAAACTTGTATTCTCAGGTTCGAGCCATTAAATTTTATGCATAAGAATAAAAATAATTAAATGTAATTGCACAGAAATATCCCCATTCAAACTCTGTCCTACAATAACTCGCTCTATTATTGTTCACAATTAGAACTGAGCTCCAAACTTTCCTCACAGTTCTACAGAACAGCAGAAGTAATGCCTCATTTGCCATAATATAAACTGTATTTGAAGAAAAAAACATAAGTCTCACTTGGATAAAGGGCACAATGCCATCTCTTGCAATGGCCTGCAACAGCCGAGGCGCACCGGTGAGACTCTGGAGACCAGCACCACAGGTTGAAAAGAAGGAACCTATGACAATGACCCATGGAGAAGGCCAGGCCAGTGTACCCACCACTAGATTTCCATTAACTGCTTCTCCAAACCTTGAAAGGGGTGGAAGGAAGAAGAAAAAGCATCAGTAAGCATTAAAACAACTTCGAGTATGGCTTCATCATGCACATTTCAATCTTTTTTGGACAACAGCACTTTTCATCAATAAACACCATGCCATATTATGCACTATAAGCTTTCTCAACCAAACAAACTCTCTCTATTCTGCTGGTTTAAAGAAAACACAATCAATGCCTCCAGGCAGACATGCAGCAGAATTATCAGGTATGTTGGCAGACTACAGAATTAACACCATCAGCAGAATTATTTACATATCCATCCTTTAGATCCTTGTGACTGCTAGGAACTAGACTGCAGAAGTCTGATCTACATATCAGATATACCCTAGGGCATAAGCAGATTTGCAAAACAAAGTATTAACCTTTCCTGTCAATGGTGTGTGACACTGATGTAGGAACACAGAGAAACTATGAGACACCACCATCTCAAATTATCCACATGCCTTCTGACTGTCATGCTGCCTGATGCAGTTTTTAAATGAGTATATAAAGCAAGCTGCACATTCATTCTTACTCAAATTCCATTGAATTCACATTCTATTGCCTGTGATTTTTTAATTGAACACAGGGTAGGAACCACTAGAAAGGATGAAAGACAAAAAATGAAAGATGTATGACCAACATTTGCCTATGGCAGATATGCAATCAGTAACGAAAACCAAAAACCCCCAGTCTTAAAATCAGACCAAAATCCATATGTTTTACTGTCAGACTGGATTTCAGCCAAAAAAGAAGAGGCAGCACTGTAAGTGAAAGATCATGGATTCAGTGCAAACTTGGGCCTTAGTAGAAAAGAGAACGAAACACCAGCAAGAAAATGAACGTGAAACCTGCCAACAGATTCATCTTACTCAACTTCTCCTAAGGGAGAAATTCATCAAAATCTGGAGATTCTGTTCATGCTTATCTCCATTACATTTATTCCCTTCATGCTTCATATTGTGCCTCAAACGACCCCAGGCAATAATGTGGATGAGAACTGACGTGACTCCTGATCTGCAACTGATATTTCAAAACAAAAAATACCTTTTCATCCAGAGGAAATCCTAGGCTGGATGGTGCTCTGCAGCCTCTCTTGAACTCTCCCTGTCATGTCAAAAAAGTCTTTTTCTGCCTTTGTCCCTCATGTGCCTATCAGTCCTCCCAAAGTAATACCACTGCCCTTACCTCCACCCATCAGCTCTACTAATACTAACTATAAATTTCTTTCTCAAGGACATCTTATTAGGGCCAGTTCCACTTCAAACATTTATCTTCAAAAGTCAAACATTTATTCAGGTTGGATATAAGGAAGAAGTTCTTCCCTGTGAGGGTGTTGAGGCGCTGGCACAGGGTGCGCAGAGAAGCTGTGGCTGCCCCATCCCTGGCAGTGTTCAAGGCCAGGTTAGACACAGCTTGGAGCAACCTGCTCTAGTGTGACGTGTACCTTCCCGTGGCAGAGGGCTGGAACTGGATGATCTTAAGGTCCTTTCCAACCCAAACCATTCTATGATTCTACCTTAGATTCTGCTTCTACTTCTTGAAGGGGCACAGTGAACAACCTGACCTGTTCTTGCAGCAACCTCAGTTTAACAGACAGGCTTTCCTTCCAGTTTTGATGTAAGCAAAATACTTCACATAGGTATTTCCCATAAGAGCCATTAATAAGTCTATTAACATAACGCATGATCACACATACTCTCTGTAAAATTAGAAGTTGAATACGACTTACTTATCTCTTAATATTACGCCTTCTATACAGGCACCAAACAAGACTATACAGGAGAGATCTATTACTGAGACTGAAGGAAGATATCACTGCAAATAATCAGAGACAGAAGAAGAAACACCATTTTTCATCCAGGGATGAAATTAAAGTGTCCATGATAAAGAAGTGGGTTTTTTTGTTGTTGGTTTATTTGTTCTGGTTGTTTCATGGTGGTTGCTTTTTATTTCTTCTCTGCTACAAGCTTTTGGTTTAGATTCTCTACGATTGCATTTGAAGTAATGGAAGTCACCAGTTTGTATGTCATGTAACAGAACAGATATTTCCTCATGCAAATAGGCACTTCTGTCTTTTAGGTATTGAAGGACTAAATTTCTATTGCTGGTAGTTTGCTTTAGAATTTTTCACTGGTTATACAGAGTATCACAACCAAGCAATCTGCCAGCTGAAACACGACGATAAAAACTTCTGTAGCACTTCAGTAAAAGTATGCTCTATCTTGAAATTCAAAGCACTGCTAATACAGAAATGTACATAAACATTTGTCTACAGACATAAAATCTGAGCCATTTAAAAATACTTAATTCTAATATTTGTACTTTAGACAATTTCTTTTCCGTTTAGATTTCCTTCGTTTTATACTCGGGCAACTCTAACAGCTTTTCAATGAAAAGTCCTGTTATACCTACGGAACACCCACTAGAAAAAAAGTCACAGCATAAAGGATACAAATAAAAGACGTAGTTGAAATAGCCAAAATTGTTCCAGTAGGAATAGATTTCTGAGCATCCTTAAGATCTCCAGATCTGTTTGAACCTGCCATAATACCTTAAAGAGAGACCAAGTTTATATGTCATAAAACCAATTAACACTAACTCCATGTCAATAATAGAATGGGAACATTTAACTTTAAGCCTGATTTACCACATCATTACCAATGAAGCAAGCTTTAGAAATGCGTAATTCTGGACAACCCCCCCATTTAAACATTCATTTAATCAGAAATTTCTGTTACCATCCATTGGTGACTGAACAAATTCCAGAAAGCTCAGGAAAGTGACAGATAAAAAAAAAATAACAATTATTTTTCAAGTCTAACTTCAGAATCATTTTTAAAATGAGGAAATACCGAGGAGTTAGCAAAATAAGTCATAAACTAACAGGGATTTAACAATTTTAGCCAGTGTGATCGAATTCATTATCTTTCTACTAAACAGAATATACACAATCAATATACTATATACACAAACTATATACAAAAGTATAGGAAAAAAACAGGAAGGAGCAAGCAGGAAGTACAAGAAAGGTTCAGGACTTCACATGTGCACATCCCTGTTTGAATCTAACAGGAGAAAAAATATTCCCGAGCACATACTTAGGAAGGAAAAATCATACAACTGACTCATTCTGCCATCTTTCCTAGAACTTCCTGACCACTGTTGGAGGCAAAACCATAGAAGTTAACACCAAGACATTCCAACCCAAAAGCATTGTCAAACTCCATGCAATGAAATCCTAACCGTAGGATCAGATATGATGAGATACTGATAAAAAAAAGCCAGAAGTAGAAAAATGGTAAGAGCAGAGGACGAGAATACAAAGGGACACCTCCACATGGACTCTCCTAGCAAACACTGCTGCAACTTCTTAGGAGTTCTGTTTTGTTACTTCATATTACACTTGCTTGAGCTGGGAATTTAAAGAACAATGTCTCTTGTTATTTCAGTCAAATGTGACCTGAGGAAAAGTATATACAACTGATCTCACTTTAAGCTTGACAATAAAAAGAGTCTCCACCACTTTGGAGTTGCAAAAATGCACTGATATTTAAACAAATCCCAGGCAGTTCATGACCTGAACACCTGAAACAATCGCCTTAATACTCAGCTCTTCGGTCATCCATTTGAAGTTTAAAATATTATAAAGGTATGCCATCTTATTTTAATTAAGCACTGAGTAACACATGGAGCTTCCTTTTTCATTCCAGGCACAAAAAATAGCACTTATATCGATTCCTTGTTTATGTCCTATACATGTCTAAAATAACCTGCTGCCAACTATTTCTCTCTAGCACCACAGAGTCCTGGGAACATAAAACTTGGACGTGCAGACTAGCAATGTCACACGACATCAATAAATATACACACACACGTTTAATCTTTTTTTCCAGCTATAAGTACACATCCTCATTCAAGAAGAAAAGTTGCATCTACCTGTCACAGATGGGAAATAAATCCCTACAAGCATTGTGAAGTAGGTCATGATGTCTGTAAAAACATAAGGGAGTCCACCCATTTTTGTATCTTCTGATCCAGCAACTGATGGCTGATCTTTTTTCTCAACTATTGATCCCTTCTCTGAATAAGCACTCCACAGATTATCTACAAGGGGAAAACAAACAGAAGCCAGCGTCATGTCTCTGTTTCAGGATATTAAGTAGTGAGGATGTGGTAATCTTAGGAACCAAATGGTTTTTTTAACACAAAAATCATGACGTTTCTCAACATTTCCTCATAAAGCCAAGAATGCAGCAATATAATCAATGCTAACTGTAACTGGTGGACATTCCTACTGTATGCCAGTAGAAACGCAGTAGTGTAAGGGATGTATCATACAAGATTCTCTCTTCCATTAAAGAAAGAATCAATTAAAGACATAAATTCCAACATATGTGCAGAACATCCACTTAGATTGCACAATGAATGTATTATCAGGATTTACTGTGAAAAAATAAGGAAAACATTACCTCCAGGCAATCTTAGCATATATTTGTATTTCTTGTTCTTACATTTTGAGGTGCAGGTCAGAAAAGAAATGCTGCTTAGCAGTACCTTGAGCTTTTTTGAGACTTGCTGTATGGAATAACTCTGCACAACAGTTTAGAACTCAGCTGTTCATGGCTGAAGTATTCCACACAGCAGAGTAACCAGACTCCAGAAGAGAACTGATAAGCAAAAGAAACCAAAGCAAGCAAAAGCCAGCAGAATGTCACTCAAACCCCCAATAAGCTAAGGAAGTGTTAACTGAACAGCATGCTAAGTGTACTAGTTCATTTAAATGAAGAGGAATAACAAACGGATCTAGAGATGAGACTGAAGCCATAACAAAAAAAGTTAAGGAAATCAGACAATTGTCAACTTCAGAAATTTTAGTAGAGATTTGAGGAGTGACATAAAACAAGATCTCCAAATTAGCATCCACTCCCTATGGAGCATAAAAGGAAAGACCAGCCTGTCACTGCTAAAGCACCAACTACTCAATGAAGACTCAACAGTCCGTGTCCTTTATTCAGTATGACACAGAAGTGGCAATGGCCTGAGCACTCTAATGCATACAACTTTAATTGTGGAGTGTGCATGCCAACATGGGTTGGTAAAATCAGCTTAGAGATCTGTGACAGAGAAACCACTTCCTATTTTCATGAGATGTCACACAGAGCTTTGTTATGCTAATTTCCCATCCTCATTTTCCCCAAAGTGATAATCCAAGAGGACTTGACAGGGTGAGGAAAAAGGGTCACAAACCAAACTTTATTGTAAGGAGAAGAGGTATCAGAACACCTATTTCATTCCCAGAAGCATTGTTTGTACACAATACAATCCACTACATGCTCAAAATCAATCTTATGACCCACTGTAACTGGAATCCCAAGTTGCCACAACTGTACGGGAATGCAAAGAGAAGACAATCTATAGCCTCTCTTTGTAGAACATCTGTCCAAATGCTAGACTGGAAGCTAGAAAGACTCCAAACCCATCACCAAATTGCTGTATCACATGGGACAAGCCACGGGAATTCACTCCTCCATGCTCCATCTGGAAAGTGGGAGCAAGGTCTCCCTCAGGAGTTCGACAGTGTATTAATGAACAGCTTATTTAAATACCTGTATTTGGCATACAAAAAAGCTAAACACTTTTAAAACAAACAAGTATGAAAGTGGGTTGGTTTTTTTTTGATAGAACAATGGCTTTTGGAAGAGAAAACCCCACTGACCCCTAAATTAAGGCACGTGATACTAAGCTTCTAAAACCAGATGGAGTCCTTAATAGGAGGAAGCACACTCCAGGCAGGAATCTTTCACACAAGCAGATTAGAGCTGAAGTAGTATAGTACTCGCAGGCTAGACCATCACATTACTGGACAGCTACGTGCCACATGAATAATGCCCCAAAATCGTTAGATGTGCTTTCCAACTCACCGATGAGAACTCCACTCATTACTCCTGGAATCCCTTGAATTTCTGTTACATTGTTGAGACTAAAGTAGTCATCACACGTAGCATTAAGTGAAGAACTATCACAGAACAGGCGCCACAAAGCTGTAGTCCTTGTTTCATTATTGCTTTCAGTAAATTTGGCACAGACATCAAAGCTGCGTTTTGACAAGGTCCGGTTCCCAAGGAGACAGATACTAGACAAAAAGGTAAAACCAGCAATCCTTCAGTATAGTGCTTGTGCATTGAACCACTTTCTGCCCATTAGACTTCTTTAGAAACCTGTTATTTATAGGACCTATTTTATAGCCTATACTACATCTACTAAACAGTAAATAGTCTCTGCATATAAAAGTATCCTACGATCTTTAAAGGCCCGATCCAACATTTCTACTTTAAGGTATTAATAGCTATTCTGCCTCCTGATTTCTTCTTTGGAAAATATAATCAACTTGAAGATGAACAAAAGATACAACCTGCATACTAACAACTGGACAAAAGGAAGAATTCTTAGTGAGCAAAGAATGGCACGAGCCAAAGGTGCTGAGAATCAATATGCCACGTGAAAAAAGTAAAATTCAATTTTGTTAACAAAAGGGCACGAAGCCTTCACAAACGCAAGGGAATTTAACACCAGAATGTCTCCGTTTTAAGGAGAAATTGAAGTTTCAAACATCTCCTCATGACGAGCAAAGTCAGTCTGTTGCTTTCATAACCACGGCTCATAGCTACAACGTTTTCTTGAAGTTTTTACTTTATTCTCTAATAGTTTTAGATTAATTCTTTGGATAAAGCACCTATATTTACTGTCAGCAAAAACCACCTTCTTGTTCTTCAGGTGTGGATGGAACATCTTGCAGAGTATCATGTTTTATGACCAATGAGAGAAAGATACAGATAAGTAACTCAAAATAACAAATGAGTACATCATTGATCATAAAACATATGAAACCCAATTCTGAGGCCAATGTGCATTTACTTTGAAGTTTAGCTTAAAGGATTAAATGGTTACAGCAGCCATTTCCTCCCCACACTCTTTTTTCCTACTTTTCTGTAAACAACCCACACTACTTCAAACTAGCAAACTTACGGAAAGTCAGGAGGGTCAAAAGCGGTCTTAATAACTCCAGCGTATATGGCAATAATGGAAAGAATCACACAGGCAAGGAAGACCAGTGCAAGTTTGTTCACATACTTCACACCCACAAAAACTACTATGGCCATCAGAATGATAATGCATGTTCCATAAACTCTCATGTTGTTCAGCATAGCCTCTGTTTCTTCACCAACCTCTTCCGCTTTAAATATAGCGGCGCTTGGAGAAATGTAGGTCTGCAAGAGATAGGGCAAACTATTATACATGTAATAAACATTCTATTAAGAGTTCATTTACTTGAACTTCAAAAGCTAAACTTCTGTTACAATATCAGATCTATTCCTTCACAAACCAGTTCAACCAGATGACGGAGGCATTTTGGAAGCACAGATGTAAAAGGGGGGAGTGCAAGAGACGGCAATTTAAAGGCAAAAACCAAAACCATAAACTAGCTCCAACACTCCGATCTGTCCTTAGATTCATTTGAAGCATTTGCTAGTTAATAATTCCATCAATTGAAACAAGTATTCTAAAAGTAGAATAAGAATAAATAGACATACTGGAAATATAGCATCAAAACATTAAAAATAACCAAACTAGAATGCATTTTAGGCCAACCGCATTCCTCAGCAATCTCCCCAAACAGCCCAAATCCATTTAATCTTAAGAGAAACTAGTACTTACCAATAAAATTTCAATAGTACCAAGAATGTACATCGCTCCTGCGAAAGTTGTACCCAAGTAGAAACAAAGTCCCACTGCCCCACCAAACTCTGGCCCTAAAGATCTTGAAATCATGTAGTAAGAGCCTCCAGCTGGGAATTTAACAAGAACAAAATAAAAGACTTCAGCCCTTCAGATACAGGAAAACAGCAGAGAACAAAAAACGTGAATCATTCAATCTACATAATCAAGATAACTCCTGCATTCATCACCATTGAAATGTTCATACTAAAACGGTACTTGGTGTCTATGCCAACTAAGCAGTTAGAATGTACATCTCTAAGTGATTATCTCCATGTGCATTTTCTGGGGAACAGAAAGTAAACCCCAAAGGGAAAAAACTCCACAAGTTAAACAATCTAAACCATTCTTTAAGAAAAGGATATACAGGTATAAATAGAATCATAGAATAGTTAGGCTGGAAAGGACCGTGAATCCATTTGTAGTTTCTAACCTCAAGCTGTTCTCAGTCAAAAAGTAAACTCGAAGTATCATTTTTAATGATAGGGACAAAACAGATTTCCTCTCACTGAACTCACTAATATGCATTCTTTTTCTTTTCTGTATATGAAACTATTACCACTTTCGCTACAGGCATTTCTGCAGTACCATTTAAACGTGTTACATAGGGATGGCTTTTTCTTGTCTACTTACATACCTTTCACTTTGCCCTGAATTTTCCAATTCTTCTCAGTCATATTTCCCATATACAAGAATCACCTTTTTTAAAATCATAAACTTATCCCCACATTTTTCTTTCAATAGGGCTCTTAAGTTTCCACCTCTATCTCTTTATCTAGACTTCCCCCCAGATCCCCCAAGACATGCTCATCTCTGGTTCCCTCTCCATCTTCTCTTAAATTCATTATGTTTGTCCTACTCACAACTACTGAGGAAGAAGGAGAAGACAGAGAAAGGAAGTGCTTTACTTTAAATAAGCATACACCAGCCTTGCATAAAATCAGTCTGCAAATAAGAAATACACTTCTAATCAAAGGGCAGAGACTGAAACTGCTTTTCAATATGAACAAATAAGAAACAACATCAAAATTTACGATGCTTCACCAATCCTTTTACTAAATATAATGCTGTTGTATATAATGGCAATACCCTGCTGCTCAGAAGGTCTCTTTGAATTCTAAGTTCCTATCTGGCCTTTTTTGTGTTAAGCAAAACCTTTACATTGAACTTTAAAGATCTAGGGAAGTTGTGAATGCTTCATCCCTCACGGTGTTCAAGGCCAGGTTGGACAGAGCCCTGGGTGGCACGATTTAGTGGGAGGTGTCCCTGCCCATGGCAGGGGGGTTGCAACTGGATGGTCTTAAGGTCCTTTCCAACCCTAACTATTCTGTGATTCTATGATTCTATGATCTGGGTGGGGAATTAATACAGAACATTCTAATCAGTACCCAGCTAACTAAATAACTAGATTTCATTATAAACCATTTGAAACAAAATTTTCTATTGTATTTCTATTTCATACATAGTACAATATCCATGAAATGCAATTATTCCACACTCTGCACAAGCTGTGAGAGTTTACTTTTGCCTAACAGCTTAGACTGCATTTATAAATATCAGTTAAAAGAAAACATGCACTTGACAAAGAAGCATTACTTCTGATACCTCAGACTATAGTAATTTCTTATCCCATCTTTAAAACTTCCATCATTTGACCATTCACCATTTAAGATAAAATTCTTCATTACCTGGAACTACACCATTTGTTGCTATTGCACTCATTGAAATTGCAGTTAGCATAGTCTGTAGAAAGATGAAATAGAGATTATTTAAAATACAGAGAGTTTTTTGAATGATGGAGCAAGACAAAGCGATCAAATGAAACTAAGATTGTTATATAAAGATGTTACAGAAACCAAAAATTATCATGTCTTTGGTTAGGGTTATCCCTGTAAATGAGGTACTCAATTTTTCAGTACAAGATTCAGTTAATTTAGATGGTTAAGACAATCTTTACAAAGAACTGGAAGAATACAGACCACTGAATATACTTAAAATAACATGCTCATTATTCCAATTAATTTAGCAGTGTCAAATCTATCAAGTGCCATAGTTATGACAAATCATCTAATGGTGGTATAACTTTACAGTATTAATTTATGGACTTAATGCTGTGCATTGATTTCTAGTTTCTATTAAAGTTTGTTCTGGAGTTGTGAGAAGCAGAACAGTTCAGATCTCAATGTTTCTCACGAAATACCTGCTAAAGCTGATTTAATAAAATCTATTTAATACACTTCCAATAAAAGATTACTCTGACCAACTTAAAAGAAACTCCATATAGGCTAGAATGACAAGTGACAGCACATATATGTGTGTATACATATATATACACATACACACACATATATATGCATCTCTCATGTGTCTCAATTGCACTGATACTTAATCACTATGAAGAAATCCTTCTCAGCTACTAATATATATTAGAAAGCAGAGATGGATTCTTGTAACAGAAGATCTATAACAGACAATTTTGTCAACAGTAAAAGGTTAACTCACACAAGCACAACACATGAACACGATGATGAAAGACTCAAGAACTCCAGCTGTTCCCACAATCCAGGTTAAACGTAGGAAAAGAATGACTCCCAAGATGTTCTGCAAGCAGGGCAGGTACACACCAATAAAAGTGCCCATACGTGGAACCTGGAAATGAAGTCAGAACATGAATTCTTCTGCACTAAACAATTTAAGTCCATAAGCACTTTCTTCTGCAAACACTTATCATGTGCTCCATGAGCAAATGCCAAAGTGAAATTGAATGGTAGCCTCAAGAGTCTTCAACTTTGCAAATATTCACAGGCTATTTACACAGAAAGATTTCTGAAGAGGCAGAAAACTACTTGTGATAGCAAACCCTCTTGCTCCATAGGAATTAGGATGAAACCTTGATGGGGTAGGATGCTTCTTCATCTCTTGATTTCAAAGCTTTACAAACTTTCTTCTGAAACACCAGTTATGGACTACCGTTAAAGAGAAGTTTACTGCAGACCAAATACAGTCTGCAAAAAGTGAATCACCAGTTGCCCTGACTGCCCTGCAACTGAGCCACAAGGGACTGTGGTGATAGGAGAAGGGGTAACGGGTTCAAACTTAAAGTTTAGATTGGATACGAGGAAGAAGTTCTTTACTGTAAGGGTGGTGAGGCACTGGAATGGGCTGCCCAGGGAAGTTGTGAATGCTTCATCGCTGGTGGTGTTCAAGGCCAGGTTGGACAGAGCCTCAGGTGGCATGGTTTAGTGAGAGGTGTCCCTGCCCATGGCAGGGGGTTGGAACTGAATGATCTTAAGGTTCTTTCCAATCCAAACTACTCTATGATTCTAGTCTATGAATCAGTGTTAATAATTTTTAAAGAAAGACCTGCCATAACATAGTGAATTTCTACTTTTTATTTGCTGGTGGTCGCCATGCGCGAAGAAACAGCCAAAAGCATTCAGGCTTCATCATTGAAGTTCCAGCCTTCTACAGAAATCAGGTCTTAAAATACTCAACTTAGAAGCAATAGTTATACACAGCAGGTTTCCAGATACACAAGCTCTTTGTAAATCAAAACTGCATAGAAGATACGTGCATAGAAACCGTGTTTTCAGGCCACCAGGTGGGGCTCAAAAGAGACCAAGTGTTCATTTGGCCAGGCAGTTCCAGAGGAACTAACACTCCTGCACCAACAAAAACCTCTGCACAATAGCTGGAAAGAGGACAGGGATCACACTAAGGAAAGTGTGAGTAGATCAGTATTGGTTTTCTCTGTATCTTCAGATGAGAACAACTACTACAGAACAAGCACGGTGAGACAAACAAAAAGAAACTCCACACACAAACAAACAGGAGAAGCAAAAAGCTAAAACACCTGGACTTTATTCCTTGCCCTTTCCCATTGTCCTGGTATCAAATTCCTATATGAGTCAATTCCTAATGCAAACAGTTGTACTGCAAACATTCAGGTACTATACCATAACTCTCTCTTCCAGTCAAATGAGCTCCAGTTCTACCCTTACTTTCAAGCACCTTTTCATACCTCTCTCCTGCTACGTGCTCATCTCCCCCCACCCCATCCCCATGATAAATATCATATCATAAATATCATACAACAAAATGTCTTCTTGGAACATATCCATTTAGGTTTAAAAATACTTACTCCGATCGACACATAGAAACAAGAGAGCTACTTGGAAAAATAGCTACCACGTTAAAGGGAACAAATATGCTTACAGGATTTAAATGAGTGACCCTTTTCATCTCAAGTTTTCCTTAAGTTTCAACTTTAGGTAAAAACCCAGCCAACTAAACTGTACTAATAAACCAGCTCAAAAAAAACCCACAAGATACTGTATGCTCACTAGAGGTAGACAAAAGGTACCGATGTTCATACAAGGACAGAAGGAGGAAGAAAAGAAAGGAGGAGGAAAGCAGGTGCATTGCACGTATCAGGTCCTAGCTTTGCACACATTTTATCTAGCACTTCTGCAGCAAGGTCTTGCTAAACCATGCTAATAGGAACAACCGAATTAACACAAGTCCTAAAACCTAAAATGAAGCAAAGGCTTCAATTTTAAATACAATGTTACAAATCTTGCTCCTGTTTTCAGGCAGTCACATTATTTTCTTTTTAGGTTAAAAAGTGCTTTTCTCTGTGGCCAGCTTCACCTGCACAACATGTTAGAAGTTGAAATACCTTGACTTCCTTTCGCTTGCTGTCTTCATCTGCTTCATGTTCCACCACACCTTGAGTTAAATTAGTGTAGTTTGCTAGTTTATTAAGAAGAGATGACACCATGGGATTACTATCCATTTCTTCCTGTTGGGATTTTAAGAATACTGCATGTATGAAATAGTTTTTAAAAAGTCATGATTTTTGATACTACATCAAACACACACTCAACAGGTCAGCCAGTGATCCCACCCAAACCCAAACATCAGCATGACAAAATACCAGTCAATTCCCAACCAACAAGCAGTTCTAGATCACCCTAGAAGTTGTAACACTATGTGGCTATCATGCAATATTTACCTCACCTTTTTACTCTGTAATATATAGCTTGTACAGCTGGAATATAAAGGCAAATCTACAGAAGGGCCATAGTTAATTATAAAAGTCTATTCCTATCACTGTGCAGTTTTTAGGGGATTATACTGGCAGGGTAGAGTCACAAGGGTGTTTTTTCCAGCATCTTCCTTGTATCTAAAGAGTGGCCTCAAATGATTCTCTCAAGCACCAAGATAATGAATGACCATTCTCAAGCCTACTGTTACAGGCTTTTGTTGTATTCTATCTTAAACCATGCATCCTACTTCCAAAATATTCATCTGTTGTAAAATACAGGTATAGATGCATAGCATAGGTCACTGTACAGATGAAATATTAGTCATACCATCTTTCTTTAGCCAAACATCTGCTACAAAAAAAACCCACACATGTGCTAAAACAAATATTAAAATCCAGAAGAAGCATTTACAATATAAGGATTCCAAGAAAAGCAGAACCATAGACTGCAATCAAGTACACAAAATCGAATACTGTAAGGAAGGTGAGTGCGGAATTGCAAACAGAAAGACAAGAACTAAAGCATCTCTGCCTGAGGCATGAGGTGTTGACAGTCATGGTTATAATAGCCAAACTTCTTTGTAACAGTTCATACAAAGATTCAAACACAAGTCAGCTGAAAACATAAGATTGTAGGAAACACACTATGAAAACCACATACTACCAAAATGATTCACCACTACAACAGTAGTTGTATTGAATTCATTAGAAGGCTTTCTGTAACAGTGTGGTGTAAAATCTCAGCTATGTAAAGGACAGTCATTGGTATAGCATCAGCTGAGAATTTACATGTTAGCCGCCATTCAAATAACTGATGCAAACACATATTCAAAGGAGATTCGGGACAAAAAGCAGCTATGGCCAATTTCAACAAGGTGTGGATGTTGATTTACGGAATAGAGCTTGAAGGGGAGAAATTCACTGACAAAACTCCACTACCATGGTTTCTGTCAAAAAAAAAATTAATAAGAAATTGCATATATAACACAGGGACAATGAATGACCAACATTACTTTGATCCTTTGCACAATTTTCTCTAAACTTAGCAAAAATAACAAAAATACAATATTTGGGTAATGCAGGATGGAACTGAAGGATCATATCCTCTGTGCAAAGATATCTGAAAGGAGCATAAGAGGATGACAAAAAAATAGTGGGTAGAAGGCATCAGCAAGATGGCTATGAGAACTATGTTAGAAGGACCTTGTTTATCGTTAACAGCACACACAAATCGAGACCAGCTGATGCTGCTACAGCAGAACAGCTTAGGTTAAACTTTACTACATGCACTATTTCATTGTAAAAGCAGCACTTCAATGTACCATATCAATATACTTATATTTTTTCCCCCTGTACATGATCACAATCATTTAGTGAATTAAACTGGTATTAAACTTGCATTATAAAGTAGATGTTTACATTACAAAGTAGAAATAGCTATGGTTTGCTCTACAAGGTAATTGTACAATATAACTAAGTCATGGCCTATCACAACTTCTTTTGTAGTTTTGTTGCTCTAAGAGAAGTCTGTATTTCCCCTGTTCAACATAATATATTTGCTAATCCTTTTAAAACTGGATACTGCTTTGTTAAAGCCAAACAGCTTTCTCCAGCAACAATTTCTAGATCCTAGCCCAAGAAGCCTGAACGCAAGAATGACTTGCATACTTTCACATCTGTACATACAAAAATGTACTGTTCTTGCCTATACGGATATAGGCTAGGAAAAAGATTCTTAACATTTTGTTTCATTACATCATTGAATCCACTGAAATGGAATATGAGCAGGTACCAAAGTACTGAAGAGTTATTACAGTTGATCTTTCCCCCACTACATTTCAAGAGAGAAAGAAAACAGGGGCTTGCTTGTTTACATCTTACTACCAGAGCCTCAAAGGTGAAATTCATTTTGGGGTACTTAACTTACCTCAAAGAGAGCCATATTCTTTCCTTCGTACATGTTTCCTCTGTCCACCTCTGCATTGTTGATAAACGGACTATTTTCCTTGGCAATCCCATCCCCTGGTACAAAAGTGCAACAATTTGAAACAAAAGGAAATAAAAACTATAAGACAAGCTATACCATAGAGGGAATAGTCAGAAGATGTTGGTTCAAGATAACACTGGAGGTGGCTGCCAAACACCGTGTCCCAAACACATGGACTTTAATACGTATACTGATCTCTCCCCTACCTCATCTTGGTTTACTTCTCTAGTTCACTTCAAAGCATTTGATAATAGAACTTCACATAAACCTTCAGGGCAACAACAACAACAAACCCTCAACCTACCTTTTCATTACTTTACTGACTCCCTCAAAAACACTCAAGTGGCTGAGGCAGGAATGTATGAAAAAACAATGTAAAATGAATTCTTCTGTAAAGGTTGCGGGGACTCTTCCATGATGCGCTGTATTTGTTCTGTTCTTTATCTAAATCTCAATCTCATTAAACTGCATCTCCCCTGACATCTGAACCAGCTCTCAAAAAATACAGCATCACTTTCACTGCCTTCCAGTCTAAGCAATACAAAAGCTATTACCTGTCAATACTGCCACACTGGCATTTCCAGTCTCAATAATTGCCTATGCCACTTTGCCTGCTTGCACTTTTGCCCTTACCTTCACAGGCTACAGCAACAGCACTTAGGCTCTTCACTACGGAACTAAGGGGCAGCTGGGGAACAAGTTGCATTCTTCTCCCTGCATCCTCCACTCTTCCTCTCCAGGACACTTTGCGTGAAGTCCCAGAACAAAACTCTTGCGAACCCAGACACCAACCTCAGCACAAAATATTATCTTGCTTGCAATTAATACAGAAATAGGTATCAGTCCCTCAAGCAGATGAGTGAATACATTCCTGATGGATTTCCTACCACTCTCTGTGGTCTCCTGTCCAAGAGACTCTCCATAGTATCACTATACTTTTTGGTATCGTGACATAGAAGCCACGTGCTGTCATGAGAGACTCAAGACATAGCTATCATTCATTAGGGCTCTACGAATCAATTCCACAATCTTGAGAAGACCTGTTGATGAATTCACCCACAAGTACTGTTCTTACCCAGTATATCTCCTTCTATCCATACCCTCCAGCTTTCATTTTCTGTTTCTCTACAGTTTATTATTGGTCCCCATTGCTTAAAGTCTTACAGCCTGGCTAGGTCCCCTTCCTCCAACAATGCTTAATACAAGGCCAGCAGAAGGAGCACTGTAAACACAAAAGAATCTCCCTCATTGACCGGCACCTCCAGATGTTTCGTAGTGCATGGAACATACTGGTTTGGCACAAAATTGTCTGAGAAATTGGCATTTATCCTTTAAATAAGCTTCATCATACTTGAAGAGAAAGGTTTGGTTAGCTTTTCTATAGACAACAAAACGCAACTCTGTCCGCAAGCAAATACATGCTGGTTCCTCTCATCTTGCTAAAGCCTACAAGTGCTAGAACTCCTAGTTAAGACATGCACTTTCTTCCCAAGGTTTCTGGAATTACGTTTTTCTTTCAGCTCCATTCCTCAACCATGTTATGTTTGCAAAGGTTTTACAAAGCATTCATTAAAAGGCACATTCCTAAGTTAAAATACAAACAAGGTCGCTTGACACTTGTCTTGCTAAGACCATATTTCTATTGACTTTCTCACCTATCGACAGCTGGTAGCTGTACTTACTAGTTACACATTAGTACTCCTTTCAGGGTACTTCCAAACTCTTCGGAAAGGATTACTCTTCAAAAAACAAGCTGGGGAATTTCAAGCACTGTTTTGTGTTCCCACAGAGTGTAACATCACTGGAGTTACTCCTTCAGTGGGTATTGCTATACTGATCAAAACCTCGAAAGGGTAACCAAATGAATAACGCGAATCAGTACTCACAACGGCAAGGTTAAGGAATATACCTTGGTCTTACCAGTTCTGGAGGTAATAATCAGCATCTTAGCACTGTACATTAAGTATTTTAAATTGTAGGTAGGCGAATATCGAAGTCTTCCTTTGTAATTCTAAACAGTTACCTGGCTTTGGCTTCAATAGGAAAAGCTCAGAGCACAATGTTTCTAGCAAACAAGTCTTGTCAAAGGCACCTAAGAGACTTCAAATGGAAAAACCGCAGAACTTGGGTCTCCTTCTCTTCATATCTTTTTTCAGTGTTTCCAACCAATAGTTGACTTATGTTGAAACTTTTTAATGCTAGTCTTCAAACCAGCCTGTCACTACCAGACTCCACAGAAGGCTCCTGTTTCTTTAATACAGTTGCCTCTGTATTTTGTAAGCACTTGCTACTGAATGTTTATAGTATTTGACATAATCAGCATTATCTATTTTAGCTCTATTCTGAAAGAGAATCAATGCTGAAAGTGACCACAAAAATGTACTGACAAGTATTCTCTCATCTGCAGTCTGTTTACTAATCCTATAACTATGAAGACCTTTGAACAAGCTCCTCTGAGTCTTCTGCATTGCTATCAACAAAATCATATTGACTGTAAATTCAAAACCCAACACCTTTAGGAGGAAGTTTATTTAATATGCTAAGAAACACAGTGAGCCTTACAAACACGTAACTCAAATTGAGATGTATTACACCGTCCAGTAGAAACAACTAGTTTCAGGACCTCAACACACTATGGTGAGGTTAATGAAATAAGCTACTATCCCAATCTTTAGCTCATCCCTTCTACAAGGGAAGGGAATCATTAGAAAAAACAGAACTAAAAGGAGACATGATTTACACTTTTCACAAATGCAGTAAATACGATCTCTAGTGCATCAAGTGAAATGGAGCAAACGGGAAAAGCTATTTCAGTTGCTTGTACTGACGTAAGATGGAATATAAATACAAGTACTTTGTTCCACTAGGAAGTCCCAAGCCATTTTCAGCTTTATGTTTTAACCCTATTCCCTTGAGTCCTATGAGGAAGCTTTAAGATAATCAAATCACAGAATCATTTAGGTTGGAAAAGACCTTTAAGATCAGAGAGTCCAACCATTCCCCAGCACTGCCAAGTCCAACACTAACCCATGTCACTGAGCCCCACATCTACAGGTCTTTTAAATGCCTGCAGGGATGGTGACTCATCCCCGGAGGTATTCAACCACTTCCCTGGGTGGCCTGTTCCAACACTTAGACAAGCAAATCACTTTTGCCCTCAGGCTTCTTCAAAACTGAGTCGACTCAAACTCTTCTCAGGTGTGGAGGTCAGTTAAACATACAACAAAACCAATCACCTACAATGCAGTTTTAGGCATTCCTCTAAGCTGTACGTGTCTTTTAACCCAGATAAACCTGCTGCAGTTAAAGCACTCGACAATCTATAATCAATATTGCTTGATTTCTGAAAGTAATTCAGCTTATGAAGGCTTACAAGCAAAAATCTTAAATCTGGACTAGATTACTAATCCATCTGAGCCAGTATTTCATCTTGTGAAATCCATTCTGCGCTTATTTATAGGACCAGTGACAAACTGAAGCCCAAACTAATACACCCTTCCTAGAAGCCCATCTGGTACTTTCTGTGCTGATGAGACACACGGAGATTCCCACTCTTGGTTTCTAGAGATGCTCCAGCACTGTGATGGGTGTAGCTGTATTTACACAGAAAGTAACTGCAACAAATTACATTTCCTTTTCCGCCTGAGATTCAGCTGCAAGCAGAGAAGGTACGAGACACTGTCTCAAGTTCAGGAAGTAATACTCAGTGTCCATGCCCATGACCACAATGCACACCGCCATACACCCCTGCCCCTAAATGACAATGCAGTGTAACCATCATGAGTTATCACAAACCAATTTGCATCCCTGTACCACACTGCTCCTCACACAGAGCGCTAAACCAGAACTATTACAAATGCAACAGTGGGGTGTGCCTAATGCTGAGTTGGGAGAGAGTTGTTTTGCTTTTGTTTTCATTCTTGCTGCTTTTAACAAAGACCAGTTTGTGTTCACTACACAAATGCTTGTGCTGTCACTAAAGACACCATCAGCGTAGGAATAAGCAAAAACACTTCCTTAGCATTGATACCAGGATTACTACAAACACTTCCTTAGCACTGATACCAGGATTACTACATCATAGAACTACAGTGGTTGATTTTCCCCCTTTCCTGCCCCCTGCCCATCAAAAGAGGTGGAGTATGACAAAAATGCATTACCGGTGTCTTGCCTTAGGGAAAGTGGCAGAGCAAGGCTTGGGGTAGAAGCAGGAAATGATCGTTTAAGTAACCCTAAATTTGCAGGACGATGCCCATTCAAAAGATTAAGGACAAAAACATTGGACCACCTAATCTGATTGCCTGTGTTTCCACAGGTGGCAGAATGTCACTTCTGCATTATGCTCTATAATGTTAAAAAGAAAACCACAGTGATATTTGACCAGTGTATTTCTTGATGCTTTCAGAACGGGAATAAGAAAAAATGCTATCAATTTATCTCTATAAAGATTAAGGGGGGTTTAATTACTGGAAAAATCTGGAACAAATTGTTCCTTATTTCTACTTCAATTCGGCTCTTTTGAAACATTTAACTATAACATCCTAGTACGCCTTCCCGATTTAAAGACTCACACTTTGTATCTCCTATCTGTGAAGGTAACTATACTCATTAAATCATCTCCAGCTTCCTTTCCAAAAACTAAACCAGCTGGGTTCATAAAACATTTTCCTAACCTTTATTTTTGTGAAAACATCCTCTCCAGTTTGAAGTGATGAAAATAAAACATTAAAACTTCAAGCATTAAAAATCAAATACAGCCCTCTAACACCAGTCTCAATCATGCTATTTACAGCAGTATAATCATCACCTCTCTACTCCAAGGATCAGGCTAGCCCTGTTTACCAGAGCATTAAACCAAGATCATGCTACTCTATTCCAGTCTGACCCCTAAATCCTTTCCAGACTCACTGCTTCCTCACTGTACCGCACTGTTTGTCATTATTGTACACATCCAAGAAGAGTTCCTATTTGCCTTTGCATTCAAACACATTTTGTCCAAAAAAGTAAGCATCTATGTCTCTTGCCATGCTGTAAAACATCTACCTGAAAAATGAAAGCAGATTCTTTTTATATGGCAAAAGGAATACACATTGTGTTCAAAGAAGCGAGAATGACCTAAAACTCTTGCATCACATGGCCTGAAACAAGATAGCTTGGCTATAAGGCATAGCTGTTCTCTAAACGTGTAAACTAAGGAGTTTTGCTTCCCACTAGAAATGCCTAACTTTATGCTCTCATCTAAAGAAGTCCTAACCTTTTGTAGCTTCCAAAGGGCAACTCTTAATCACAATCCATGTACCTTGAAGTAGGTTCTGGTTAGCCAGATACAGGTGAAAAATAACGGGTTTCAATAAAACTATGGTAACATTTTCATTAAGTCAGGATTCAGTCACATTAAGAACAAACCACTACAAACTGAGAACAGAAAGATAAGATCCTGTTGGCACAAGGGGAAACAAGCAGTTTCTGTCAATGTAAGTAAACTTTTACAGGTAAAAATACATAAAGGTTAGAAGTCACTAAAACTGACGGACAGAAGTGTCACCTCCGAGAAAGCCACCTGCAGCAAAACCAGTAATTCTACCTTTTCCACCATGCATATTTACCTGAATGTCCAGATTCTGCACTGCCAGGCAACAACTCGGACAACCTTCCAAATTTAATCTCTCAACATTCCTAATCCAAAACCACTGAAGTATTCTTCAGAGCTCTGACATACTCACAGTCTTCTAGAGCCACTACGCTGCTTTGATTCAAATCATGAAAAGGCTTCAGTAACCTTGTTTGAGCACGTCTTGCCTCCTGGTTTTTGCGCCAGATGGGTTTAACGCAGCCCAATCTACTTCAAAGTCACAGCTTATTTGTTTCAGTTG
Source organism: Myiopsitta monachus (assembly GCA_017639245.1). NCBI lineage: Eukaryota > Metazoa > Chordata > Aves > Psittaciformes > Psittacidae > Myiopsitta > Myiopsitta monachus. The sequence goes on from CM029928.1 coordinate 5,742,550, forward strand.
TGGTTTTGGTTTTTAGTAAAGAAATGTCTAAACAGTTACTCCACCAGCAATTTCTTGCATTATTTTTATCAATGACTAGCACAATTGATGTAAGTTATCATGAAAAGCAGAACGAGGTATATTTAAGCTCCTTGTAAACCCCTTTACATAAGGGAGGATTCTAATACTGCATCTATCACCTTATCAGCATCACTACATTTTAGTTTTTCTTTACTTAGGCTACTATTATAATCAAGCAGAGCCGACTTCTAATGAGAACACACTACATAAACTCTATAAATTCTCCATAATATAGCTGGAAGTACAGAACCTGCTATTTCAGTAGAAGAGTCACTAGAACCGTGGTATTGGCTTTTAAAAAGACTCACTTGGATTTGTCCCACTGTCTTCATAATCTTGTTCACTCATGATTAAGGAAAATCAAATCATTCCCCTCTGCTGATTCTTCACGTACCAAGAACTGAAACAGGAAACGGGCAGTTGCTTCCTCCCAGCTTTGTGTAAGACCTCAAATCCTGTTTCTTACTGGTATTGGATTAAACCTGAAACAAGTCATTAAGGCTTCATGCGGTGTGAAGCGTGCACAAGACACAGACAAACTACATGACAGACACAGAACTCTCTAAAGAGAATTAAGCTGGGGGATTTCTGTCAGCAATAAACACCACGCTTAGCGAAAGGCACAGGATCATGTTCCTAAAACACCCCATGTCTTTGTCCAATAATAAACTACATTTAAAGTTTTCTTTCCATCAAATACATTCACTTTAGAATACTTCCATTAAGCAGATCAGCATGCGTTAGCAACAAGTAGCGTTAACCTATTCCAAAGATCCCTATTAAAAAGGCCAATATTATGCATTAAGTACCTATTAACAGATCTTAATTCTAAGTTACTAAACACTGACCTACGTAGAAAGAGCTTGCATTAATTGTACTTAAGATTTAGCAGATATAAAAGCACTTTAAAACATAATTCCAGTAACTTTGCAAGCCCTCTTTAAAACCAAGCATTTTTAAAATATAAAGGGGAACTCTTTAAGACTTCTTACATAATTTGTTCATTTTCTTTCCAATTAGATATAGCATTGTTCTCTATTCTATGCATTAATCTAGTCCACCAGCTTAAACAACTTCATACAGTTTCAATTCCATTAAATGGATGTTATTGCTTAGAACAGAGTAGTTCCTGTGGTCAAATCTTTAGAATCACATCTGAGACCTACTTCTCTCTGTGATCCTCACACCTATGCCACAAGCACTGGTCAACTGTGGAAAGGCTGAAAGAGCTGAAGGCTCCTTCCAAGCCCATTTCCCAAAGTTTCTCCTTTTCAGAACCAGTTCTGCAGCTTACTAGGCCCCTAAAGTTGCTGTTTGAACTTGCTGATGCTGCATTTTGATTCCACTCCCCACTCCCCTGTCCAGGAACTGCGTCTTATTCCTCACTAGCAAAATAAAGCAGCTTGTTTAAGTCCTCAGCAGAAGATCCACAAAGCGAGAAAGGCCAGCAGAGGAACAAAGATACGACTGGTTACTAATCCGTGGCAGCAAGCTATTATGTGATGTCCTGGCAAGCTTCTATCAGGATAGTTCCACAGCTAACAAAGCAAAGCTCTGACATACTTTCAAGGATGTTCTAAACTGCCCTTTCTGAAGCTAAAAGAAAAAATACACAAGCCTCCCACTCTTCAAGACTGGAATGAATCTGCAAAAAGACTCTATTATCTTCAAATAAAAGTAGGCTTGTAGAGGGATGCATTTAATTTCACAATGTTTGCAACTTGGGTGCCCCTTGTCAGAAGACAAGAGACAGAACAAGCTTTTCATCTCCTCTTCCAGAAAGACAGAGGATACTTCATGTTTAAAAACCCCTCAGGTTTTGCAAAGCAGTTCACACTCTACATCTCACCTCCCAAAGGCTCCCAGGATGATTTCCTCAACAGGTCAAATGCTGCTTATTTTCAGTTGCTATGAGTTACCTAAGGGATACAAGCTAACTAAGGTACCTAATTAAGAATACATGCTGTTGAAATCAGGAAGCAGATAATGAACACTGTCCAATTGACACAGATCATGATTAAGCCATTCTTTTCTAGAGCTGTGTGTGGTTCAAGAGCAAAGTTACTCAGGGACCATCTTTACATCTGTATACTGCTAACTGCTCATGAATCCATTTCTGGTCCTTTGAAAACAAGGAGTTAACACTACTGATGCCTTAAAACTCAAGGGTGGCAATTTTGAGGATTAAGAAGCTGCCAAAGAAACCTCTTTGTATACCTCTTGTAGAGCAGGGTTAGGGCATCCTAGCAAAAACTCAGTGTTGCACAACCTAAGTCGAAACTTCATCCAGTTTTGCAAGTACTTTAAAATCTGCACATGAAATCAGAGAGACTACGGTGTTCACAGACTTCATGTGGTGGGTTGACCTTGGCTAGCCACCAGAAGCCCCTCCATCACTACCTCCTCAACAGGACAGGGTGGGAAAGCCACATTAAAAAGCTCGTGGGTTGAGGAAAGGACAGGGACATCAGTTAGCAGTTACCATCATGCAGCTACAAAAGGATTGTGCAGAAAAAAGACATTGGTAGAAAAATCCATTTAACTCATTTAAATGAAGAAACACATAAGGGGGGAACCCTCACTCTTTTAACATTTCTACTCAGATTCAGAATACGTCCCCTGTGATAACATTCTGAAGTTTGAATGGAGAGCTATTAAAAATGGCACTAATTGTTTCACTGGCCATGCTTTAGTATCTGTTCAGTAAAGCAACAACACAGTTAAAAGATGCAGGAAAAATTACTCAGGGAAGAGCTGCCTAAAGGGGTGGGTTTTGTGTTGAGGTGAGGGCTGAACAACACTGTTAATGAGTGGCAATGAGCTGACCCAATGAAATAAAGCCTCTTAAAACAACTCTTTCAAACCAGAACTTTCTGCCATAGCCAATTTCCTGCCCATTTGGCTCCATAAAACAGTTCACAAGCAGTTAGGACTGGCGAGAACAGATACACTTCTTTTCCCACCAGCAGATAATGAAGTCTGCTATGCAGTAACAAACTATGCCCCTTACCAAAAGCAACCTTTGCAGGGCTTACGCGGGAGATTCCAACAGTAAGAGTCATCTTGTAACTGTAAGATAATGAAACACTATAAGGGAAGTTCTGTTCAGAAGAACAGTTACAAAACAATCACACCAGAAGACCTTGACTCACCATATTCCATGGCTGCGAAAGTATTAGCACCAAAAGAAACGTCAGCAATAAGAAAACAAATATATCTCAATAATGAGATTTTCATTCCAGGACCAGAGAAGGTACAATGATGACAGTGGTTATCACTACATTTGATGTTACTTTCTCCTGGCAAATTCTACTTTATTTTATGAGTAGGATAACTGATATTTAGTTCTTAAGTACAGTAAGAGAAGGGTAGCATTTCATTCAAATGAAACAAACACAACAGAGTGCAAATAATACTGTGCTGCCAATTTCAAGCATTAAGACCCTGTACGTCACCAAAAGAAGTCAGAGCTCCAATGGCCTAAAAGAAATATTTTAACAGATACAAAATGCAGTGAAGTTCTTCAGCTTATTATCCTTAACTGTGCCTCTTATTTGCCCCCATTTCCCTTGGAGCTATCAATAGCTAACAGCAACACTTACATTCACAGTAATACATGTAGCTGTATTTAACAGTGAAAGGAGCAATCAGAGCACCTTGTGAGAGATGGGCATACATCAGGACAGCTAGTGCCCCTCAGAGCAAAGAAAATCCCTGTGTGGAACTCTCATGCCTGTGGTCAAGTGTCAGATATGCATTTATCTACAACAGGAATAATGTTTTCCATCCCAATATTGTATTAATCAATATGATATCAGGGTGGTAGGGGTGGACAAGCAATGCGGCTTCTGTAAAGGGAGATTCTGTCTCACATGCCTAAGAAAGTTCTATGAAAGAATCGATAAGCAGATGGATAACTGGAAATCTAATTTATACACTTTGCCAAGGTCTCCAAAGGAGAGATTAAGTCCTCCTCTGAACATGCTTAAGGAAACAAAGCAGCCATGGAATAAGAGAGACGATACTGGATAAGCCATAGGTAAATAACACAACAGAATACAAATTAGGTGTACTCCCAGAGATGGCGATGGTCACTGAAGTTCTGCTGGGACACATGCTGCTCCACACACCGATAAAGAGCAGCAACAAAGATCAAAACCATGAGGTGACCACAGATGCGATGGTTGGAAACTGCTTCTCAAGTCATTTAGGACAGACAAGGCACAGCCCAAGTGCGGAGAGCTGCAGGTCTTCACGACTAAATGGATGCTTAACTGACACGCAGAATTCAATGTAGAAATATAAGGTATATACACGTACAAAGGAAAACAATCCTAAACCAGCTGGGCTCCAACTGATTGTTACCTCTCATGAAAGACACACTTTAATTATGACTGCTTCATAAACCTACCAGTTCAATAATTGCTTTTCAAACCACAGCCTGAACATTGGGAATGTAAAAGGAAAAAGCCTATCTTGAACAAAGGTATCAGGGTGTGGGGGAAATCACTGTTTGTTCATAACTGGGTCATCATGCACAGTTCTGGAGCTTCCTCCATTTCAAAGTTAACAGAAGTAGAAACAAATTCAGAAAAAGACAGGAAGTGTAACAACAAGTATGGAATAGCTTCCATGTACTTCATGCACCATGGACTTCAGGAGAACAGACTTTAGCCTCTTCAGGGATCTGACTGGTAGAGTACCTGGAAGGAAGAGGGGCCCAAGATAGCTGGTTAATATTTAAGGATCACCTCCTCCAAGCTCAGGAGCCAACAGAGAGGAAGTCAGGCAAAAATGCCAGGAGGCTTGCGTTCATGAACAAACACAGGCTGGGGGAGACTGGATGTAGCAGCCCTGGGGAGGGGGACTTGGGGGGGCTGGTCAACGAGAAGCTCCCCATGACCCGGCTTCAGCGTGTGCTTGAGCCCAGAATCCCCCCGTGTGCTGGGCTGCACCCCAGGGTGTGAGCAGCAGTGGTCAAAGGAGGGGATTCTTCCCCCTCTGCTGTGCTGTGGGTACACCCCCCTGCAGTCCTCATTCAGCTCTGGGGCAACAGTACAAGAGGGACATGGAGCTTTTGGAGTGAGTCATGGAGGAGGCCATGGAGCTGCTGCGAGAGCTGGAGCAGCTCTGCTCTGGAGCCAGGCTGGGAGAGCTGGGCTGGGGCAGCCTGAGGAAGAGAAGGCTCCTGAAGGGGAGACCTCAGAGCAGCTCCAGTGCCTAAAGGGGCTACAGGAAACCTGGAGAGGGGCTTTGGCCAAGGGCTGTAGGGACAGGACAAGGGAATGGCTTTGAACTGTCAGAGGGGAGACTGAGATGAGCTCTTAGGCAGAAGCTCTTCCCTGTGAGGGTGCTGAGGCGCTGGCACAGGGTGCCCAGAGAAGCTGTGGCTGCCCCATCCCTGGCAGTGTTCAAGGCCAGGTTGGACACAGAGGCTTGGAGCAACCTGGTCTGGTGTGAGGTGTCCCTGCCATGACAGGGGGCTGGAACTGGGTGAGTTTCAAGGTCCTGTCCAACCCAAACCGTTCTCTGGCTCTATCTAAAGCATGACTAAATAAGAGCCTTCAGTTTGGAAAAAAGGAGCAGGATGAAGATGGAACAAATTGTATAAAAATTCTGAGTGACCTGGAGACCGGACCAATATTAGTGCAATCTGATGCCTTTAATCTGATGACTGGATCAGAAAACAAACAAATGAGAGGTAATTTGCCTCTGAGCAGCAGATCTTCCTGCCACAGTCCCCCAGCTGCCAAAAAACCACATTGATTCCCGACTAAGAGAATGGAAGAGAAATCCACTGAGTGCATTTAGAACAGAAACAAATATAGAACTTAATCTAAAAACCTAATTTCACCAACGAATGAGAAACTAATGCAGTTTCGTAGAAGGCTCCTCTTTTTCTAGCCCACAATTTGCTGGAGCCTGGAAGAACATGCGGAAAACGGTGTCACATTTCCCAAGCCATGCTTCTGGGCATATCCCTAGACCTGAGCCTTTAGCTAGAGCTGGAAACGCTTCACACACAAGTGGCTAAGCACGTGAACAGGGCAGAGAGGGACAATTAACCTGTGGAGATTAAGAAAAACAGTGAAAACATGAGTTCTCCTATTTCGGGGTACAGGAAACTGGACAAACTGCACTGGGGTGAAGGGGAACATGTACAACTGTATTTTTACTGGGCAGTAAAATCTGAACTGCAGATGGCTCTGTGTTTGAGCACAGACAGACTGACAACATACTAGACATCTCAGTGAGATTAGCCTGTCTTCCCTTGTGTGTATATATATACCTACCCTGCATCAACTCTTTCTGGTTTTCCAGCCATTAGCATTTTACAAGAACTCACAGCATTAATGCTTTATTACTTATAAAATGGCTTACTGGTAGGTGCAAAGCTTTGTCATTGTATTCCTTGTATCTGAGGATCTTGAATTTAAGAAGAGACTGTAGGAGTTAGTTCTCATATCGGTTTCTAAATGAGACATTCCTGTGGGGAGGTAAATAATACTATGGGATGCTTCCACACACCTGACTTGCAGAGCTGCTAATGAAATAGATACTTAGCCAATTCCACAAAGCTTTGACAGGTCTATCTAATAGACAGTCATTACTGATATATGTGAACAAAATAGAACCAAACATAAATCAAAGCCAGGACTTCTCATAAAACTTCATCCTTTAATGACTACAACAGACATCCGTTTCCTTCGCTTCTTCCATTAGTTACTGTTTTCTGACTACCCTTCCTTTTTAATGGGCTTCTAATACACCACAAGACACAGGTACATATTCTTTCTGCTGCTTTGTGCACTTTCTGCTTATGTGCAGAGTCAGCAGGCTCTGACCCTCAACTGCATTGTTCAATCCGAGCATTAATTTCCACTCTGCCTCCCTACTCTTTTCCAAGAACTACTTCGGATAGTGCTGCATGTCGTGGTTTAAGACTCTAACCCCCCCCCCCCACAGTTTTCTCACTCACTGGTCTCTCTTTCTTCCCCCAGTCCCAGGGGGATGGGGAGGAGAACTAAAAGAATGCAACTCGCCCAGGTTGAGATAAGAACAGTTTAGTAACTAAGGTATAACACAAATCACTGCTGCTACCACCAGTAATAATACAAGAGAAATACAAGGAAAGAGAATACAGCTGCTCACCAAGCCCGACCCAGCCAGTGCACCCCCCAGCAGCGAACACCCCCAGTCCACCACCACACCCTTCCGGGTCTCTGCTCTCCGTTTTCACATCCTGGACATGACAGTGCTGTGGTATGGAATAACCTCTTTGGTCAGTTTGGGTCAGGTGTCCTGTCTCTGCTTCCTCCGTTTCCCCTCCTCCCTGGCATAGCATGAGGCTCAGAAAGCCCTTGGCCAGACCAAAACATTGCCAAGCAGTAACTATAAACACTGGTGTTATCAGCGCTGCTCCCAGGCCCAAAATCAAAAACACAGCACTGCACCAGCTACCAAGAAGGAGAAAAATGACTGCTACTGCTGAACCCATGACAGGAGTTCAGTTTGCCAGTTTAGCACATTGAACCCGCCCAGTGAAGCGCCTGATGAGCACCAAGGTCAAGTGCAGGAAAATAACAAGGAAAGCCGGGGATGTGGGAGAGGGCAGGGAAGATGGTTTCCTCCCTAGTCTTTTTCTCAAGGCTGAAGCCTCCCTCAGGCAGCAGCCTTTTAGACAGGCTTAACTACAACACGTGGAGCTGTACTTGTATTTTAGAAGTCTTTAAGGTTTTCAGAAGAGTTAGTCCAGGAGCATTATTTGATTACACAGCATTAACCTAACAATTTTACACATTACAGGTTTACATACCACAAACACCCATATAATACCCAAGGCAACCTAAAGTATGTTGTTCCCTTCCCAAACCTCTGTATCCAAGTGTAGCAATTAATCTCTTAAAGAAGTCCGACTGTATCGCGTTTGCAAGTCAATGCCTTCTCTTTTCAGTGTTTTCCTCTCCACTCCCTACTTCACAGGCACATTAACAGAAGTCAAACATAAATTCATCTGCTCAATTGATAAATAGATACAAAACAGTAAATAACTTAAACTCATTTTTCAAATGTAACTGCAATTCCACATAAATTCTACTTAACTGCATGGAGAACTGCTATTGGTTTTAATTACAACCCTAAAGGTCAGAAATAAGCCACTGCAAGAGTGCCAGTTCCACTCTTCCCTTGCCCTCATAAGATTTCCAGATGTTCCAAGCCTTCTAGATGCTTCCTATACATACATGGTCTAACAACATGCCTGCACGTATGTTCAGTATTTTGAGACACCGCTCCATACCCTTCTGATTAGCTCCATAAGGAAAACTGCCCAAACAGGTTAATACTATCCTGCTGTTAAACATCTAGTACATAAAGAAGAATACTATAAACTGTTGCTGCAGTTTGTACCATTTGGGTTTTTCTATTCCATTTAGTTGGGGGGGGGGGGAAGAAGTGCCAGTTATTAGAGCACTTGCTCATTGCTCGAATACACCAAAGGAAATGCAACTACACGTAACATATATCTTTATGGGTAGGTAGGGGGTTAGGGGAGACAGCTCTGGAAGAAAGCCACCCAACTTGGTCAGGTTGGTAATTTACTGCACCATCTGCCTAAATGATCTTTATGCAAAAAGAAATTAAAATAGCACAGACATATTAAGTTTGCCAAAGATCTGTTTTCAGCCTTCCAGTGTCTGAAGGGGGCTACAAGGATGCTGGAGAGGGACTCTCCATCAGGGACTGTAGCAACAGTACAAGGGGTGATGGGTTCAAACTGAATCAGGGGAAGTTCAGGTTGGATATAAGGAAGGAGTTCTTCCCTGTGAGGGTGCTGAGGCGCTGGCACAGGGTGCCCAGAGCAGCTGTGGCTGCCCCATCCCTGGCAGTGTTCAGGGCAGGGCTGGACGGTGCTTGGAGCAGCCTGGTCTAGGGAAAGGTGTCCTGCCCCTGGCAGGTGGTTGGAACTGGATCAGCTTCAAGGTCTTTTCTAAACCAAACCAGTCTGGGATTCTATGGTTTCTTCACATCCACAACCCATATCACATGCTATTAGATTCAACTGCGATGCATACCACAAAAAGGAGAAGCTGTCACTATGAGCCTTTTACCAAGAGCCCGTCTTCTGACATGTGATCACTTAATATCTGAAAAACCAAACCCCAGAACATTAAAACTGAGCACTGACTGTAACCCAGCGTCCAAAACGTGCAAGATCCAACTAGCTCTCATAGTACTAGCAGTAATTCAAGCACCATACTTGGTATTGTCGCTGCAACACACTTCAGAAACGGGAAGCGTGAAGGGCTCCTGAGCCAACGGAAAAGCAGCGCCTTATCCTCCGAGCGGGAAAACCCCCCGTTTCCCCACCAGCGCCCGTCCACAAGCACTCACCCCGCTGCAGAACACGCTGCCCTGGGCAGACACTCACCCGCCGTACCCTCACTTTTGGTTCTGCCCCCCCAGGCACGGGCCTAGCAGGAGGGGAGGCTCCCAACAGGTAGCAAACACCTCCTTAACCCGGGACCCCGCCGCAAACGCACACGGCTGGGCAAACAGCCGGGACAAGCCAGGTAAGGCACTGCCGTAACCCGCAGTTCGGGCGTTAGAACCTTCGTTCCCGACCCCACTGCAGCGAGCCCCAGCAGGACTCGGCTTTTACACGAGCCTAACTTGGTGATCCCAGAGGATCCCAGCCCAAAAGGGCTCCACGGCTCTCCCGCAGAGCCGCCGGTGCCCCCCGCTCCCCGGCGCCGCGGGGCTGCTCCGCTCGTCCGGCCGGAGCCGCCCTGGAGCACTTCCTCCTGCGGGCCGAAACAAAGAGCGGCGAGCTCCGCACACCGCGGGCGCCGGACTCTGCCCTCTCCGCCCGCTCCCCGCTCACCGGCGCCGCGGTCCCTGTCCTCCTCCTCCTCCTCCTCCTCTTCCTCCGGCGGGCTCTGCCCGCTGCGCTCGGCGGGGCCCTGCGCCTCCACCGGCACCACGGTGAAGCTGGTCGGCATGGCGCGGCCCCGGGCAGAGCGGGCGCTGCTGCCGCCCTCACGTGAGGCACGGTTAATTCCGCACGCTGCGGGAGCCACCGCCCCCCGCCCGCGGGAGGAGCAGGAGGAGGAAGGGAGGGAGGGAGGGAAGGAGGGAGCGCGGGGACTCGCTGTGGTTTACGTACACTCCCCTTCCAAAGGGAAGCAGCCGCGCTCCGGGACCCGACCCGCCGGGTCTCTGCGGGGATGGCAGCGCCCGGAGTCATGGCATAACTGGGTTGGAAAAGCCCTTTCAGCTCATCCAGTCCAACCGCTTCCAGCACTGCCAAGGCCACCACTAACCCATGGCACTGAGGGCCTCGTCTCCACTCTGTGTGAACACTTGCAGGGACGGTGACTGCAGCCCTGCCCTGGGCAGCAGTTCCAATGCCTGAGCACCCTCTGGGGAAGGAATTGGTCCTCAGCTCCATCTAAACCTCCCCTGGGGCAGCTCGAGGCCGTTTCCTCTTGTCCTGTCCCTTGTTCCTTGGGAGCAGAGACCGACCCCACCTCACTACAACCTCCTGTCAGGCAGTGGTAGGGAGCGATCAGGTCCCCCTGAGCCTTCTCTTCTCCAGACTGAACCCCCCAGGTCCCTCAGCCGTTCCCCATCACACTGTGCTCCAGGCCCTGCACCAGCTCCATTGCCCTTCTCTGGCCCCGCTCCAGCCCCTCAATGTCTCTCTTGCAATGAGGGCCCAGAACTGAACACAGGATTTGAGGCGCAGCCTCAGCAGTGCCCAGCACAGGGGCACAATCACTGCCCTGGCCCTGCTGCCACACTGGTGCTGGTACAGGCCAGGATGCTGGGGGCTTCTTGGCTGCCTGAGCACAAGCTACTCATGTTCAGCTCTGTCAGTCAGAACCCACAGCTCCTTTTTAGAAGGTCCAGACAGGAGCTTTGTGGATCATCTTTTGCACAAGTGAAGGAGAAAGTCCACAGTGTTTTAGGAGATGAAGATGATTCCCTGAAATCTGCTCTCCAACATGGCAGCCATCAGTTACAGAAGACAGCTGAAGGCCCTGTGACTGAGGTTGGAATCAGCTTTGACTGATGTAAAGCAGATTCAGTGACTCAATGGAGGGGTAGTGTATCAAATAAGATATTGATGATGTAGCACTAGTGATGAGCTATAACTCTTGGGTACCTTCCTTCCCACAGGAGGTTGTAGCATCTCCATTCCAAAAGTAGAGAAAGCAGGCTCGGAAGCCAAGGGCCTTTTTCTTGTCTCCTGCTCTTCTACCTTCCCAGTGCAGTGATAGAACAGAGCAGAAAGGCTCTACTCATGTCAGTCCATACCTATGCTTTTCAGAAGGGGGTTCTGATGGGCTTGTGAGTCCCATATCTCATTGGAATGAAAGACATCTGCCTAACACCACAGACTGTCCTTTCAAAGAAGGTGGTGGGGAAGGTGATTCTGGCCATCAAAGGCGGCAGCAAAGTGGCCGATACGGAGGTGGTAGGACAGCCAGAAAAGGAGAGGGATAGAGGCATGGTGCCATTTTGGTATCTTGGTATGGGCTTCCCCATTCAAACCATGGTGTAACTACTGTTGTATCCATGAGGATTAGCTCTGATGCTTTTTCCCTCAGCCATTTTGATCTTCTAATAAAGGCTGTGGGTGGCAGCGATTGTGATTAAGTATTGGGAGGAAATGTTTGTAAACTGCATCAAACATAAAGGCATTATAATCCAGCCATAAATACATCTGAGGATCAGGACTGTAGGAAGTGAACATTGATCTTGGGAAGCAATGACTCCACAAAAGGTTCAGTGTAACCCAAGTTGATTTTGACACCTTCCCTGTCTGACCTTTGCCATCCCTTCCTGACTCATCCAATAGTTCTGTCTCATAGTGACACCAAAACACAAGCCACCTACACTGTGCTATTTATTTCCTGGGTACAAAGGAGTTTCCCCATAGTCCCACGCACCATGCCAAGTCGTACTAAGTGGCTACTAACAAACTGAGACTTTGTTAACTACTTGCATCTCCCCAGCAAGAGGAGAGTGGCATCACAAACCTGCCATCACCTGGTTCCTTACAGTCTGTTATCACTGTCATCTAGAATACAGTTCTCAGGTGAGCACATTGCAATCGACTCTGAGAGCCAGAGAGTTTCTGTTGCCAAAATGCCTAGGGCATTTCTGCAGAGATGCTGCTGTAGCTCTTCATATCTACTGTGATCATTAGGACATGCCTGAAGCAAAGTGTCAGCATGGTGTCTGTCTTGCATTCAGAGCGCGTGGAAATAGAAGCCTATGAAAACCTGATGAAATTTGTCATTGCAAGTTGCGTTGTCCATGCAAGTCATGCTGAACAAGACCATAGTGGTGTAATCACTGTTTTGTGGATATGGAATATCCAGCAGCAGCTCCAGAAAACCTGTATGACCTTGCCTATAATAAAAGAAGTTGGCTAGAGTCTTCCAGGATCAGAGCACGCTGATAGAAGAGCATGTACTGGTATGACGGTGGTCTGATACTGAAATACAGCTTATGGCAGCATGTTTGATTCCTCATTCTTTCTAAATAACAAAATTATTGATAGAGAAAATCCTGGAGGATCTGGGCATTCCAGAAATCCTTTCCTGGTGTGATTTAGGAAGCTGAATCCACCATAGTATGAAGCATCTTAGGATATCATCCCCCAAAATAATTATAGAAATCACATCCTATTTTGGGTTGGAAAGGACCTTAAGCTCATCCAGTTCCAACCCCCTGCCACGGGCAAGGACACCTTCCACTAGACCAGGTTGCTCCAAGCCCCATCCAACCTGGCCTTGAACACTGCCAGGGATGGGGCAGCCACAGCTTCTCTGGGCACCCTGTGCCAGCGCCTCAGCACCCTCACAGGGAAGAACTTCTTCCTCATATCTAACCTGAACTTCCCCTGTTCCGGTTTGAACCCATCACCCCTTGTCCTATTGCTACAGTCCTTGATGAAGAGTCCCTCTCCAGCATCCACACAGCTTCTCTTCTCCAGGCGACTCTGCATTAAATTCACATACTGGAGTTGTTAGCCGAGCAGTGCTGTCGGTTCATAGGCAGGCTTTGCATGATAGAATTCCGTCTTTCAGTAAACTCCTGTGGCTTCTGTAGTAAGAGCAAAACTCACAAGTGTTATTGGTTTGATAAAGCTTTTCATGACTGAGCTTTGCAGAAATCCTCAGACTGGGTTAGGCCTATTTATCCTGTCATTAGTTTACATGGTGATAGTTTATCATGAGTCTCTTAGTTTACCCTGTTTGTCTTTAGTGTAGGAGGCTGCATTAAACGACCTCCAGAGATCCTTTGCAAGCTGTTTCTGTCTGATCCCGTACACACACAACCACTAGTCCACATTAGCTAGCATAATAGTATTTGCTTTTTAACAAAACAGAGGAATAGAAGGGAACTAGAAAGCTCAGTATGTTACCTGCTGCTTTCAGCCTCAACATCTGCTCTCTCCCTTCTACTTTTTCCTCTCCTCCTCAGTATTGTGTGGTGTGGGAACATCATGAGGCCTAGCTCCTGTGATTTGCCATGCCATATAGAAAACACTAAAGGAATATTAATTGCAAGAGGTCCCATGTTTTATGGTGACAGAATGAGAGCCATCTCCCACTATGAACAAAGGCCAAGGCTATGTTATGTTACATATAACAGCTCTGCTGTCTGAGTTTGTAGACCTCTTAACTCTGCTCATCCTTGTTACACTGTTCAGCACCGCTTGCAGAATTAACTTTCCCATCCTTTCCCTTTCTGTGCTTTCTCTAACAGCATATCACAGGATAAACACAGTGTCTCCTCAGTCTGTCTCACCGAACTTTACATACTATTGTTTGTATTTCTAGTCATTCTCTAGGTAGCTTTTCTTCTTAAGGGCAGCTAATGCCTGCAGTGCATCCTTAAATCTTTAATCTCTGCTACAGCTCTGTGAAGTTGTTAACAATTGTTGACTCATGCTCAGCTTGCATGGCTCAGTGGGTTGGACATTGGTGCCTCCTTGGGCAGTTAAGCTTCCTACAACCATTAATATGCAGAGGTATGATTTGTTTGGTTTCTTTGGTTTTGTTTAATTTCAGAAGTGAAAAGCACAAAGGTATGGTGTCCTTCAGCTTCTTTAGCATGCCAATTCAACATGTCTGTAAGCAGCCATAGATAGAGTGGTTTTGAGACAATAATAGAAAGATGTTTTTCTTTGGCTTCAGCATTAAATATTGATCCATCCACACAGGGCTTGTTCTTTCAGAAGACAGCAGTTCAACTTATTATAGCACTAGAGTGATTTTGTTCCGTGTCCACTTACAGAGTCGTAGAATAGTTAGGCTTGGAAAGGACCTTAAGATCACCTAGTTCCAACCTGATGTAGTGGTTCATGTAATAACTTCAGCCGAGAGATTGTGGTGTGGAAAAGATCCCCAAACTGCAGAGATGGACCCTTAGAATATGTATAGTAGGTTTTCCTGACTGCACACGTGCCAGCTGGAGCTGGTTTCTTTAGTTACAGAAGTGGTGACATAAACTACTTGTACTGACTATGAAAAACCGCACTGCAAACCTCTCTACAAGATGAAGGTAAGAACAGAGCTATGTTTTCTTAGCACACATATCACATGGACCTGCTCCTCTTTGTCATTGCTAAACCACTGCACTGGGGGAGGAAAACTTCACTCATCATGGAAGTATTTAAAGCAATCGCACCTCATGAACTCATCCTCTGCCTTTCCACCCCCTCAATGGCATCTGCTAGCAGACACAGTGATACTGACTTGCAACATGAGCATTGCAGGTTAATCATTGCCAGGGTTGAAATGAATTGTGAAACCAGTTTTGTAACGCCCAAGAAGAGAGGAGAACATAGAAGCATATTAGGTAAATGTAAGGAGTTCTTTAAAGAGCAATATCAAATGAAGGGCAGTTAAAAACATTAAGATAACACAACAGAAGTTAGCATTACCTTTGCCTTAATACCACTTTGCTTTAACTGTGTTTTGTTATTCTGCTGACATAGAGTACTTGGCAGAATAACCCCCTGCATAATCCAATTGCATTGCTTTTCTCCTGGGGGGAAACTATGCTCAACCCAATGCTGGGAATCTCTTCTACCCAGTGAGAACCATGCATCACTGAGCAGCAGTCTGCTTCCCTCATATACACTCCCTTGGAAGAGTGAGTTGTCTACTGTATAGTACTATGGTGTTAGGAAGAAGGGTAGGGAGTAGCTTCTTGCATTAGGGATATTATTTTGGGATATGGGAATAGCACGGTTGAATGCCCTCAGGCAAAAAGTGTTTAGAATCCACATGAAGGAGTCGATCGCTGAATAACAGGTTGTAATGCTAGAAGTAGGCACTTATGTTTTAAATTAACCCACTTCTGACTGTTATATGCCATACTCTTCAATATGTCTGCTGGATGAGGCCTCTCAGAGGACATGGGCAAAATTAGGTGGTTCTCTGCTTTGTCTGAACTGCAGTGGATCTACGCAAACAGGCTGATTCTTCACATGTGAAGGTGCTCAAATACCTGCATTAAGGACACGCTGCAAATTGAAAAGCAGATGCTGACTGAATTAAGCAAGGCACAGTGTTAGCAGGGAAGTATGTCTTCTCTATTGCCATCTTGGACACAGGCATCTGAATTCCTCCCAAGTGTTGTATTAAATGCTAAGGAACATGACCTTAATGTAGTTCATTATTGTTTATAACTGACTCCTTAAAAGACTGGAGTATTTGACTGAATTAGGTGGTGGCAATTTGCACTCTCCCTCTTAGCTGAACATTACTTTATCTCGTAATAACATTAAACACCATTACTTTAACTTGTCCAGCACTATCAACTGGGAACATTTCACCTATACAGAGATCTTACAGGTGTGGTTAGGAGTGACACAGGAAATGTAAAAGTTCTTATCTGTATTAGGTTTACTGCCTTTTTTAAAAACCATGATTTCCACAATGAGTATGTAGTCTCTGTGGATCACTGTTTTTTTAACCATGATTCAGTGTCCCCATGTTGTACACTCTCATCTAGTAGAGTACAGTTGGATAGTGGCTATCAGAATAACTTGAGGAAGTAAAACGTGGTTAAACAACACGTTGCCAACCAAGAACCAAGAGGAATTTCTCACCCGAGTTTGAAGCAGGGAGGAAACTGTTGCTGACATGACATATTTTGGTGACTAAAGAGCATGGAAACAAGAGACAGGTTTTAGACATGCAACTAAAATTCAGTGACCCACACAGCCATGGTGGATTCCAGGAAAACAGGCTTGGTTGTATAGGTCCTGCTATATGGACTTTGATCCCGCTTATCTAGAGACTGCATGCTGCAAGCTAACTGACTTAAGAGATGCTAGTTGTTTTTAGAAAAGCTGTCTACATCTCTACAGCAACCTGTTCTCACAGCTTTTCTTTAGAGATAAGATCTCAACATCAGCCAGTTTTGGCTGTGCTGTAATCCAAAGTTTGATTTGAGTTGCACCATCATTTAGGACATTACACCTTGAAATGTTTTCTAGATGGAAGTTAAGGAAACTGTAATGAAAGAGCTGTGGGCTGAGCAAGGCCATGTAACTCTGCATGAGATACCATCTGGTTTGCAGCCAAGAGGATGCCCTTGGCCAAGGAATGATGCTTCACTTTGAACTTTCAAGTTTTTCACACTTTTTAAGTTTTGGACCTTTGCAGCATCAACAGAATGGCACTGCTTTCCCTAGCCTGGCAGCTAGTAGAAAGCCACTCTTATTCTACCTGGTAATCTCTTACACAGGGGTTAGAGCGCTCTCCACCTTCTCTGCTATTCCTAAGAGTGTGCTATCAAGTCTGAAGTCACTCCTACTCGAGAGATTTACATTTTTCCGTTTAACATAAAAAATGACTGTTACTGTAGGATTTATTACCTGATATATACATGTATATAAAGTGTGTACATGCTCTATGAAGTGTGCATAGGTATACACATGCACACTGATATAAGAATTTAGTTCTAATTCCTACAGGATTAGAACAAGGAAACCAAATACCTCCTTAGCCAGAGTTGCTTGTTCATCCTGTTCAAAGCCAGGGAAATAGGCATCAAAGTGATACCAGAGAAAGGAGTCAGAAATGAACTCAATTAGCTCAGAAACTGCTGCAAGATCCTCCTTTAAACACAGACGGTGTGAAGACCTGTCCTCACAACTGGACAAGAGAAAAATGGAATGTAGGCGGAATAAACTGCCCACAAGAAAGATGACATAGGAAGAGAGTAGGAGACACCAATTACCATAACTGTGTACAATGTGTTGGGGCTTGAACGGACAGAAAAGGGTGACTTCCGGTCTAGCTGAGAGAATGGAAAAGCTAGGGAATGGGTGCAGCCTTGATCTGAGTGAGGGCAGGGAAGAGAGGGAGAAGAGCTGCAGCTGTGATTATCTGGAGTTTAGGGCAGTGTTATACCTATGCCTTTCCTCTGGTATTCCTGAAACATAGAGATTCCACCACATTTGCAATGCTAAAAGCACTTTTCCAGCTCTCCACAGGGTCATTTAACTGATGCAGACTAAAATTCTCCCTGCTTTTATGCTGCTTAAATTAATAGCGGGAGACTGTAAAGGGTTGTGCATGCTAACAGCTTCAAGATGGAACTCAACATAATCACCAGGTTCAAACAGTTGGCATAAGGGGTTGAAACATTTCATTCTCGTAGTGATACCTGGCCTAAATTAAACAATCTTATTCTCCTTCATACTGCCCAGCTCCAAACACCTGGATGCACTATAACCATTGCTGTACATTCTTCGCAGGTGCCTCCTGCTCCACCTCCTCTGCTGCATTTGGGTGTAGACACTGTGCTTTCAAATACCCTCTTCAGAACTTTGGTGTGCTGGCAGACAAGCTCATTGTAAACATATTCACAATGGGCACAGCCTCGTGTTCTATAGGGTGAGTGCAGTATCAAGGATGTCCCTTCCAGGGGACCCTCTTCTGCCCTAGCAGGACAGATGTCCCGCTCATGTCCACTGCTCAGCACACTCAGAAAAGCAGTTTGTACTTGTGGGTGCCATAAACACTCTCTAGTGATGTTCATAATAACCACTTTTGCATTTAGCTTTACTAAAGAGCAGTCTTTGTTGTAACAGTATTTTCTGGTTTGCTGGGCCAAGAATTAACTGCAACAGCAGCACTTTTATGCCCTCGACCTTGTCTACTCTGTACCAAATAATAACCATGCTCTTCAGCTCTGCAAGTCTCCCACTGGGTTTTTTTGGTACCCTTGGTCTTTCAGCCCTAGCTGTGGTCTCCAACACCATTAGTCTGTAGGCTGCATCCAAAGCCTGGGTCTTGCTGCTTCCGCAGTAATCATCATCTGCCAGTACAGTCTTTATTTGATTCTTAACCTTCTCCATTTTTTTTACAGCACCAGCCAGACGTCATGTTCCCAGGTATGGGAACATAAGCTTCCAGCCCAACTATCACTAGTCTTACAGGTTGCTGTAAGCTCCCGCTGCTGTGGGTGAAGGATGATTCCCCACAACCCACATTCTCTGACCAAAACTTACCTTGACATTCAGTTCATGGTCCTGTCTCATTTGGTCTCTTACAAGAATCCTTCAAGTTTAGATTGCCCACCACCATCTCCTAAGGACTTCTGGAAAACATACAGTACTCCTTCTGCCATGGTCTGGCTTTTTCAGCCCAGAGAAGGCCCAGACCACTGTGGCAGCATGTACTTTACCTTGTATTAGTACCCTTGGCAGCAAAACTAAAGCATTTTGCAGGATTGCTGGTTGAATGCAACTGTCTCTCGTCTCTCATCTCTCATTCCAGAACTACAAGTGAGAAACGTGTCCTGGGGCTCCCTGTCTACCCAGACAATACAGCTGCCTCTTCTGTTAGCAGAGATTGACTTCCTGTGTCACCAATCAAGCCACAATCCTACTATGCCGCACAGCACATAGAAACGTCATCGGGACAATGTGTGACACAAACAGTCTTTCGAATTTGTACATTCTAGCATTGGGCTCATCTGCTTTGAAGACTGCATAAGCTGTTGAGCAACCACTGTGCCTGGCCTTAGAACTCCAATCTTAATAGATGTACCAGTAGTAGTCAAAACATTCCTATATTTTGTAAGCCATGTTCTACAGATATCACTGGTGATGCTGAGCCAAAGAAACAGTATCTTAAAGAGCATAACAGAGAATATATTCTGCCCTCTCTGCCTACTCTGCAAGAATAGAACAGAATGAAACCTCTACCTATAATGAGAGGACAAGTAGCGATCAACCAGAATTCACTGGTCCCCTTAATACTTACTGGTCAAGAATGAACAAAACTTCCCCTCTAAGTGGCAAACTGTCACAGAACAGAGTGCTTTAGTTTTTTTCCCCTATCACTTGATAGGTTTGAACTCCCTTCCTATTACCTGGCACCCTGTGCACCTTAAAGTCAGAAAACCTTCTGGTACTTAACCCAACAAACACATCCTGGGCTAATCTGTCAGGAGAGCTCAGTGCTCAAGGCTGAACAAATCCAGTGCCTTTAACCCCTCCATGTATGTCATGAACTCCTAGCTCCTCCTCAACTTGGTGGTCCTGTTTGACTCAGACCAGTCAGGTCGTTTTTGTACTGGAGAGCCCACAACTGGTCCCAGGACTACAGGAGTCATTCACAAGTACTGCATAGAGAGGGAGTCATCGCTTCTCTGGACCTGCTTCCCCCCAGGCCCTTTTACATAAAGCTGCTGTCTAGACAGTAGGCTCCAGCCTCTACAGTTGCATCTCTTCCATTCTAGGTCCACGGCTTTGTGTGCATTTAGAATGAAAACTGATTTCATCTGACGTCTTATCAGCTACTTCTTAGTGATTACATACATTGCTTAGTAGGTACTTAGATGTCAGCTAACAAGTAAGATTAACTAGGCATTTAAGGAGTTATACAAGTTGCCAGAAATACACCTTAAATAAAAATTCATTGAGTTATTTCATTGATATTTTGGTGGCATCAATCCAATACCTGTTAATCACTGCCTACTCCAATAGTGTCTAATTAGAATTGCATAAGCTGTTGATTGAAGCTGCTGAACTGTCCTTCCTGAGCAGTCACACAGACACATACTTCATTAGAAACTCTGGCACCTATTTATTCGATGCCAACATACCGAGTTTAAATAGAAATCTAAATGAGTGCTTACCCCAGGAGTTACTGCACTGACTGAAGACTTTAATGAATGCTTCCTGAAACAGCGCTTATTAATGCTGTTAAGTACCTAACTTGAATTGCTTGTTACAATAAAAAAAGCTCTCTAGGTGCCTTGAATGGGCAAATGTACTTTTCCAACTGTATTGTTTTACAGGCAACTATCCAACACATCCCACTACTCAGTTTTCACCACGGCTTTTTATTCCCTAGGGCTGAGGTTTGTATAAAATGCTCCCTAGTAAAACATATAAGCTTAGCCCCTCTTGTAAAAAAGACAGCCCTTTGGTTCCTACTTACTATAGAAAAAGTACTGCATGAAGAAGAGTTTTTCATTACAGTGATTGCGATGTTTAGTTTAGTTTCTTACAGCTCTTCACAAATGAAGTCTTCTCGTCCTCTGACTAGAATAGATTTCCTACATGTTAAGGGAATAAATATGGATGTAGCAAGAAGGGTGGACATTGAAGTAAGCACCCATTAGATGCAGTGGAAAGCCATATTTACTCTGTGTCAGCTTCTAACCATGACTGCACCAAAAGTAAAGTTGTGAAGGGCAACCAAAGACCTCCACACAATTCGTTTTGCCCTTCCCTCCATTTCTGAAAAGGGAGCTCCAGAGCAGGCAACAGCAGGTCATACAATGATGGAGCCTGAACCAGTTTACAGAGGATTGCCTGAAACTTCAGGAAGGTGCTAGGCCTTGATCTGTGCTCCAAAAAAGATTCTGTCAGTGGCAACTCCATTTATAAACCTGGACACACTGACTTCAAAAAAAATTATACAGCGCTGGAAACATCAGCCATGGGGTGGCAGAACAAGACGTAAGTCTAGACTAGAGAAGGGCACCTCACCCATACCACAACCCTACCCCAGAAGGAAGTGCAGCAGATTTTACTCACTGAACATAAAGGCCCACTCACCTATCCTTTGGCTGGAAGCTGAAAGGATCCACATGGCTACCTGCAACAAGGTCCTGTTAACACCAAAGGTTCCCAGGATCCTTCTGGAATCTGGCTTGTCTCAGGATAGCAATAACATCCCTTTGCTCAAGAAGCTGCACTACTTGCCCCAAATATCCTGAAATGACAAAACTCGGTCAAGAGCTCAGGAGCATCCAAAATACAGTCCTCTTAAAGATACCCTATTTAATGCCTCTGATACTCTGGTTTGTGGTTAGATAACAAGCGTGTAGACAAAAATCTGCACATCAACCATCTTATGAACTCAGTGTTTTAGTACGGGCTGAGAACAGCATTTGTTAAGTAGCAAGGCTACTGCAGGGAATTCAACATCTACAAAGTCTAAAATACCTGGAAACCTAGTAGGGGACTGTTTTGACTACATTGAGACTTGAATGACTATTTCCAAACAGCCATTTGCACTCACAGGTAACAATGACATGCTTGGTCACCTGGTCAGTGACAGTCCTGAATTGAAGTGCAAGTACTTCAGGCAGATTTCTAATGAAGACCTGGTTTGCAGTGCTTATATATTTGCAACAAACCACCTTCATCCTCCAAAATATGGCCAAAAGAAAGTCCAAAGTTACTGGCAGGTGAGGTAGTAAGACACCAAGTTTCCAGTTGTCTTTCCTGGACTCTTTATTCTCACATAATTTCCTGAATCTCTTTGCACTCCATCTGACATACCAGGTCAGGCCACTCTCATTTTTGCTGCTGGTCTTCATTTAGATGCATTACTTGGAATTATAAAAGTTTCAGGAGGAAGCAGTTCAAGTAATTTCAAACTTCTGATTCTAAGTGTTTGAGCCTCCCTGACATCTACTGAACTGTGTTGGCAAAGTTTTCATCACCACTCCATAACATTTGTCATCTAATTTTCCTAATGCCCACAGGGACCTGTAAAGTGATATTAGCCCTTACACCACCACCCTCACCCGCTGTCCACAGCACTCTTCTTTAGTCACCATTACAATTGAACAGTGGGCAAACAATAATGAAGGGAGAATGAGTTAAAATGATACATTTTATTGCCAAGTAGCATTTAGGCTGACATAGTAAAGGGTTTTTCAGATAACCAAAATGTACACTTCTATTCAGATAATCACCTCTCCTGTACTTCTGAATCCCAAGCAGGTAGCAGATAATCCTTATTCTCCATTTCCCATGGACAAATGCTTCAGTCTTCTTACAGCGTTCATTTAAAAATCACTTCAAATTCAGGAAATCACACTTCATATTTCAAAATATGAGGAAAAGGACTTCCTAGACTTCCATTTACATCTTTACTTTTTTCTCTGTCATATCTCAGTCTTCCAACTTTGGAACACCAAGACAAAGCTTCCAAACAATTCCCAAAGCACTGAACTTTCAACCTGGAATTATTTCACTTTAATAAAGAAATTTTATACCAGTCATTTGAAAGAAAAAAAATAATAATTAAGTCAAATATAAAACTTCCAACAAATAAGTGGTTTAGAACAATTTTACTTTGCTCATTTCATTATACGGCAGGTACTGTACAAAACTGCCACAGAAGCAGTGGTATTGAAGACTACTTAAGCATCTTACACAAAGTTAGGTTAAACCCAAGCACTGAATATTCAGAGCACTTTAAACATGTTAAACAATATAGAGAGGCAACAGCACAGCCCAAATGCCAAAGGATCTGCCTATTTTATACACCATTTTAAAAGCACTTCATGAAGTCGCATGAATTCCAACTGACATCACGCAATTTGTTTCCAAAGATGCTTATTGCAGCGTACTTCTTTCAGATAAATGTACAAGAAACAATATTATTCTTAGGGCTGTGGAAAAGTGACACGCACATCGAAGCTGAAGGCTTGTTTCTGGTGATGCCAACAGGATTTTTGCCACTGACTTTACTGATGCAAAGGTATCTTTTATCCACTCATTTTTCTGTTAGATAAAAGGTGTGAAGGCCAGCTCAGATTTACAAAATAGCTATTTGAAAAATACTTCCATGAGGCACACGTGCAATACGAAGATGAGTTACCACAGATATCAAAACTACAGCCTTTAGTACTCACAGACACACCGCAGCAAAAGCAAACCAGAACAGAGAGGACAGCACCACCATTAAACTTCGCTGAGTTCCTTCTTAAGGCTATGTAACTGTGTACTGGGAGGAAAGATATCAATACTTTCTCTTTTTGGCATTACTTTCCTAGGTAAATGGATGGTATCATGTTTTAAATCAAGTTATTAAAACCTACTTCAAAATAAATGTTTCTATACATGTGACTTGCTTCATACATACAGATATGCTCCAACAGACACGATTTAGCGATGTTTAACACAGAGATCTATAAAAATATTTTAACATTCATGTGGTTTAGAGGCTTAGTGATAAGAATTGTAACTTCTCAGTATGAACAGATTTGGTAATAACTGTTAGTCTCATCTTGGGAAGCTAAAGACTACCTGGGTTTTCTGATCAAAAGCAGTGGCAGAATATGTGACTGCTTAAGTGCATTTCACCAAGGTTCACATATTTATGTTAAAGCCATCACATGATAGAATCCCAACGAGCAGAGCTAAATATAATGCTAATAAAACATTTTGAGTTTTAAATTTCAAATCACAGGGTCAAATGTGACGTTTTAGCTATGTGAAGTTGTGCGAAAAGTTAATTAGCTTCAGCCTTATTCTGTTTACTACCAACTAAATCACTTTGGTTTTCTGTACTGTTAGGCCTACTGGTGGTATATTAACTGCATCAGCTCCCGTCTAGAACTACCTTTGCAGTACAACTATCTACAGTCTTTCTAATAGATGATACTAGCTTGAAAACAGTGCTGTGTTGAAGTAGTTCTGAGTTTCAAAATCAGAATTAGCCTTTTTTTGGCCACCCTGACCTGGCTCTTGTCTGCACACACTGGAAAAACAGCCCTCACAACAAAGGGATTGAGGAAATACATTCCTGGAAAGATGCTGAGGAACTTGATTTCTTCAGCTTAACTTGGCAAAGCAGTGCATCTTGTCAAATCAAACATTAATTTGCTCAAGAAATTAAGGGCAATATAAGCTCTGTTAGTTTATTTTTCATTCCTGTTCACAAAATAAGACAAAAAAAGGTCAAGCCAATTTAAACCACTACATGCAAATGAAACTCTTGAGGGCTGAGAATCTTTCTGGTAAGTTCTTTACCTGAAGTATACGCATTTCAAATATTTAGAAACACTTAAGACTGCCTATTTTCTGTGTGTGAAATAAAAAGCTCCAACAAAAAAAGGCAGTAACAGCATGCGTTTTAATTTCCAAAACATTCTGGGGACAGATACAGTCTGCGAGTTTGATGCTCATTCTTTCATGTTGCACAAGCTGTTCAAGATGAAACGTAGCCACAGAATGCTTCACAGTTAAGGCTCAGGGTCGTGTGATAACTATAAAGGAATCTAAGCATGGATAACTGCCTTTCCATTTTCTTAGCAACAGATCCCACACACCGTAGTAAGCTAGCTGAAAAATAAACAACAGATGACAAGTCTTCTGTTAAATCTGTTTCTTGGTTATGCTAAGCCCCTTTTAGCAGCACCCTCTGATGCTGCACAGGGTACTCGCCTCTAGTGGTACATGTAGCCAGCCACAAGGAACAAGAAACAGACTGCATCAGTGTCAATTCAAAACCCCTTAGGTGAACAGATAACTACTCAAATTGAGAGCTGGGTCATCTCTTCTGATCAGATCTACGATCTCCTCTCCCAGAGAGCTACCTTATCATTTGTAAACAACTGACCGTCTTCGGTGTCTTCCACTGTTCAAACCATCATCCACTTTTGTTTATGGCATTTCCCATAAAACAAAAATCTTCTGTAGCCAAACAGTTTAAGACAGATGGTCTTATAAATTTTTACAAATACTGCTCCAAATTCATAACATACTCAAAGCAAACTTCACACATTCACCTTAAGCTTGCACAGTACAGAAGAAAATATAAACCCCAAGTAAAACCATGCAAAAAACCCCAAAGACCATCAAGCAAACATATCTAAATACAAATCAAACCAAACAGAACATCAAAAGAATATATAAAGTATGATTTTGTTCGAGATCTTGAATAATGAAGCATTAATAGTTTTCTTGTGTTGGGGTTTTTTGGGGTGTGAGGGGGAATGATGGTGGGTTGGTTTGTTGTTTTTTGAGATAAAGCAAAATAAGACTTAATTCCTCACCTTACCCAAATGCTGGATCTTTAGATACCAAAGAAGTCTGAGCACTTAATGAGCATTTAGTGTAATATATTCATACTTAGACTAAACTTTGTATTTCCTTCCATATAGGAGAGTAACTCAAATTCCCAAACTTACCACATTAACACAAAGGTGAATTAACAAAACAAGAAAACATGTTAAGAGCATTCTCATCAGTGTTTTTAACAGAGATTATTTCTGGTCCATTTCAAGCTGGGTGACATAGGTCAAAATAAATCTTTTGAGTTTTACTGTTGTTCTTTCCACTCCCAAAAATGTATTTGATTACCAGTTCTCTCACTTTAAAGGCATCAATGGAAATCTGCACCACTCTGATAGCACATTAGATAGAAAATTGCACCAAACCCAGGTGTAAAAAGCTGTACTACTGTTAGGTATTATGCAGTTACATAAATTGTAAAAATGCAGAACCTTGTAAAGTCTCACAATCAACCTAACTTTAGACGTATAATCATGAATATTCTGAACAACTGATCATTTGACAGATAAACCAAAAAGCGCCTCATACAATAACTTAGTGTCTTCACCTCTAAGCTTCTACAGCATAATTCTACACCAACCAATTCAGTCCTGGACATCAAAGTAGTCAATTATTGGCTCTTCTTTTAACGGTTTGGATAAACCACTGTCTCCTGTAGTCCTGAAATTATAAGAATATTAAGTGTTACTTACCAGAAAAGACCCCAAAAAACTGGTAATACTTATTACAAAACCAATACTGTACTGAAGACTAAATGTTCAACAGGCCTTTTTAAGAGAAAGAGAAAAGAAATACAGTTGAAGTGAGCTAATGATCAAATCTGCTTGCTTTTAAAAACAAGAGTAACAAAAACACATGGCAATACCAAATCCAAACACTGTAAAGACGTTTTTCCCCATAAGACAGAAGATTTTGTAGAATTAAGCACTTCTAAAGCAATTTCACTTCTAGTAGTTAAAAATGAATCGCTAAATCCCTTCTTTTTTAATTAATTTTGCCACATAACCCTGTTTCATTATAGTCACTGAAGACAGGAATCCCAGAGGAGTAAGTGGAAATGAGGAGTAACAACCTTTTCAACATTCACACTTACACTGTAAGCAGTCATTTTAGGCATGTGTTTTGCTCTAGATGCTTACTTCTGAAACAACTTACATTTTCTCTTCAGAATAGCCTACTTTGTGTTCCAACAGCACCTTAAACACCCAATAGCTACTGCAATAGTTACTGCAAAATTAAGCTTTTCCCTTCTGCAAGCAGTACTGCACAGAACATGATTTCAAATGCTGATCTGTAATAATTTGGGAGGAAAAAATATATCTGAAAGGTAAAGAACTAGCCAGCCATTAAAAGAATTCATGACTATGAGATGACCACAGGTACCTGAAGCTGGCAGGTCATACAAAGTAAAGCCTGTTCTATTAGGCTGTTCACCAAGAAACCTTGTATATCCCATCTTCAGTAGTTTTCACTACCCGAGAAAAAACAGTTCACCTTTAGCCAACTGTGTAGTCATATCTATACAAGAAAAATACATTTACTACCTGTCCAAATAAATCATCTTATGCAAGTAAGACCTTACTCTTTCACACAGAACAGTTAAAGGTGAAAAACATCCCCAAAGCAGCCCTCTCTTCCCAACTATCTAATCTTTATGAAGCTCAGAAACACTCAAGTAACTCAGCACAAAACTGAAGAACACAGTTTTAAAAACAAATTCCTTACTTATCTGTTTGTTTGTAATGAGGAATAGGAGGTGGAGCCAGAGGCCTGCTCTGCATTTCTTTATCTAGCACAGAAGTTAAGGTATTGCTTGGACAAAAGGATTTCCCTCTAGAAAATAAAAGATAGGTTATTTAATTCAATGGGAAATTATATTCATCAAGAATTTAGGGCAAAAGAGTCACATTTGTAAGTAGCAGTTCTGGAGTCAGAGTTCATACTTGTGTAATTACATCACCTACTCAAATACATAATTTTCCAGTGATGGAGACCAATAGTGTGCCAAGTCCATTCTTCTTACCAAGAACGAGATATACAAGTATTCTAAATGTCTCTTGATAGCTGTCTATACAAAACGCAGAAGCAGCTTACTAGATTTGAGTGCTGGTGCCCAGACTTCTTCCTTTCTGCATGTGAAGTGCACAACATGATCAACTATTAAAGTACCAAAAATGCAGCACTTGCTTTCTAGGCCGACACATATCTCTTCTTTCACAGAATAGATAAAAGATCAGAAGCAACAACTTACTTACTTAACTTGGTGCTCTGTGAACGCAGTTCACTCCGTCTTTACAACATGTTGTCTCATGTTTTGGAAACATGTTTTTAAACTCTGGCAGTGAAGTCACATTAAACTTGTTTATCACTCTGCACTCAAAGCAGCCCTGCTAAGCAGCACTATCCCAGGAACAATGCAACAACACTGCCTCTTCCTTTTCAGCTAGCCCAGGTGAACAAGATCACAGAAATTACATTATGCATTGGGATGAGGAATGATCAGCTATTCCTGCCCTCCACACTAGTAACAGTCTATTACACGCTTGTGACCACACAATGAATCATCCCACTTGTGCTTGTATCATCTGCAATGCAAGGGCTACCCTGTGGCTGTGGTGCAAGGCAGTATTTTCCCCAGTACAGGAGGACAGTGTACTTCAGCATGTACATTTGTACGCCTTGGGCATATATTGGCTGTGAATCATACTCAACTTCAGTATGGCAGTCCATGCTCAAAGGCTGAACTAGCTGGAGAAAGAGGAAGGATATTAAAAAAACCCAAACCAAAACCACCCAGAAGAACAAAGCACACTAAAAGCCAACCCTAGATTGATCCCAAAAGGCATTAAATTACAAAAAGTTACTAAAATATTCCAAGTAATTACCACATGCTATATCTCTAACAGGCTGTGAAGATGTCTTCCTATGGATTATGCTACAAATTCATGAGCCACTTTCAAGACTGAGCTTTCTTTATTTCAACTTGCAGTCACTGTTACGAATTAACTACATGACTGAAAAACCTTCACTATCACCATCTTTTCCATTCACAGTTTCTTGTTCAGCTTATTTGCCCCCGGAAAAGATGAACAAGTTAGAACTCTTAAACCTTGTCAAAATCAATTTCTTACCCTTCTTGTACTTTCCTCCAAATCCATGCTACTGACATTTTAAGACCAAACTATGTCAGGTACACTAAATTGGATTACTTTCCTGTTTCTATCTAAACGGTTTCTACTGAAAGAGCTGTCAACCATTGGAACAGGCTGCCCTGGGAAGTGGTGGAGTCACCGTCCCTGGAGGTATTTAAAGTATGTGTAGACGTGTTGCTCAGGGACATGGTTTTGTGGTGGATTTGACAGGGTTAGATTAAAGGTTGGACCCTATGATCTTACGGTTCTTTTGCCAACCAAAATGATTCTGTGATTCTATGTCAATCATTAAATAATGTTTCCTCCTTGCTTACTTGATTTGTGAGTTTTTAAACAAGCTCCTCCCAGCGCAGAACTCTCTAGACCATGAGATTTCCTGTGTTGACTAATCACGTTAAATTCCTGCTTTCAAGTTCATCTTGTTCTTTTCAAAATTACATTCCGAATAGCAAAAAATGCTGCAAAACAATAGACTGTGTATTGCTGTTAATTCCAGAAATGTGTTGAGTTCCATGCTTGGTCACATACTTGGCAATTCTTGTTTTTCCCCGCCTCTGCCAGAGCTCTAAGCAGTTTAAATCTCACATCAATACGCACACAGATGAACACCAGCTCTATTTCAGAGCTTAAAAAATAGTAAGTTTTATCTTATTTCCACCACATCTTGCTTCCATCAGTTCTGAAAACAAAGGGGCAAATTCTGTGATATTGTGGCAACACAGATGAAAACCTCCACAACACCCTCAAGGAAAGTCAGAAGTCCACTAAAATATGAAGTGGCGATCCCTGACCCCATTTCAGTATTGTTTTAAACTGACTATGACAGTCTGTTCAAATGAACTGCAAAGTTGTGAAAACACAGATCATCAACTCAAAGAATGTGCTCATTTCTCCGGCACTGAAAGTTTCCTTCTTTGAAAGGAAAAGTTACTTGCCACTAACCACAGATTTTTCCAAGATTATATTATGTTTAACACGCACATTCTAACAGCAAGTATCAGTTGAGAACAGCTGATTTTCCCCTTTTTAATAAAATGGGTAAAAACTCCTCCTCTCCTTTAGCCCCAAGCCTGGCACATACAGCCAAATGCTCCCACTATCATTTCAGTTACCTCAATTGTAAAGCTCTACCTGAAAAGCCTAAAAGCAGCCTAAGGTAAATAGGAGAATATTTTGTTGTCTTCTTTCATTTTTATCACGTGTGGTTATGATGTATGGAAACCCAACTGACTGGAGGTAAATAGGTGAAAGTAGGAAAGGCTAGAAAGGCCCTCATTAAGTAGAGCAAGATGTCATGTCTTTAAAATGTCAGGCTAAATCTTGCTTCTGTAGTAAACCAAGTCAATAAATGAGAGTTCTGGAATGCAGGAAAACAGAACACTTGGAAGACAACACATGCGCTTATTTCTGCAATTAGCTAAAGTCTCACTAGAAAAAGAGAATGTTCTCCCCAAGAAAGTAAATACAGCAGCTCTCCCCTGAAGCTGAATGTTCCCAGGATGTAGATTAATACATCAAACCTTTCAAAACGAGGACGGATCAGTCTGTGTACTGTTTGAGGAGATCCTGAAACAAAATTTGCTTTGGTCACATCAACGTCTAGCTCTGTTTTAGCTTTGGCAAGATTTATTGTGTGTTCCAACCCCCCCAAAAAAGCAGAAGGAATATACAGCAGACTGTCCAGTCATGAAACCACAGAGGCTTCAGAGATAAAAATCTATCAACTCACACTCAGGCAAAAGGTACACCCCTTGTATACCTTCATGACACACAGGACAATGCTAGATTGACTCCAATCTCCCAAAATTCTGTGAATCTCTCTGCTGTTTTGGTTTCGTTTTTTTTAATCCAAAGAAAAAAAAGGAAATAAAGAAATTAAACAGCCCATTATATTCAATTCATCTGGAAGAAAACCAAACAACTGAATAGGTGTACAATGGAAAACACAAAACAACAAACCCCTTGACAAATGAACTGCCAGAAAGGAGAAGGAAAGCAGACCCTCCCTTCCTGCTAACATAAATCACGGCCCTCTATCATCAGCTGTAACAAAACTGGGGAGAGGGAACCAAAAGGCTCTGCAAGTACTTTGGACATTTTGATATTAAAGTTGCCATTCTATGTTCTATTAACTCATTCTAAAAATAAGGAAAAAAGACCACTGCCTGCCCAAGCAACAAAGATGGGATGACAGGTTTTTAGCAGGACTCCAAGGGAAAACAAAGAGAACATAAATAACTATCTGCTGACTCTAAGGCACTGGTAGTGCCAGCAGGATGGCCTGTTGTCCAAAACTGAACTGTGAAAACCAGGACTCAAACTTATCTTCCCCTTAAAGACTGGAAATTCAATTTTTATAACTTCAGGACTGATCTATTTGGTATGAAATACTACAAAACTCTTTGCCCACCCATCTGTCCAGAACTGACTCCATACAGCCTTGCAATAATAATCCGTTCGGTTCCAGACAGAGCAGGTTTTTGTAAGAAGTGTCTCCCAACGCTGATACAGTTTGGGTGGAATAATGAAGCATCTCCTTATCAGACTACTTAGACTTAACATACACTATTCCATAAGCTGTCAAGAGGTAACACATACTATTATCAGGGCAAACGATGTCAAGTTTAAAAGAAAAACAGTAAGAAGGAGATGCAGCTCTTTTCTGGAGCAGGACTGCTGTTTAAACCACTCTGGCTG
Organism: Myiopsitta monachus; assembly: GCA_017639245.1. Lineage (NCBI taxonomy): Eukaryota > Metazoa > Chordata > Aves > Psittaciformes > Psittacidae > Myiopsitta > Myiopsitta monachus. The sequence continues at coordinate 5,773,825 of CM029928.1, forward strand.
CTGACCTGTAGCACTATTTCTACTTACGCTCCTCAGAAAGCCTTAGAGGCTACAGGTGTAGAGACGCAGTCATTGGAAAAGACCTTTGTGATTGCAAAGGGTAGACAGAAAGACTTGACTTCATGGCAGAGGAGAAAATTCCTAGAGAGTGAAGGGTAGAAGTCCTTAAAGTGAGAGGACCTTCAAAAAACCCTCAGAACTTCTGTCAAATTGGATGCAAACTAATTCCAGATACCAGAAAGGCTGTAGACAGTTAACTTACTAGATAGAATGAACTTGTACCTGGAGATGTTCTGGACATCTTTCAGTACCTGAAAAACTTAAAGAGGCCAAACAATAAATCTGTTTCCTCTAAACATATGATTTGCTTCCAACCCTGCCACTGGGATGTACAGTTTTTGCCTTCCGGGATGCAACTGCCATGACCTGATAAGGCTGTTACATGTAGTTATAAGGGGTTTATTTTATTTAGGTCTTTGCCTCCTGTTGGCCTTGCATAGGCTGCAGCTAGGCAACCACTCCTGAACTGTCTCCAGACATACGTCATTGAAAGTAAACAAAATCCTGGGTGAAGAAGTATAAATAATAGAGAAAACTTCAATAAAACTGTGGCAGGATGTGGTTTTCCCAGTGAGAACAATGTGCAGGGACCCTGTCACCTTCCTGACAAGTCCCCCTGTTCGTGAGGAGAAACTGACCCTATTGTTCTTGGAAGGAAGAGGAAAAGGATGGGCCTTACAGGGATGACTGTTCTTAAAAAACTCTTCCAGGAAGTTCAAGTCCATACAGGCAGCTTAAACACTGGTCACTAAATAACAACAAGCAATGCTCCTTAATAAGCTCTGGTATCCAGCAATATTCATAGGAGAAGGAAATTCATATGAGTAAAAGAGTTTATGAAACCACTGATGGGTACAGTAAAGCGCATGTGTCAACTTGGAGTGGAAAGCCTTCCCCCTTCCACCATACCAGTCTGGACAAAGATCCACGTAATGTCCTTTCAAAAAGCAACCTCTGAATCTGGTTCAGAAGGAATCTGGTATTGCAACTCCTCAAAAGATGGTGACTGCAAAGATGACCAAGAGGTAAGCATGAAGACGGGCATTTGTAAGGATTTACTTGGGGTCTCATACTTCAAGTGTCACGAGAACTATAATTCAGATCAACCTTCCCCAGCTATATCCCCTTCATTTCCTTCTCTAATATGAATTGCCTTCTGTGGGTATTATCTAAAGATTTCCAGTTTTGCTTGGAAATCTCTGCAATTTGTGCAACTCCAGGTCTCTCTTTGTCCAGTAATATACCCTGTGGCAGGTTCAGGCAGGTGAAGAACAAGTAAGTTCTAATACCAGATTTTTTCAAAGCAGGTGAGAATCTAGGTATGACTTCTCAACTCAGCAATTAGATTTTCTTCAAATCTGATGACTTTATCATCTTTGATACTTCTATCAAATTTAGCTGATGGCAAAAAGACAAATAGTTACTATGAAGATGAATGGAAAACAGCCTTGCAAAATCTTTTATTAGCTTTTTTATGGCTAATTAGGTTTTCTTCTCTGAATATTTACTTGACTAGTGTAAATAAAAGCCTATGAAATGATTAATTTTAAAACTGCTTTAAATTTCTACTGGAAGTTACTGCCTATTAATGATAGCACTGGAAATGAACTCAAACTCAAGTAAGCAATAAAAATATCCAATTATTTAAACAATTATTAATAGGTCTGTAAACAACTGTGGATTACGTACTTCACTGCAGTGATAACAACATTGCGCTTTGGTTCGTTGTCGTAGCTCACACTTTCAATGCCATAAACCTGAGCTAATTCATGGATAATTCTGCGGTGATCTCTGTTCATTGGTGGGTAACAATGGCTCTTCTTTGTATGCTTGCCCTGAATTCAAGAGAAAAGGTTAAGAACAAAAACAAAAGGTAAAGTTTTCCTTTGCAAGGTCAGGGGGAAGAGAAGAATTAAAAAGAAAGTGCTTCTGCCTCTAAAATTTTACTGCTACAACAACATCGTTACCACAAAGTGCTAATCATAGAAGAGTCAGGGCTGGAAAGGACCTTAAGATCATCCAGTTCCAAACCCCCTGCCATGAGCAGGGACACCTCACACTAGACCATGGCTCTGCCCAACCTGGCCTTGGACTCTGCCAGGGATGGAGCATTCACAACCTCCCTGGGCACCCTGTGCCAGCGCCTCACCACCCTCACAGGGAAGAACTTCTTCCTTACATCCAACCTGAACTTCCCCTGTTTCAGTTTGAACCCATCACCCCTTGTCCTATCACTACAGTCCCCGATTAAGAGTCCCTCTCCAGCATCCTTGTAGCCCCCTTCAGACACTGGGAGCTGCTCTGAGGTCTCCTCGCAGCTTCTCTTCTCCAGGCTGAGCAGCCCCAATGTTCTCAGCCTGTCTCCAACGGGAGGCGCTCCATCCCCTGATCATCCTCATGGCCTCCTCTGGACTTGCTCCAGCAACTCTATGTCCTTTTTATGTTGAGGACACCAGAATGGCACACAATACTCCAAGTGAGGTCTCAACAAGAGCAGAGTAGAGGGGCAGAATCACTTCCTTTGACCTGCTGTCACCTCAGTATTGACAGAAAAATAATCTAAAGATGATAATTTATTCCCCCAAAATTATGTGTTCTCTATTATTTCCATCATCTCAAGGTATACACATACATGTATCAAATATAATTGTACTTATGGGGACTTTGTGTATCTTATACAATATAATAGCAATACACAAATAGCCTGAGGGGTAAAACTGATCTTTGAGATACTGAATTGTCATGTGGGCCTAACTGGTTCATCCTGACCATGATTAAAGCTCAAGTTACCACTGGGTAATTCTCCCTTTAGGTCAGACAGGGTGAAGATTGTCACATGTGGTTTGGTTTCATTCTTTCATTCTCTTTGTAATGTACATGCTTGTTGACAGACAACATTTGTCTGTTTTATAGTATCATTATTTAACAAATAGCTGGATACTGCTGAGAAATAAAGGACTGAAGATGCTCTTGAGCCTTCTAGTTCTCTTGTTCTGTCATATTTTATGTCACTAATTTACTGCATATTGCAAATTCTAGATGTATGGCTGCCCTTTAATATACAGTACATCTATTGTTTGATATTAGTACAGGCATATGCATTGGTATACACAGTTACTTATATTGAAATATCTACGTATGTACATACTTCTGTACATGTGTGTATAATAAGGGTATATGTAAAATAGGATAACCACAGGCAACACAACAGTGGGCAAATTATCTTTAAATAATGACTGTTCTATGTATCTATTACCAAGTGCCTGAGGTTGAAGGGGCCTGAACATAATTATACACAGATTGCCCCCTTTAAGACTTTAATTCCAATGTGAAAACAATGGGCAAGAACATGAAACAGGTGAACAAGCACAAAGATTGTTTAAGAAAACATGATACATAAAAAAGAAGGAATAAAGTTATGTAACTGTCCTCAGGGGGTAGAGGGAAGGAAATTAATGCTTTCTACATGAAGTGCACTCTTTCTTGAGCTAAGGGCAACTGAGCATAGCATGGTTTATACTGTCCTTTGAACCACATATACTGGGTCAGGCACAGTGCAGCAGCAAGCCAGGACTATGCTCACCTGACAGGCCTGAAGGTGGAATTTTGCTTTCACTAGAAAAACAATTGCATAGTCCAGTATGCCAAAACAGGATCAAACAACTGTGGCTGCATCTGAATCTCCTTAAAGAAGGACTCCCTCACACACTGGCAAATGCAGGAAGGTATACAGAAATTTGTGAGCCAGCTCCATTACAGGAATCAGAACCACCTAAGCTTTCCTCCTCAAAGTTTGACCTTTTAAACACCATCCTCAATGATTAATACTTGATTAACAGAGATCCAAAAACTAATGAGAATCATTGATCCATTAAAGCCTAGCACTGATTGAATCTTTAAACAAAGCTTGGCTGTCACCAAAATTATCCTGAATTACTATGTCTCCCAAAAATGTCGTTTTATTTATAATTGCGTACCCTATTGGAGCTTAAACAGATTTAGTGTCGACTCATAACTATTAGTATTAATAAAGTTTAGTAACATTAAACTGCCCCCCAAATTAAACAAACCTGTTTCTTACAATAGGTCATACAGAATATCTGCATACTGACCTTATTTACAGCTTCCACAAGCATTCTCATTTCCTTCTCAACATCACTGACAAACTTCAAATCCTTCCTGCAAAAACAGTATTCTAGGTAAATGAAGTAAGAGTGTACAAAGATACAGTATCTTCATCCTTTGTAACATCATTTTCAACAAGAACAAAACTGAAGGTCTCAGCTGAAGCAGCAGCATTTTGATTTATTACACTGTTTACATTTCAAAAAGGCTAGTATGTCATTGCTATTAAAAATTAATTATTTTTCCTTCAACCCTTAGAACACAGCATAAAAGTCTATGATACAATTCTACAGACAACACAAGTCTACATTTTAAAACGGATAAAATAGATTTTAAAGTTGCTATTTCAGTGGGTTTTAAATTAACTTGTCACTCAGGCAATTAACTTAATTAGAATACACGATTAAACACAAAAATGGGGCTGGATAAACAGAGTAGAGTTCTTTTCTGAGACAGAGGAAAAGTGCACTGATTCTGGTGGCCTACTTGTCTAGCATAACAAATTAGTAAGAAGCAGCAGCAGAAAGCTACTTGCAAGCAAAGAAAATGTTCTTGATATGAGATAGAAAGGATTTTGTTCTACCTTGCTGAATCACAGCAAGTCAAGTTTTCACATAAAGGTAATCTTTGCACTCTGCTCTTAAATAAGCAGGTAAGCTATCTCCAACAATAAGGTTGTTATTTGTTAGGGCACCATCCCCATGGGGTAAAAAGGCTACCTGAATACTTCACATCTCAAAGCTGGTTAGTAGTAAACCTTACTTCTTCAAAACCAGGCACCGTTCCATACCAACACAACACCACTTTGTGAATGATGTCAGACAACCACCAAACCCACTGATCCCTTTAGGACAAGCTTAACTCCAGAGAGTCAGAAAGCAAATGCTATATGGAATGCCAGCCATGAACACCCAAATTTCAGGGTGAAGTGACCACAGGAGGTAAGAAAACAAAAATGGAACCAAGAACCAAAGGTTCCACAAGCACCTGATGGGTTATACTTAAAAACCTACTGAGGAACCAGCTCACAGACTGGGGGATATGTTAATAAACAATCATCCCTTCAGGAGCCTACAGAATCACAGAATAAGCCAGGCTGGAAGAGACCTTTAAGATCATCAAGTCCAACCTTTGCTCCAGCTCTGCAAATGCCACCACTAAGGTAATCCCAGGGACGGTGATTCCATCACTTTCCTGGAAGTGCTCAAAAATACGAAACCAGAGTTATTAGTTCAAAGCCACCAGTGAGATCAACCAGTATTTCTGTCAGAAATACTCGGAATGTGTCTTAGCTTCCAGAAATCCCAAGATACTAAAGACTGAAGTACTCAAATAGGAAGACAAAACAGAAAGCATAGTATGCAGGGGATGTGGCTGCGGTTGTGTTGGTGGTGGCAGAAGAAAATGAAACCCACTGTGGATTATTTCACAAGAAGATAAACCAAAGAAAAGAAAAATCCTGCACTTCAGTGGTCTTCACTGTATGACCCTGATCAGACCTGCTTATTTCTCACCTGTACTTGTCCCTGGTTCTGTACTAGGAGTTTTAGGTTGCTTGATTTACATTCTGTGTGGCTGCTTATGTAAAATTTTCACTTGTCTCAACACATCAGCAAATTAATTGTCATTGCAAATTGCAGAGTATTTATTAGTGTAATGCTTTTATATTACCTTGACTTCCTACTGCCTCATTTTCAGATGTTTCAGCCTAGCAGCCCTCTTTGCTGTCAGCACTGGCACAGGCTTAGCTCTGTGTCAATCAAGTGTTTTATTAATTCCATTTCTTTATTTTTAAAATAAAGGCAGTAAGGAAAAAAAAAAATTAATGGAGGGAAATAATTTCAATAATTTCAGGCTATGGCAGCGTATTTCACTACTTAGCTATCACTTTAGTCTTTGTCCTGAGAAGATAACAAGGAGCACCCATGTAAGTTTGGTTGTATATGAAAGCAGTAGAGGCGTGAGACATACAGGTATTGATTTGCAGTGAGAAGAATGGTGAAAAATAACGTTACCATTCTAAATCTGTTCCTGTTACAGAACAAAGCAACCTCTCAGGCACTTGTACTTCGCATGTTCTCATTTTGGAGGTCTTGAGATGTACACATCAACTCTTTTGCCTCAGTTATCACCTACTGCCAGGGCTGGAGAGTAAAACATGGGCATTTTTACAAGAGCAAATGGAACTGTTCTTCATTTCCCATCTTGCTGTCAACACTGATACCTACATCACCTGCCAACACTAGAACACATACCTTGCATCTTCTTTTAGAAGTTCACTGTACTTTGGTCCAGGAGTACGGATATTAAAAGGATCAGAATTATCATCTATTTCAAGAGCCTCAGCAAGACGCCTAAGTTTAAGGGCGGGAGGGAAAAACCAAAATGTAACAAAGCCACAAGCAAACAAAATAAACCCACAAATCCTCCCAGCCTCCCAAACGGGTTGTCATTGAAGAGTAAAGATAAGAGTTACTAACACAGACGGAACAGCTCACAGAAGATGAAGTCTGGGCATTTGAAAATACACATTTAGCACTTTTCACTAGAATGTCTTTGTAAGATCTCACTCAATATAGATTGGGGATTATCTCCACATTTATCAGTTCTCTAGGTTATGCAGGAAAGGCGTTTTTGTCCATAGCATTAACTTTCTGAACATGAACAGGAAAAAAAAGCAAGTTCAGTGCCCACCTGTTTCTCTGCAGAGCTAAGCATTCTTCATCACACTGCAACCTGAATTAGGAAACAAAAATACAACTAGAATCACTGCTGCTACTCACACTTTTCAAACTGTAGCTTTGTTGGCATCATATCGTTATGACAGCCTAAAGAAGTAGGAAGAGTGTGTGAGAATAGTTTACTGTATTAGGTCAGATAATACAGCTAAAAAGGAACAAACCAACCACAAAGATCTTTGAGCACACAAGCCCTTCTTGCTGGTCTTGAACAGACGCAGTAGTTACCAACTCCATACAGAAGTTGAGAAAAACAGCTTCTGAACTGGATTATATTGGTAAATTAGATCATTTGAGAAAACAAATGCAGATGGTATCAGCATCAAGGGGATGCTAGGAAGGATGGGATATCAACAAAGTAAACTGTGACAGTCAGTTCTATGCATCAGCCAGGAAAACCAGGAAAGTTAGCCATGCATACGGAGGATTATGATGCACCATAAAAATCAGTATTTCAGTGAAGCCCGTAACTTCTAATGTCAGTAGAGTTACAAATGTAACTTTTATGACCTTCATCTTTGTCAAGTATTTTATAATTTTAAGGGATTAAAATGTCACAGATTAAAATAATTCTGTTGATAACAGTTCCTTGACTTCAAACAACTAATTTCTACGAGGGAAACTGGTTCATTCAGTGGTATGTGTTATGTTTGGAGACCTACAGTTACGGGATCCACAACTTCTGATGGAGGCAGAAAAAAAGCTAACATACTTGCACTCTAAGATCAACCTGGCACAGTTTAAAGTCATTTGCTTGACGAATCATATTCTACTCCTCTAAAAGAGGAACGCAGCCAACTTCGAGAAGCTACTCTAGGCCCAAACAAATATGTTATCCTCCAGAACAAGAGAGAGACAGAAGTCTCTGCTTGCATAAAATATTCTGCTATTGTAAATGAACAAGGCAGATTTGTAAGTTACTTTGAAAATAAGGGAGTCTGACAATAAGATGGAAGAGATTTGCACCAGGAAAAGTAATCTCTGGTGATTTCAACTATTCAAAGACAGGGCAGTATAAGACTACCCAAACAGAAACATGTGGTAGTGACTACAGCACCATTTACACTACATATTGCAAAGGCTGGGACACCAACAGAGACACTGTTGTCTTATTTGCAGTCCTGGCAAGCATATAGCTGCTATAACATTTCTGTCCTTTCTGATATTAGTTCACCTTGCCCATACATTCAGAATTAAAATCATTTCAGTGCAGAAAATCACCCAAAAGGACTTGGTAATAAATGTGCTTCCAATTTCATAGACATTGAACAAAAAACCAGAACAGAATGACTAGCCAAAATATGCTGGTATCAGCTTTTGATACAGGAAGCTGTACACCTTTTGATACAGGTATAGGAAGATTTCACTATTTTGACTTTACATAATATAAAGGACCATGGGATTTTAAACACATTGAAATAATCAAATTCACTATTAAGAAAGGAGAGATGATACCAGAAATAAACTAAACCCAGACACATAGGGACTTCGAGGCAGAAGACTACAGGAAGACAAGCTCATGACAGAAGGGTGTTGGAGGAATTTGACAATTCCTTAAAGAAATGATACTAAAAGTAAAAAGACAAATGATTCCAACCCTGAAGAATATCAGGAGGAACAGAAGATCACCAAACTTAAGCCACAGGTGGTTTTGTGACTTAAAAGCAGATTGGCACTTGCAAGCTAGTACTAAAACACAAAAATGCCACTCAAATTGAGATTCAAATGCAAGAAATGTAAAAAGAGTAATAGAAAAATATTATAAATAGTAAGATGATGACTGGAGGAAAACATGGGCTATTAATCATCCAGGATGGAATGTGGCATGCTAAAATCTAAGATAATAGCAAAAAGTTAGTGTCTAGAAACCTGAAGTCCAGAGGAACTTTAGAGTTTGCTGGGTAGAAAGAAACTCAAACCACAATTCTATTGTTCCATATACAATTACAACAACAAGCCTGCAAATAACAGAGACCTCATTCTACATAAAAGCAAAAATCTGAACCACTAAGGAACTGCATAATACTCTTTTAGCAGTACTGTCACAATAGAGCCAAGCTATTTAAGGCCTTTCTATATTAGCTGGGATTTTGCTCACAATATTATGTATTTTCCACATTGCTTGTGATTCAGGTATACACACAGATTTGAAACATGCTTCTACATTGGTCTCCTTACCTGGCCTGCTTCATTTCTTTTTTCGTAATAAGTCTGCTGATTTCCACTGAATCTCCAAGCTGTAGATCTGTTAACTTAGTGGCTATAGATATAGCAGCTATTCTGAAAAAGAAGAGCATTAGATTTCATTTGAGGCAACACATAAACCTTTCCAAAGGTTTACAAAGCTGCAGATTTAGACCTCCAGGTGGAGGACGACAGGCTGTTTACTCATCAGATTACAGAATGGGACTCTAGTTCCACATCACCTAGTTTTAGTGACATAATCTAAGAGGCTATTCAGTCTCATCTCCCTCAAGCAACCAGGAGCAAGACATACTTCAGGGATTTTGTCAGAGCATCAATTCTAAGCAAGTCTAAGCCAGGCAGTGTGAATACTTTTTCCTCTCACCTGCTTAACATGCAAACCTCAGCTGACTGTACAGTTTTAATTGCTTTCTTAACCTTTATGTGATTCTTCCTTGTGTGTAACTAAAAGCTGTAAAGTGAACTTATAAAGTACTTTGAAATTTGCTTAAATATATGGATTATTCAAGCCATAAGAGCAAAATGCCTACTGAGACTGTTAATATTTCCTTTATAAAGATTCATCATTCCCTTCAATAACAAGCCTTTCCCAGTCTGATTTGCTTGCTAAACTTTCTGTAACTAAAACATACATTAAGTTTTTAGTGAAATATCCCATACCATTCTCAAGCAAAATCCTGCAAATGGAACATTCAGCCCTCTTAATGATCTTTTCTGTTGAATTCAGATTGAAAGATATGTTTGTCTCTATGTTTTACTTCACACTTTGAGAACTCATCATCTATCAGGAAGGAAGGATAATCACATTGCATAAAGTCAAAAAGCACTGAGAGGGACATCAGCTTCAGATTTACCAGATTCTCTCTCCAAGTCTGTAGATGGTGGGAAAAAAGCCAAACCTAACTCCATAAAACCAGAATATTTTGATCTTTCAGCAACATTAACAGTTGCAGTTACCACACAAACTTAGCCGGCATTAAATGCTGCTTTTGTTGCTATCACGTGGGCCAAGAGTAGCTTGTAGACAAGCATGAACCCATGTGAACCAGCAAACACTTGCTTTAAACTGACTGTTTCTTTGCCTTCCTCTTGACTTGGGCTCTGATTAGATACGTACTCTCTTCCTAGTACATGGTGCAGTGCTGTGTTTGGGCTTTAGTCTGTGAACAGTGCTGGTAACACACTGATGGTTTAGTTGTTGTTTGGTAGCACTTACCCTGATCAAGGACTTCTCAGTTTCATGCTCTGCCAGTGAAGAAGGGCGTAAGAAGCCAGAAGGGAGCAGAGACAGGACACCTGACCCACACTAGCCAAAGGGGTATTCCATACCACAGTATGTCATGCCCAGTATAGAAATCGGGGGCAGTTGGCTGGAAGGAGCCAATTGCTTCGGGTCGGGCTGGGTATTGGTAAATGAGTGGTGAGCAATTGTGTTGTGCATCACTTGTATTTCTTTGGGTTTATTCCTCTCTCTGTTTTTGTTGTCTCCCTTTCACTACAATTATTATTTTACTTTATTTCAATTATTAAACCGTTCTTATCTCAACCCACAGGTTTTACCTTTTCCTGAATCTCCTCCCCATCCCACTGGAATGTTGGGGAAGAGAGTGAATGAAGAGCTGCACGGTACTTAGTTGCCAGCTGGGATTAACCCATGACACCACCATAGAATCACAGAATGGTTTGGGTTGGAAAGGACCTTCCGATCATTCGGTTTCAACCCCCTCCCACGGGCAGCGACACCTCACACTAGACCATGTTGTCCAAGGCTCTGTTCAACCTGGCCTTGAACACTGCCAGGGATGGGGCATTTACCACTTCTCTGGGCAACCTGTGCAAGCGTCTCAGCACCCTCAGAAGGATGAACTTTTCAACTCTAGATTAACTTTTTGACTCCCTCTCAATCACAGCCTCAGAGTAAGGTTGTTTTTAAAAAAATATTATTAATACTGTTTTTCTATCTTCATTTCCAAAGCCCAACTTCTTTTTCTTGTCCCTTCCTTGCCCTCTCTTGTAAGAGAGACAAAGAAAGAAGTTTAGAAATAGAATCTGGAGTCAGGAATGGAATTAGATAGAACTTAGTCTGCATATTAGGACCAAATCTCTGATGCCTACGTTTAGCTGTTTTAGAATGACTTTAAATCACTCTTAGTTTTCATCACCTGAATTGACTAGATTTCATCACACATTAAGGGAACTCACACATGAACAGCAACTCACACATGGACTGGAATATGTAATCACCAGCATTCAGGAGCCCGAATCTGGACCTGCCCAATCAGGCTGTATCCAATTGCTCAATGCGGGTAGAGCAGAGCTCCACAGATGGGAGATTTGGGGTTTGACACACTGGCACAGTTAGACTAACAACAGTGAAATGAGGAATGTGTCCTAGTACAGCACAGCTGATATGAAAGCTCAGGGGAATACAAAAGAAAAACCATGCATCAAAATACAAAAACGTGTGAAAATGCCTGTGAATCAAATACATTTGGTGAAGCCTGACATTTAATCAAACTGCAAAGAAGTAAGTCCAGAAAGGAATTAAAAATTCCTGCAGTACGAACCTTTGATATGTATTAGATGCTTCTGAGCAAATCATACTCTCTTTTCTTCTTCCACATTCACACTGAAGATCAACCTGTGAATCACAAAGGAGAGCAGCTTTTCTAAACTTCTATCTTTTTACAGCCATGGTGGGGTGTAAGGGAGGTAAGTTTATGCCTTCAAGAAGTCCCATTTTAGCAGAATAATGGCTAATTTAAAGGGATGGATAGGGTTTTTTAAAAAAAAAAAAAAGCCAGTAACTTCATAGAAAAAATGTCATGCTACCAATATACAAACAATTGTCACAGCTGTTACCAGCTGATAATGAAATCATACAATTTTCCTGTGAGTTTGCTTCCTCTGAGTTTTGTTTTGGTATCTAACCTTTGCAGAGCAGGATGTCGTCGGGCAGGGTGAAGACGGATGACATGGAGCCATACAGGGATGATTACAATATAGCCTTGGAATAATACATGGCTGTCTACACTCTTCATCTATAAGACATTCTCCTTTATGACAGATTCTTTTACATTTGTGCATTCCACATTTTAACATTTGATTGCAGCGAAGGCCACACGAAATATCAGTGAGATGACATGGAATATTACTGCGCAGCTGGAAGAGGAAACAGATGACAACTAAAAAGGAAAAACTATAATTGCAGATCTCAAAGTACTTTTGCTGTTCACACCTTCATTTGGCACTGTCCATGCAAGAACTACTAAAATATCTTAGGACAAAGACTGCGTTTTTCTTTATGCCATAGTCCAACATAGCAGTTGGTCTGAATGCATATGACATAAAAGACTTGAATTGGAAAAGTCTATCACATTAAACTCAAGCTCCAGTAACATATCCCATTCCATGGAGGCCACAAAAAAATCTAACCCTACAGACTCAGAACATTACTTAGTATTCAAAAACTTTAAGAGTCCAGACTTACTTCATGCTTGCCCATACACCACTTCTGAGTGAGATAGGTACAGGGTGGACATTTCTCCTCACTATGACATGAATGGTACACTACAGTCACAGAAATATAAAGGCCAGCACAGTTTTATTAGCATAATTTAGTCAAAGGCATTAAAGGAGACAGTAAAGACTATTAAACAGGAGTTTGCATTTCAGAACGACACAATTTATGGGAAGCATGATGCTTCATGCAGGGGTAATCTGTTCTTTAAAGTACTCTTTAAAAACTATGATGGCAGGTTTTTTTAAGGTAAATATTATTCCACATTTTCTAAATTAAATAGCAGAGAATTTTGTAACTTCTAAGCAGGGTTATACTATTAAGACAGAATCTGTCAGAGCAGAGATTTGTTTGACCTGTGCTGTATCATTTGCGATCAGCCAAGGTAATTCCAAGGAATACAGAAACTTACCATTCACTAGACTATCCTACAGTTGCAATAACACTTAATCATTGAAATATAACATTTAGTGTGCTGTGACTATTAATAGTGGTTAGAAAAAAATCCAAGGCTTTTACCAGTCGTAAGTACCACCGCTAGTATTCATGGCGAGTATTTAGGTGGTTGGCTTTTAAACATAGACTCTTGGAAACATTCGCAACTACACAAAAAGCATCCAAGAAAAAAGCAGATAGATTTTTAAATAGACCTATGTACACTTCTGTACATTTTGATTTCAAACAAAACAAACCCAGAATGAACAAAACCCAGCAACAACACAAAATAACCCAAGCAAAACTGGATGGCCTCACTTACCCGGGTGATCACAGTCGTGTGGCCTGGTGCATGTTTTTTTACACTCCGGTGGCTGAGTGCCACAGGGGACAGGGGGGTAAATCACAGATTCACCACAATAACAAGTTAACTCGTCAAAACCTGAAAAAAACCCAAGCAGAACATATCCCAGTGGCTACATGTATTTGCACTTCACTACAAGAAGCCTTTAAATAACACGCAAATGTCTACTCCAGCTTCAGGGTTTTTTTATATTAAACACCACACTAGTGAATTTACTGACTTTTGTGGCTCCTCAGGACAACTTCATTAACATCACTTCATTAGGAATTATGCTTGCCTTTGGAGTGGTTTGACAGCAACAATCTGAACTGGAGCAAGACAAATGCTCATGTCAAGTTGAAAGCTGTTGCTATTCTATCCTTCACTTAAAAATGCGAATGCATCTCCTGAATTCCCTTCCAACATGCACATCATCCAAACCTTGTACTCTGAACTTCCCCCGCCATCATTTTTTCGGAACAGTGGTTCGATTTGATCCTTTGCCAAGCCTTGCAGATGGTACTGGGAAGATTCCAGAAAAAATAACCGAAGGCACAGTAGTTTGTAGACTTCTCCCTACAGTTTCTTCTGTATACTTGCTCATATACCACTACATGGGTCCTCATAAGCAGCTTACGAGCCTGTCCAAATACTTCAAAGGCCAATTTTGTACTCTTTGGAAGTTGTCTCAGGCAGTACACATCCATTAAGGGCTCTTCCTACCCAACTTACAAAGACTGCATTTAATAAATAGCTTATAATTTCTGTGATAAGCTACATCTATACTAGGAGACTGAAGAACAAAAGAATTAAACTGCTATCATATATGAAGATGTTCCGGATCAACTAAAGGTTCTGCTACCAGAAGGAAGCATTCTTCTGTCTGCTTCAGGCCCAAATCAGAAAATCTATTATTATCTACCTATTGTAATGATGCAAAAATAATAAATATATCATCCCCTAGCTTTTAACAGAGTACATACCTGTCTAAAGCTATTGCACCAACTTAAATTAGCAGGAAAATTAATACCTGCTCCCTGTCAATCTATTTCTAGCAATTTAGTTCTAATTTTTACCATCCTGAATGTGATCAGATAGCCTAAGACACACATTACTGACATCTCTTACTTCTTCAGATGGTCCTGTCCAGAGAAAAATCACTAGTGTATCAAGTTGGGAAAGTCTGAATTCTAAGCAGCTAAATAAATGCTGCTACATATTTCAACACCTTTAACAGATATCACATTGTTAAACAAGAGCTCCCTTAACTTTAAAACTCTGAACTCCTTTTTTTAACTTGCATGATCCCTCAAATGTAAGTGATTACTGGATCAAAATACATACCAACATATTTCATTGTAATTCAACTTTAAGTATTAAAATCACTCAGTTAACTTATCCAAAATGAGATAACTTTCTCTTTCATGAAATAAACATAAAATCAAAGTTAGCTGCATATTCTTCAGGTTCTGGTCAATTTGGATCACATTCATGTCCTACTCTGACCAGTTCAGTGAAAAGGCTTCTGCAATATATAAGAACTACCATACTCCTGCATGTAACTCACTTGTTTGCCAGCATGTTTGACAACTGCCCCGATGACAGGGTTCTTCACATCTATGAAGCCCGCAGTTGAGTTTACGACCGCAAACCAAAGAACACTTATGTTCTGTGTCCTAAGGGAAGGCAAAAAAGAAAAAGCAGAATTAAACTATAAACCCCATTAATTTATTTTTCTCTGTAAGGTCATAACCTACTAATTGACAAAACTGTGTAGTGCAAAAAATAGCTTATGCCTAATCTATACGGTTTTCCCATCACTCTAAAGAGACACAATTCAAAAAGTGGATTCTGGTAAGACCTCTGCTGCAGACATACTTACATTGTAGCTTATACTTCTTGCATTAAGGAATACCTTTTCCTTCCCCATCCTCCCTGGAATCACTGCATGGACAAAAAGCACCTTTACGCTGATTTACCTGCATTTAGGCTGGAACATGGTTTTACATTTATAATGATGCTCACAAAACAAATGCTGCAAAATGAATGCACATACACACGCTTTTTGAAAATGGCCAATACTGAAAATAGAGACTGAAGATGCACAAAAATGGAAAGACATAAAAGCAAAAAGTCTAACCTCACAACCAAAATTAAATCACATTACAATGAACAGCTTTATAAAACCACACGTGAACTTACCACACAGCAAACTTCATTACACTTGTGTCGTCCACATGACCTTTTCTTGTTGCATCGCTTGTCACACATGAATGTAATAGCAGCTATTAAAAAGAACATAAACTTTAACGTCTGATTATGCTTAGAACAGCAGCTGCAATCACATTACATAATTAACCACACCATATTCATTAATCATAATAAATAAAAAATATGAACCAATATAAATTGAGAAACATGAATGTTTGATTAATTATTTAATAAGCAAAAAGAGGGTAAGTTTAGATTAGCTATACAGAAGAAATTCTTCCTGGTGAGGGTGCTGAGGCGCTGGCACAGGGTGCCCAGAGAAGCTGTGGCTGCCCCATCCCTGGCAGTGTTCAAGGACAGCTTGGAGCAACCTGGTCTAGTGGAAGGTGTCCCTGATGATGGCAGGGGGTTGGAACTGGAGGAGCTTTAAGGTTGCTTCCAACCCAAACCATTCTATGATTATGCAGAGGCTGTTGCAGAGCATGATCTAGAAGAGACTAATAGAGCAAGCAAACTTGTAAATTACTTGCTCTATCACATTAATTCCCCATGTGAACACTTGGCTTCCTTTAAACAAACACTTGTTCCAAAGGATTTTGGAGAGCAGAATACATGAAACTACTTGATTTCACATTAGACTTTACACCATAAACTCTGCTAAATGGAACACAAAACAGGACATCCTGATACATCGGAGTACCACAAACTTCCAATTTAAGACTGCTCAAATGGTTAAGGCATTAGAAGTCAGCTAAGTACAATTACTCCTGATATGCTCATGAAACTAGTGTTAACGAAGAACGTCCTTATCCACAGGTAACAAAAGCAATCACTTCTGGATTCTGAAGAGCAAATGCTTCACAGACAAAAGCTCAAATTAAGGAGTACATACATTACTTCCTTATATATCTTGTAAATGAGAAACTCAGTATGACAGGGGTCCATCAAGTAAACATTTCACTGAGGTGAATTTTGAGTTGCTACATCCAGAATACCAAGAAGTGTCAACTGGCAACTCCCTGCCAAGGCTAGATACAAAGATCAGCAGCATACAACTGTGAAGCAGAAGCAAAGCTTGTATTTTCCCAGGAAACTGGACAAGAGCAAAGCAAAAGCATTACTTTGCATGAGTTGTGCTTGCATGAGCCCCAAGATATGCAGGATGGAGGGGACAACCTAGTGAGCATGGCAGGTAGCATAAGAAACTGTTCAAATCAAAATAAACAGCTTGTCTGGAATTTTTGAGCTCAAACGCCGAATAAGCTTCCCTTGTGTAAAAGACAGATAGAAATGAAAGGTTCAATTCAAACCCCTTCCCCAAAAGTAGCAGCATCTCAAGAAATGACCAACTTGCCACAGAAGCAATGGATAAAAGAAGCAGTATTGATCAGCTGTTTGTCAAATCATCAATCAAACCCAGAATTACCATGAGCTGTGTACCACTTTAAAAACAATTTCACATTGCATAGGTAATGTAACACTGTACCTTTATTTCTCAGGAGAGCACATGGGACTTCCTAGGAAATAAACAGGGAGCCATTAGGTTAAAACAGAGGAAAAAACTCATGTAGAAAACACTGAGTCACATGAAGCAGCAGCACTCTCTGTTTTCATGTGTATAACACTTTCGTATGCAAAACTGAAATAAAAGCTTGGAAAAAAAACCCTCAAATCTTTTAACACAAAACTTTTCCTTTAGAGATTCAATGCAAATTAAAATGTAGTTCTGTACTTCCCAGCTAATTCAGCAGATAAGGCTGTGAAGTCACAAACCCAGGTTTGTCCTAAGAAACCAAAAGAGCTCTCCTAGAGAATAACGACAAGAGTGCACAATTTGACTAACTGTTCCAAAAATGCAAGTCTGACTTGATTTAAAAACCAAAGAGAGTGAAGGCAAATCTCATGATCATAAGAAATTTTATATGAAGACTTCAACATGAAAATAAAAGGCAAAAGATTAAAAGAAGGTTGTTGATTGACGACATTTGAACCTTCAGCCATCACAACTTTACATTCCGAGTTGCCTTTTCTAGGCAGTGTCTGAAACACTGCATGAATTAAAACCCAAACCTCACTACCTAGTTTCAGGCCTTAAAATGAAAGATAATCTGAAGCTTTCTACCCCGTAACTACCTTCAGCAAACTTGTAGAAGAAAACTGCTCCAACCTCTAGGAAAGTCTCAGTCTGTGTACTTAGACTTTCATGTTCAGAAGCCATCTCTACCTATAGGTACGTAACAAGTCAGAAAAGTCATCAAGGCTCCTGTGATAGCAGCCAAAGATTACAAAGTTGTGATTACAGAAATTAGTTCCTAAAAAAATACTAATTATTATATAACAAGTGCTGAGAATTTGCTGGGTCCCTATAGAAACGTATGAAGAATGGGGACTAGTAAAAACTCCATACTCCCTCCAAACAATTCCACAACAAGCCTACAATCTATTACTACAGAGTTTTAGTTGGCTTTTTATGTTAGGCTCCCTTTCTTCTCTCAGTTTACATGACTGTTGGTAAAACTATCATTCTTTGTGCTACGTAAACACTACAGGATGCAATACAGGATTTTATAGCCAGCCTAAACAGAATTCTGTTTACACACTGCAAAAATGCTTCCAAAAATTGCCTTCACAGTAAGTGACCTATGTTAGCACTTCACAGTATGATCTACTTAGCATCTATCAGTTAGTATACAATGGAGGACCTTGTAACTAAGGAGCACAGCACTTCTTAGCTTTCTTCTCTTCAACTTCACCCCCTTTTTCTCCCCAGCTTTAAAAGCCAACAAAGATTATGTGTTGCCATGGTCCAGCTTTATACACTCACCTTCTTTTTGAAGCCACACCTACAATAAATATTTGATGTGCGAGAACAAGGTCTACACTCTCCTTCATGGCAAAGGCTTTCACATGTGTGAATGAACTCTAGCAAAATGAAGATACAAAGATTAACAATTACTAACAAAAGAAAATCAATGACCTGGAACTTCATATTTGCCACAAGTATCACCGGTCAAAGACACCAAGCTTATGTGTAGCTGGGTTACCAAACAATTAATTACTTTGAGTTAAATGTGCATAAAATTTTGTTGTTATTTTCACCTTTAAAATCACAGAATCCAAGATTAAATCCAGGAGTTTTAAGTAATTTTTTCTTCCTTTTCATCTTAGAAGAATGCACACTTTCACTCACTAGATTAACTGAAATTCAACTGAAAGCTAAACTGCTTGCTCCCTCAGTCCTTGGACTGAGAGAATAGATCAACCTTTAATAAAGAAGCTCTCATCTTGATAGCACTGGTCTCCCTCCTTTCTGAAGCCTAATAAATCACAATTAAATAGCCTGTGAAACTGAAGCTTCACACAAAGTTAAATACACTTGAGTCACCTAATGCACCCACTGAAGTGTCAAATTGCTTCCCCACATAACTTTCTCCAACTTCCCAACTCTACTTTTTAGTCCTTAATGCTCCTACAGCAGCAGGAAACGAGTATTTACTGGAGGCATTTGCACAAAGTCATTTATCTCTACCAGTCTCCACATGCCTGTCGAAAGATCTAGGTGGGCTTTTAAAAGGCATTAGTACATACTACTCTCTGGAAATTCCTACAGCTTTATTCTTCTACCAATATAGGAAGGGTACACGTAAACAAAATGTAAAAGGCTAGCTAGTGTTAGTGCTTTCCAGACAAATGTATTTCTTGATCATTATGAACAGCCAGACTGCAGGCTCTGAAGTGGCTTTTACCCTCAGTTTGGTTAAAACCCAAAATCACTGATAGAATATCCAAGTCCAGTACCAAATGAAGTGGTTAAGGACCACTTTTTTTTCTTCCTTTCTTTTTTAAATGATGAGATAATTTGAATATTCTGAAGCAGAAACTTCTCATTACCATAACTACCACAAGGAAGAGGTTTGCCACACGTTTTTCCACATGAGGGGATAGGGTCTGTGCAGATTTTACGTTCAACGCATCCTAGTTCCAGTAACTTGCTGAGAGGAGTCTGACCACAGGGACAGCGATACACTACTTGTGGAAGCCGTGGACAGAGCTGGCAAGGCTGAGGATGGCACACTTGTGTGCAATTGTGCCTCCCACAATTGAGTTTTCTGGGGAAAAGAAAGAAAAGGCAAAAAGGCAGGTTATCTGAGGGGATCGCGATCACACAGCGTGAATAAAATTACCTCTTCTCTCCAAAAGCCTAAATTATAGTGACCTTACTTGCCACATATATTCTGACACGAGAAATTCCCAAATCCATCAGAGAACTCTTCCTTCGTCCCACACAATACATCCTTAAAGTTGTTTCCACAGTAACACACTGAAAAAAGATGTTATTTCACAGAAAGTGAAAAAGAGAATATCAGTGACAAAACACCTCCAGCAGTGCAGTGAATATAAAAAGGTCACTGCGAAAAATTGTTACCGTCAGTTTTTAGAAAGATAATTAAGCTAGTGTTCTTTAGATTTATTTCAGTAATAGACATTTCTCAGCCCTACAGAAGCAGGAATTAATGTTTTATTTGTTTTGATAAGGAAATAAAAACTAAAGGAGAAGTACTACCTGCACGAAAAAGCTTACTTATTAAAGCAGTATTCTTCTCCGTGTACTGTTTAATCAAGTCTTCAGAATTTCAGTAAAAGATTAAGCAGCGCATAGGACAATTCAGATCCGAAGGGCTCTCAGGGGACCAGCTAGTCCAAGCCCTTGCTGAAAGCAGAGTCAGCAACAAGATCAAAGCAAATTACTCAGTGTTTTATTCAGTTGGGTCTTGAAAACCTCCAGGTTTCCAAGAAAAGAGTTTTCCTTATAGCTAGTTATAATGTTTCAACTTAGGCTCCTTGTCTCTCATCTTCCTTCAATATAGAGCCTGTTTTCTGCCTTCCTGATTAGCTCCTATCACCTACTGAAAAGCCACTATTCAGCCTTTGCAAGCTAGCAAAGTCTAGTACCAGCAGCCTGTCCCAATAGGGCACATGCTCCAACAGCCTCATCATCTTTGCTGGATTCTTTCTAGTCATGTTTATATCCTTTTTTAAACACATACTGATGCTGACACATCATGCATTTTCTAAATACTCCAGCAGTAGATTTTGGGTTTGTTAGGTAAGAATAAAGCATCTGCTTCTGGGTACTGGTTTGTTTGGGGTTCTTTTTCCACACTCTTGTTTTCATAGTATAAAGTGGATATACACAAGGCATTCCAATACTTACCTTGCTGTACTGTTAATTGGCAAGGTGAACACTTTCCGGCATGGCACACTTGAGTACAGCTGTGCTTACCACAGTTTAAAGTATTTCCACATACATTAGAACAATGGATTTTTGTTGACTGGCCACAGCGAACTGAATGACTGTAAAGAAATGACACCATAATCCGTCAGCTACCTTAATACCTAGAGAACATTTATTAAAAAGGAAAATACCTTTGGATTTTGCATCCTGGCTGGCCTCATACAATGGCTGTAAGAGTTACTATTTCAAACGTATATTTAAAGCATCTTAAATTCAGGGATGCTGAATCATACACCTTGGATGCTAATAAGGTATAGATAAAATGCTATTTAGAAGCAAGTTTAAATGCAGTATTACAAAAATCAGCAATCTGGTGAAAGCAGCTGGCACCTCGGAAAAAAACAGCGAATGAAAGCTGGCTGCATCTATTAAATTTCTAAACCCAAGGATTACCTAGAATAAAAGAATGGTGACCTTACTGCATAAAGTAAGTAACCACAGAATGGTTTGGGCTGGAAGGGACCTTCAAAGCTCATCCAGTCCAACCCCCTGCCATGAGCAGAGACATCTTCAACTAGATCAGGCTGCTCAGAACCACATTCAGCCTGGCCTGAATGTCTCCAGGGATGGTTCATCCACCACCTCTCTGGGCAACCTGTGCCAGTGTTTTACCACCCTCATTGTACAGAGTTTCCTCCTCACGTCCAGCCTGAATCTCTCTTTTAGTTTAAAACCATCATCCCCTGTCTTGTCACAACAGGCCCTGCTAAAATGTCCTCCCCACCTTTCTTAAAAGCCCTTTTTAAGTACTGAAATGCCACAATAAGGTCTCCCTGGAGCCTTCTCTAGGCCGAACTGCCGCAACTCTCTCAGCCTCTACAACCAAACCATCTTTCTACTGAAGATAAAGTGCTCTCAAGTACATGTACTGCCACTGACACAGCTGTATCTCCTTTTGAAGAATTAAGATCCCTTAACATTACATTCAAGCTTTCAGAATCAAGAATGCTAACACTGAAATCAGGTTTGGTTTGACCTGGATGTGGAAACGAGCCCAGGCAAGCGGTTTATTACACACCATCAGTCCTAGGTAACTAGAACAGGGACTCAGAAGACTCTGAGCTAAATATGAGAGATTGCAGGTAGTATGGGCAGTACAGTCTTGCTGTTGCCAGAACACACAATGAGTTCTGTAATATATTATAGACACCTTGTTAGTGGTACAGCTTCCCAGAAATGTACGCATTAGTTTTGGAATTATTATTTCTGGAAAGGAATAGCTCAACATTACATTCCATTCAGATAGAAAAGGTGTGAACCTTTTCCCACTCCTGTGTCTTCTACAAAATAAACACTAGAATGGGATTTTAAAACCAAATCAATTCTGAAATTGCTTGGACAATTCAGCTAAATTCAGCACATAACTGATGTTAACCATGGATAACTTTTAATTATTTTTTCTTAAAATACTAAAATTTATTTGTTTTAAATATAAATTTCTCCAAATGATTTTAGTGCACAAATAAAACTCACAGCTTAGAATAAACTTTGTTCTGTAAACTTGTAATAAACTGTAAGAAGGAAAAACCTTATTACATAAACTTTCATGAAACTATTCTTATATGAACTCCTGGGTTTACAACAGAAGCATTCTCACCTTGTTTGTCCACATTCACATGTTTTTGTCACAAAGGCTGGGCACGAAGGGCAAGGTCCTGGATGGCACAGGCTTCAAAATAAATCGAAAAAAGAAAGAGGAAGGTTTACTACATCAGGTTTACAACAGTCCCAGAGAAACAACCCACTATGACCCAAAGCACAGTGCATCGTCAGAATACACGCTCCTGCATGGTATGAAAGCATTATTAACACAAGAAAAGAAACAAAAGTACATTATCACAGTTGAGGTAGTCTCACATGTCACTTACGTTGAAGGAAACTTTCAGTATTCCTGCTGCTGTCAACTCACCAGTAACAGTGCTACTAACACATTTCATAGTCTGCATTTCATCAGCAGACATGCACCAACTCAACTGTGTGCATCACCAGCAACACTCAAAACAAGCACCACATGTCCAAGCCATTAATACATTTCTTTCTTCAGTGATCTTAAATCGATTAGAAACAAAAACTTCCCTGTGAATTTCTTCTTTTATGTAATGGCTTTACCTTTGAACTCAGCATTTCCAGCACCACCAGCAAGAGCTTTTGTACCTCTTCCTCTAAGGTAAGACATGTAACAAGTCTGCCGCAGTTTCCTTTCTCATCATTAAGCACATCACCGGAGCGTCATCAGTGCCAGTCCTTTACTTGATTATTAGATCTTACCTCCTACTTCAAGAAACACTGGTCCCTATCTGCATACAAGACCTCTGCTGGGAACACACAAGCCCAGGTTTGTGAACTTAATTAACTTGTCTGCACTCTTCTTTACCCACCTCCTAGTTCCATTCCTTTGCAAATACAGCAGCTCTCATGTGGAGCAATTATTATTGGCCAGGACTGACCAGCTTAGATGTACTAGTCAAAAGAAAAACAAAATGAGCAAAATCCCAAAACACATAACCTGCCCTCCCAATAACCTGTCCTACACAATTACATGGCAAACTAAATTTCCCAAGTCCAATTGCTAGGCCAGTACTAATTAGTTCATTAGTTGCTAAACTCATATACAATATAATAGAGTCAAAAGCCCCTCTCCAGGTTTCTTAGAGCAGCTCCAGTGCCTAAAGGGGCTACAAGGTCTCCCCTTTAGGAGCCTCCTCTTCTCCAGGCTGACCCATCCCAGCTCTCTCAGCCTGGCTCCAGAGCAGAGCTGCTCCAGCCCTCACAGCATCTCTGTGCCCTCCTGGATTCGCTTCAGCGGCTCCACATCCCTCTTATGTTGCTGCCCCAGAGCTGAACAGAGTACTCCAGACACACAATACTTCAGTGGAGCAGAAGGGAAGAATCTAACATATTTTCATGTGTGGGAAAGTACTACAAGTACAGAAGCATTCTTTCATACAAGATGTTGAAATAGATTTGAAACAGAACACCTTAAGTAAAAAGTTCAGAGTAAAGTTCTAGTGAAGTTCTGAGTTTTAGTAAACCTTGGAAGGAGTTTAAGGCAACAGTCTGTTTGTTGGAACGACTGAAGTTTTTGATTGGGTACCAAGAGCAGAAACAATTGCTTCTGACTATTAAAAATGCCTCAAAACAGAAATATGAACAGGCATTATGGACCAGCTTCCATGCATGGAAAATGAAGCTGGATAGACCAGAAGCAACATGTAATTTATTTTTCTGACTAGCAAGCCTATTCATACACAGAAATAGCCTGACTAATGCTGTTAACCTTATCGATATACTACTATCACGTTCCTAAAAAAAAAAACTTATACAGGAATTGCACTTTCTTGCCTCTCTTCATTGAATTATGCTAATAAATGTCAGCAAAACCAATCTGAGTTATCCATACTGATTAAGGTCTCCATGAGGGATCCTGGTTCAAACATCTGGTGGTGTCAACAAGTAGATAAATACATAAAATACCTTCTTATCCTCACCAGTTTACAAGCCAAAGGAAAGAAAAAGAAACAACGGATAGAAGTCCTTCAGTTTAAGCAACTACCATTGCTCTTGGATTAAGATATATAGACAAACACTCATACAGGCAAAGCAGCACCTAAAAAGCCTGGATACATGTTTAAAGTTACCTCTATTCACTATTACTTCTCTACTTCAGTTAAGGTTTATGAAAGGCAGCTGGTTTAGTTCCTAAACTGATGGAAACGTTGCTACAACTATTGTTGACCTTCTGTTCATTCTCATACGAACTCACCTTGGGCATGCAAACACAAACAGCCGCCATTTTTTCCAGGCTTCATCTGAGCTCTAAACCAAATATATCTCTAAGCATACCCTACAGACAAAAAATATCCAACTATAGCCTTCAGAAATAATCTCTAGATCATTCCAATATTTATATGATCAACATTTACTTACATGTTACAAAGATGCGGACAGTCCAAACCCTGTCTCTTTTTTCCACAAAGTTCCCCACAGCTATGCGGGATTTCATTTCTATTCCATTCAGGATTGTGCACCTTACCTAAATCACGTCAAAAACAAAAACATATTTATTGCCTTGAATACAATATTGAATTGGTGAAAATATCACACCAAAAAGATGTATTTCCGATACTGGCAGCAGTTAACTTTGAAAAACATAATTATATAAGCTATGTCATTTTAATTTTTTTAGTACATCTTTGTATATTCTGCAAGTTGCAAGTTAAGAAAATACAAATAAGCACCACAGATGGTATTTATTCACCTGCCTATCAGTTAAACTAGTTGAATACAAGGGAAAATACTGAAAATTAGAAGATTCAGAAGAAAAAGATGCTCAGAATTTCCTCATGGGACGATGAAAAACCCCATACTTAACCACACTGAACACACAGTATTTTCCGTCAAATAGAAGATAGCTCTGCATAAGCAACTGGTAACACCCAAGTGCCATATTGTTAATGTAAAATTATCTACAGAAGTTTAAAATCTTATGTTCAAACACAGTAATATTAACCCCATGGACAACTTGAGGTTCTTACTGTAGATCTCTTAAAACTATGAAAGAGTCTTTAACCCTGGGCAAAATTTCTTTCCTATTTAACACAACAACCTGTCTTACAAGTGTAATTATCATTTCAAATCAAAACATTCATTCTATCTGAATTTTATCCCTGTACTCCTCAGATTTCACACATTTTCATATAAAACCTCCCATCTTACCTGCATTGCACTGATCTTACTGGACTCAGATGCTTAGATAAGAGAACTTTAGACAAATTGTTACCTATTACAGCGCAAGTCTAGTTTCTTTAGGATGAGTTCACTGACTCACAGATCCTGTCTCAATTCCAGAATATTGTTTTGTAGAAAGTCTGGTGTAACTTTCCAGTGACTCCCACTTAAGGAAGGAAAAGCTACACAGAATCATCACAGATCTCAGAAGTGTCAATCTCAAACAAAATGTATTTGCAGATATGCAATTAAGTAACATAATGCATTTCTCCCTGTCAATACCTAAGGCCTAGTGAATGTGGTACTTGCCTCATCTACCTCTTTTATTAAAGATATATCTACATAAAGATCTGAAAATTGTGAGTATTATTTCCTATTTAACTTGAATGTGGCCCTGATCAACATAAATGATAAAACTGTAAAGCAATTTTAAGGTTAAGAGAGTTGCATACTGCAATTGTGCAGTATTTTGGTGTATCTTGTCACAAAGAATGACAACACATGAATGCTATTTCAGGCTTTCTACAGAAGGAAAGCTTATAGGATAGTGGCCCAATTCTATTGTTGTTCCATAAAAACTATTTTTGCATAGTGATAAGAACATGTTTATCACTTCTGATTTAGTATTTCATTTTTAAATGTTTTAAGCAACATACCTATGATTCTCTACACAGCCACCTTCCAGTGCCAATACACTTTTAAACAAGGTTAATTTCAGGGATGTAGGCAAACAAGCAGCAAAAGCAGAATTCAAATTAAAAGAAAAAGAATCAAAATGACAAAATTGTTTATCTCTGCAAAAGCAAGAAACTCACCACAGAAACAAGTGTAAGTTTTAGGAACTTGTGTGGAAGCATTCTGACAAGCTGGACATCTCCAACCGCTATTGCCATCTGCAGATAAAAGAAACAAGGATAAATATGACTTGAAGTAAATAAAGGACCTAATTTGCAAGCTTGGAGTAAGTGCTCTCGCTTTGTTTCTTACCACAGCTGCAACCAAACCAGAAGCAGTTAGAAAGCAGGTTAATAAAAATGCATTTTATCTGTATTAAGATACAGTGCCACTTCATCTGACCAGGCTTCAACTTTATATAGAGGCAGTACTACCATTCCACTTTTTCTATTATCATGTTATAAGACATTCTACAAGAATACAGACAGTCTTTACCATATCTGAAGATGTGAGAAAAGAAAGTGTTAAAGTGTGGTAAATTGGTGAAAAAATATAATTACCTACAGCCTTAAGCACCACCTGCATATTCCTTTTCATTATCCTCCAATGTTACAAGCTCACATGTCTTGTCGAAGACCAATTCAGTATTGCTTCATGTCCAGAATAAATTGGTACTGTATAAATCAGAATGATCTACTTTAAATTAATTCCAAGGTGACAATACCTAGGTATTTACTAGGACATTATTCTTCAAGTTGGTATTTTATTAAATGGTAGTTTTCTTGCTTCTGCATTTCAGGAGGGGGTCGGTTAGTAGTAAAGGAAGAACTTCAGTGAAAGGAATACAACATTCATGAAGATGTTTCCTAAATTCAGTACATATCTGGCTATGAAGAACACCAGTGTAAGATCACTACTGAACACAAAGGGGGAGAGATTCTTGTATCTGTACAGATAAACATATATATAAACTGATTAGCTCTTACTGTCTCAATCAGTGCTGGTAAATTAATAAAGCTGTGTTTTTGCAACTGTTCTTTGCTATTAAGAAATTGATTGAGATTTATGATGTTCTCACATTATGAATGCAAGAGGAATTCCAAGCAGTAAACCTTATGTGACACAACTACTGCCCTGCAATGACAGGCACACCTACACCTGCTATCACCAGGACTGGAGGCTTCCTGCATTAATCATCATAACACACACTGGTACTGATTTTCACAAGTTGGAAATGATCCAGTTTGTGATCAACTGTTTTGCCACTCTTGAAATGCAAATCTAAAGCACATCTGTTCTTTTCAGTTGGTGCCTATTCATACCCCTTGTCATCCCGGCTTCTATCACTGTGCCACCAAGAGTGGCAGAGGGCTATACAGTTATGGGCTGTGCAGCTGTATGACACTGGCACAAGAAGTATGCTCCCATCTTCATGCTCAAGATCAACCTGTGTTTCCTGACCAAGATTTCTTCATTTATTTGACTGCTACAAATATAAAGCATTTCAGAGAGAAATGTTGAAAGCTACAGGTAAAAACTGGCAGCAGGAAACTGAAAGGGGTATCTGCTGACAAAGCTTTCAGCATCTTACGTGGTCCCTCCCAAAGCTAGCATAGTAAACCCTAAGGGATTCCCTATGGGATTACTTTGTAAAATATACTTCACTACTGCATTAACAACATTATTTCTTTCACTGTTATTCCATGTTACGCTTTTCAAGGTAAGCCTATCATAAAGCTTCAGGAGGCCAGAAGAAGGCCTCTCCTATCAATGTCGCTCCCAGAGCAGGGTACCCAGCGCAAGAGTCCTTTAAAACAACAACAGTTTCTCTAGAGTTTAATGAAGGTCCTTGTAAAATAGGAACCTTTTACCAAGCAAAACAGACTTTCAAGATATATTTTGTTCTTTTTAATCACTGGTTATCCTTTGTTCCTCTAAGAAGGGCGTGTGGATCCACCCACAAGGAACATGCACAGTTGCTTTCCTCTAGAAATAAGAACTAAGTTTTCTTCCTGGATTCAGATGCAATCACAGTAGGGGAGAATGACAGTGGAGTGACTCCTGACATCTACATTACAGTCCTGTAACCACTCCTTCCAAATCCTGATAACTGAAGAAAGTGGGAATGAGGATGACCCTACAGAATGATCATTCCACTCTCATGAACCTTCTCATTAACAGGATCAGAAAGGGCAGTTATATTTATCTGTGGTACCATGCGCAGAACCCTGCATGCCTGTTGTCATAAAGGTACAGCGAACAACCTCCTCAGTTTCCAGCATCCTAAAGGACTGAAGGGCTCAAAAGAACCTTGAGTAGGAAGAACTGGGAATTATATATATAGACTAGAGATCTTTATGTGCAGTTTCAAACAAGCAACTTTCCTCTTTACATGCTTGCCTAGATGAGTCACAGGTAATTACATAAGAAAGGATCCAGACACATCTGCTAGAATAAAGCGAATGCTAGAAGGCTGCATTTCCAAAGGCAGCAGTATGGCAGGAATTTTCCACATATATACAACGTTAGGTACACATAAGAAGAACTCCAAACAAGATTTCAATCACTTCAACTGTGTAACTACACTAGAATCAACACTGGTAGTTTCATGCTACCATTTCTAAGATGGTCTTATGCAGTTCTCCAAAGAGATAATCTGCATGAGAATAAAGTACTGCTTTGACTTCTCAGCTAGACACAATCAAAAGCTTTTGTCCCAGTAACAAAAAAGTGGTATTTGTGTAATATCCAAGGCACACAGAATGGCTTCAGCCCTTAAGTAGCATGGCTTAAGGAAAAAAACAGGACAAAAAGGAGACAAGTAGATTCATATTCTGACCACTGAAACTCAGAATCCATCTTAGAGACCAATACTGGTACAGACAACTGTCTAATCTGGAAGTGGAGAGCAAGAGGAGCAGAGGAAGCAGAACAGAAAGAGTTGCTGTAACTCAGATATCTCCAATCCTTCCAGCCAAAACGAAAATACCAGTAAAACCATCGGCAAAGAAGGGAATAAATGGCTTAAACTTTTGTCCCATCAATATAAGTACACAAGTCAAACACCACTGAAGGATCAGATTTTTAAAAGTACATGAAAGATGGCATCGGACAACAGTTTACCCTTTATAAACACAACGAAGATGTGTGCAGTGCAAGTATTTTTGTCAGACTGACCTTAGCTGTGCAATATTTAAAGGTCACATTCCTTCAAGACATAATTCAAAATGTTAGTAAATAATGCTTGCTAAGGAGAAAGCAATGTTCTTCCTTATAGGAAAGGATCTTGCCACATGATGGCAAGGTCATGCCTAGCAGACCACTTCCTTCTTCTGACCTGGACATCTCGAATGCACAATGAAAATCCACTCTCTACTTCTTAGCGCTGCTGACCGTCAACACATTGGAAATACCAAACATTGTATGTCAATTGCAAGTCTAATATAAACAGAGACAAGAACAGAGAAAGACCCTATGACTCCCTACAGATAATCAAGAGATTCTTTGACTGGCTTGGCTAAACTAATTTTTCAAATGACCAAGCAGACAATAGAAGGCAAATGAGTCTCTGAGGGAAGATATTTTCAGTAAAACACATCTGAAAGATACCCTGAGAAGAGAGATACTGTAGGGTGCAGGAAGTCTTTGTTATGGTAGGATAATTCTTTGCTTCTTCCCACCCAAGTGTGCCCAGACAGACACATAAAGATTGGTAAACACTAAACAAGCAAGGTACAGAAAAAGATTAACTCTACTTCAAGATGAACATAACAGTCTTCAGTGTGTCCCCATCACACAAGTGAACACAGCAGGGAGGCTGCAATTCAGCTTTAACTTACACCAAAACATTCACAGGGGAGTATGTAGGGGTATTGGATTTTCAAAAAGTGGTCTAATACAAAGAATATGAAACAGTTTAAGCTAATGACAAAGGCAGAAGCTTTCTGTCTTCTCTGAATTTCATTTCACTGCATGGCATCAGTGACGGATTTCAGGAATGCTTTCCCTAAGAACAGAACTAAGAGTAAAAGCAGACAGCTGATGCCTGGAGTACTGCTTCTGTTTGACTGCTCAGCCACGCAGTAAAAACACAGCCACAGAGCTTTGCATCTTGATGCACTGATTTCATTGAGTGATCTTATACTTACACTTCCAAACCTGACAATTAGTTATTAAGTTTAAGCTTACTAGTTACCCCAGACAGTATTTACAAGTAGTTTTACAACATAACACAAATTTTGCTATTATAAACATTTGAGAGAGAAAGTGCATGCAAGAGAATACCAACCTTCAGCTTGTGAAGCTGGTGATCGTGCCCACTTCTTAATGCAGTTCAGGTGGAATACATGGTAGCAATTCTGACAGCTCCACACTGGGGCTACTATTCGGACCACCTCACAGCATACCATGCACTCGTACTTCTCTGTGGTCAGCTGCTCAATCAATGACCCTGCAAATAAAACACACACTTGTGCATGAAACATCAGCTAGATGAGAAACAAAATACAAGTGAGATTCAAGATTTCACTTAAGCTATAACAGAACTTCTTTTTCCTGTACGGCTATAAGCAAGATATTAGTTTACTCCTCAAAGATTCCGGTCTGAAACCCAATAAGCATTTTTCTAGTTTCAGAGCAGGAAAAGCAAGCACAAGATTCCCACAAAAGTGGCAAGAGAAATCCCTGTTGAGGAATAACAATCATTCTGATCTTCCAAATTTGTTAATGGTTTTAAGCCTGGCAGAAGTTTGGGATTTTACTCATCACTTTTTATGGGAAATTTATCTTCGTCTAAAGTTTAAACTCAAAAGCTTAAAGCTCTTAACTACAGAAGGCTCAGCCAAAATGCAATTCCCATCCTTGAGTATTCCTGAGAGATCACACAATAAACATTAACAATGAAGTACTTGGATTAAGAAAATAAGCCCCTCATAAACTAACTGTTTTAGAAGTGGAATTACTGGGAAAGAACAGTCAAAGTACAGGGCCTTTGAGCCATATGAAAGAACATGAAAAAGTACTCTGAAAATAAAGTAAGCACTCCACATGAAAGACAAAACAGTCTGACAACAGAGTTAGATGTGCAGCCATAACAAAGGCACCACAGAGTCAGGCAGAAGTGAAGTTAACTCTCCCATCAACGTAAGGCAACTGAATACACCTTTGAAATATGCCTGCAGAATTTCAAAGATCTTAAGTATGAAGTGTAAAAATGTACCATTTTTAGACAGTGCCAACACAAAGGAAGTTAGAACTCATAATGAAGGACAAAAAATAAGGAAATAACAAAAGAAAAATTACTAGCAATTCAAAATACGTTCATAACACACGACTGAAAGCAAGCCCATCAGAGCAGCAAAGAATGCATCCCTACATAACAAGACTTCTTTTCTCCAGAAGACTAAAGCTATCTTGTCTGTACTCAGAAAGAACAGCTGTCCCACAAAGACTTAGACTAAGTCCTCTGAAAACAGTGGCAGATATGTTTCCAAAATAGCTCCCAACTAAAGCATACAAAGACAGACTGCCATTTTAGAGGGGGATGTTCCTTCAGTTCCCTGCAAAAGATTGTTACTTCTCTTCCTGCTTATTGCATATGACCTTCTCAGTGTCAACATAATAAAGATGGGAGAAAGACTGAGGTATCTTTATGATTCAAGTAGAACCCAGGAGCATGAAAGTTAATGTATTTACATTAGAAAGGCTCAAGGAGAATCTTCATCCTTGTGCTTCTTTCTCCTAAGGGAACAAAGTTATGACCTGAAGCAACATTAAGCTTCCTGATCATGCTACTACTTCCTCAGCTATGAAAGTGAAGAGACACTGAGAAGCAGAGTCTTCAGAAGATTCAATACCACAGTTAAGATAGCAGGAACTAGTCTACACGTCTCTACCATTCTGGGCAGCAGAGATAAGGACGAGATTTTTGGGTGGTTCAACTGGAAAAGGACCAAAAGAAAAGAAAAAATAGGCCAGTTTCCAGACACTCTCTCTTGCTATCTTTTGATGCGTTGTAAAAAAGGAACAAAAAACATATCCAGTTAGGAGGAGAATACAGTTCTTCTATCTGTCATTTTCCTACTTCTACACAAAACATGAGAATACTGTTCCACAAAAATCAGTTTTAGGATTGTCCCTCTCAAGTCCCATTGTTCAGTATGCTCAGATTTTGACTCCCCAACTTCCCCAATATACGTGTTTTAACATGGTGCCTGACCAGGCCACCACCTGCAGTTTGGTAGTGAAACAAAACAAAAACCAAACCAAACCACCTTTAAACAAAATCTGTTCTTCCCTAGTAAACATAACAGAACATCTCACCACTCAGAAACCACACATTTACATGTAATTCTACCCTCAGATACTGACCTAATGTGAAATAAGCCTCTTTAGCTAGTCAAAATGTGAAGGCAGTTCAAATTATTCATGATCATTATCTTTAATAAAGAAGTACGGGACAGTCTAGAAAGCTTACCTGTATGAGTTTCTTTGTTTTTTGGTACATCACTTTGCTTTTTCCAGTACTGGGTCCAGCTGAAATGAAGTGCAGGTGCTTGATCCCCCTTTAGAAGGAACTTCCTTCCATTACATCTGACAGAATCAGACAACTGATGCCTGATATCACTCGGCAAGGTTTCATCATTTCTGTGAACAGAGAATTCTTTCTTCCTTTCATTTTTGTCTTTTGGAGTATATGCAAGAGAAGACTTCTTACTTACTTTTGTATTTTTACTACGGTGAGAATCGTGTCTTTTCTGACACTCTTTTTCTGCAGGGGGTTTATTCCACACAGGCTTCCGGGGATATCTTTTGTTTGCGTAATTGTAGCCTTTCTGCTCATCCACACCCCCAACAGGGGCATCGCAGAATGCCTTTCCAACAGATGATTCTGAAGAGTCAGACTGAGTCAAATCCAAAGATGGAACATTTTCAAACAGCTCTACTTTCTGTTTAGAGCTCACTCTCTTTTCCCGGTCATGTACTTGCTTTCCCTTCTCTCTGAAACCTCTTCCAGATACATGCATCAGGTGTGTTTTCTTTGGCTTTGCTCCCCTGCTATCAGCACTCGGTACTTCCCTGTCACTCTCTGAGGAGACAAAGTCATTGTATCCTCTAGCAGGTGCTCTTCTGCCAGGTACTACTGCAGCATCTGAAACTCCAGGACCTGCAGCAGCATCAGCAGTACTTGGCTTTATCTTACTTCTAGTACATGCGCTGTCATTTCTTGATCTGTGCCATCTCTGGCTTTGCAAGTTGCGGTTCTTCAAACTTTTACTGTTACCAAAATACCGGTGGAAGTCTTCAGAATTCCCATACTGACTTTCTGGATTACAAATGCCATGATGCTTCATGGAAGAGCTTTCATACTCTGTACCTCTTTCAGAAGACAGACTAGGAAATGGTAAATTACTTCTACTCAGATTACTGTTGGAATCTTTCCTATCTTTGTTGGCCCAGTTTATATCTGTAGGTTGCCTTTCTCCTGGAATGGAATTAGCAGCATCAGGATTGAAATTCAAAGCACCTAAAAAGTGAAAATATAAAGATGCGTATAAGACTATGAAATGTGAAATACTACAAGGGCCTGTAGTGACAGGACAAGGGGGAATGGCTTTAAGATGGCAGAGGGGAGATTGAGATTAGACATTGGGAAGTTCTTCCCTGTGAGGGTGCCGAGGCGCTGGCACAGGGTACCCAGAGAAGCTGTGGCTGCCCTATCCCTGGCAGTGCTCAAGGCCGGGCTGGTCGGGGCTTGGAGCAACCTGCTCTAGTGTGAGGTGTCCCTGCCTGTGGCAAGGGGATGGAACTGGATGAGCTTTAAGGTTCCTTCCAAGCCAAACCAGTCTATGATTCTATGATTTCTTTGCAGCAAAACTACCATACGTGCAAAGGCCCAGAAGATAAATCAATCCCACACTTGACAGAACAACTGCAAACAAGTTTCCAGAAACTAGATTCAAATTGTACAGTGTTTTCTGGATGTTACCTCCTCTTGCCATCTTTGCAGAAAGATACAGAGTTAATATAAGAGTATAAAAACATATGGCATGGGAAAACATCTGAAGCAGCATTAAAATAACAGGCACTCTCTACCTATTATTTTACCTTTTCAATAACGTGGAAATTAACATTTTGAAGGGAAGAACAAGCCAGGACATTTCAAAACATCAACACACTTTTTCAGTGAATTTCACTTACTTTCAAATGAAAGAGTTTTTTTAAACCTCTAGGAACAGTCATAACTATTATGAGGGTTTTGGTGGCCAAAGAGAAAACCATAACATACAACTCTGTGGAAGTGAAGCCTTAAGTTTCCTAAAAGTTAGGAAATTAAAATTACATTAAAGCATGTTCTTAAACACATAACCTAATTCACTACTTTTTAAAGAGAGACTCAGTTGGAATAATTCTGGAGTTTTAATATATTAATAGATACTAGTATTACAATACAGTATGTGTTATTAATGTAACAGTGTACTAGTATATGCTATGCTATATGCTACGCTATATTAACACACTAGATATAAAGGGCAAAACGTGTGTTTGGGTTTTTTTAAGCTGTAACACTAACCTGATTTTGAGACACCAGAATGAGAACACCAGACAGAGGCCTTTCAGAACTGCTTGGGATCGAGTTAGGAATCAATCTTAATTCAGAGAGAAGGGAAACAGAGAGGTGCTGAGCTCTTCCCCCTAGTGTCCAGTGCCAGGGTGCACAGGAATGGCTCAAAGCTGCATCCATCAGGAGAGGTTCAGACTTGACAGAAGGAAACATTCCTTTACCAGGAGGGTGGTCAATGCCCCAAGCGTGTCAGTGTCTAAGAAGCATCTGGACAATGCCCTTAATAATATGCTTTAACTTTTTGTCAGGCGGTTGGACTTGGTCACTGCAGGTCCTTTCCAGCTCAACTATTCTATCATAAGGAATGAAGACCCTAGTACATAGAAAATACTAGGCCTATACATCTGAAAACGTGGACTGAAAGCAGCTTCTCTGGAAGCAATCTATTTTTCTCATCTTAGCACATGCATTCTGTGTAAAGAACTCAAAATACAAAGTTGTCCTTTTTACTTTCTATGACTACACTTTCAGTTTTTCCAATGTTTCACTAGTTTCATCCCTATTGCTAATGAAGAACATTACAATGTAAGCAACAGTCATTCAGTATAGATTACTTAACACAGTTTCACTTGTTTTGATTTGAAGACAGGTTGCCATCATACCAACTGAAACAGAAGCAATCCATTTCATTAGCTGGTTTAAGAATTCTTTCAGATATCCTCAAAATTGAAGTTTAAAATTTAATTGTTAATTTAAAATTTAGAGACAAGGTAAACCAATTGGCTTCTTAACGTTTCATAAAAACATGCTTTGCAAATATCACACAGCTTGCCTCCGAGAAGTACATTCTGTTATTAAAGACCATCGTTTCTTTGGTTATGAGATGTGGTATGTAAAAATATATGCATTAATTACAAACAAATTGCTGCAAAGTGCTTTCAAATGAATGCGGTAAATAAGCTTGAGGAAGTTGGTCTTGTAGATCAGTAAAACTATCAGATACTGACATAAAAACATGCTGGACACGGCTTTAAAATGCTGGGTTTCTAAAATACAAATTAACTTCTGCACGTGGCTTCCAAGAAGCATAACCAGGACTTGAAATGTAGCCGTGGAAGAGATATTTTTGAAAGCACTTTCCAAGTAATCTCTTAAGTTTGAAGAAACAGATGGGAAATCGGGATCCAGCTATTTAAAAGCACCTCCAAAATATG
Source organism: Myiopsitta monachus (assembly GCA_017639245.1). Taxonomy (NCBI): domain Eukaryota; kingdom Metazoa; phylum Chordata; class Aves; order Psittaciformes; family Psittacidae; genus Myiopsitta; species Myiopsitta monachus. Next base: position 5,809,938 of record CM029928.1, read on the forward strand.
AATAATTCATTAGGGCTTTTTATATCGCCCATGAATAGGATTCCTGTTCTTACTGTCAGCTTTTACATTATGGAAAAAATTCCAAAGTGGTAAATTCTACTAAGACTTACTTCTGCCTGCCAAGACAAGTAACTACAAAATACACATACAAGTGTAATGATCAGTAGCTAACACTGGCTCAAATTTCCTCTGACATGTTTACATGCACATACACAAAAATCCCAAGAAAAAGGGAACCTCCAAAGCAAGATTCCATCCCGTCTATAAAATAAACAAGGAAAATCTCAGTACCTTTAGAAACAACCTCTGTATTACAGATTTTAATATCCTTAAGAGCTCAAACGTGAATTAAAACCAAACATATGAAACTTACATGGTTTCAAGTCTGTTCTGCCACAACATTGCATATTACACCACCTCAGCATTAACTACAGAGAGAGACAAAATGCCTTGGCAAGGTTAGGTAGTCTGTGTGAACTGTCCTTCAGAAAAATCATTTGATAAGCCACTTTTAAAAATACAAAGCAAATTAGTAAGAACACACCTCATTTTAATCAGTACAAGCTCTGCTTCAAAACCAGCTTACTTTATGGACCAGTAAAGCCAAACTTACGTACTTTTTTTAATGAAGACATCAGTAATGACATTTAAAGGTGCCACTTACAGACATCATGTCTAAGTGACATTTCTTAGCACAGTTTCAGCAAGCTACATTCAATTAGATTTTGAAGAGCCATTAAACAACGTACTTTAATTAGGCCAAGACTGTATAAAATTTGTAATTAAGAAAGACAAAAAAAATTATATTGAAGAAGTCCAACGAGGCCAAAGGAGGTGATCCTGACCCTCTACTCTGCTCTCATGAGACCCAACTTGAAGCACTGTGTGCAGCTCTGGTGTCCTCAACTTAAGAAGGACATGGAGCTGTTTGATCAAGTCCAGAGGCCACAAGGATGCTCAAGGGCTGGAGTACCTTCTATACGGAGACAGGCTAGGAACACTGGGGCTGTTCAGCCTGGAGAAGAGAAGCTGTGTGGAGACCTCACAGCAGCTTCCAGTGTCTGAAGGGGGCTACAAGAATGCCGGAGAGGGACCCTTCATGAGGGACTGTAGCAACAGGACAAGGGGTGACGGGTTCAAACTGAAACAGGGGAAGTTCAGGTTGGATATAAGGAAGAAGTTCTTCCCTGTGAAGGTGCTGAGGCCTTGGCACGGGGTGCCCAGAGAAGTGGTGAATGCTCTACCCCTGGCAGTCTTCAAGGGCTGGCTGGACACGGCCTTAGGCGACATGATCTAGTGTGAGGCATCCCTGCACATGGGGATGATCTTAAGGTCCTTTTCAACCCAAACCAGGGTTTGGGGTTGGAACTGAATGATCTTAAGGTCCTTTCCAACCCTAACCTATGATAATGGGTACAACAGTCCATATGGCAGGCCCTCAGGTGTCAGAGGTAGTACTTCTATATTCTTAAAAGCATTCAGCTCTATCTCCTAGACAGAAACAAAAATGGGAACCAAATAAACAACACCAATTATTGGACAAGCACTTATTTCTTCATTGATCATTTCTTAGTTATACAGCCATAAAATCAACCAAACATAATTGAGTATTGTGTGCAGTTCTGGGCTCTGCAATAAAAGGATATAAAAATATTACAATGTGTCCCAAAAGGGTTTAAAAAGATGGTGAAAGGACTAGAAGACATGACTTCGGAGGAACAGCTAAGAATACTAGCTTTGTTCAGCATGGAGGAGACTGAGGGGTGACCTCACTGCTGTCTACAGCTTCCTTATGAGGGAGAGTGAACAGGGAGGTCTGACTATAGTCCACCAAGGACCCTAAGGTCTGCAGAGCTGCTTCCCAGCTAGTTAGCCCCCTGGGTATACTGGTGCACAGTGCTATGCTTTTGGGTTTTTATGCTACTGTCCAAACTCAGTACATCCACATTTTGAAGAGAACATGAAGCTTTACCTAGCCCATTTCAAGATGATACAGGAGAAATATACAAGTAAGGAAAAAACTACAACTTTGCTATAAGTAGTTTCATCATCCTAAGAGATGCATCTACTACAGAATGGATTTCGCATAAGGAGAACAAATGTGTTACAAGATTTCACTTTCCTGTTCACCCTTACAGTGGGGTACTCAAAGCTTCATAGCAACTCCCTGGTATCTTCAGTTTCATGGCACATTATACCATGCCTAATGATCCAGCTGCCATTGTGAAGGCAAAACCCAAAACTATATTCAGCAGCACTTACGACAACTGATGGGACAAAAAAAATACTCATTAATGGCTATTACCTGAGGGGGGTTACAAGGATACCAGAGAGGAACTCTTCATAAGGGACTATAGCAATAGGACAAGGGGTGACGGGTTCAAACTGAAACAGGGGAAGTTCAGGTCAGATATAAGGAAGAAGTTCTTCCCTGTGAGGGTGCTGAGGCACTGACACAGGGTGCCCAGAGAAGTGGTAAATGATCCATCCCTGGCAGTCTTCAAGGCCCGGCTGAACAGAGCCTTAGGCGACATGGTCTAGTGTGAGGCTCCCCTGCCCATGGGGATGATCTTAAGGTCCTTTCCAACCCAAACCAGTCTGGGATTCTATGATTAAATACAAATCCCACCTGTCCCTTCTAGGCGTACAGGGCTAGAAACCAGAAAGGCGTAGCAATGTGAATAATCAGTTTAGCATTGCCTTGTTTCTTATATTCTTCCCCTTTGTCTCTTATACTAATTTCCCAAGTCTCAGCAATCAATCACCACTGGCAAAATATCCCTGATGGGCTGCACATCTGCCATGACCCAAAACTGTCACTCCTCAACCCCAACTGCTCCCCCAGCCTACCCTGAGAACAGAAATACCTGTGATATTTAAGCTCACAGTCATACGCTCAGTCTGCCCATGAAGTTGCAGGGGAAAAGTCAGTTCCCATCTTAATATTGGACAAGCACAATTTGAAACTTACCTATGAGATGGCTCTTCATAACATAGCATGTATTACAGTAACAAGTAATGAGCTCCAGGACAATATGACAATACCTGTGTTAGCTTAAGTACTGTAAAGTATATGTAGAAATGGCATACCATTGAGGCCGATCATTGGCCAGCAAAGCTATTTTTAGCTCAGTACACCTATCTAAGATCCTTTATTCCAACACATATACAGCTGTACAGAACATTTCAGGACCAGAGTTGACTTGCAGCCTCACAGCTCAGCAGACAGACAGCAGACATTTGCCTGCAGCAGCTTCCTGCAGCAGCTCCTCTTAACTGAAACTATCAGTCTCTACTCTCTGAACCATGTCCTAGGCCATTCCACTTCCCACAAGGCAGCTGTCAAAGCAGAGAGAAGAGGCAGAGGATGCTATTTAAGATGTAGGCTAATCATAACATTTATCTGAATTAACATCAGGGCACTGCAAAAGTAGAGATTCAGATTTTCTTCATTCCATCCACAAAAGACCAGGATTCTTCCAGGCAGAAACCTAATGACTCCAGAAACAGTGAAATGAGTTAGCTCATCAGGTGATCCCAAAGTGACACTGATTACCTGAGAAGTCTACCCAGACTACAAGAAAATGAAGAGACGTGCTGAAAATATGAAACACCATAAACGACTCTGGACAACCATGTTATTTCTAGTTACATGCTCAAGTCACAGTTACATAATGGTTCTTCTATCATTAAATACCCATAATACATGATAAATCATTAAACGCAAGGCTGGAATAAGGATCTTGAAAAGCTATTCCCCTCCTCCTCAACAGCCACACATGGCAATGCAAAAATTAACTTCAACCTGCACCGAAAAAGCCAGCAGGTAAAAGAACAAATGAAAAAAATAAAATCCTTCTTGCACTTGTGATGTTCAAACCCAGTTCAGGTTGGGTCTCTAAACTGCTCCCTACCTGCAAGCCCCTGCCTACATCACAGACTACTTTGGGTTGAAAGGGGCCTTAAAGACTATCTAAGCTTCAACCACAGAACCCCAGACGGGTCTGGGTTGGAAAGGACCTTAAAGCTCATTCAGTTACAACCCTTGCCACGGACAGGGACATCTCACACTAGAGAAGGCTGCTCCAAGCCCTGTCCAATCTAGCCCTGAACACTGCCAGGGATGGGGCATTCACCACTTCTCTGGGCAGCCTGAGCCAGCGCCTCAGCACCCTCACAGCAAAGAACTTCTTCCTTATATCTAACCTGAACCTCTCTCTGTCAGCTTAAAGTTTAACCTGCCCACTGCTGCCAGGTGAGGTGGCAGCCTGCCTCAGCAGCCACCTCCTGCCTGCCCCGCCGCGATCCCCGCGCAGCCCGCGGGCTGGGACACGTCAGGCCGCCGTGTGGGCTCCGCGGATGCAGGTGGGCACAGCGCGGTGAACTTTTCCAGAAGCCAGCCGCCTCGCTGTGTTCGTTCGTCACACACCGCCGCTCGCACGCCTCTCCTCAGGCAAAGTTTCCCCTCGCCGCCAAGGCCGGCCCAGCCATTTTGGTCACCGAAGGCGCTCACAAGCTGCGGCGGGCCAAGGGGGGGGGGGGGGGCGGCAACAGGTGGTGTTGGTGCCGCAGCCCCGCAGCCCTACGACACGGCAGCGCTCGCTCGACCGGCACGGCGCGGCCGTCTTCCCGACAGGCTGCGGGGCGATGAGCCGCTCCTCCCCTCCGCAACCACCCTGCCCGCGCTCCGAGCACAGCGACCGCACTTACCTGCGCCGGGCCGCGCCTCCGCCATGCCAGCGCAACCCCCTCCCCGAGGGTCCGGCTTCCTGCCTGCCGCGCATGCGCGCAGCCTGCTCACTCCCCCTCCCCAACACTGCCCGCCCCCCAGGGGAGCCGCTGCTACGCGCGCGCAGCCGCAGCAGGGCTCCGAGCGGGCGGGGCGAGCTCAGAGCCGGGGCGGGCGGGAAGGCCGGAGCGGGAAAGGCAGCGGCGGCGCGGGAGAGGTGTCGGTGTGGTGCGGTGGCTGGGCAGTCGTGGAGACGTGGCGTGGTGTGCGTTGGAAAGGGCTGAGAGTTCATCCGGTTCCAACCCCTGCCACGGGCACGGACACCTCACACTAGAGCTGGTTGCTCCAAGCTGCTGTGTCCAGCCTGGCCTTGAGCGCTGCCAGGGATGGGGCACCCACAGCTTCTCTGGGCACCCTGTGCCAGCACCTCAGCACCCTCACAGGGAAGGACTTCTAAATCTAAATCTCTCCTGTTACAGTTTGGACCCATCACCCCTGTCCTATCACTGCAGTCCTGGATGAACAGTCCATCTCCAGCATCCTTGTATAGAGTCACAGAATCAACCAGGTTGGAAAAGCCCTTTCAGCTCATCCAGTCCAACCATCCCCCAGTGCTGCCAAGGCCACCACTAACCCACAGCACTGAGAGCCTCGTCTCCATGGTCTCTGAACACTTGCAGGGACAGTGACTGCAGCCCTGCCCTGGGCAGCAGTTCCAATGCCTGAGCACCCTCTGGGGAAGGAATTGTTCCTCAGCTCCATCTAAACCTCCCCTGGTGCAGCTCGAGGCCGTTTCCTCTTGTCCTGTCCCTTGTTCCTTGGGAGCAGAGACCGACCCCACCTCACTACAACCTCCTGTCAGGCAGCTGTAGGGAGCGATCAGGTCCCCCTGAGCCTTCTCTTCTCCATCTGAACCCCCCAGGTCCCTCAGCCGTTCCCCATCACACTGTGCTCCAGGCCCTGCACCAGCTCCATTGCCCTTCTCTGGCCCCGCTCCAGCCCCTCAATGTCTCTTGTAGTGTAGCCCCCTTCAGATACTGGAAGGCTGCTTTGAGGTCTCCACACAGCTTCTCTTCTCCAGACTGAATAGCCCCAATGTTCTCAGCCTGTCTTCATACAGGAGGTGCTCCAGCCTCTGATCATCCTCGTGGCCCTCCTCTGAACTTGTTCCAACAGTTCCATGTCCTTATGTTGAGGACACCAGAACTGCACACAATACTCCAAGTGAAGTCTCATGGGAGCAGAGCAGAGGGGCAGCATCACATCCCTTGACCTACTGCTCATGCTGCTTTTGATGCAGCCCAGGATAAGAGGGGTTTCTGGGCTCAAGCACACACTGAAGTGGCTCATGTTCAGTTTCTCATCAACCAACACCCCTAAGTAGTTCTCTGCAGCGCTGCTCTGACACAGCTTGATGGCTGCAGCCTTTCCCTGACATGGGGTTTGAGCACTGGCAGCATTCCAGAGCTTGGCTCAGGGCACTGCGTAAGAGAGATGCATAGGGTAGAAAGGAGGGATGTGTCATCAGGGATATATGGCATCCTGCACTGCTCTAGGGAGGCGGCAGCGCCACACACTTGTCATCCCAGTGAGTACTGGAGCTTAAGCCTCAGCTGGGAAACCCACACCAGGATTCCCATGTTCCACAGAACGCATGCTGTGTGGTACTGCTGGCCGGAGCCCTGGTGCTGAGCCATGGCGTGATCACGCCTCCCCACAGAGGTTTGCAGTGCCATGGTTACCATACCAGAGCAGTTCTGTGCTGCAGCGTGGCTCCACTGTCCTCACAGAGCTGCTCATCTTTCAAGAAGCTGCAAATTAGGCTCACATTCGAAAGTCAGTCTTCCAAGATCTGGCTTTTATTGGGAAAGGCTTCCTGCTATTTGTGAAACAACATCTGTTCTTATGCCATTATCAACCTCAGGAATCACTCTTCACTTGACAGATGAAAGTGCTGGGCAAAAAAGTTGCTGTTCAGATAACTAAAGCCTTCATCTACATATAGAGGGATTGTACTGTCACCTATTAAAACAGGCTAGAAATACAGTTCTAGAAATCCACAGAAATATCCAGAAGATTGAAATGAACAGCTTTTCCACCAAAAAAATCCTCCAATAATCCATAACATTGAGAGATATAGACAATATGCATTATTGTGATTGTCAGATAGAAACTGTCTGCTGAAAAAATAGGAAACTGAGGCATTAGTAACAACATGCTCCATCCCTGGCAGTGTGCAAGGCCAGGTTGGAAGGGGCTTGGAGCAACCTGCTCTAGTGGAAGGTGTCCCTGCCCATGGCACAGGGTTGGAACTGGGTGAGCTTTAAGGTCCCTTCCAACCCAAACCATTCTGTGATTCCACAGCTCTGCAGAACACCTCAGGGGCACTGCTGCACACAGTGTCTGCATTCTGCCCTCCACACTCCCCTGGTGAAATTCTGGCATCAAAGTTCCACCTGCTGCATAGTTCTTCCCCTCCTCATGGGCAAAGTTCATGGCTCCAAAGCCCTTAAAGCACTAGTGGGCTAATTGAAGAAACACTACCTGTTGAAATGCAGCCACATTCCTGCCCCTGCTGCAAAGGAAGCTTGCAAACCCATATGGCAACATCCGTGTTTTGCCATGGATTTTGAGTGTGTTTGAAGTGCTTCGCTGTATGTAAACACTGCGGCCACCTGAGGTTGCAAAGAAAGGTATGTGGCAGTGGCATCCTTTCAGAGGTGATGCATGCCTTTCCTGTTACTGTCAAGGTTCCCAGACAGTTCTCTGTCATGACTGCAGAGATGTGACCATAACATTCACATAGAACTATCACAGATTTTTGACACTGCTTTATATGATTATCACAGCACTACTACTTCAGCGTCTACACTTAAGTTTGGCCAAAATAGTCCTTTTATCTTTTCATCATGATTTTTCCTTTTCAGTGCAGGGATAGGGGCAAGGACCTCCCCACTGTATCTTATGCCCTCCATTAAACCATATGTTTTGTTTGTACTTTGTAATGCTAGAATATTTATCTCCATATACTTCTGTCATTTATCACTCATTTCTTTCCTCAGTGGCTGGGGTTTTTTTTCCATCTGACCACTATGACTATCAGGAAGCAGCAGGGACAGACTGCTCCATATGGAAAATAGAGCTGGGAGCTGAGAGCCAGCAAATACCACAGTACCTGAGCAAGAAGAGCAGAGCAAGTTCACCAACACTTCAAGCAACAGGCCTGTAGTGACAGGGCAGCTCAAGCCAGAAGTCAAGACAGTGGGTAAGGACCAGAGGGAGGTAGACACCAGCATTCCTGCAATGTAGTTCAGGCAGACACTAAGGACAAGAGCATGAATTTCAAAGCAGTGTGGGAAGGAATGAGGGATAGGCACCCACTGAGGGCTCTCAAAGCCTGACAGCTACTTATAAAAGTTGGCATTGAGGCCATCCAGACAAACCTCCATGGTGGTGGGAAGGGACATGGGGAAGATGTACTCAGGGCCCTTACAGTCACAGATCTCTCCTATATGCAGCAGGGATGCTGGTGAACAGCCTTGCCTTCAAGGGAGATGGGAGATGAGGTATGGAAGCAGAAGGAAGGGAATCCCTAGCCATAACTTGTCAGTGCCAGCATCTCAAAGAAGATAAATCTGCTAAGAGAAACATATTGTCTTGAGCTGGCATCATGGTGTAGTCATTTGTAAGTGGTCATAGTAAGGTCAGTGACCGCTCGGGAGCTGCACTGACGTGAAGAGAGCAAGGCTGCCATGATGCCAAGGTCCTGGTGAGGAAGACAAAATGGACTACAGCAAATCATCTGCAAGTCTAGATGCTCAGCATGAGTCTTACACAATAAGTACCTTTTTGTGCACGGGATTTCTTGGAGTTCCTGATTTTTAAAGAAGCTGCTCCTGAGTGTTTCCAAATGCCACTGGGGTTACGATCCCTGCAGCCAGAAGCAGCAGTTTAATACAGTGCCATCTACCCCTCCAGAAGGCAAAGGAAGAGTTCTAAGATGCTGTGTGCATTTTCCATTGCATCACACAGTGATGTTCTGTCTCTTTTGTCCTTTCCTTCCCTACATAAAGCCCATATAGACAAGCAAAAAAAGAAAAAAATAATCCACCAATTTATGATTTGATTTAAAAAAGAAAAAAGAAAAAAAAACCCAAGGAAACCACCTAAAAATGAAGAAACTTGTTAAAAATGGAGGGGCAGCTACAATAATTATGTCTTTGTGGGTTACATGAAGACTTCAAAGATACCATACTGGAGGCTCAGGGCAAATGCATATACAAGGAAAAATGAACCTGTCATGATTAAGCAGGGGGGACAAGAGAGCCTGTTGCTGGGGACAACATTTCAGAAGCCTCCTTCCAAAACCTAAATTTGGTCCTAAAATCGAAAATAGACTCCAAACTTATGACAGATGAAAAGTAAACCACACCATGAGACAGGCCAAAAGGGTCTGAAGAACAACTTGCATAAGGCATAACATCTAATAATAAATCCCTTTTTGAACACTTCAGGCTCTGGAAGCCTGCCAGACAGTCTGCAGCACCAGGGAGATTAAAAGAAATACAGAGAAAAGCACAGAAAATCTAAATGAATTCTTTATATCTGTGTTCATTACAGCAGAGCTGGATGAGATTCCCAAACCAGCTCTTCTTTATGGGGGAACTCACCAGGGGTTGCGTCTTAGAAGAGTCAGTATGGAGCATAGAGGTTATGGAACTTACAGGCAGAATTAATACTAACAATTCACAAGGAGCAGATGGTGTCTAACCAGCAATTCTAAAAGACTTCAAGGGAGAACTACAAACTATCCTCTGTTATAAAACTGGAATGGTAGCGGGAAACAAGGATGTGCCAGCTGTATTGTCATTTGTTTTCAAGGATGCCATAAGAAATCTAGAATAGTATAAGCCTGATGTCTATAGCAGGCAACTCAATGGAAACTGAAGATAGATTAGAATTGCTGAGCATATGCATGAAGGTGCTGTCATACAGATGAGTCAAACCGGCTTTTGTAAAGGGAAGAACTGCCTCACACTCCGAGTGAAACGTTTATGAGCCAACAGGCTTGTGGCTAAGGGAGACAGACCCTGGAATCCTGACCATGGATTTCTGGAAGGTATTTAGAGAGGTCACTCATCAAAAGCTCTTAAAAGCCACACTGCTAAGAAATAAATAATGGAGAGGTAAATGGCTGGTTGAAAGGCAGGAAATACGAAAGTAGGTGTCAATAGTCCATTTTCACAGTAAAAGCAGGTCACCAGTAGAGTCCCACAAGGATGTGTCCTGGAACCTGATCTGGAAATGGCAGTGTCAGTATGCTCTGGAATAGTGTTATTTAGGCCAATACAGCCAATGGCAAGCTGAGAGCTGCAAGCAGAAGAGTCTTAGGATATTGAGTGGCTCTTTGCCCATTTCCTGGAAAGGCTCTTAGAAGGGAAGGGGCGAGATGAAGAGCAGGCATTACCTCAGAAGCAGCTGGGACATAATGCAGATGTGCTGTGGCACTGTGTGATCTCAGCTCTGCGCTAGTGGGATTTCTCAGTTCTCAGCAGCCAGCTCCTCCAGCAGATGGAACAGCTCAAGCCACACACAGACAAACAGCTCCCTTTGAAGATCTCTGTGCCCCTTCTCGTTCGAACAGTGCAGAGCAGCACTGCCTCCTGCAGCCCCCGCTCGGGAAAGCCAGACTGTACGGAGCAGCCAGTCACTCAGCACCAAAGCCAGATGTGCTCTGCATGACTTGGCAGGGAAAGACATCAGCAGCCTCGGCAGAAAGCGTGAGTGGACACATCCTGTGAGACTGCCGCTGTGGATATAAACTGTGGTTGCCTGCATTAACACGCACTGGAGAGGCAGGAATGAAGAGGCTGAATGTGTGTGTGGAGAATGCAGCTAGGGAAGGGAGCCAGGGAAAACTTGGAGAACTTGCCAGCATACGGATGCAGATGGAAAGAGAGAAATCAGAGCTTTTTCTTTATTTATTGGCTAAATATGCCAGAAGGCCTTTGCAGCCCTAGCTACATGGCCACCACAGACCAGACATAGTTCATGTCTATTGTGGGCCAACACCTAATAGTCTTCCCATAGACTAGACAAGAGTCAGCCACAGGAAGGCTCCAGTGACTTCTTTTCTTTCCAGAGGGATGTGCTTACAGAATACAGGGCCCAGCAGGAAGTCTCAGAGATGACTTTTCATATATTACATTTCTGTACCCACTTGTAATTTCTGAGGCATGCAGCACAGACCTGGGACACCAGAACCAACCCTTCCTTTGGAAGCAGGTCCCAACACTGCTTTCCCTGATGAACAGCTTATGGAGGACAAGTTCTGAACTCCCCACATAGCCCTTTTACCCATAAAAAAAGCTGGCCTACAGCAACTGCTCCCTTTCACACATTGCTAAGATATTGAATGAGCCCCACAGGGCTCCACAGAGCTTGCATCTTGGTTTGAAGCCTCCAGCTCTGCTGTCCTAGGTGGAAGCAAGGGGTAGATTTCCTCACAGGCCTCAGAAGGTGGTGAAAGCTGTCTGGCATGAACTTAAACTCCTGTGAATCACCCACAGACAGCATGTTGTGTCACCAGGAACTAAGCACTGATCACCAGTCTGCAGGTACAGTGTCATTTTAGAATGGCATCCATAGAGAAATGAGAAGAGTGAGATATGCGTGGCATACTAGAAAGACATGCTGTTGATCAGGACCAAAGACCTTTATGCTAAAGGACTCCTGGCAACTAGCTTCTGATTTGCATGCAGCTGACACCCTAGTTTGGGAGAAGAAATTAGCTGTATAAACATAGAATCACAGAATCAGCCAGGTTGGGAAAGACCTTTAAGCTCATCTAGTCCAGCCATTCCCCAGCACTGCCAAGGGCGCCACTAACCTATGGCACTGAGGGCCTCGTCTACGTGGTGTGTGACCACTTGCAGGGACAGTGACTCCAGCACTGCCCTGGGCAGCCTGTTCCAATGCCTGCATGACTTCATCCTTTGGGGAAGGAATTGTTCCTAATATCCAATCCAATGAATTATATCTTGCAAAATTTCTGAGCATCCATAGTTCTACCTGGAAAATTTCAATGAGTAAGTAGTATTATGTGCCACTGAGATGCCCAGTATGAACACAAAGCATCTCCAATGCCATTCATGTAAAATCCACCATATTGGACTTACCATGCATATCGTTCTCAGTTAACTATGCTTCCAACCAGAACACAAGGCCCTTGCTCCATGTGCATCTGTCACATGTACAGCTGACGTGCAGTGGATCTGCAGCGACATGCAGTAGTCACACAGGGATGTGTGACTACTGCACCGAGTAGTCACATCCCTGTGATTTCCAGTCAACCTTTCCTACTTTAGGTAACTTCAAGGAACACAATACAAGAGGAGTCTGCCAATGTTGTGTCATCCACAATAAGTTTAAGCATTTTTTTTTAAGTAGGATCTTAAGCTTTAAACATGGTGCATTTCAAATAGATCCTTGAAAACAGAATGTTCTCCTTCCTCTACCACTTCTCACTCAAATATCAGATGCAAACAAGTAAAAGAATTCAGTGCATGCAGTTAAAGTATACAGGAGGACCATGCCAAATAATTTAACCACCTCCCAGTACTGAGAAGAGGCACTAAGAATGATACGTTAGGCATGATACAGAAAAAATCTTTGATGCCATGGTAACAGAACAAAGAACTAGAGCCCCTCTCAGAGTTATTTTGATAATCAGAAGAAACTGTACCTCTGAATTGATGAGCAGCCTATGGCAACAGAACTGTGTTCCAACATCTGACAAATCAGGGAGGCAAAAAAAATCTAAAATAGAAGTATTACAGTACTGAAGAAATATGCACAGAGCACTCAGAAAACAGGGTAAAGAAGAAGAAAGCCAGAGCAGGGAGATAAGAATACAGCACATCTTTTTCACCCTGAGCTTGGGAGTTGGATTGCTCAGACGCCTACACAATGTCCATGAGACTACAGGGAACAGAAGCTTTTTGTGTTCTGTAGTACTCTCACCTGAAAAACCCCCTATATATTTCTTCTCAGGCCTCCGAGTCCTATGCAATGATAACCCAGCAGGTGGGTCTGCAACGCTGCTGTGTCTGGATTTGTCTTGCACTAGAGGAAACACCTGAAAAAGTGGGTGAAAATGGAGCTATTCAGAAGAGCCAAAAATCGTGTATTCTGCCTCAAATTCCTTTGCTGTCAATTTTTGTAACAGAAACTCCTAATTCTTCAGAATGTGTGTGTGTGCATGTGGATCTGTATAGAAAGTGAGGGAGAGAAAGAGAAGAAAAATAGGAAGACATTTGAATATACCAGATAGCCAAAAGTTAAAGGACTCCTTCTATGACTATGATTAGCTGGCAGCTTAGTTGAGTAGCTCTTCCTCAGACTCAGCACTGAGGCTGACACTGTTCAACATCTTCACCGGTGACCTGGAAAACGGTTGCGAGCAGCCAGTTCCTCCAAGAGAATGCTGTGGGAAATGGTGTCAAAGGTCTTACTAAGTCCAGCTAAACAACATCCACAGCCTTTCCCCCATTCAATAAGCAGGTCATAGGAGATCAGATTAGTCAAGCAGGACCTGTCTTTCATAAACCCATGCTGACTGGGCTTGATCTCTTTGGATACCCTGTATATGCCACGTGATGGCACTCAAGATGATCTGTTCCATACGGTACCCTTGGGGTGATCCCATCTGGCCCCACAGACGTATGTGTCTAAGTGGTGTAGCAGGTTGCTGACCATTTCCCCTTGGATTATTGGGGCTTCATTCTGCTTCCCATCCCTGTCTTCTAGCTCAGGGGTGTGGGTACCTGGAGAACAACTGGTCTTAGTACTAAAGACTGAGGCAAAGAAGGCATTGAGTACCTCAGCCTTTTCCTTATCATAGAATCATAAAATATTTAGGGTTGGAAAGGACCTTAAGATCATGTAGTTCCAACCCCCATCCCTTATCCTTTGTCATTATGTTTCCTGCCCCACATCCAATAAAGAATGAAGATTCTCCTTAGCCCTCCTTTTGTTGTTAATGTATTTATACTTTTTTGATTGACTTTTACAACAGTAGCCAAATTAAGTTCTGGTTTGGCTTTAGTCCTTCTACTTTTCTCCCTGCATAGCATCATGACGTCTTTGTAGTCCTCTTGAGTTGTCTGCCCCTTCTTCTAAAGGTCACAGACTCTCTTTTTTCCCCCTGAGCACCAGAAAAAGCTCTGTTCAACCAGGCCACTCTTCCCCCCTCCCAGTCCATCTTTCAGCACATAGAGATGGCTTTCTCCTGTGCCTTTAAGATTTCCTTCTTGAAGAATGTCCAACCTTCCTGGACTCCTTCATGCTTCAGGCATGCCTCCCTCTGCAAGCAACTGTCTCCTGTAAATAAAGCACCTTTGAGTCAGAGCTGCTTGAAATCCAACATGCATTTTTGTTTGCAGTTTGCTCATAGGATGACGTTCTAACCTCTGACTCCTATTCCTGGCTAGCAGGAGGTATTTCTGGCTGCTTCCCTCTGTTAGTTCACATCTTGGTTTTATTATGCAAATGTTAGCTCTTGTCCACTGCTTTGTTTTTTTTTCAGCATTTAAGCATTTTTTTAGAATCATAGAATGGTTTGGGTTGAAAGAGACCAGCTGTGGTCTTCGATTAATGAGTTTCTTTCGCACTTGCTATATACTCAATGAACTTTTCTGTTATAAAGCTGAGGCTGCCAGAGACTATGGTGCTACCTCATTGACAAGCTGTGAAGATGGTTTGGTATCCTCATTTCCTCTGCAGAGCCTCTCTATTTGCACCTATCCTTAATACGGCCTTCAGTTACCGGGGATGAGAAGGTGACAATTTTGTGCTATGAATGACCGCTTGAGTGTTGTTTGCACAGAACTTCTTTGGGAACATCCGCGTTTTATTCTTTTTGTTCCTCATTCATGAGAAACAGGAAGGGCAGTTTATGCTGTGCCTATGAGCAGCAGTAAAGAAGTCATGTTTATGTGCTGCTGGCTATTTCAGTTCTGCTCAATAAACACAATAACCCTCCGGGCATCATTTAATTCTTGCTAAATGTCCCCGTTCAGCAAAGAGGGCATTCACAGCTATCAGGAATGGCCAAAGACCAAAGTCTCTGGGACTCAGACCTCCTGGCACACACATCTTGGCTTTGTATCAGTCTCCTGTTGAACTCACAGGGCTTTTGAACTTCCAGATTTATAACCTTCCTCTTTTAGATCCCAGTGCCCTCCCATCATCATGCATCCTCTCTGAACTCTGATGTGCTCATCATTTGAGACATAATGAAGCAGAACTTTGGAACTCTAAGTCCTACCATCTCTCTTCTTCTTGGCCTGAGTGAAATTAAAAAACCACATATATTTTACATTATGATTTCATACTGTTTTAATTTTTAAAATCTTTTTTTTTAAGGAAATGCATTTAGTATCTACTTTTTTAGGGTGTGCTGAAAGAATTTAAAAATATTTTCTTCTTGTTAAGGAATGGGAACTTGATATAAAATATTAAAATGGCAACACACAACTTTCTTAAGTTTACTTGCCAAGTTCTGCATGTATTCAGAGTCTGAAGCACTGAAACATAGGAGCTTTTATAGAAAGGGAGTACGGACAACTAGAAAGTTTGGGCATCTTCTATGTTAAAAGAATTCTAAGGATAACGTTCTCACTTAAGCACGAATAGTGACATGAAACATTGAACTCTTATGAAAACATCTATTCATTTATTACTGATAGAACATGGTTTCTTTCTGCAGAACCCTGTCATTAACTATCTCGCCACAAATTGCCTTGTTACCTGACCCAACCACCGGCCCAGCCTCTCAGATGTAAACCGAGTTGCACTGAGCTCCGTTCCCTAGGGAGTGTACTTCACACGGGGAATTTACTCACTCCAGAGAGAGATTCATCCTCCCCCTCTGCTGCGGTCTGGGGATGCCCCCCCTGCAGTCCTGATAAAGCTCTGGGGCAACAGCTCAAGAGGGACATGGAGCTGTTGGAGTGAGTCAAGAGGAGGCCAAGGAGCTGCTGCGAGGGCTGGAGCAGCTCTGCTCTGGAGCCAGGCTGGGAGAGCTGGGCTGGGGCAGCCTGGGGAAGAGAAGGCTCCTGAAGGGGAGACCTTAGAGCAGCTCCAGCGCCAAAAAGGGCTACAGGAAACCTGGAGAGGGGCTTTGGCCAAGGGCTGTAGGGACAGGACAAGGGAATGGCTTTGAACTGCCAGAGGGGAGACTGAGATGAGCTCTTAGGCAGAAGCTCTTCCCTGTGAGGGTGCTGAGGCGCTGGCACAGGGTGCCCAGAGAAGCTGTGGCTGCCCCATCCCTGGCAGTGTTCAAGGCCAGGCTGGACACAGAGGCTTGGAGCAACCTGGTCTGGTGTGAGGTGTCCCTGCCCGTGGCAGGGGTTGAACCGGATGAGCTCTGAGGTTGCTCCCAACCAAACCCACCCTATGCCTCCACGCTCCCCGCGCTCCCACAGCCGCCGCCCGCCCCCGCTGCCCCGCAGCGCGCCCCCTTTAAGAGCCGGCTCCGCCACCTCGGCCCACCCCTCTCCGACCGCGCCGCCGGGGAGGGGCGGGGCCTGTGCGCTCCGCTGCCCCGCCCCAGCAGCGGCCCCACGCACTCTGTCACGCCAGGGAGCGGGGCTGCCCCTGCCCGCGGTGCTGCCTGTGCATAAAGCGAATAACCCAATACCGCGGCACCCGCGGAGCGGCGCGGTGGGTGCGGGCGCCGCCGTTCCCTGCTGTCTGCAGTGAGCCAAGACGGGGCGTTTACAACGCTCGGCACTTCCCTCCCTCCCTCCTTCCTGACGCCGCCGCTCAGGCAGCGATGGCTTCACCCCCGGGAAGGCGCCGGCGAGCTGGGTCCTCGCTGAGGCGGAGGCGAGACGTGTGACGCCGCTGGGCCGCGCCCCGGGCCGCTGTCGGCGGGGCCGGTCACGATGATGCCGGGAGAGACCCCGCCGGCGGCGGGCGGGACGGCGGCGGCAGCGGCCTGCGCCAACTGCGGCCTGCTGCAGCAGGTACCGCCGGGGCCGCGGTGCCTGGGCTCTGTGAGAGGAGCGGCAGGGGCGAGATGTAGGGAAGGAGCTGGTGTCTGCCGCGTGCCTTAGCGGGGGCTGCGGGTGGGTCCCGCGGCGAATTCTCTTCAGTTCGCTTCGGTGCTGGGGGAGGGTGTTATCGTCTGAAGGAGCGTGAGCGGCACTGGTCGAGGGAGGGGGTTCTCCATCTCTGCTGCGGTCTGGGGACGCCCCCCCCCTGCAGTCCTGATCCAGCTCTGGGGCAACAGTACAAGAGGGACGTGGAGCTGTTGGAGCGAGCGCAGAGAGGGCCGTGGAGCTGCTGCGAGGGCTGGAGCAGCTCTGCTCTGGAGCCAGGCTGGGAGAGCTGGGCTGGGGCAGCCTGAAGGAGAGAAGGCTCCTGAAGGGGAGACCTCAGAGCAGCTCCAGCACCTAAAGGGGCTGCAGGAAACCTGGAGAGGGGCTTTGGCCAAGGGCTGTAGGGACAGGACAAGGGAATGGCTTTGAACTGTCAGAGGGGAGACTGAGATGAGCTCTTAGGCAGAAGCTGTTCCCTGTGAGGGTGCTGAGGTGCTGGCACAGGGTGCCCAGAGAAGCTGTGGCTGCCCCATCCCTGGCAGTGTTCAAGGCCCGGTTGGATGGGGCTTGGAGCAACTTGTTCTGGTGTGAGGTGTCCCTGCCATGCAGGGGATTGGAACTGGATGAGCTTTAAGGTCCCTTCCAGCCCAAACCATCTGTGATCTATGATCATTCACTTCTTTTCTTCAGTGCTCCCAAGAGAGCATGCAATTTTATAGTATAACACTGTGAGCAATGGTTGTTTCGTGTTTAAATGAGGGGAAGGCCTTGCTGAGAGCTCAGAGGGTGGAGGAGGTCTTCAGGCACAGAATGAGTATAGACTGAGAATCTGGGACATATGCCGATTCAGATGAGCTGGGTGCTATTTATTGGTAATGTTCTGGCAAAGCTGAATTTGATTTTGAGAGAAAAAGTCGGGGACTTCGGTATGTAATTACCACAAAGTCTGAAGAGTGTTTGTAGTAAAGCCTCGTCTAAGTCTGATGCTTTGTTGTGGTGCCTGCATTCTCTGTATGTATTCAAATGTATTTATTGTGAGTTAGCTTCACTAAGAGAACTGAAGAAAAGTCACATAATTGTGTTGTGTAGGGCGTGAGCAATGACTTTGGAGATTATTTCCAGTGTAAATAGTTCTGGGGTTTGGGGTGAGACTTCTTTACCAACTTGAAACTCTTCCTTGCAGAATATAAATGAATATGTAGCCGCATTAATTGCACTGAAGCAAAAAATGATTGATGGAGAGTAAGTACAACTGCACAAGTTTGTTTTCTTTTTATTGCTGTTAAGTTCTTAAAGCAATGCAGTAAATATGTTTTGTGGAATGTAGATATTTGTTAATGCATGAAACTAAGCCCTCCTCAAACTGAAAGTAACTTCTTTGCAAAGAGGTCGTAAATCTAAACTGTAAATATTTTTTAATTTGTGCCCTAAAATGTGAGTAACTGTGGTAAAACGGGGCTATTTATAATCTATAATAGCTTATATGTGGTTGTGTATACTAGCAGAAGCAGCTCTTTCAAGAGATGTATTTCATTTCATCTGTTGTGAGGGATATAGTATGAGAACTGAAAGTCGAGCACATTTCAACAAAATTTAGTCTGAACATTGAAGTGTGAAATGCTGTTGGGATTAAATATGAGAATATGAAAAGTGAGGCTAAGCATCAGTCAGAACAGTAAGGTTCTGAAATGCTTCTCATAGTTTGCTTTCGCTTTTGTGGTTGCTTCCACTTCTTCAGAATAACCGTGATTATATGGAATAATACACTGAGCTATGTTACGTATACCTCCATACTGTGGTCTATTGTCTTTATTATAGCTCCTAATTGTAACATTTTATTTCTCATGTTCCCTTTCCCAAACATTTGTCAGTCTGGCTTTAGCGAATCTAAATCCCAGTCCTGCATTCTGGTTTCCAAAAAGTATTTTAAAGAGCCCTCACTGTCTCAGCTGGGACCCTCTTCTTCAAAGCACCTTCATTCTGTGTCCTTGGATTCCTTTTGCTACCTCCAGACTTTGTGTACCTCTTCTCTCTGCCATTGTACATATACATTTCCTGTGGGAACTACCTCTCCTTTAACTACTTGCAGCTCAGCCCCTTTCTTTTTTGCCTTACTTGATTACTCTCAACTGCTGCAAGAGAAAGTAATGCAGCCCCCTCTGTACTTGGGTAACTGCCACAGTATTTCTCTTTCTTCTCTCTAAACCCATAGCATTTGGAGGGAAGGAGAGAATAACTCTCCTTGGTGCTGCCCTGTGCCCCACTGTACACCTTGGATCAGAGCAAGCGCAACTTCTTATGGCTGCTAAGAGAGTAGTGTAAAGACTAAAGCTTTTTAGGGTTTTTTGAACTCTTTTTCTTACATTTGTGTGTTATTTCCTAGGAAAACATCCTGTAAGTTTGAGAACTAGGATGTTATTTTGTGAGCCTGTGTATATGTTTTGATTGTATGTGTTTTATGTTCTTTACCTAAATAATGCTTTTTTGGTTGTTTTTTAAAGCTGCAGGTAGTTAGTTGCTACAAATTCATGTAATTGCCAGTTGGTTGGTTCCTGGGTTTGCTTTCTATTTTAAAGCAGCCTGATTTGAGGTTCGAATAACTTAATGAAACAGAAAAGTTATATTGACTACTATCAAAAATGCAAGTCAATCTTTCCTTTTGCTTTATAGATAAGTACAGACGGTGTAAGGTATCCTAAGACATGATTGTCAAAACCAAGTGAGAAAATGAGTAATCTCTGCTTTTTGTTCCCTTGTAGTCATTTGCTGACAGAGTATCAACAGAAGTGCACTGATATCCTTTACTTCTAGTGTTCTTACAGAATTAGTATATCAACATTTCTTATAAGAGGGCTTGAGGCATTTATTTCCGGTTTAATTCAAGAGATGATGCTTCTAGTAGTGAACAGACTGAATGGGCTTTGTAAAGAAAATGGGGCTTTGGGATTAAATCTATCCAATTAAGATCTGCCTGTGTCTAATATAAGACTTTATATTAACTATTGTAAATCTGTGTTGCTGAGTCCTGCAAGTCCTGTGGTTTTTTGGTGGAAGTCTTTATTGGATGCTTCCTTGCAAGAGGCTATTGGATTGAAATATACTTAGGGACGTTTGATAAACTGTTTTTATTGTCTGCCTTAACAAGAGCTTACAGCTCCAGTTTGCTGAACGGTAAGTTTCATTTAAACTGTTTGCTAAAGATGGTATGTTCTCTGTGTCTTGGACAGTTTTAGTTTTAATCTGATACTGTGTAACAGCAAGGTTTAGACTGAGCTTTTAATATAGTTCTTTCTTTTACCGTGCTGCTTAGGCCATAGTTAGTAAAGATCCTCTTGATGAGGAGAGAAATCTGTCCTCCTACAGTACCTGTGCGAAATTCTTTCTTGGCCCTGTGATACACTAGAGTCTAAAGTCACAAAGGGGAGATGCAGAGCTCATCTTTTGGTGGTGGTTAAATGTAAGCGTATTTGTGGTGGCCATATCTGTATGAAGCATTTTGTCTTAGAGTTGAGGCTGTGTGCTCTTTACTTGGTTACAGAGGAAGAGGCAGCCTGTAATCTTTAAGGACTATGTCTTGCCTCCAAATCCAACAGTTGGACTCTGCTCTTATTTCACAGTGCTACCTGTATAGGGGTACTTGTTCCTGGCCCTTCAGTGTAAATAGCTGGGCAGTACTCCAGTGTGGCACATGCCATCTGCTTGCATCAAGATTTAGGCTTAGTTTAATGTTTTTAAACCAGATCTTGAATTTCCGTTGAATGTAAAACGTTGGATGGAAAAATGCAAACACTCGGACTCTTAAAAGCCTTTGGGTACCTCTCACAGCATTTTTCCTTAGGGGAAGGCAAAATACTCACACTTGCCTGAGAAGTCAGACATTGAATTTGAAAGCACCCATGGGTTTTGGTAACTTTAGTTTTAATTACATTTTCCATTTCAGAGAGATCTCTGCTCTTCGTTGCCAAGTGGAGCAGATGCTACAGAAAATTCTGCCTCTGGAAAAGTGCCAGGAAGAGTTGGGTTCCTTGAAAGCTGAGTTAGAAGAGAAAAAGGTGACTTGCACTCTCTGTGTTGAAAGAAATGTATATATTTAACGCTTATCTTAATGAAACAGGCTTTGATGAGCCCAGTTGTTATTTCCAGCTCATTGTGACAGGCAGCTCTGGCTTTAGGTGAAATGAATGACATGGCATCAGGTTTCAGATAGGCAAGAAGCTCAGTAGTTCCTATGATTTTTCATCAGATGATTTGCATTTCCTTTCCTTATTTAGAAAGGAAGGAGATAGATTCATTTGGTGTTCTGTTCTGATCTTAGATTACTGAGCTCTATAATTTGTACTACTAAAAAGGTGCAAAGGGAGTCTGTGCAGTATAGGGTTTTGCTTCTTTTTCAATTTTGAACATATGATTTTTCCATTATTAGTTACTTGAGTGTATTCCTAATTTCTTTCCCATCTCTTATCTAAGACATAGTCTGCAGAATAAAAGATTTTGACTGTTGAAATCACCTCAATATGTATTTTCTAGGCATAAACTATTATTTCTGCAAAAAATACCCCACCCTCTTCCTTGTTTTTTCATGCCAATACAGGGTAGGATATTAACCTCTGGGTTATCACTGTGCCTAGTTTTTCTTCAGTGTTAGAACTGAATGCTGTTCCCTCAAAAAGCGTTAGTAGCTGATGTCCTTACGGCTGTTTTTCAGAGAAAGCAGGGTTACATGTATTGCATATAATAGTTGTGCTCTTGACTTCAGCTGTGAGCACCTATCCAGATAAGACTTGCAGTACATATTCAAAAGATAGATTCAGATTTATTTGTTATAACTTATGCTTTTAAAGAAGAATAACCTGACTTTGCAGCTTACTTGTTTTCTCAACAAATGTACCTTTTTGGCTGTGCACTATTTTCATTAGAATAGGTAAAGTTCTGCCATCTATTTTTCTGCTCCCAGTAATGGCATATCTTAACTGTGCCTTCTTTCTCCATAGAGTTCTCTCAAGATTTATCGTGAGAGTCAACTGGAATATGTTAAAATTAAAGAAGAAATAATGAACAGTGATGCTGTGTGAGTGGTGCTGCTTATTTTCGCAACCTTTTGTTCTCCCTCTTACCTCTTCCAGAGCTTGGTCTTTGTACCTTACCAGTAATACTTCACATTCTGCTAAAATTTCTATGCTTATAGAGGGAACATTCTTCATGAGTGGTCAGTGAGCACCTGTAGTTTTGTGTTTGTCAGGACAGAGTTCTCTACTTACCACAAAAGTTTCTGGCACTTTGTGTTTCTGGAATATGGGGATTTAACGGAAGGAAATGATAGAAGTGTTTACTTTTTTCCTTCAATTATTTCCCGGTTCTGTGCGTGTTTGCTGTATAAGGTAGGGCTGGAAATGCTGAACTCAAAACTCTTCAGGATGCATCATTTTTTTGTTTTTGTTTGGCTTCAGTAAACACCTGGATATTCAGAACAGAAAGCTGTGGGATATAAGTGATCTGGAAGGTTATACTTGATACCTCATCGCTTAGGTTTTGCTGATTGTAAGCAGGGCTTAATTGTTTTAAGCAGTAAAACTAAGCTCTAAAACTAAGCGTTACATCCTAGCAGCCAGTTTCCTTGGGTTGTATTTGTAACCTCCAGTTGTAGCTGAAGGTATATTTATGTTCCTGGATTAGTGGACTGACACTCTTAAGACCAAACTTTACCTCTGTAACAGACACAGCTCTGTGAGAACGTCAGCAACATGCCACTGATTTGAGATTTCAACTGCAGGGACACATTGGTTCACAGGTCCTGGGTGCAGGAAGTGTTTTGTCTGAAATAGGGTTTCCTGGGTTTTCATGCAATGTAACTCTGTACAGAAAAGGTGTATTAATGCTTTCTTTTTTACAGGAGAAAGAAACTGGAAACAAAAGTGAAGAAACTTGAAGGTAACTTTGTACACTGTTACTGTGTTGTCCTACTCCATTTCTCGAGTCCTTTTTTCCCAAAGAAGTAATTGCAGCTTTCTAACTGAGGCCCCAAGGAACAAGGCAGTTTAGTGCTATGGGTGGTGCTTAGTGTCTGAATTATATCAGCCCTCCTGCAGAATGTTTTCTGTTGAGTATCTTGGGCACATGGTGTAAATGAAGTTGGAAGGAAACTTCTGATCATGAAAACCTCAAAGGATGGAGTCTGCCCAGCCTGTCCAGGCAACCTGATTCACTTCATGACGGTCTTCATGGTGGAAAAGCTTTTCCTTATAGCCAGTTGGAAACTCTCACGTTTCAACTTATAACTTACGTCTCTCATTCTCCTACCATACACCACTGAGCAGTCTCATTCCATCTTTTTGATACCTCCTTGTAGGTATAGGAAAACTGTTCCGAGATCCCTTCTAAGGTGTTTGATGTTTTTCCTCTCAAGCTAACTAAATAGAGTTCAACAAGCCTGTTTTCATGGGGCATGTGCTCCAGCATTCCAGTAACCTTGGCAGGATTCTTCTAGTCGTGTTTATAATCATATTTAAGTACGTGGTGATCCTAGCATGTGTTTTCTGATTTTTAAACATTCTGGAAATTGGCTCTTGCTTGGTTGGTTTGGTTTTAAGTAGAGAGAAAGCACTTGCCTCATGGCACTGGGTTTTTCTTGTTTTGTTAGTAGAGGGTAGATATGCATAAAGCATTCTGCTGCTCGCTGTACTGTTAGCTGGCAAGACAGATATGTTCATTCATGGCACGTTTACAGCTGTGCTTACCGCAGTTTAAAGTACAACGAGCTGAGTGACTTGTATCTTAGTGTTAGAGAGCCCCCAGGTCACCCTGTAAAGTACAGGTATTGGGTGTTTGTTTCCGTGAGCATTTCGGAATTCCATTGTGTGGCAGCAGAGTTTTTATACCCGCTTGCCTCCAAAACCTCAAACTCTGGCCGAGCTAGAACAAAACACTGTGAGATAGATCGCGTTAGGTCCAACTTGAGCGACTCGTTTATCTGTTTTGTTCTTTTCCATGTTTGTTGAATATCCCAGACCCTGTATTTTAACCTGGTGTCTTCTGTCAGTCAGTCTGAAATTTTCCTGTGATTAGTTTTTTGTCAGCCTACCACCTGAGCTGCCTTTTGAATGCTCTTTCTTTCGCTATGCTCTGTTCTGTGACCTGATCTGATCAGCAGACAGCTTCTGTCTCTCTTTTCTCTGCTGTCCATGTATAAATCACCAAGCTGATGACTGAGTTTAAAGGTTGGACTTGATGATCTTAAAGGTCTTCTCCAAGCTGGTTGATTCTGTGATTCTGATCTCTCAGGTGCTCTCTCAAATACTTCTCTTACTTGAGAATTTCCCTAGGAACCTCACATTCAGTCCTCGCCTGCCCTGTACTCTTTATTCCCGCTCATCTGCAGTCTTACCAGGTGCTTGTCATTAGACATTGAGATAAGGTACTCCTCCTCTCTGTTTATTGATCTTGAGTGCTATCTACATCTTTCTAATGCAGTTGGCTATGGGAGTTTTCATCATTGAACCAGAGCCCTATTTTAAATAAGGGAATAAAACACAGAACCCCCATTGTGCCTCATTCTTAATTTTACTCCCTTTTTTTCACTTGGTGTATATTATTCTACAGTACAATATCATTACAGTATGACCCACTCTTCATTCTTACATGTCAGTGATAAAAGTAATAAATGTATTTCAGTAGTTCGGAGCACTAATTGTGCAGTGGAAGATGACATAGTTGTATGCATCAGTTCTTGTCTTAATGAGCCAAAATATAACTTCAATAGTTTGCATTTCACACTGTTTTTTTCCCTGGTAATTTGATTTGCAAACTGGTGACCAATACCACTTAACTTTTTCTCTCTTGTAGTTTCTAACTTCAGTTTTGTTTCTCTTTCTCAAAGAGGCTGCAACAAAGCATACACAGGACTTCAGACAACTGAAAACTGAGAAGAAAAGGCTTGAAAACGAGCTAAAGAAGGCACAGGTAAGACTCTCCTGGACTTTTGGATGAAGCTTCTTTTAATATTGCTGGGGGAAAGAAGGAAGCAACTAGTAACAGAGATACTCAATATCCCTAACAAATGCACTATTTCAGTAACTCACCATAGCAATTCACCTGAAGAGAGAGACATTTTCCAACTGAAGCTTTAAAATCTTGATTTAGCTTTCATGCTAATTAAGAGTCAATGCTCTAAAAACTATATGTGGCCTGAAAAATGATTTTTTACTTTCAACAGGGAAAACTTGATGGTGTACTTAAAGAGAAGTGCAGAAAAGGTAAGTGTTCACCTCTGATTGCCTTCAGATCTATGTGTCATATTGTTCCATTTGAACATTTCCTTTTTCTTCCTCTCCTCTTTAACAGTGAAGCATGCGGAGACCCAGAGTTCAAGTGAAGGTCTTACGAGAGATATTGACAAAGGTAAGATGTTTTGCAAGACTGTTCTCTGTCATGAGCCAACTGTTATGAGTTTATTGCAGCTCTTCTGGAGTTGCATTTTTGGGAACAGAAGATACTGACAGAAAGGCTGTAGAATCGTAGAATCAACCAGGTTGGAAAAGCCCTTTCAGCTCATCCAGTCCAACCATTGCCCAGCACTACCAAGGCCGCCACTAACCCATGGCACTGAGGGCCTCGTCTCCACACTGTGTGAACACTTGCAGGGACAGTGACTGCAGCCCTGCCCTGGGCAGCAGTTCCAATGCCTGAGCACCCTCCGGGGAAGGAATTGGTCCTCAGCTCCATCTAAACCTCCCCTGGGGCAGCTCGAGGCCGTTTCCTCTTGTCCTGTCCCTTGTTCCTTGGGAGCAGAGACCGACCCCACCTCACTACAACCTCCTGTCAGGCAGTGGTAGAGAGTGAACATGTAGAGAGCAGATGTGGTTGATACAAGCATTTTACACTGATGGAGGCCTGATGTAATGGGTGACTATTATCGGTTCTGCAGTAAGGAAAATACTTGATTCATTAAATTGACTAGTCTACTTCATGTATCTGTGAAGTCAGCTGATGTGTAATTATAAACCAGAATGCAAACACTGAGAAAAATAAAAGCAAATCCATTGTCTTTGAAGCTTATTGAAATCATAAAGGAAGCATGCAAAGCAAAAGGCACTGAATAGCAGTGCAATCTGTTGAAATTTCTGTGTAAGGCTCTGTAAATCAAAGGTAGTCTAGGATGTATAGTTGTTTCTTATCCTATTGATCTAAAATATTTGCTACTGATTATCTGGATCTAACTGTAACGGAGCAAACTCCTCCTAAACTCGCCCTGAAGTACAGCGGCCAAACTTCAAGCAAATTTATTTGTTGCATTTTTTTTTTTGTAGTCTTCTAAAATGCTTGGTTTTAGTATTGTAGTATTTAAAATAATTGCTTAAAAGATTCTGAAGGCAATTTTCAGGTAAAAGAAGAACTTCGCTGTTCTATTTCTTGCTTTGCAGTATCTGCATATAAAATTTGCTGCCAAAATTAAACTTCTCTGAAAAAGGTACATCTTGTCAGTTCTTGCATGTCTTGGCATATTCTTACTGCCTTTTGGATTGTACTGAACTGGTACCCAGTCTCATCCTTTAATTTTTAATGATGACAAAATGCTAAAATTAAGGTCTGAGCTCTAATATGAGCTTGAAATAGCAGCAAGGCTTTATGAGCAATGAGGAAGTGTTAGTGTTCATAGCTGTGATCCAGATTTTGGCAAGTTTTCCTCTGATGTGCTGAGGTTATTTTAGTACATCTCTTTATGAAGTAATAGCAGTTTGCTGTGGCTTTTGACTTATGGAATTGGCACAAACCTTGATAGTCTCAGTTCCTGATTGTTGGATCTGGAACTAGATGATCTCAAGGTCCTTTCCAACCGTAACTATTCTGTGATTCTGTGATGATGATTTTGACATATGTAGGTGAGGTGCTTGAGTATTTTGTTGAGTTTTTGATCTGTTTCTCCTTCTCCACCTGCCCTTCTGGTTCTGGAACAAGGTGGTTTGGCATCACCCAGCAATGTTAGGACTCCAGATGATGTTGTGGCCTAATAATTAATTCAGATACATTTAATGTGTTGTTATTCCATGGTAAGACTAAGATGAGCTACCGAATGGGCATAAAGAATGTGATATAAATACTGTCTTCCTGAAAGATCTCCTTCGCCATTTGTGTTCATGTCACCTGGATTGTTTCACAAAGCTGTTCGATTTCACTAATGCTACATTCAAATCTGCATTTACATTTTACCCTGGCGACTGCTGTAACTTTTTTGCCACCCTCACTCTAGAAAGGAAAAGCTAAAGCATTCTGCAGCTGTTCCTTCAGTCTGTGGTGTGACTATGGCCAGTACAGGACCCATTCCCTCAGTGGTATCTAGCATTCCTCTTTTTCTGAAGTTAAAATGCCCGTGTCCTTTGTCTTAATTTTTGTTGTGGATATTTTGTTATAGGCATGTCTGTGTGAAAATAAGCACAAATTCTGAGTTCAGTGTCCTCAATTTATAAACATATATATTTCAACAGAAAAAATAAAGCTCTTGTTAGAAGAACTCTGGCGGTGCATTGACAGTGCAACGGGAAAAAGGAGGACTCAGGAAAACGGCCCTGTCTTGGGTGAGATGACATGCAAAGTCTTGAAGCTTTCTTGAAGTTGTCTCATTTTCTGACCAAAAATTGATGCATTCTTTCAGCTTCTATTCAAGATAAGGTATGGCCTGAAAAAAGGAGACTGGCTGGTACAGAAGGTGAGTTCCGGTAAATGTGTATCTATTAATATGCAAGTGCATTAATTTAGTCTTACTGCGATATCATCAGGGTGGGTGCTCTCTGCGTAATGCTTTTTAACAGGCTTAAATGCTTTCCTGGGTGATTGCCTGGTCAAGTGTGATTACAATATTGGGAAATAATTGCAAATATGACTTTGAAGAGCCAAGTGCAGTGGAATGATCTTCTGTTGTGATCTGCTGTTGCAACTGAGAAATCAAATTCTTTTACTGTCATCTGCTTTGACTGTTTCTAAGCAGTCAGCACTCACTTCTCATGTTTATTCCTTAATTAATACATCGCTATCAAGTCTGCAGTATATAATGTGAATTTCTGAAAGTGACATTAAGCGCTTCTTATTACTGGTCTATGGGAACATCACTTGAAAAGACGCTAATGCATTCTTATTACTATCATGTATTATCTCTATAGAGAAAAATGGGAGGGGAAAAAATTCTTAACTGTCTTCTTGTGTCTTAGAAACTGTGCAAATCCACCAAAAGATCAGGAAGTGCGATGGGAAAATGCTGTCTTGGTGTTCGTCACTGGAAAGTCCTGGAAAGCAAACTCCTATAACAGCCGTGCACCTTCAAGCGAGTGCTGAGCCTTTTGGAGGTGACTGCATTGAGAACAGGA
Source organism: Myiopsitta monachus (assembly GCA_017639245.1). Classification (NCBI taxonomy): domain Eukaryota; kingdom Metazoa; phylum Chordata; class Aves; order Psittaciformes; family Psittacidae; genus Myiopsitta; species Myiopsitta monachus. The sequence continues at coordinate 5,838,125 of CM029928.1, forward strand.
CTACTGAAGAATGTTTGCACAGCGGTAAGGATAAAACTGAAGATATGATGATACAGACAGATGGGGCACACAGCAGTTCAGACTTCTCTGATCAGGAGCAAAATGGCCCAGGTGAAAATTTGATGGATATATTGGATTGGGTCAGGCCTCTCCCTGCTCTGCTTTCTCCAGTACAGCTTTCACCACCGCCAACAGAGGTGAGTTTCAGGATGTGTCTTACTTGGAACTAACTTGGTTGTGTAATTACTGCAAAAATGATTTGATATTCCTGGGCTTTTTATTTGTTGAGTATCAGTATTAGTTACTCATGCACTGAAAGAGCCCCTGTGTGAGTGGTTAGAGCCATATGGATAGTTCTTACCTTCTAGCATACTGCATGTGGAAGAGGGTAAACCATACTTTTCAGAAGTACATGTGAAACAAAGTCACACTTGTCTCAACTGCTGTCGTTTCCAGTGTTGCAGACTTACAGTCCCAGCTCCTGTTGGGTATAAGTGTGGTTTCCATGGCAAAATTCCATAGCTTGAAAGTCAAGAGGAACCTGCTCAAATGTTGTGTTCCAGTAATCTTAGAATGCAAATAGGTAGGTAAAGAAATCTGACTTTTTGGAGAGGTACTTTCCATTTGATATGAAGAACAGTGATGGAGAAGGATGTAGTTCTGTTGATGGGCTTTAATCTCTCAAAACCAGTGCATGTCAGGGCCACCAGTGTATTTGTTAGAGAAGTAGATCTTAAAACTGGTACCAGGCTTTGGCATATGAACTTTGTTTTTTTCATTAAAGGATGTATTGTTTGGAGAAGACACAGGTTCCAGTGACGACGAAGTTGATTGCAGTGCTTCTGCAGTGGAGGATATTTTACAAGAAGATCAAGTTCATCCTCAGAGTTGTAATGCATTCAGCTTCAATGAGGAGTGTAACAGTCAGAGCAAATCATGTGAGCATGGTCCTGATGCAGAAGTCTCACAAAACCTGAGTTGGAATGAAAACAATGTTCATATCAGTGCACAGATGTCAAGCAAGGAGGAGGGGGATGCTGAAACAAAGCAATCTGAGGCTGCTACTTTCATTACAAACATGAAAACTAACTGACGATTGTTCGGAGGAGAATTCAGAGAACATGGAAGCTGAAAAGAGAGAACTAACTGAAGTGACAGCACATGAACTGGAAGCCATCAGAGAACAGAAAGGAGATAGTGAGGACATGCACAGGGAAGAGCGAGGTTCTTCAGCTGATTTTATGTTACAGAGTTTCAAGCCTCAGAATGAGTTGGAGAAACGTAGTGAGGTAGAGCAAACAGAGGAGAATGTAATCTTAATCAGAACTGTTGATGATGAGGGTGCACGCGAAGAGCATGCTGAATTAATGAAAGCAGAAAGAGATGGATTACCAGGAGAGAAAGGGGCTCCCGGGGCAGTATGTGTTCCCCAAAACGTTTCTCACGTGCCATCTGAGCAGTGCAGTGTGCTTCAAAGAGAAGATTCGGAGGAGAAATCTGATGTGTTGATACAGAATGAAGTGGTTGAAAATGAATCAAAAAATGTAATCAAAGTAACTAATATGGCAGGTGATATAGGGGAAAATATAGCAGTGAAAAATGGAGCAGAAATAACAGCTGCCATAAAGGTGAAAAGAACCTGTGCAGAGACAAATAGTGAGACAGAGCTCTCTGAAAACACAGTGTTGGATTCCAGTAGTTCAAAATCCTTCTGTGCAGCAGAGTGTCCTAAAGACCTGATGATGCAGCATGATGGGGAGGGAATAATTACAGAGACTGAGGCAGACACTGGAGCCTGATGAGATCTCTGTACACTCTCAGTGCTCTGAAATAAAACACGACAGTGAAGGGATACTGGAGAAACAGTGTGTGCAAACAGTAAAAGATGAAGAGGACAGAGAATGTGATCCAGAGACTCTTAAAGTCTCTGGATGTTACTTATCTGTATCTCCTGTTGAAGGAATCGGAAATGTATTGTCTATGGATGACACTGACAAACATGTAGGTATGGAGAGGACTGCTTGGTCAGCCTTTCCAAAAGATGATGAGCAGCTCAAAACTGAAGACAGGAATAGAACCAGACCCGAGACTGCTGCACTAGCAATGGAATTTAACAGAGAAAGTGTTCCAGAAACAGCTGAATCATCAGAGCTACTCCGTAGAGCAGAAAATGGGAAATCAGTGGATATGAAGGAGGGGGGATATTTAAAAGGCAAACCACACCAGGAAGGTGATGGTAGGAATTTATCAGAAGGGGAGTCAGAGTTGGGAAGTACACTTGCACTGTCAAACACAGCATGTGTCACTGGTGCTGAAAGCAGCGTAGCCAAGTGTGAATCCTCTGTGTTAGAATTTACAGAAATAAAAGGTGAAATAAACCAACCTCAAAACCTGTGTAGTACATTAGAACAGGGGTTGCGCAAACCTCGAAACTCTGGAGTGTTCCAATCTCAAGAGGACTGAAGTCAAAGTTAGCCCAGAAGATTCCAGAGAGGGGAGCAATGAGCTGTTAGAAAGGGCGGATGCCACTGAATCTGTCGTACTAGAAAGTGATCTTCCTTCTGAGGCACAGTTCGCAAAACCTCTGGATCGGCTCTTGGGAACTGAAAACGTTAAATGTGATGACTTAAAAGGGGAATTAAACAAACAAAGCAAGGAATTGGTGTCTTCCAGTTCATTTAACTGGGAAGGGAATGTTGTGAAGACAAATAACGTTTCAGAGATCATCTGCCAGCCTACTTCAGAAATGGATTTTAATAGTGGCTTGGCTTTGTCTACTGAAGGAGACTTGGAGATGGGCTGTATAAATACTGGAGAAACAGATTCTCCTGTGCAAGTGGGAGCTGGCTTGGGATCCACAGTGCCTCCTGATCTCAGTTTCAGTCTTCAGAAAGTTGAGAGTTTTGTTGAAACTAATGTGACAGAAAAGGCTGCTGCTTCTTCCCGTACATGGGAAAACAGAGGAGAGAAAAACTGTGTTACAGACAGTGCATGCAAGTGTTCCTCAGAAAGCTTGGAAGAGGGTGCAGAGATCCCATCTGCTGAAAAAGACATTATGTGCAAGGAACTGGACTGCCTTGAGAGGGTATACGTACACAAACATGAAATGAAAATGCCAGATGAGAAGGAACAGGCAGTAGATGAAGAACCTCCCACCTCTGTTAAATCACAGCTCCTGCGTGCAGACTCTTCTAATAAGAATACTTTTCCTCCTCAGAAGTCTGATTGTCAAGAATCAGGACGCAGGACTTCTACACAGGAGGTTGCAACAGATCCTTCTGGAGCTGGTCCAGTAACAGCAGGAGGGGAAAGCAAAGAACTGAATAGTGTTGAGGCATCTGGGGAAAATGCCATAAAAACGTCTAAACCCGATTTTGATGGGCCAGAACAGAGCAATGAATCTGAAGAGAAAGACTGTTCTGCACAGAAACTTAGAGATGTGAAATGTTCTGAATGTGTTCCCATGGTCAGGGAGGAACTCGGAGCTTCCAGGAGGATTGCAGGGGGTGCTTTGGAAACCAGTGATGAGACTGTTGACACTGATTACCAAGTATCTGAACTTCATTCAACAATGCACCCAGGAAACCCTGTGACAGTTAGTGAGCTGAAAGCAGACACTGTGGTGGATATGGATAGACACTGTGAAACAAGCAGCTCTCCAGATACCTCAAATGAGTTGTCGATTGTGGCTGGGGAGGGTAATCTTAAAGACTTAGCCTCACGGGCAAAAGAGTCTGTATTGGTAACCTCTGACAGTGCTGAGGGTGCCAATGAATGTGTGGTAGACTCTAACAGAGCTGAATGCATCAGTAACAGTGAGGGAGGTCTGTTAAAAACTGGGACATCAAAAGGAAGCCTTGTGATGCCAAATGCTTCACAAAATGGATTACCAGTATCCCAGACACTAAGCAGATTCTCAGAAACTGTAAAAACCAGTGAATTAAATACAGGAATGCTAGCACTTGGCAATTTCTTAGAAGAAAATGATGCTGAAAAATGTCAGTCAAAGGTGGAGCAAAATCCGCTACATAGTGTTGATTTGGGGGTCTTGGTGTCTGAAGAATATGATCATAGTCAGACTTCCAGTTCTTGCAACACAGGAGAAAACAGCACTGATGTTATCCTAGCTGGCAGCAGTAGAAGAAATGCATTTGTTGAGTCTCTTCCAGATCCAGCCCTGTGTGGTGTCGAGTGCAATTGTCACAAAGTTAGGCAGCCTTCTGAGCCACAAACCCCAGTATTTGAGAAGCCGTGTGTGCTAAAGTCAGAATCTTGCGTGGATGATGCTCTCAAAAAGAGCAACAAGTTGAAGTGTAAAGAGCAAGAACCATCTGAAATCTTGACTGCTTCAACCAAGGCAGCTGCCCAAGCCATGTGTGCCAAGGTAGTCAAAGAGGCTGTCTCAAGGTAAAAGGAAAATAAAGACTCTGAAAGCCACTCAGGCAGTTCTTGCAAATGCTGATACTTCTGTGCCAAAAAAATGCTCACCCGAGACTATAAATAAAATCAGGCAAGAGATAGGTCCTCCTCTGCCCCCCTTGCTCCTGCCTTTGATGGATACTCCTCCAAAAGCTGCATGTACCGTGTCCCCATCAATGTCTTCTACTGGTCGATCCTCTTTGCTTTCCCCTCTTGATGACCTGATATCGCCGTTACGTGAAACTCCCATTCCTCCGCTCATGTCTCCGTTAACAGATACACCACCAGTAAAATCTGCTCTTTTGTTTTCTCCTCCCTCGCCCTCAGAAACAGCATTAGGCCAAAGGATTCGCTCCTCACCGCTGAAATTCTGCACTTCCATTCCAAAGCACGCGCTTCCCGTCCCAGGAAGGTTTCCTCTGTTGGCAGCTGATGGTGCTGCTCCAGCTCCCCCTCAGGAGAACTCAGTGAAAATACTGGACACCATGTACCCAGAGCTGTCTGCGAGGGCAAGGACACTAAACATCCTCAAAGGCAATATCCACCTTAACCGATGTGCTTTTTCAGACAGCCAGAGTTTGCCGGGACCTGTGGCTCAAATTGGTGGGTTCAAAGCAATTGCATCTACATCAACTGCTTTTGTTAAAACTGGGGGCAATTTGAAGTTTGATAGTAGCAAAGGCCAAGAGAAAGAGGGGCAAAATCAGCAATTAAGCTCATCAAATCATCCGGGAAAACAGACCCTATTGCCAGCATGTATGCCAAGAAGTGCAAAGAGACTGAGGCTGGACAGTGAACCACCAAAGCTGGAGCCCGGTGATGTTGCTGCTATGGGAAACACTAAAGATACTGACCTCTGAAACGCAGGAGGCTTTCCATGAGAAAAGCTCTGAAGCCAGTGACTCAGTGCACGGTTCCAGGTCAGAAGCATCACTACCACTAAAGAAAGCTGTTGATACTGACTGCCAGAAAGTTTCTTTGGCATTGAAGAGAATTGCTGAGTCCTGTTTTGACTTGTTACCAGTTATTAAAGGTCATGTGTATGTTGGCAATATCTCAAAGATTCCAGTAATGAGAGATGAAGAGAAAGAAATCGTCTATGAATTTGGTGTAAAAAACAAGGTAAGTAGCATGGTTGCTGTGTTTTAATAATGATTTCTGTGCAGATGAAAAGACTGTAAGCATGTAGTACTTGAATTCTCGATTTTCAGGCAATCTGCAGGGCCAAAGTGTACTCTTGAAAGGTTACCGGACATTGAACCTTGTAAAACTTAAGCAAACATACAACTTCACAAGAAATTACTGTTCAAGAGGTGTCCAAGGTGCGAAACTGCATTTGTAAATACGTTTGCTTTTCTGATGTTTGCATAAACCACTTTATTTTTGCAGCATTTTTTGTAGTTGTTAGCAGTAACCGTTGTAAAAGGAGTTCCTCAAGAAGTGTGAGCTTCGATTACCTATATAGTGCATTGTGTATACAATAGTGACACGCTTTCATTCTATCTTTATTATTCTACATCACATTGCTCAGATGAATTTCATTGGAAAAACCTTCCATTGGTTTGTGTCTCAGAACTTGCTTAGCATCAGTGTTGAAAAAAATTCACTTTAAATGCCATCTTTCTCATGTATAATTTGTAGTCTGCACCAGAGCAATTCGCCAAGTGATGCTTGGCAGCATTCTGCCTTGTTTCAATTCCTGAATGTAATTCTCTACAGAAGCTGTAACCAAGTTCTCAGGTCATCTTTGTTAGGAGTTGCCAAATCTGGTAACTTCATAGAAACAAGGCTGCAGCAGCTTTATGTTTCCAGGTCCAGCCTGTAGTAAGGCTGAGAACGTATTCCTAATGGGCACACATATACACAGTATGTGCCTAATCTTGTTCCCTTCTCTGGTTGATCATGGTTGAAAACCTGTTAGTGGAAAATGCATACATACATACAGACAGTATGGATCCTTCCAGTAGTTAACAGTTAGATGCTCAGTATGCCTGGGAAGTGGCTTCTGTTCTCCCCTCTTATCTCATGCTCTGACAGACTCACAGACCCACAAGTATACATGCATCCCTTCAGTAGCTGGTTCAGAACTATGATCTTGCCTGCATCTGACCCTCAGACCCCTGGTCTTTCAGGTAGCTGGCTTGGACCTTCTGGTTCCTCGGGAAGCCAATACTCAGACTCCCTGGTGTCTGCAGGTACCCATTGCAAACCTGTGGCCTCTCCAGCACCTGACCTCTTATGCCTCTCATTCTACTCCCCAGTTCTAGCTGCCCCACTAAAAGTCCTGTAGTAAGTCTTGCACAATTCTGGTGTTCTCCTTATGTCTCGCAGAGTTCCACAACAGTAACACCCCCTCTCCACCTCCTGCAGTGTGTAAGGGATCTGGGGAGAGACTCTGCTGTTGATTAAATACTAAGTCTCACATCTGGACAATGGGCTTTTTGTTCTCTGGGAGTAGCCAACACACGGTGCTCCATTAGGTTGTTGGGGTTCCTGTACCTGTCATTATTCGTCTCCTCACTTTTTGTGTAAGGAAGATAGCTTTTAGTCACATAACTTAAAGAGCAGTAGTCCCATTCTCCACCTGTTTAAGGCATGTTTATTCAGGACGTTGCTCCTCTTTTTGTTCTGCTGGTTGCATCTGATGTACTCTTCTGTATTCTTATGTTTATGCAAACAATATTCTTGCAAGTAAGATAGTAATTCTTTTTACTTGTCATACCACTGTAATAGTATCAAGTATTCTCAAGTATATAATAGTCAAACAATCTTTTTTGTGCCTTACAGCAGTTAGCAGAGTCCTTGCTGCATGTTATTCTCAATAAACTCAAGGCTCAGAAGAATGCCACAAATTACAGTTTCAATCAGGCTCTGTGTCGAGTCTATATAGGAATTTGTCGACAGTTGGGAGACCTGGAAAGAGCTCGCCTTTTCTGCTATAGCCTGCTTAAAGAAGGTATAATATGGCTCAGTGCTCTTGTATCTTCCATATGCTGTGTGTCTTTTTTATAGTGTTCTATTTTCTGGGTAACATCCAAACTTCAGTAGCTACATGCAGATTTCTCTTGAATGATTTTCTGTTGTATACATTGTATTGAATAAATTCCTGTAGTGGTGGTACTAGGGTTTTATTGTTGTTATCATAGAATGGCTTGGGTTGGAAGGGGCCTTAAAGCTCATCCAGTTTCATCTGGTTTTTTTAAGTGTGAACAGCCGTAAACACATCTTAAGGGTTGTTTTGTTTTGATTTGATTACAATGCATTCATTTTGGGGTTTTCTCTTTCATGTAGTTTCACATATTAACTCCCATCAGAACTACAGCAACACAAGTGTGAGCTATGTGTCAGCTACACAGTTGCCAAGTTGACTATAAGTAGTACTACCTCATTAAGACTTGCATCACCTCTTCTCTTGACTCCTTGTCCATCCTTTTTTGATCTGTTCTCCTTTCAGGTTTTTTCCCCTTAAAAAAGACTGAAATTACAAGAGGAGGGGGGCTTAAGGGGGGGATTTCTTTTCTTGGGTATTCTTTCCTTATTTAATCAGACTGAGATGTACCAGTACGACTCCTCTTCCCTGGGCTGCATTTGTTACATGACTTCTGTGCCTTTCTTCGTAGTTAACTTGCTGAAGGATGTAATAGGTTTTAATGCCTGAGCATAATAGGTTTTTGTTTTTAAATGTTAACAGCTTACTTTGTTCTCTCTTTTTATTTCCCCTTAGACTTTCCAGACTCAGAAAAATTGATTTTATTTATCACAAATGTATGGTCTGACATATTCATCTTCCGAAGTGCAATTAGCAAAGCTATGCAATTAGTTGTCAGGCAGAGGGCAAGCGAGGAGATGCTGCCCTGCTTGAATGCTTATCTCAGCTGGGAACAGGTAACATCTGCTTTCATTGTCAGTATTTGTCTGCATTGGTTGTACTTTAATCAACTCAAGCAGCTTAATTCTGAGGAAGGGTGTGAAGGTACCCTGTGAATCTGCCATGGAGTTTGTACAACTGCACAGCTAATGTTGCTTCAGGCCTTTTTCCTGTGCTTGTCTATACCCTACTCGAACACAATACTTGTTCTTGTTTTCTATATTAAATACTAATTCTCTATTAAACATTAAAAGTAAAGATTGTTTTTAAACTTTGATCAAGGTGTTCTTGGTCTAGGGAATTCTGTCCCTCTGAACTGTGGCTTTCATATTCCTTGAGATGGTTTTCTTTGGTTTGTTGGAGGCTTTTTTTAGTATGTACTTGGCTTGTCTGTCTTTTCTTGTTCTCTGTGTAATAGGTAATTATTTATCACAGTTAATTTCACAATGAGCCTGTCTCTTTTTACTTACGATCCTTCTGTAAAGAAAAGACTAAATACCCATTTATCACCAGACAAAATCATCCAATGAACTTCATAAACAGTTGGCATGATCAGTACAAAACTGTAGTGATGGCGAAAGAAGGATGAGCAATGTCAAGGACCAAAGGACTCCTGAGATTTGGCTTCAAGTCTTTGAGCCTTCTGCCAAATAATGTAATTTGTCAGTTTTCAGCAGGCACATATTAACCATCCTGAAAGGGGTGTTGCAAAGAGGAAAACCGCAACACATTTGATATCAGTAGAAGCAAATTTCTATCATGCAGAGGTGCTCCAGCCAGAGGTACTTTGCTTCTGGAAGAAGAGTTTGTGTAACAGGCTTGTTTGCTTGAAGGCTAGGGCCCCAGCAGTTTTGAAAACCCCCTATTAATGCCAGGCGTGCTTTGTGGAAGTGCTGTAGTTCTGTAAGTATCAAGTGAACAAAATAGTCTTGACTGATAGCTCCTCTATTCCCTATCCTAACATTTTGCTCCACAACTACCTTGGGGACTGAAGCTAGGCTTACTGCTGTCAGCACAACTTTTAGGTGTTGTACCCACTGGGAAAAGCATGATGATTTTTTTGGGTTTTTTAGATCTAAAACCAGCCCTGGATTTCATATGGTACCACTGGAATTATAGCCCCTATAAACTTCCTGATTTGGTGCAGGTTTACAGTGGGGCATGAGTTTGTATGTTTCCTTTTTGATTAAATTACAGCTGTGGTGTAGCATTAAGCTCTGCTATTCAGAGTTACGCTGTACTGCGGTCCCTGTTTAGCGAAGAATGTGTATTCTCCATTCTGTTGGGTTACAGCTTTCGACCTCATGCCGATAAAGATGCACACAAGTATGTCTCAGTAAATGTTCCTGAAAAACCTAATTCAGTGCATTTACACTCCCTACCTTTATGGATCTTTATGAAATATGATAGCAGCTATATGTGGGGAGAAGTACCTCAGGAGTACCTATATTGATGATAGCAGATGACATCGTGCTATCTGTAGTATTTTTTTACTTGGGTGGAAATACAGGGAAAAATTTCAAGTGGTTTGTGATCGACAAGTCTGTCATACATATAATTTTATGAAAAGGTTATTCTACTTAGGAAGGTCAAGCTCATGTAGAATGGGTATTTATTTCTTGTCTAAGTATGCCATTTCAGTGACTTACAGCACTGCAGAACTTGCCAATGCTTCAAGCTTTTGTATTGAGCGTGTTTATGTGGTAAGCTTAGACTTTTTCCTCACTAATTCAGATACAGAGAAGATGCTTGTTTTTAAATTTCCTTGCTTGTGTTACCTACTGAATTAGCAGAATTGATTCACATGGCACGTTTTAGTAGTTATTACTACCTTAACTACTGAATGTTGTTGCTCGGAAATGAGCTGTTAATGAACAACAAACAGTAACAAATCCCAGCATCAGCAAGTCATTTTAAAACCCCACAAGATACCAAGTGAGTAGGAGTACTCTCTTCTTCCTTTGGAAAACACTCTTCTGACCTTAAAGCTTCACTGAGAGAAAGAATCCCCAAATTGAAGGAGGAGTGAAGAGAGTGGGTGTGTAGGGTTTTGTTGTCTGGGCTTTTTTTCCCCTCAGACTCTCCTTTTAGAAAAAGCATCAAGAAAAATACCAGCTACTTCAAGATTTTGGTTTATGCACTGGTTTTGTTTGCGTTAAGTCAAACCCAAAGTTGAATTTATGGTATAAAGATGCTGTGGACAGTTAGAATCAAATCTATGTAAAGAGTTTGGTTCTGGGTTGGTGACTTTTCATGCATTAAGATAATCACCTTCTAAAATTCCAGAGTTCCTCTTTAGATGCTGGGATTATGGTCTCAAACCTGCTTTTAGAAATGCAGTCATGTCCAAAAGTAGAATTTCAATCAAGCGAGCAATATGGAGAAGATCTGAGTGAAGATGCTTGGCAGTACATATTTGCTGTTGATCTACTGTGCTCCCACCTGAAGTGGGACTGGACACATGACAATGTTATAAGGTACTGTGGCAAACAGTTCTTTCGTGTTTTCCTGTGTAGGTTTTTTGGGGTTGGTTTGGTGGTGGGCTTTTTTTTTCCCAAGATTTGAGACATTGACTTAGTTTTTCACATAGTATTGCATAGGTACTTAAAAATGAGGGTGGTCTAATCTGATGAAACCTAGATTACTGTGTTTGTGTTCCTTGTTTTAAGATAGAATGAGTGATCAATGAGGAAACTATAGGATATTATGGTATTGGTACAAGAAGTTAACCCTGTTTGAACCATTCTAATAAAGAATTGTTTCTAAAATAGCTACATGTGGACAATTGGGAAAGATTTGGAGATGGATTTTTTTGTCAGTGAAATAAAATGATTGACTGTCTTCCTCTGAACTTAATTGTTGAATTCTCTTTCCCCACCATCACTAAGAAAATGAGAGTGGAACATTGCATGTGTAGCACTCCTTCAGTGCTGCAAGTGAAATGTAACCATAGCCATTAGCATACTATCCTGATTTCAGTCTCATTTGAATTCTAAAATCATTATAATACTTAGATTCAATGTCTTGAATGTTCTTTGAACACTGTAATGCAGTGCTTGGACTGCCACCATACTTAACTTGGTTTGAAAGACTTCATTTTTATACCTGCACGGATCTGACAGCCCCTTGTTTTCAATGTAAAGGTTCCACAACCTAGTAGAATCTCCAGAGATATGGCATTTGTTTAATTATGGCATAATATAATCACTGAGTATAAAGTAAATGTAAATAGCTCACAGTCATCAAGTTTTTTATTCAAGTTCCATGCTTTCAAATAGTAAAGAAATTATTTTTAGTGAGAGGCTTTTAAAATGAATACAAATTAACTTCAGTGAAAAGTATTGCAGTTTAACTAAGGCCATACAGAGTTGAATGTGTGCAGTTTAACTAAAGCCATACAGAGTTGAATGTGTGCAGTTTAACTAAAGCCATACAGAGTTGAATGTGTGGAGTTGGGCTGGTAATAGGTAACTAGGTCTATTAGCATCATTTTGAGGATGAGAAAAGCCTTCTCTCAGGTCCTTTCAGGTTTAGAAACAAGCATCAGATCCTACCTGCAACATGCAAACTGTGAATTTTCAGTCATACAAAAAGCTTGCATAACACCTTAGCATGACATTTGAAAGTAACACAATTTCATGTACATATATGAAGTCAACAGAGTAAGTTCTTGACTTCAGGTAGTGATGCAGGTGTTGCAGGGAAATTAATAGAAGATGAACAGGAATGCAGTTCAGAACAGGAATGATTCCTTCAGACAGTTAGCTTTGATTCTTTGGGTTTTAAACCTTTTAAATTACTCATATTTGTGGATACTTGGAATATTCTGAATTCCCCAAGAAGGCGAATTAAAAATGCAACTGGAGCTTTGGAAATAGATGGTAAGCAGAAGAACCATTTGCATGCATTATTGTATGAATATTGTACCACCCCTCCATGCAGTATCAGATTACCAAATTCATTTGCTTTTCACAGCAAAGTGCTTTGGCCTTCTATGGATAAATGGATAAAGAAGAGAAAGGGGCCTGAAACTGCTCAATCCATTTCTGATAGTGTTACAGCACTGATCCTCAGGCTAATTGGTAAGTAATCTAAATTCTTGGTTGAACATCCGCTTTGCGTAAGTATGTCTTTTGCAAGTGTCAGCCTGCCTCAAAAGTGAACTGAAGTATTTGGACTTTTTTGGATCTTGATTTTAGTGTTTGGGGGTTTTTTGCATTTTTCAACAATTTTCACCTTAAAAAAAGTTTACAATCCTATGCAGATATTTTCTGTTTGTCAGCCTGTGGAAAGCAGGTACTTGAGTTTCTCTGATGTTACTTTCATTACACAATCATAAATACCAACATGTTCTATGTATTTAAAATGAAATGGTCTGTAACTACATTTGCTGTATAGCAAAGTGTATAAAATAAAGTTTTGTTTGCAACATAATATGTCTTCTTGCAATTTTAAGTTAGATTCATTTATTTGGGATCTTGATAGCATTCAGGTAAATAGCTAAACTTTGGGTTGCGATAGATGTTTTCCGTATGTAGGCTATATAATATTGTTTGTCGAAGAGAAACTGCGTTCCTTGAGTTTTACACTTACAAATTGTAAACCTGTAGGAGTTCAATCTGATGGAAAATGCCTTGGGGTCTTTAGTCACAAAAGAAATAGGACAGCTGTTGTTCCCAAGACAGCATGGAAACAAGAGTGAATAATTTTTGTCATTGAAATCTGCATTTTCTGTTGGTATTTCAACAATCCATGAGCCTAAAAGTTAGGAGGTTGACTGAGTGTCAGACACATAGTAACCTTTCTTTTTCTTTCAGGTCGATTGGGCCAGATAGGTTTGAAGGAAGGATATCTTGCTGCAGTGAAGAATATCAGTTCAGTAATTGGACTGTTTGTAAAGCAGGCAAAAGAGGAAGGTAATGTTTATTTAGCAGAACTTCAGTGTAACACCTGCAGTGTGAAGCTTTGCCAGTGTAAACAAGGACACACACAGATTGAGACACGTATGCCAAAGCAGCTTGCTTGTGCAGTTGTATGTTAGTGCGCAACAGGACAAACAGCTCTCAGTTTGAGTCCCTTTCTCTTCTGAAGTTAATGAAATATGTATGTTCATAATGAAACATGTTACCTTCTGTTTAAGACTGTGAACAAATCTGAGACAGTTTCAGCCACCTTGGAAGTACACTGCTTCATGTAACAGCATATAAACTGCCTCAGAGAACTTAGAGTACTCTTAACTTGAGCAGTGATACCAAATTTGCTACTTGAGCAGCTCGTGCAGAAGCTTGCTATTAGCAAGATTGTTGTATTGAGAGGAGATTACAAGAGAGTCAGAATACCTGAGTGAGATAAAGCAAGGCAATTAGGGCAGCAGAGATCTATATTGCTGAATTATTCCAGAGGTTAAGCACAATTTGCATTGAAGCACTGGTTGATGTTAGGGAGTTGCTTTGAACCACTTGTATAGCTTTTCTTCCTTGCAATCTCAGGTTCTTCCAAGTGGTAAATATCTGTTTCACACTGTGTAAATCTGACTTTTCATAGAAGTTGATCAGCCATAACTACAGTAAAGTCACTAGATGCTCACATCTTTTATGCCCTTTGAATACTGAAAACTTGCTGAATTCAGAAAACTGGAAATTGCTAGTATGAAATGAGATGTCAAGGAATTTGTGTGCAGCTTGTCATCTTGCTACTTTCTGGATTTAGGCGTCCCAATTGTTGATGTGTTTTAATTCCAGTTCTTGAACTCATCTGTAGAGTCACGTTTCCCAGGAACATTAATTGCATGTCAAAGTTTCTATAAACTTGGTTTGTGTTAACTTTTTGCAGGTGTTCCCTGGGGTGTGCAGCTGGCAGCCATATATTCACTGTGTGACCTGGCTTCAAGCAACCCAGAAGGTATTGTTGAGGCCATTCACGCTTGGAGAGCAACAGTTCTTAACAGCATCCCTTTTGCTGTCACAAGTGGCATAGCTGAAATCACTTCTCTGTGTAAAATGGAACTAAACTAAAAACTAGGGAAGCAGACTGAACTAAAGGAAGAAGTGCCTTATTTTACTAAGTAGTTGGACCCAGTTAAAAAACAATATGTGGTATGGCCCTTTTTTATTATGATTGTTTTAACAGAATGTCTGATCACACAAAGCAAACTCAAGTATTTTATTCGGGTTTTCTGTTTGAGGGAAGAGGTGTGAAAAAAAATAGGCAAAACCACTTGCTTTTCCTAATCTAAAAACCAGTGTGTGTCTAGCTCCTGAGATATATCTGGTTTGATGTCAATAAAGATTACTAATAGCTTGTTATTTTACTTCCATCATAGAATCATAGAATAGTTAGGGTTGGAAGGGACCTTAAGATCATCCAGTTCCAACCCCCCTGCCATGGGCAGGGACACCTCCCGCTAAACCATGCCACCCAAGGCTCTGTCCAACCCAGCCAATTTGGAGCACGGGCTATTTGACGCAACAGCAGATTGAGCCTAGCTGAAAACCTGGCTCTGTTATTTTGTACTATATTTATAAAGTGACTGTTCAATAGCAGAACTTTGCCCAGATTCTGCTTTATTTTGCTTGAGTAGCCTCATACGCTTAATTTAAAATACTTGTGTAAGAAAGATAGGAATTGACCTTCTGTGTAACAATCGTGTATAGAGTAACAGAGATACGAAATCTCTGAACCTGTATATATGGTATTCTGATAATGTGTCTCACATTTGATATTGTTCCACTTGGGGAATTTTGTGTATGTAAATAGAAAGTTGGCTCAAACAAAGTTCACGTTTCTAATGATAGCGTCACTACACCCTGTGTTTTTGTACCTTTCGTAATAAAAGAAGCAAACACCGTTGTGTTCTTGTTGGCCTATTTTAAATCACACACAACAAACTCTTGTTTCTGGATTATATAAATACTACTTTAGGGGCAGGAGGAAGTTACCTGTGAGTGAACTGCCCATGACACTGGAGTGGTTTCTCTAAGCCAGGCTTCAGCTGATGTCTGGGATGTGCCAAAGGCCTGGGAGCAGCACAGCTAGAGAATAACCTCTCCAGCCTGCATCTCTCTGTGGTGGTATGTAGACACATGTTCTTTTGTTCTTTAATTTCCTTTGTAACGACTGTCAAAACGCAGCATCGGGGCATCACCATCATCAGCCTCCCCTGAGTATTTAGACATCAAAGGAAAGGCAGTTCAGCTGGGGAACTTGCAGTGTGACAAAAACAACAGGCAGCCCTGAGGAACCCGAAAGGACCAAAGTTTTTTAGTTCCTTGCAGTCCTTAAGAGCCCCACAGAGGCAAAGGACCAAGTCTCTTGTAGGAAAGTTACCCAGCACAGGGCCAGGACAGGTAAAGCGAAGTTTTCCTGTCTCTGCAGAGCCCTGCACACCAGGCACTGAAACAGCGCAGGGCAAAGGCAGCCTGCCTGCAGGACAGGCCCTTCCTCAACGCACTTCAGGGGTTTTGCTCGCTCCGGGCGGCTCGGCTGGGGATGGCAAAGCGCAAGTGCCTGTTCAGAGCTCTCCTCCCGTGTCTCACACGGCTGCTGCTTCCCCGCTCCCCGCCGCCTCTTGCTGCACCCGTAGGGCGCCGAGCGGCGCAGCTCGGCCGGGCTCTGCCCGCCCTTTTCCTGACAGACTCCGCCCTCGGCCGTGCGCCGGCGACGGGCGGTGCTGCGGCGGGGGCTGGGAGCCGCCATGCGCTTTCGTGCTAAGATCGTGGATCTCGCCTGTCTCAACCACTTCAGCCGTGAGTGTGCCCGGGCAGGAGGACGGGAGGGCGGCCGGCCGGGACCTTCTGTACCGAGGAAGCGGAAGGGCAGTACTCGGGGTATCCGCGGCCCGCGCCGTGAGGCCCAGAGACCTTCACCCGGGCTGGGAGGCAGCGTGGGGCGGTTTTTATGGAGTCCCAGGGTGGTTTGGGCTGGAAGGGACCTTAAAGCTCATCCAGTTCCAACTCCCTGCCGTGGGCACGGGCACCTCACACTAGAGCAGGTTGCTCCAGGTCCCGTCCCACCTGGCCTTGGGCAGTGCCGGGGATGGGGCAGCCGCAGCTTCTCTTCGCCCTGAAGTGTTTTGGGAGCTTCCGCAGCAGCTGGAGCTGTGGAAACCGAGCGCTCTCCTGGGCTGAGTGTGAGGAGCGGTTTCCGCCGTAGCATTCCCCTTCCTCCGCCAGGTGTGGTTAACACAATCGCCAAGCTCGCCAGGACCTGCACCCTGCGCCTGACTGTCAGCAAGCTGTATTTCATCCTCTCTGATAAAGTAGCGAATGGAGGTGTGGGTATGTGGTGTGAGCTGAACCAGGTAAGCCCGGGACACTCAATAACCACACGGCATTGGAAACCAGAGTGGGCAGCTGGGTCCGGTGTATAGGGTGGTTTGTTGTGTGTGCAGCCCTCACCTGAGATGTGCCAGGTCTCGGCCCCGTGTGGCCTTGTTCACTGAAGGCGTTCTGTCTTGCAGGACTGCCTTTTGGTTACGCAGACCTCGTGTATCTGACTGGACATCCCCTTTGGTTGTCACTTCATGTAAAGCCTTGGTGTGGGCTGGCCCACAAAGGCCACAACTGGCAACAGGGAAGCATAGCTCACCTCTTACACCCCTGGTTTTGAGGGCTGGTAGTTGTTAAGGGAGGATCTGAAGCCAGTACATTTAGCCTGAAGCAATGGACGTTTGCGCCTGTGTGCAGCCTGTCTTGACTCTTGCAGGTGGTGCCATGCACAGGAAAGCTTCCTGTTGTACACGTGCCATATTGAGCTTGAGTTCTGATAGCTGTAACTTACTCCTCTGTCATGTTTTCATTTGCTGTGTTTTATTTCCCAACTTAAAAAACTGTAGGGGAATTTCTTCGATGAATTTCAGATGGAAGGAGTGGCTGCAGAGCACAATGAGATCTATTTGGAGCTGGTGCCTGAGAACCTGTCGAGAGCATTAAAAACTGCCCAGAATGCTAAGGCAGTGAAGATGAAGTTGACTAACAAACACTGTCCCTGTCTCAGAGTCGCTGTGGAGCTGGTAAGTGCAACCATGCTTTTATCTTCATTATTAAGAAAAAGCTTTTAGAAGTTAAGTGCTTTTCCTAAGATCAAAGAGAAGCTTTATCCTAGAAAAATAAAGGAAGAAAAATGCCATTTTCCATTAGCCTTTCCTGCCATCATGAGCGGTAGCACACAGAGGAAGCTTTGCATTGTCTAAAAGGCAAGGAAGAGGTGGAGGAAGAATGAAAGATATGTGCTTGAAACACCTTTTTCTAGCGTCTACTTTTCTCCATTCCTTCGTTCTCTAAATATGTGGATTATTGCCTTCTCACTGAAGCCATCAGGTGAAGGAGGTTTCAGTGTATTTTTTGGCTCTGTTTTGCTTTTGATTGTCCTTAATAGCAGACTGATAGGAACCTATGGAAAGCTGGAACTGAGTGTCTGGTGCACTCAGTTATAGTATTTCCCAGAGTGGCTCTGAAAAGTTTGAATTTAGAATTCCAGTCCTGTTTTTAACTGCAAGAGCATCTCTCTCTTCTCTCAAGCCATCCTTATCAAGCAGCAGTAGGATTGTGACACATGACATTCCTGTGGGGGTTATTCCCAGAAGATTATGGGGTGACTTCAGAGAGCCCAGTATGCCAGACTTCGATGTAAGCATCTTGTTTTATATTCCCTATGGAAAGGGGAGGTTGCAAGTGGAATGCTGTTGCTGTCGTGTATACTACTAGTGAGGTCTGGACAGAAGGTGAAAGGAAAGAGGGAAGACTGGAAGCTAGAGGTTTGGAGAGTGATGGGATGTGGGTTCCATCTCAACAAAAGCTTCTCCAGAACCTGTAGAAACAGAGCATTGCTGTGATACTCAGGTTGAAGGAAGGGAGGAGCACTTCCAAAGCACACAGGTTTTGACTGTTTTGGCTGTTTATGTACCAGGTGGCTTAAATAATCTGTTCTTTCTGAAATTCATGGCCTACCTGGCAGAGTTAGATCTATATGTGTTCCTCCTGACTTTTATATATCTCTTTATATCCTTTTTGACTTTCAACACACTTTCAAGGAAGGGACTTCGTGCAGATGTGCTATTTGAGATTATGGATGTCTGTTACTTCTATAGCTGAGAGCATTTAAATTCTGTTCTCTGTTCCTGAGACCTTTGTGGATTCCAGTTAAATATTGTGCTTCCTGCACTCAGGAGATGACAGAGCCCAAAATAAGATAGGATTGAAGGGAAAAATAAATGCATCACATCCCAGTCACACATGAAATACTTGTGCCAATGCAGTTCTTACATCTTTCTAGGTCAGTATTTACCTACCAGTGCTGAAAACAATGAAGAGTGTTGTGGAGAGAATGAGGAATCTCAGCAATTCCGTTGTAAGTTAAAGCACTTCAGACGTGTGTCCTATAGACCTTATTTTATCTTGGACATAGCATGTTTCCCTGTTGCCCAAACTGGCCCCCCATGTTATATCTTATTTTGGGATAAGACATTGCACTAAAGGCATCTGAAGACTGTGTAACGGTTGAAGAGAACGATGGGATTTATTTTGGGATTAACACTGAAGAGCTCATCCTGGGCTTCCTGGAAGCTTTCCTTCTCTGTACTGAATCTTTGAAAGAATTGTGTTGCTACAAGGCACTCTTTATAGCTAGTAGGAAATTGTGGTTGTTGATGAAGCCACCTGGAGACTTCTGAGGTGATCTCATTAAAGAAATGCCCATTAAGTGAGTCTTGTCTCTGGAATTAAGGTGGACTTGAGGTAGGATTTAAAGGAAATCCTGGTTGTCAGCCTGTACTTCAGACTCTGACGTGGTGGGTTTCCAGTCCACCCTGGCTTTGTGGAGTGCTGGTGCAAATGCAGGAAACCTTGCATTTCTGTAGCTTCAGTCTTCTATTTCTAAAGTCTTTCCTCAACACATCCGCTTCCCAAAGCAAGTGCTTGTTCTAGAAGTATTGGAGAGCAATGGCATTTCTTTCTTTTCATAACGTCAGGGAGGTTGATCTAGGATACATCTCACAGGAATGATGAGAAATCCTTTTTGTAGCTGAACTTTCAAATGTTCAAACCATCTTCAGAAAGTACAGTTGAGCTGTGTAGGCACTGAAGTGCATCTGGAAGCTTGTACTTGAACAAAGCTGCACTTTGTTCTTCTGTAATTCTTCAGTGTGAAAGAGGCTTGCCTAAAACTGGGATTGATTGTATTGCAGATGATTGAAGCAAACTTGAGTGGAGAAATGAACTTGAAAATAGAAACCGACTTAGTTTGTGTTACAACACATTTTAAAGACTTGGGAAATCCTTCCTGGGGTAAGTTTCCAGGTTTGTTGCCTCTTGTGGCTGTCTGATCTCAGTGTGATGCTGATAATGGTACTTACCTTCTGGTAGTCCTTACAAAATAGCATCAAATACGTGGAGTTTTTTTCATATGAAACCTTAAAAAGTGGCCAAGGCTATTTCATGTTAGTGAGGGAATTCCAGTATCCTTAACAACTCTGTAGGAAAACTGGGCTTGCTCTTCCTTGTACTGCTGTTTCTGAAAACAACCCCTTTGGATACCAGCTGTTCAGTGATTATCAGATGTGTTCCTGTATGTGTTGCAGCTCCTTCTGATGTTTTGACCAAGTGTTGTGTTTTTATGCTTTTAGCATTAGAGGATGGATATCAAAGTTCTCAAGATAGAGATCCAGAAAGCATGGCTGAGGCTCGCATAGACATCAAGAAGCTGCAGCAGCTGCTTGCTGGACAGCAGGTCAACCCCACAAAAGCATTGTGCAGTAAGTTGAGCAGCTCTGCTTGCTAACTCCAGTAAAGGACAGATGTTTGCCATATTTGTCTCAGCAGAACAGCAGATCTTCTGTTTTGTCTGTTTGAAACTTGACTGGGTTTACTATACCTGAGGACTTCTAATATTTCTTAAAGCCCCCAGTTTCTAGCAGGGTTTTGTATTTGATTTTGGTAATTTTGCATGCTTTTCCTGAGAACATCTTTGAGTTTTGGTTTAATGCAGATACTAAGAAATTCCTGAGGAAAATGTAAGTCATGGGTGTAGCATTATAGGCCTATACATTACGTACTTCCTTTTTGGTACCAGCTTTCATAGACTCTTTAGTAATCCTTTGTAGACCCTTGAGGACTTAAATATTACAGGATGATGTGTCTTGGTCATCTTGCTGTCAGAAGTGGGTAAAGCATTGTATTCTGATGATGGCATTCTGTAGAAGATATAAAGTATTTTTCCTGCATTAAACTGGATTTGTGGTGGTTTTTTCTCTTTACAGATATTGTAAGTAAAAGAATTGTCCACTTCATCTTGCTTCATGAGGATGTTTCTCTTCAGTATTTCATTCCAGCGCTTACCTGAATACTTTGGAATCTCGGTAATTTTCCAGCCTGAGGCCTTTTCTTTCAAGCCTGAAAACTTTCATGAGTTGCTGGAGTACTCTCATGTGATATGCTGTTAGATACAGCCATTAGATGGACATTATTTCCTTATTTATGAAATTATTCAAAACATCTCATCCAGAAGGCCCTTTCTGTGAAGATCTACTTGCTATGAAAGATACAGCGTTGGGGAACTGGCATATCTGAGCATTATGGGCAGCAAAGCTGAAAGCTGCATGTGCTTCTGGGATGCTTTGAGATGCAGGGAAGGTAATGTAGGGGTGTGTTTTCTTTCGCAAGTATAAAGGTAGACTTGGCCTCTGGAGCTGCTGCTGGGTGTATCCAGTATTGGACAATACAGCTCCAAGTTAAACTGTCATATTTCTGTGGAGCAGGACAGTGACAGATTGGTATCTCCTTATAATATAAAAGTTATAATTGTGAGAACATTTATCTTTTGTTAAAAAAACACCCAACCCCACCCCCCAAAATCCCAAACAAACACCACAAGGGGCAGTAATGCTGGTACAGGTCAGGAGTATGCAGTGAGAGATTCATTTCGTGTTCTGGAGGGGAGGGCTCTAGACACATCAACAGAGGTGAAATCTCTCCAGCTCCAGGGCTTTCTTACCCTTCCCACCTAACTAAAGCACAAGGATGCAGCTCAGCCCTGCAGTCCTGTTGATGTGTACATGCTGATCGGAAGGAAAATAATACGCAGTTCTAAACCTGCTGTCACCTGTGAATCCATTTGTCAGAGCCTTGAGAGCAGTATTGGGTCTTGGAGGCCCTAAGCAGCCTCACCAGGGACCCCTATCCACCACCCCCTGTCCATGGGCACACAGATCCTGTTTGAGCTCAGGCTGTGGTATCCTGTACTCCTTTAAACTATGTTGTAGGTGGGCCAAGGCCCAGCCCTGTTCCTGGATTGTTGTTTATCGAAGCCACTCGTATGCCTGTGCTACCTTAATTTTGCTGAGCAGAATACGGTACAAGACTATTTACTCCGTTGCTGAAGGTGATGTTTCTGACCTCTTGCTGATATGTACTTGGATAGTTGCTCCTGAACATGAGTACGTAGCACACAAGGTTGTGTGTGTACTTTTTATATGTTTACTGGAAGTTTGTGCCTTAACTTGAAACCAGCACCTGTTACATGAATACCTATGCAACTGAGAGCTTTTGCTTTGTAAGTCATTTTAAACTGACAAGTTCTTCCATTGCACTGGTGTATTTTGGTTCCTCCTCCTAAGGGAACAGTGCTGCATTTTTCTGTTGTTTTGTTCAAATGTCATCCATGCATGTAATTCTGGTCCTGGTCACTCAGTTCTTCTATAGCATTCTAGCTCTCCTGTCCTCTTCACCCATTTTACATGGAAGTGCTGGTTTGTAAATAAAATAAAATAAAAAGGCACTTGGACACTGTAAGGCATCACACAGGAAGTTAACATTCCAAACAGGAGGCAAATAGAAGAAATGCTGAAGTTATATTCAGCTTATATGGCTGAAAGTGCTAGTTTTGCTTCTTTTTTTTTGCAGTAGATTTGCTGGGTTGACTTTAATTCTTTGGTTTGATTTCAGGGTAGTGTGATTGCCATTGATCTATATTTAAATCACAGTATTTTCCAGAAACTTTCATTGAAACAGTTATTCTGGGTGCAGTGCAAACAAAGTTACTTATGGAACATAAAACCAGGTTTTTATAGAAGCTCATAATATTGATCTATCTGTTGATCTTTTGAAAGCTAGTGAAAATCCCTCACTACTGTCACTAGGTATTGCCTAAGATATCCCCACCCATTTTGTATCAGAAACCGTATTGATTTCCTATTGCAGGGCTTTGGTTTCCATGAAATCTTTACATGTAATTGTTAATTGCCCATTTTTACATCCTACCAGCCTCTGTTATCATATATTCCTTTCATCCTGTTTTTAAAGTATGTCTTAGAGGAGCTTGGAAGGAGGTGAGAGCATAGAATTCCCTGAACCAACCACCAGCTGCTAAGTTAGTAATGAAAAGCAATAACTTTCTTTACCAGTTATTTCATTCTGGCACCACGGGGTTAACATAGCATGTTATTTGCTCTGACATTTCATGTTATCTCACTCCTGGTGTGATTTTTGAGTTCCGATGCTGCAGTATCTGCTATGGTCTGACATTTAGTGGTACTTCCATTTGATCAAATTTCCTCTGATTTGGAACACCCAAGATTCTGTCAGGTCTAGGTGATGAGAAGAGAAACTTGAAATGTCAAAGGGTAAATTCTAACTATAAGACGGGGGATTTGGACAAGATGTTGGCCCTAACCCACCATCTCTCCCAGGGACCAGAAGATGCTCTCCATCCCTCGCATCCAATCCCATCTGTCTTGTGCTGGCATAAGCCTTACACAAGCAAGTCCCTGGCAAGTCTTCTGCCCTGTTGAGAAAAGCCAGGAGGAAGTTAGATATATGTTACATGGCTTTTGACTCGCTCCTGGTTTTTCAGATGTACTTCTAAATTCACCTCCACATTTAACTCTGCCTGACTCTGAGCAGTTTTTATATCTTTGTATTGAGCCACAGCAGTTGTTAAATTGCTCAGGCCCTTCAGGACTGACTCTTGGATTTGATTTTTGACTCTGTGTATCTTCCATGAAGCTTTATGAAGCTCTACATTTCTGACCTATGCAAATCTACATGTGTCACTTCAGTGCTGGGTTATATTCATCACTTAGAAGGCAGTAAGAGTTAATTCAAAGAACGATGGCAAGTTTGTGAGTTCAGGTGAAACAAGCATTTCAAGAGGAGGCAGCCGTGGAAATTGTTTTTAAGTAGCTTCAGGGAACAAAGAATCTCTGGAAGATTTTCAGATCGTCGTATTTCTTCACATGCAAATAGACTCTGTCCAACTCAAAGTTAAATCTTGCTTTGAGTATGTGTTTTGTGTGGTAGGATTTTTGGTTCCCCACCACCACTTGAAGTCTGTAACAAGTGATAACAATGTGTAGCCATGCAGTGGCTGAATAACTGTCTGACAAACTGAATCTATTTGGCGCTTTTTGTAACTACCCAAAACACATCATACAAATTCATCATCCGGGAACACTTAACAAACCTTTAGGCCTATTTCACATTGTTTATAGTTGCCCTAGTATAATGTTGTGTGTTATGGTTTCCAGTTTAAGTTTATAAGGTTAAATTCTGCAGCCACTACTCAGGTCTTAGCTTACTCAAGCTTCTGCATTGTTAGGCTCAACTCTTTGCTGAAGTGAGTAGCTAAAATCTCTTTTACTTCAAGGATTCAAGGAAGCATTTTTGTGTGATCAGTGAGCTGATATAGAAACTTACCTACAACCTTTTGCTTTCCTTCCCTTCTGGTTACCCAGTACTGTAATATTGATCTTCATTTTCGTGCTGCTTTAGAAAAAGACTGCATATATTCTTTTTCGTTAATGCCACAGCAATGCAAATTTTGATTAGAAAAAGAAAACAATAGAGGGTGCTGTAGAGCTGTAGGAAAATGCTTTCCTCTGCTTTCCGGAGCAAAGTGAAGCTAGGACCAACCAGTGGCCCTCAGATAACATTTGTGAGGGTGTGAGGTTTGTTATAGTCTTCCATAAATGCCATTTCTCAGATGGGCAGGTAGCCAGTGACTAAGGCTGGAATTGTTTAGATTTTGTAAGCTGTGACAGAAATATTGTTTCCAGAGCAAGCATCATGAATAACCCAGTGAAATCATTCATGCAGACCCTGAGAGATGCAACTGAACTGAGATGAGGTAACTAAATAGTTTACAGAATCTGGACTTAAGCCTCTCTGTGCTTCATCTGTAATACAAGAATGTGTACTAACAGCTGGGTGTAATATGTGGCAAGCAAATGCATAAAGGATTTCCTGGGCATTTGGGTTCTCTGATAGAGGCTAAATCACTTCATAGGTACTTAATCAGGGACATCTTTATTCGTGTGCATGGGCTGGTGCTATAAATGTTTTGCTGTCCTTTCCGTAGGTGAGAGGGCACATGTTCAAGTCATAGTTCATAATTACTTAATCTCACTTTGTGATGTACTGTTGGTGACAATCTGAAGCACAGTTTCTTGTAGTAAAGGAATGCTGGACTTCCCCATTCTTTGTACCAAGGCACTGACAAATTAGTTGATTTTTCTTCCACTTACAGGATTTAAAGGCCACATTCTCTGAGCTTGTATGGGTTACTGTCATGTCATCTACCTATGGAAGATGCCAAGCTGGAGCTCAAAGTAATTTCTTCTGGTCTCCAAGAATCAGAGAGACCTCCAGCAGTGGGAACTGTGGGGTCCTAAATGTACTCAGTCAAACGTCAGAAGTCTTTTCCAAAAGTGAAAACAGACATTTATGTGTTATGTAGTACAAGGAAAAGGTAAATCACACTCCGATCTTCAAGCATTTTAAGTGATGTCCACTCATGTGCTGGCACTTGCGTAATTTGCAGCAAAAACTGGGAACAACTTTAGCCTTTGTTTTACTCAAAGGGACTGTCAATGTTGCTATCTGCTAGAAAACTTTACTTACTGCGGTCACTTGGGTGAATTAATCACTCCTCAAAGAACTGGAAGCGAACTAGCAACTGAAGAAATTACCTCTAATATTGTGAAATAGTCTGGCATAATCTGTACACAGGTATTAGACTTCTGATCAGCTCACTGGTATCTTGTTAATTTATAGTGGCCACCTCACAGCTGGCATAAATCAGCTCAGTGCATTTGACATCAGTAGTTACACCAGTTGATGCCAGCTGAAAGATACGGCTTTGTGAAGCTTTCAGTGATTTGGAGCAGGGAGGTGGCACAGGAGCCCTCTGCATAGATCTCAGTTGTTACATTTCTTTTGGAAGCTGAAAATAAATCACAGATTCCGGTCATGACGTTTGTATTTCCAGAAGGCATTGGCATTCCTGATGAAGATACAAACGCTGACATGCCACTGGCATGGGGGTTTGTTTTGATTTGGCTTGGCTTGTATGACACTATTGGTAGCTATTTGCCTAGGACCCTTAGAGGGGGAATGAGTGATTAACTCCCTCAAGTATGATATGTGTGGCTACAGTTGCCAATATTTTAACGATATGACCACAAAACCTTGTTTCGTTCATTCTGTGTTAGCCTGTGAGTTGCAGGGGGTGAATGTATTTACAGAGAGGAGGCTGCAGAGACCCTATGGCTTTGGATTTTTCTTTTACACACCACCACTTTCTCACAACTAGACTAGTTAACAAATGAGCTTCTATTTGCCTGCTTGCATGGGTGGCATGAAAATCTCATCACATGCAGGCAGGGCGCTCTATGTGTTCACCACCACTGTAGGCTTGAACTAGAGGGAGGTAACCCCTCCCTAGGGATCTGCTATGTACTCAAGCCATCTGTACAACATATATAGGGGGAGCATTTGGGTCTGTGGGGTGTTGCTTTTCCCGAGGATTTCAGCCTATTCTCTTTTCTATCCCACTTCAAGCATATCCTTAGGAAGTCCACTGACCTGAATGAGAGCTAAGGAACACTTCTCGATTTGTGTTCTTAAATGAAGTGGCATTGTCTGCACTTTACAGATTTTGGTTTGGTTGGTGATGAACCTGTGCTTGTTTGTATTGCAGACCTTTTGTATTGTCCTGCCGAAATCTGGATTTTCAGCCTTCTCTGTACTGAACAATCAGTTCAAAAATACTTGTGTGTGTAAAACTGAAATACAGATATTTTTAGTTTTAGTACCATCAGTTACACTTAGAAACTGGAGCCTTGCGAGGTAATCCCACAGACAGAGACATGGTTTATTGGTAGGAATTATCTCGTGTGGTATTATGTTTCAGTGTCTTCTGTTAAGGTTTACAGGAGGAGACCCATGGGATTGTTATGTTGAGGTTTGTGTGAGAAAAGTGAAGACATTGGAATTTCCTCATGTAATCTAATCCCACTTTATTTAGATACAGACAATGACTTCATGGAAAAAATAAACATAATGAAAATGAGCTACTGATAACTAGAAGACTAAGCACAGGACATGGTGCCAGGACAGCTCTATAAGTCATCTTTCCCTTGGGATAAACTACGTGGAGAGAACACAACTTGAGATGAGACCTTGACTTTGTTTGGTTCTTTGTCTTGCCAGATCTTCCAAGCTTATCTTGAGATGCTGAAGGACCCTGCTTCATCTCACAGCCCCTAAACGTGGCTCATGGCAAACCAGGGATGTCTTCAGAGCAGGCAGTACTGAGGCCTTCATTACTGTGTTGACAGAAGGGGTTCTCAATAACCTGGTGGTTTTGGGGTGTAAGTTTCCATGTTCTAGGTCAGGAGGCAATGGCATTGCTGGGGAAGAAGCTTATTTAAGTCTAGAAGACTAGGTCAAAGGTCTTTTGAGGTACTTGGCAATTACTGTATTTCTGCAGGTGAGGGACCAGGCATGGAAGATTTCCTCATATGGGAGGAATGAAGAATAGGAAGGCTGCAGCAGAAGCGTCTCTCTGCTTCTCTCTTCTCTCTGCATTGGTAAATTGAAATGCGAAATGGGCAAAGTTACTCAGTCAGGGCAGCAAGAGAGATTCTTATTTTCTTCATGTCTGGTCAACATGTCAAAGCCTAAAACCTGCCTTGACAGAAGACCAGATGCCACATTATATTTACCTGGCATGTTTTCCTGACATGTCATGAATGTACTTCAAAATGAAGGAGACAAAATCGAGATTTGTTAGACCTTGTAACCAAATTAATATAGCCAAATACCTCTTATATTTTAACTCCCACCCTGGCATGAGAGGTGCACTCTGGTCCTCCTTAAATAAAATGTCTCACTTAACAGACATTTACAGTGAACTCTCGCCACAATAAAGCATTATTGCTCGTGCAGCCAGCAGTTCAGAAGTGTAAGCTTCTCCAAGATGTGTAATGAACAGACAAACACTGCACTGCAGTACTTTTGAGAACCAGGGAAATAGGCTCAGCCTCATTACTGAATAAGGGCAGCACTCATGAATTCTAGGGGAGAAGCAGAATCGGGTTATTTAGGGGGTATTAAGGGGGGCGGTATTCACAGCAACTTCTTTTCCAAACTGAAAAAGAAATTCATAATTTCAAACTGGAAAAACAATATTCCTGAAAAAGTAATAAAAGGCTCCTTCAACCTCCAGTGCTTCTCTTTAATGCTCCTTGTTGGCAATTTGACAGTTAAGTGTTTTCTCTCAGGCAGAAGCTGTTTGGGAGGTAAATGTCTTCAGCAGTTAAGATCGAAAGGTGCTTTGTTGCCTTGAGCACCTTAGTAAAGGTTGAACAGATAACTGTGGGGAAATGTGGGATCCAAACTGCAAATGTGCATGTATTTCAGGAGCCTCTGCAGCTGGTGAAGGCAGCTGGATGTCTCTGTCACCGTAACTTCCTGCTGCCTGCCTTTCATTTTTGCCCAGTAGTTGTGATCACTGGTCATGCCATTTGCTCCCCCTTTGAAGCCCATTTTAATCTTCATCACCTCCCATTAAGTCAGCTCCGTATCTTCTGCCACACTATAAAATCACCAGCTCAGATTGCTTAAAGCAGTGTCTGTAACCCTTTACTTCGTGAATCAAGTAATATGAAGTTAAAACTACAACGATAAAAGGAGTTCAACTTTTGCTGCAGAAAAGCCAGAAAACAAGGCAATCGGTGAGATTCCTTTGTAGACTTTAGCTACATTTGTAGCTTTTCCAGCCCCTGTGAGGCTGTTAACAGCCAGTCAGACCTGCAGTTAAACACAGGCTCTAGAGGCTCATCAGATGATTTTCATGCCAGCCCACACTATGTGTTCAGGCTATACAGATCGCTTGGAAAGAGTCAGTCTTAAGCATTTAGGGCAATGAAAGCTAGAAGGCATTAAACCTCAATGTTTATAAAATACTAATAACATACAATAAGCAGAACGTATCTAGATTCACTAAAGACACAAAAGGGAGAGAGGATTTAGGTCATGTTCAGGTAGGTCTGGCTCTGTTAAAGCCCATGGGAAATGTCCAAATATATCCCAAACCTGAGAAAATGACATTATATGGTATAGTGATTAAGGAGCTTTAGAATGGATGGTATGACTGAGTCTTTTTAATGTCCGGCTAACTGCATCAGAGCATTTATACTACAAAAGTTAAATTGATGCTAATGTTTTGTTTACTTTTTAAGTAGATCCTGTTTCTAGAGGGAAATTCAATCTATGTTAATTCATTTATTTTCATTACAGAAATGCATGCTATGTATAAATGCTAAATTATGCATAGTGGTGGAGGTGGGTGGGGGGAGGTTAGTGGGAGCTGGCTGGGATTTTATAAACACAGTTACCAGAGAGCAGCAGTGGTGTGCAGCCCAATGAAAACAGTCAAGGCTGAATCCAAGTTCCTGTAAGTTTATTCTCCTTTCCTTAAAATGTACATTGTGTTCTGCATCAGAATGACCACCTGCTTCAAAAACTATATGATTACCTCAATGTGTTGATTGTTTCCACATTTTAACAAACCCACTCTGCTGGTATCAACAAAAAAATGATTAGTATTGAGTATTTTAGGATGTTGTAAAGTTCAGTTTACATATAAAACCTAATTGCACACAAATCTATTAGAAGCATGAAGTAATAAGCATTCTACACTGTTCCCTGGTGTCCAGTGAAAGAAAGATGAGATTAGGGTCATTATTTATCTCTGAAAAAATGGGACTGGCTGATCAAATGATTTTCTAGGTGCACTTCTTTCATCTCAGCCTTCAGGGTATTTTTGTTGCAGAATCAACAGCTAGTGGTCCTTAGTTACACTAAGGTCTTCCCAGGCTGATGCAGCAGTGTGTAAGTGCCTTAAAATCACAGTCAGCACCTTGCTTGTGCAGAAAACAAGCCAAAGGTCTTTGTGTCCTCTGCTTCCAAGAGATCAAAGGGATGGATGGTTCAAAAAACTCCAAATGATAGTAGCGTGTGAGCTGTGTAACTGTAGTGGTTAATGTTTTTTTCCTTTTTGCTTAGTCTTTCACAGAGCAGTTGCCTACCCACGACTAACAAATCATTTTGGGGCTGATTTTGGCATCCTCTCTCTTCATTTTTCTCTTAGACAAATGATGATTCTTCCTAAGGCCACAGGTCCTTGGCCATGGGGAATCACAACCTGTTAATTAAAGAGCTCTTCTCTACTCCGCCTTTCACTGGGACAGTGGTATTTTCCTGTCCTCACTGGCTTCTGATGCTCTGTTTAAGCTGTTGTATGTCTCACATGTTTAATGAGAACTGACTGTAGCTTCCTGATCACGAGGCAGCATTTCATTCTAATGGAGTTGGTAGAGGCAGTCAAACATTTGTTCAAAGGGCAGGTCCCCAAAAAATCCAGTCTATCAAAATTAAAAGTTTAAACCTTGTTTTTAATAGAAGTTTGTTATATATATTTTAAGGGAAAACCTTAATGTTGTCCAGTAGGCTTCAAGTATTTGTAACCATTTTTGGTTACCATTCCTACCCAAAGCAAATGCTCTATCTGCTACATGCTGTTGCTGGAGCAGGTCAGCTTCTCTTCAAAGACTTCAAGCCCTAGAAAGGCCTAGAAAGTCAGTTTCTGTTATTTACATGATCTAGCCCTTTAGTTCAAGACACTTAAGTTTGTAACAGCTGCTGAAGTATTTCAGGCAAACAGTTATATCTACTGTGTTTTATTATGTCTGACGCATCCCCATAGCCACCCAAGAACGATTGCATTAGCAGGTAGAACAGTCACAGAGAGTTACAATCTGTGTTTGGACGGCAATTACATCATTTCTGAACAATTCCACATATTTCTTTTAATGTAATTTCAGCAGCCTGATTTGGGGGCAAACTCAAGAGGACTGGATGGCCATTCTGTATCTGGTTTCTGTTACCTGAGACGCTGATGGACACCATTTGCTCAGGCTATCTGCCGAGAAAAAGCTTGGGGTGGGATTTTGGGTTTGGGTTTTTTGTATTTAAGACAGACTGCTTTTGCTTGCAGCATCTCAGGCTTGAAGTAACACAAAGCACATGTTACTTCCTTCCAGATATGTGTGTGAATGTTGTTAAAATTGTTCTCTGTAGCAGTTAGTCGTGTACTTCACATACATTCTTGAGTAACTCTTTCAATATTGGTATGCTTTAAGTGGCTGATCCAAAGCCTGCTGTAATTGGTGTGTGCCTCCCTGACTTTACTTCATGTATCAGCTCCTCAGCCCTTCCTGAGATTTGTTCACAGACACACATCCTGTGAAAATATTTGTCTGTTGTTTCACTTGCAACTTCCCAACTGTGTTAAATTACTTTATTAATGGGTGCCCTGAGTTAAGGAAGGCCACAGAACTCTTTTAAATAACAATGAAATAAGGGGAGCACCTTATGTTACTTGTCACCGTGATGATCTTTACCAGCTGCTTTCTGTCTGAAGTACAAATGCTGTTGATGAAGGTACCCCAAGACTTTGTTGACACAAAGGGCAAAGCTCTTGCTGCACACCAGCTCTTGCCGTCAGAATGAGACCTCCAGATGCCAGTGGTGACTGCATCTTCCAAAGCTGGGTGTGCACTGGAGTTGATGTTTGGGGCTGAAGTACACAAAGAGATTAAAAGATGATTGGCTCTCCCTGAAAGGGACTGTCAAACAACCTAACAACCCCTGAAGGCAGAGAACAAAATCTCCTTGCTGGGTAAGAAACTCCACTAATGCATGGATTTTGTTAAATTTGGGGCCAAATTCAGAGAAAGACACATCCAGTCCATGGACATGAAAAATATAGAACTATTCTATTAATACACTTACAAAACAGAAATGCGATCCCTCTTTCAGCCAGCTTTTAGGGTCTGAAAGGGAGTAAGCACCAGGTTTACTTTTGCCAGTTGATTAAAAGGCTTTTTTTTCACCTTTTATTAAGGAGTCTTTCAGGAATACCCAATTCCTTTTTTAACAGTGTAACAATATCCCCCCCTTACAGATGTAGGTAAACATTAGGGCAAAAGGCATGAGCTATATGATACCCTCCACACTTTGAGAGACACTGCAATTGCTAACAGCTTTGCTCTTTATATGACAAGGCCTGTTTAGGAGAGATTCCTTTAAGGTGTATTCCAGTGCCCATCTGCACACACCTACAGCTGTGGTGTCACTTAGACTGCACCACTTCACTCCTTTATACAGCCTGCTCGTTGGTGTTTGATTTAGTCCTTGTGATAGGAGGTTGATGTTGCTCATTTTGGAGGCTGAAAGTCTGCTTCTTCCTAGAAATTACGAGAGAAGGCAGGCAGTATTTCCTCCTGCAGAACAAGTGATGGTACAGGCACACTTGTCCCAGCTTTCTTACAGCTTAACCTCCATCCAGACTGACCAACTAGTAAATAGCATATGCCTCTTTCCACAGGGACAATCCACAGATGTGTACTGCTGTCAGGGATGGTAAGTTTTGCTGCGCTGTATTCCTGAAGTGAGTAGTAATAGATCTGAATGCCAGAAGCCCTCTTTCAAAGCTATTACTGGCAAAGAAGAGCTGAGAACTAGAACTATGAGGGCACACAGGAGGAAAGCTAGCCAGAGATGCAGAAGTGTTTTTGTGGTTCTCGGTGTCAGCGAAGGCACATTAGGAAGAAGTATCTTAAATTTTTTTTGGCAGCATCACCTGTTTTTATTCTGTCTCATAACAAAAATAGCAACTTGTCTATACATGACAGTAGCTAAAATGCTCCAAAAGGCAGTACTATTGCAACACGCTGTGCCCTGAGGAACACTGTGTCCTGTTGCACACGGGAAGCAGCATTTGCTTTGCAGATACTCTTCAAACAAGTTTCTGACTTTAAATACTTGATTTGACTGTTGTTAGAACAACGTGGACAAAGCACAGCACCATGTCCCAGATGGAAATCTCTTTACTAATTTGGTTTAGTACAGGAAATTCTGTGCTGCTTATTAAGAACAAGCTCCTTTATCACTGTCTTATTTGGATTATAAATCTGCGCTTCCCAATCCACCTTTTCAGAAACATCAGTGTTACGGTCCCTTGTCACACTAGCTTGGGCTATAATGATCTCATATCCCAACAATGTTAAACCTTCCCTGGGACTGGTTGGGTGAATTCCAAGAAAAATTGAAGGTGCTGCAGAAGCTGATTCTGATGCTTTCAATATGTGACCTTTGGCCAATCTTGAATGGTACCAATAACCCGGTCTGGTGGTAATGATATCCTCTGCTAAGTCTGCAGTAAAACTCGCATTTTGATCTTAAGAGGTAATGAGGGAGCCCATTACCTAGTTTAGACTTGACTTTTTGGCCTCTGTGTTTTCCAGCACCCCACCAGGGGCTTTGCACCCAGCCTACAGCATTTTACCTACAGCCTGCAGTAATACAGGCTTTGAATCTTAGCACATGTGCACACAAATCAGTGTCGTAAAACTCAGTGTTTGTGCTGTAGAGCATCAGTCAGCGATACAGTGCTCCATCGTAACCAAATGGGATTAGATGATAGATTAGTTGTTTTAGCAAGTAGACA
This sequence comes from Myiopsitta monachus, assembly GCA_017639245.1. Lineage (NCBI taxonomy): Eukaryota > Metazoa > Chordata > Aves > Psittaciformes > Psittacidae > Myiopsitta > Myiopsitta monachus. Next base: position 5,871,255 of record CM029928.1, read on the forward strand.
AAAAGTAAATCTATGTGTCATGTGTATTTTGGTGTTACAGAAAAATACTCTCATAGTGTTTATAAAATAAGTTCCTCTAAAAACAGAGTGATATTTAGGAAGGAGCTTTATGAAATATTTTGCTACTAATGCTGGGAAATAATTGGCTTAAAACAAAGCCCTTTCCAGAAGCGTTACTGCTGCAGTTATGACTCCTGACCTAACAAAATGCCAAGGGAGTGCCGTGATGCTCTGAACGCCTGTAATTAATTACACAGAAAAATCAGTCAGCTTGTTTGGATCCGGAAGCTGCTCTTGATGCGAACCTCCTGGTAGTCTGCTTTTACAGTGCTTCAGTTCATGTTGTGGAGTGCCCTTGGAGCCTACCAATTGGATTCCTTCTGGATGAAGCTAAGCAAAGACAACATGTGCTTCAGTCACAAGTGGCATTTGGTCTTTGGGACCCTGCTGAAGCTAGTCCAAGAGTGGGCAGTAAGGGGCGGCAGATTGGGTTTTGCAGTCGCCACTCTTTTCATGTGCGGCAGGAAAACAGGATGAACACTTGCAGCTACTCAAGGTGTGAAAACGTAGCACAGGCCCTGTTATGTATATAAATTATATATAGAGAGAGGCATTGAAGTATTTTGAAACAGGTAAGAGGCCTGATACAACTTATACTCGAATTCATCTGTTGTATGAATGACCCATAGAATGGTTTGGGTTAGAAAGGACCTTAAGCTCATTCAGTTCCAACCTCAGGGAAGTTCAGGGACACCTCACACTAGAGCAGGGTGCTCCAAGCCCCGTCCAACCTGGACTCGAGCACTGCCAGGGATGGGGCACTTACCACTTCTGTGGGCACCCTGTGCCAGCTGTTCTTGCCCTTCTGGTCTGTCACGCAGTACTGAGGCTAACAGCAGGATCTGAAGCTCTCAGCAGCAATCTCCCATGCTGTCTGCTCACCACATCTGGGCAGCACATCCGAAGGACGCTGTGATCGGGGCACAGCCGCAATTTCAGGCCCAAGAGCCACGAAGAAGCCTCACCCCACGGCCCGGCCTCGCCCACGAGCCCGCGGCACCTCCATCAAGATGGGCGGTGCCAGGCGGGCGGCCCCGCCCCTGAGCGAGTAACAGCGCCCGCGGGGGGCGGTGGCTCGGGCGGGAAGGGGAGGGTTTACCTCAGGGCGAGGCGGCGGCCCGGGTTGCGGGGCGGCCCCAGCGGGTGCGGAGCGCCTCTGCTGCTGCTGAGGGCTGAGGTGCGGGAGGCTGTCAAAGGCATGAGGGACGTCAGGGAGGCTGAGAGGGAGCGGGGCTGCTGGCTCCAAGCCCAGGCTGCGGGGGACCTGCAGGCCACGGTGCAGAGGACACAAATGTCCCCCTGGAGCACATGGAAAGGAGAGAGGGCGTTTGTCCCTCTAAAAACCCCCAAAAGTCCCCCCAGAACAACAAAAGGAGGTGAAAGCAAATAAAAGCCAGGGGCTTCCTCCAGGGCCTGACATCCCCACCCAGAACTGCTTCTGCAGGGGGCTAACGAGGTGACGCCCACCACAAAACAGCCTATTGCTCCACCAGTAAAGAAAATGGCAACCAGTGCTAGTGTGCAGTGCTTCCAGGAAGAGGTGGTGGGTGACAGCAGTAGGAGGCTTTGCTTTGAAAGGCACAGAGGGACCCCTCTGTTGGCCTGAGGTGTGCTGTGTGACGCGTGCCAGGAGCTTGGATCCAAGATGTTGCAGAGAGGCTGCCCACTCTAGTAAGTCCCACTGGCTATTACGCGTTTCTAGGGGTCTGTATGTATATAACAGGCGTTCTGAGGTGCTGATGCACTGCCTGGAATGCCCGAAGGGCCCACTTGGAGAGCATGTGTCTCAAAGCGTATGTATTTATAGAGGTTAAGTCGCCACTGCACCAAACCCTAGTTTTCTCATGCAGTGTTTGACTGGGAAAGCATCGAGTAACTTTACAGCTTTGACTAGTTCAAGTACAGTTTGAAAGCGTGGCTGGACTACTACATTTTCTCTGGAGATGATGTCTTACAATGATACATTTACAAGACAGTGGTAAAAGTAAGTATTATTTTCTCTTCAGTGCTTGTTTGGTAACCATATCCATAGAGGACAGAGGAAAAATACTTTCTTTGCTCTTTTTGCAGCTTCTGGATGGGGTTTTCCCTTGTGGGAGAAGGGTCTTCACAGGCATCTGCCTTCTGTATAGCCTGTGAAAGTTGCTGCCTGTTTTGTGAAGCCTGGGTGTCGTCATTACAGTATTGTGTGCAGAGAAGTGGTTTTGTGACAGAGCAGAGCATGCACGACACTGTTTTGCAAAGTAGCCAAGAGTCCTGAGTGGGTGTTACCCATCCTGAGTCCTGATTGACCCCTAATCTAGAGTGGAGAAACTACCTTTCCAGGGGCTGCTGAGCTGCCTTGGAGGGGCTGAGATGCGGCTCTCTGCTTCTCCTTTTAATCCCTTACCTCAACCAGCAAGGTCTGAAGAACTGTTGTTGTTCAACAAATGGCAATGTGTTACTTTGAGGCACTGATTGTGATAGCAGGATCTTGTATTCTTCTTTGACCCAAATCTGTTCACTTTGGCGAAAGAATGCAAAGTTGTAGACTTGGGGAGGAGGGGCAGAGGTGGAAAATGCCAGAGTTCAGAAATCAGTGGGAGGCAGAGATAACCCACCATGCAGTAATGCAGCAATTCTTGGCAGCAACAATTCTAGCTGGTAACGGCTTCTGTCTGCGCCTTGTACATGATGTTATCTGAAATGACACAACTAAAATAGTCATATTTTGCAACTTAAATCTTGATCAGAAGATGAGCGAACAACCAAAAGGTGAAAGGCTGTGTATAAGAGCATTTTCAAGTTCCCTGGAGTGCAGAAAGGAGATACTAATGCTGGTAAAGTACCATGAAAGGAAATTTGATAGTACTGGTTTTAGAGATGTATTAGTTTCAGTGTTCTTATACTCTGGGGTGAAGAAGATACATAGTTTTCAGGACAAGAAATGATAGAAAATGATACCAGAAAGATAAAGCAAAGAAAAGCCAGGACAAGACCCATATGCTGGCAGGAAATAGTGAAACTCTGTTTCATTTTACATTCTTGCCTTTGTTCAGAGACAACAGTAGAGAAGCTGTACTTCTCCCCAGCTACCAAACCACTTGATCCTGGGCTTCCTTTCCTACCTGGATGGAGCTTAAACTGCTCTGCTGGGTTCATAGCAGGGTTCAGTGCATGCTGGGGCTTTCCCAGGTGTATCTGTCCTCAGCGATTCATGTTGCTCTGAAGTTGTAGGCAGTGTTTGAACCCGTGGATTTTCCTAGAAGCACAAATAGCGCTTTGTAGAAACACAGCCTCTCCCTCCAGGGTGGGAGCTGGCTGGAACTGGCAAATACGAGAAGTAATCAGGCCTCTGTGGATCTCCAGGTTAGATTAAAGCAGTTAATCTTCATATAAATGTTTATATTTAAGATTAAAATACTACAGTTGGTCATGAATGGTTTCTCACATCGTTTCTCAAAAGCACGTGGCACCTCAGTCTTCAGGTGATAAGAATGGCTCTGCCACAGATGTCGGACTTCACTCCATGCCATAATTTCCCAGGCACATGGAAAGCATCCAGTCAGCTCAGCCTGAATATTCCTAGGATCAATGTCCTTGGGATAGCTGCCTCTTCCTGCTGCTCTGATTCTCAGGAAAATGAAGCACTCATTAATTTGTGAAGTAAAGGTAACCGTGACTCTCACACCCCAAAGTTAAATGTAATATTCAGTATATCATTATCGCTTTCCCATGGGAGGGAAAGAAATGTTGAGGTCAAAGAATGTGTACGCAAGAAAGAGACAGGGAGAAGGGATAGGAAAGGGAGATGGGGAGAAAAAATCTTCAAAGTAAGTACTTATTTGACATTCTGGTTGCCAAGTGGGAGGAAGTAAGGTAGAAATCTCAAGCTATTGGTGAGGTGTTTTCAAATCTTTAAGAAGCTCTGCACCTGGTCATAAAACTGATGGAGTTGCTCTTCTAAAACACGGACAGAGCAGACCTGAGGATCTTCCCCACCTTGCTCAGAGCTGACGTATTTTGCAGTTGCTCAGTAAATCACTTCCTTTCACTGTACATTTACTCAGAAAAACAGGCTGCTGGAGGAAGAAGGCTTTTGCTGTTACCTGGTGATCACTCCATGCTTTAAAGCACAGATACCGAAAATGCTGGTGTTTTCCCTTTGAACTCTAACTAATTTAAGTGTAAATATTGCTTTCATTCCCCCTTGATAAGCGGTTTGCTTCAGTAGAGCTTTTTGCACTCTAGTTTTCCGTGTTGCCTTTCCTGCCTAGGAGCAAATAGATCTGACATCAGCAGAGTGGTTTGGATAGAAAACCAGAGCAAGGGGGTCTTCAGGGATGCTCACTCAGGTACAAGGATTCCTATTACTGTGCTGCAAAGCCTTGTTTGACATAACCTGTTGTCACCACTGCGCAGTGGCAGAACTATGGGATGTGGCAGGCCTGCAGGGCAGCATCAAGGAGTGAGGCAGATAAACTGAACCAGAGCAAGTGTTTTTATGGGGATACCCATGGAGGTAAAATGAAATAGGCATACAGAGTATGTAAGAGAACAGTTTTCCCTGAAAAGCTTCAGGGGTTAATACAAGCACTGCTGGGTTGTCAGTGGATTATCCCTGGAATAACATCCTTCCCTTTTCATTGAGTGTTTGTTCTAAAAACCCAACCCCAAACCACTGCAAATTGCAGACTCAAGTGGAAGGGACAAAGCAGGATGTTTTCTTTATGAAAAGGTGCCCTGAGTACACAGTCCATCATCACTATTCAACTTCCAAAACAGGGGTGACATGGTGGGGGAGTGCCAGGGAAAGCTCTGGATGTTGTCATCATCCTCAGTCCTGGCTCAGCAGTGGCAGGAGAAGAGCCAGATGGAGCAGGGCAGATACCCTGGTGACTGGTGCAGCAGTGAGATGGCAGGGTTCTCCAGAGGTCTGAGGAAGCTCTAAAGGCAAGTGCAAAGAATAAATTAGTTCCTACTCAGAAACTTTCCCTCTTTAAGATCAAGTATTTTGTAATATACAGTAGCCTTGTTTTCTTGTATTCTATCTTGCAATTTGTTGCGTTGCAGCTTCATTGCAGTTAATGTTACTGGCATGGCTGAATTAACTTCAGGCCAATAAATAAAACTAGGTGTGATTCTGGACCCAGAGGTTTAAAGAAGGCTCTGCTTTGAAACAGCTCTACCGAGTAATCCTGTTTTCTTAGCTGCCAGCCTCATGGCATATCTGCAGTTAGCAGCAAAAATGTTGTGTGTGTTTTTACCTCTCAGAGCCATAGCAGTTGTGGCAAAATTTGCTGGAGCTTCTTCTATGGCACCAAGATACAGCTATTGCATTTCATTCACAAGATCAAAGCCTTTCTTCATTTAGTTGTAAGCAATTCCATTGAGAAACTCCATATAAATACGGGAAATGCTGATCCTGCCTGAACTTTAATTCCAAAGCATTGCACAGCCTTGCTTAAAAGGGAGACAAGAGTGGTGGTTGAAACAGTTCTTTTTTTTTAAGATTTGAGTTTATGTGCTAAGGAATCATGAGAAAAAAAGAGTATGGAATGCCAAGCTGCTGTTGGAGCAAGGCTGGTCTCTTAAACTGCCTTGAAACAGTGAAGTATACATGTGAAGCTTATTCCACCTACTCCTTTAGAATGTCACAGCATTGTAAAGTGTAACGTAAGTGTTGGTTTTTATTGACAGATTCATAATGTAAATTCACTACTGTCTTTTCTTCATCAGTATCCGTGTGTGCATTTATCTCCTACAAATACCACAGTAGACAGTGGAATCCATGCCTCGGTGTTGGAAATGGTATATCATTGGATCGCCTCCGTATCTTTGATTATTACATAGAACTTGTAAGGCATAATATGTGGAAGTGCTGGGCCTTGAGATAATAGGTGTTGGTAGTTTGCTTGAACCTTTCCACTAACAGATGATGCCTTGTCTAAAGTACGTTGGATTAGAGTTAACCACATAATTTACAGTATGTGGAATTTAGGATTGGATGATCTCATTGTATGCATGTTGATACATTTTGTAGGTTGGCAGATCACTCTGGGGAAAAAAGATATAAACTATTCTGTTTTCCATTTATCTCTCTGTAGAGAAGACTAAAGACAGAAATCTGCAAAAAAGGCTCACATTTAAATTGCAGGTCACATACTGACTCCTATAGAATAGCAAAATTAGTCACCTCTCCAGCATTAATTAATCTAAGAGGTGTCATGGGGCATGCCAGGAAGCTTATGTTATTGAGAAATCTGAATATTGTCTAAGTACTCAATTTTAAGACTATAAATGTCAGCCCTCTCTCAAGGAGGGGGAGGATTATAATGATACCCTTAAATGTGTGTCTTCTTGCATTTGCACTGCAAAAAATAACAAAGGCTGTGATTAACCTCTTGGACCCTCCAGGTTCTGAGCCTTTAAAAGTGCCTGAATTTTCATCTGTCCTCACCAATGTTTGCTTCCTAATGTTAGGGTTTTTACTCCCTAAAATGTTTGCTTCCCATGGAGATGGACAGGGGGCACAGCAGACAAGATCCGTCTCCCCTCCCAGCTCCAGCTCGAGCGCAGGGCAGAGAATTGGCTGGAGCCAGCGTAACTCGAGAAGCTGTCAGGGCTGCTCACAGCAATCAGCAGCAGGAGCAAAGAAAAGCTGCACTCCTGGGGTGTGTTCATTACTAAAGTGCTTGCTGACAGGCCCAGCTCTTTCCCTCACTGTTGCCATGAGCCACTTGCGCAAGCTGTGTAGGTTTGTCTCTGCTGGAAGAATGGTGAAATTCAATAAGCTTGCATACAAAATGTCTACCTGAGTGCATAATGATAGTGAATTGTCCCAGCTTCTGCTCCATTTCACAGCAAATAGGGAGGGACGCTTTTAATCTCAAGGTCCCTATGCTTTGCCGAGCTTGTCACATTTGATGGACTGAAGGAGCCCAGGGAGCCTGGCGGTTACATCAGCTTCAACACCGGGTCTGTCTTAGTTTAGTGTTTTCAGAAGTTTTAGGGGATGTGGAAGGCAGATGACCCAAAGGGAAAGAAGTTAAGATTCTGAAGCCCAAACTCTGAAACTTTACTTTTCCTCTTTTTATGAGCTACATGTAAAGAATTATTTAACCAGCTATTATTATCATACAGATAAAACTGGTATAAATGCAATGGGAATGTGTGTTAGCATGTACATTTTTATTCAGTATTATCAAAGTGATGCAAGAATCCAGTTCACTTGGACCTCCTGAAATACATGTGGAACCGCTGCAGTTTCCCTCCAGCTAATAATGCAGCTGAGAATAGCATTTTGTTCTATGAAAAACCTGCCTTGTGGGTTGTATCAGAGGTGTAATGAAGCTGACATTTCATGTACTGCTGAGTGTTTGCTTCCAGGTGAGGACCCTATACTGCAGCTTGCCCCAGGAAAAAGGGAGCAAAACCAGTCTTGGACTCAGCTACAACAGCTGCTTTGTTTTGCTGCTAAAAAGAGGTTTGGGTTTTGGTTTTTTTTTTTTTTTCCCTTTAGTTGAATCATCCTGTTCAAAAAAATAACAGAAGTTGCTCACAACAATCTGCATCTCATTCTGTGAGTGCGCTATTCCTGCAAACCAGTCTGGGTTATAGCACTGCCAAGAGTAATGATATTTTTACCGTGGTGGTAGGACAAGGGGTGATGGGTTTAAAACAGGAAGTTCAGGTTAGATGTAAGGAAGAAGTTCTTCCCTGTGAGGGTGGTGAGGCGCTGGCACAGGGTGCCCAGAGAAGTGGTAAATGCTCCATCCCTGGCAGTGTTCAAGGCCAGGCTGGACAGAGCCTTGGGCAACATGGCCTAGTGTGAGGTTTCTCTGCCCATGGCAGGGGGTTGGAACTGGCTGATTTTAAGGTCCTTTCCAACCCAAACCATACTATGATACGATGATTCTACCTGCAAACCCTTTACGTGTTCTCTTTAAGGATTATTTATTATTTTTATGCTGTAGTTGCCCTGTTCTATATTTATAAATAGATATCAGTTAATAAAATGTGCTGGGAAGATGCAATAACACATCAATCAGATTTACAAGCATAAAATCAAGCACATGTGTATTTCACAGTGTTTTTTTGCATCAATATCATTTTGCAATATGGCAGAACACCTGAGCTATGGAAAGGGAAGATAGAACTTGCCAGGCACAGCTGCATTGTGCTCCTCTGAGAGTCAGCAAACAAAGGAGCTCTGCTTTCTGGCAGAGATCCCAAACAGCCACGTTAATACAACTGATAAGTAGGTTACCATGGTGTGGTATTAGACTACACCAGTGATATTTTCCATTCTAAAGGTAAGAAATGTTTCAAGTGGCTTGGAGGTTTAACTGTGTGGAACGCTGATGTACTGCAGGAAAGCAGTGTATTCAGATAAATGGTGTGGGAATGTAAGTTTCGGAGCCAAACTGTTTTTGAGTGTTGCATGGAGCAAACCAGTGCTGGCGTTGGTGTACCACAGACATGTCTGTGTAACTGTGACTGTTTTCTAAATGGCTCACTGATAATCATACTGCATACATGCATTTCTTTAGAGATGAATATTTTTCTACTTTCATTTACTATTTTCTCTGCACAGTTTTCCTTGGCTTCTCAGGTTGTTTGATTACTTTCAGGTCACACTGTTGCGGTAATTTAATGCAGAAATGCCTATTATGCCCTCTGCACATTGCATTGCATTTCATGTGACACTTCCTACTGACACATGCGAAAATGACCTTTACTTCTCCATCACAGGACTGGAGGGAAAGGGAGGTTTTGAACCTGGACATTGGGATTATCTGGTAATGAGACTTGTGGTGTATTTCTCTGTGTTACTGTATTCTTCCCGCCATCCCAAAGCCTGATCTACATTCCAAAATTTGCAGCTGGGGAGTATCCATATGTGGCAATGTGTCTAGCCAAACCTGCCTTTGAAATAACACTACCTTACTGCCCAAGATGTGCTTGCTGCTGCTGTGTGCAATGCTAATAGATATTCAGTTGTCTGTGCCTGTTGCAGCAATCCTGTGCCCTGTCTCACAACATGGACTGCTCTTGAAACAACTTGGAAACCTAATGGCACTGAGTGACAACATGCCTGTCTTCCCCTTAGAAACCTCTCTTTACTTTCTAATCTATGTTTATGACCAAAAAGGTCTGGCTTCACATTAAAGGAGACAATCACTTCATATTCTGCTCCTATCTGATCTGCCCATAGAGAGAACTCCTGGATATTCGGGTGGCTATGAAAAGAGACCAGTGATCTGATAGCCAAGTTATGGGGCTAGCAGGGAAACAGGGAAGGAGAACAAGGGTTAGAAAGCCCAAACAAGTAATCAGTAGCAGGCTGACCGTGGGGCAAGTCTCTAAAGCATGACGTGTAAAGCTGTTCCCAAGACACTCTCTTTATGACAGAGTGCACTGCAGACATATATTCCAGTCATGATGGGGAATGCATCCTTATCTTGCTCTTTTCCATGGCTATCTCAGGAGCACTCAATTAAGTATTCTTTCTATGTGAAGCATGATGCCAGGGAAATGCAATCGTTATTTCATAGAGCAAGTAGGGTTCACTGGAACCAAGATGAGAGAAGTAGGGAAGGGAATGGAAGGAGAACTCAGCTGATTTCAACTATGCATTTCCTTATGCATGTATTTTTAATTCTTGAGTATCCCAACCCTTCTGCCTTTATTTGAAAGTGCTGCCTTTACACGCAGTCACAGAGCAAAAGAGCAGGAGATTCTAAAGTAGGGATTTTATCTCACAGAAAGATACTAGCAGTGAAATAAAGTCATATTAGGACTATGTTGTAGAACTGGATCTGCTACAGAACAGCAGCAGCCTATAAAGCTGTTACATTGCTAAGAGAGAGCAAGAAAAGTACCTTTCCACTACACTGCCTCTTACAGGAGCGTAATTCATGCAGGTAGATGAGCTGTGTGTAATAGTGATTCCCTTGCTTCCTCTCCTTTTTTTGCTTTATAAGGAGAAAACTGTGTTAAGGACCATGCCTCATTCACAAATGAATCCTCTCAGACAGCACTGGGGTGCTCTTCATGCTAGGTCTGGGCCAAGCCAACCTGGGCCCGTTTGTCCTTGCCAGTGGAAACAAGGAAAGCTTTTATCACACGTGGATACAGAGCAGCCTTTGAGTGTTTGGCTCCAGGAATGCAACCAGTAAAATATCTTCTTAAATCACAGCAAGTACTGGTACAGTTCTAAGATGAATATTTTGTGTTTAAAAGTAAAATAAATTCTGGCTCAGTAGCAACATTTTTACAACGTGCTTTTTCATAGATGAAATGTATTTACAGTATTCATACTGAACCACAGGAAAGAGTTGCATATAACTCCTTATTTTAACTCTATAATTTTGGAGGTTAAAACATTAGTGCAAAGTTCAACTTGCCAAACTCTTTCCTGGCAAGAATGCAGATAGTTTAAATACAATCATTCATCATAATAGAATGATCATAGATGAAATATCATGGTTATAATCCACTGTTTGCTTTACAGAAATCTGTTTAAATGATGGGGCATTACGTGGAAGTTTTTAGTCTGTCAGAGGCATCCTCCATCTATTTAAATGGCAGCTGTATCTTTTCTAGCAGCTGCTTCATTTATTTATCCATTTATTTATGGGTGAGCCCAGGCAGAGATGTGTGGACAGGGGTCCTAGAATCATTGAGGCCATCTCCTCATCCCTAGCGAGGACCTCTGCAGGCAGCCTTTCCAGAAACCTAAGGTTCATCTTAAGAGATTGATGGTTTTTCTCTAGCCAGCCAATGCTCCTGTCTCCCAAGTTCCCTGCAATCCATCAGCAGTTGCATAGAGCAGGCCAGTCATCTTTTTTGTTTATGTATGAGAGGAGTCTGAAATGGGATACTTCAAATCCCTCTCATTTCCAATGCACTGACCGGGTCACTGCTCAGCAAGACACAGTCTTGCTCAACAGGCTGTGCTTACCCTTGAACCCATTGCCTTACTGTGACTTTGTCCAGTCCTAAATGTCTTGTCTTGTGTTCCTGGCACTCCTGGCTTCCCAAAGATGGCTGGAGATCCCCCTTTTCAGTATCAAAGCAACACTTTGATACCAAAGGGCTGGAGTTTGTATGCTTGCAGTTAGGCTCCTTCTATATCCTATGCCCTTCTCAGGCTCCTCACACAGCTGCTGGCTGTGGTACACACCAGTAAACACCTAGGGCAATTTGAGATGTTTAAGCATTTGCTGTCCTGCTCCTTCAAGTGTCCAGGGACAGTGCTTTCCTGTTGGGGGTCCATGGCACTGCACACTAGAGCCTGTGGGGCCTTTCTTTGAAGGGCCCTAGCTGGGGGTGTGCTCCTTAGAAGCATGTAGCTTCTTCTGCCAGTAAGAGCAGTGTGCCCGGATTGTGCTTATTGACAGACCAGGTTAATGGATGATGCACAGAGGAGCAAAGAGGATTTGGATAAAGAGGCGTCCTGTTCACAGCTAAAGCAGTAGCTCGGAACAGTAAAACTACTGAACTTGTGTTGTGCTTGTGCTCCATCCTGGCAACATCAACAGCACCCAGAACACTGTGTCCCCTCTGCAGCAGGGAGGGCAAGCCTCAGTGCACATGCCATCCTAAATGAATAGCTGTTGGGCTTGCCTTCAGAGACAGGAGGCATGGGAAAGAGCTAAGAACAATGCCTGCTGTTCTGTTCACCTATAATTAAGGTTAAACTATAGAACCAGAGAACTTATTACAGTTGGTTTTTTTATTAAAATTTAGCCCAGTACTTTTAGCAGGCAATGAGAAAAGTAGTGTTAGAAATATACAATCTGATATCAAGACTTTTAAATCAATGAATGTATTTTAGTGCACAAAGCCTGCATTTATTTTACCATCATAGACTCATGGAACCACAGAATGGTTTGGGTTGAAAGGGACCTTAAAGCTCATGAAGTTCCACCCCCCTGCCATGGGCAAGGACACCTTCCACTAGAGGAGGTTGTTCCAAGCCCGGTCCAGCCTTGAACCCTGCCAGGGATTGGGCAGCCACAGCTTCTCTGGGCACCCTATGCCAGTGCCTCAGCACCCTCACAGGGAAGAATTTTGATCATGAAATCAAACATCATAGCAGTACAGCTATGCATATTCTGAAGTGTTTTCATGCAGGGAGCCTGGCAATCCATTGTGTGTAGCCAGTCCCAACACTTTAACAGAAAGGATCTAATACAAAATTTGGCCACTTCCCAGGAGGGGAAAAAAAAGTATAGCACCTCTTTCTGTATTAGTTTCTATGCTCTGGATTGAGTTATACTATATAAATACTACTGTACTACTATGTGCTGGTTATTGTCTTAATATTATCAACTGGTATACTAATTATTAGTATACTAATAAGTATGTTAATTGATTGATGCTGTATTTAGAGGTAGAACGACACGCTCATACTTTGTCCAAAAGATGGAGCCAGTGGCACTCCGTGGTCTCAGCTTTGTGGCAGTCTCTGCTTCGATAGCCAAGTCCATTAGACAGTCTGGGGCTCTGTCTCCCTGGAGCTACAGCTGCCTGCTAAGAAAGATGCAGCTTCATCACACCGACTTTTTTCCCCTTTGGCTAACGAATGGTGGAAGATCTGCTTTAAAGTATGTGTACCTTTATGTAGCCTGTCTCTTTAAAGGACTAAATCAGGTTTGATCCTTAATATATACTTTCAAACTGTCAGTAGCATGTGACTAAATATGTGTAGACAGTCTGAGTACTGTCATCTATACCTGAAAGTTAGGTGGAGTAAAATGCCATGTAGCATGAAGTTAATGATATATGTTGTATATGTTAACTACAAGTTATATAATCTTTATTTCCTCTTGCATTCTAAATTTTGAGTCATCTTCACTCACCTGAAGGGAAAAACATAATCTGTGCAATTAACTAATGATGGCATGATCTTAAAATAAACTTGGGGCCCATGTAGACTAGAACATAGGATGAAAGAGAGATTAAGACTTTGGCATGTTAGTCCTTTAACTAAATTACTTTTGCCTGAAAACTTCCTCCTGTTTGGGTTTGAAAGACACATCCTCTGATATGCTAAAGCTCCGGCTCTCCTAAATATTCCTCAGCTCTCTCCCTGTTGTGTTCTGCAGGCTGAGACCTGGCATGAGCATGCTATTGCAAAGATGAAGCTGGAGGGAGGCCATGGAAGGTGGGTGCCAGTCCCACTGATCCCACACCAAGGCCAGCAATTTCAGTGTTTCCACCTCTAAGGAGCTTTGGGAAACAGCTGTTAGAAAGGAAACAAGATTTGGATAGGTGCAATGCTGAAAGCCAGGAGTTCCAGCTCCCTTAGTGGGAGCAGAATAAAAACGGAATCAAAGAGTAGTTGTTGATATATGAGACTGGATGATATTTAATGTTGCTTCTGACCCAAACCATTCTATGAGAAAAGAATATAACTATCACCAGTGCTGTCGATGTGACAAGTAGAGGGAGTTGTATCATATAATACTGTACAAAGTATATATGTCCTTCCACACTCCTTAGTTCTTTCCAATACACCTGTGGGAATTACTTGGTTTATATTTGTTTGGCTTCCTACGTCTATTAATACATCTTGATTTATAAAATGGCAGAGGTGTCACTTGAAATCCCTCTGTCTCCATCTCTTCAATAAAGATGAACAGTGCAGATTAAATACCCTATCCTTACTTTAGCTCTTGGACAGCATTGCCTGCCTGGAAGCTCTCCTTTCAATAATTACGTAAAATGCAACTTTAAATACCGTGCAGGTCACTCATTGAACAGAAGGTGAGAAGAGCTGTGGGGACGCTAGTCCTAAAGAAAGCAACCTTGTGGGATACAGGCAGCCAGCATACCCTGGTGATGATGGGGAAATGAGGCAGTTTGATAGCCTTAATGAAGGAATTTCCAAGTAGATCTTGGGACTAGTGTCTTTCAGCATTTCAAACTCAAAAGTGCCTTGCACCTACACAGGAAGTTTTCCATCTCACTGCAAGCTTAAACCCTGGGAGTCCTGGACTCATGTGCAACATCCAAATTTGCTGAGCTCTGCCAGATGTGTAAAGAGCTCTTTAACATGTCTGTCTCATTGCTGGTCCCCAAGAAGACTCTTTGAAATTACTGCATTGCAAGTATCAGAGTACATACAGTACACGCAGAATGCCTTTTATATAAATAAACAAGCAGAAGACCTCAGAATTAATACTTGAAGGTGTTAGAAAACTGATAGTGTCTGTTTGTTGCAGATAATCTTTCCTGGTTTGAGTATTTTTGCACCAGCTAAACTTAATGTAGGACTATGTGTGTTAGCTATGTACACAGTTGTTGCTGGTGCTAGAAATGACTGTTTATATGGACAGACTTTTCATGTAGCTGTATGTGGGGCCTAAACTTAGCGGTCATGAAAGGGCTGTCAAGCACTGGAACAGGTTGCCAGGGAAGGGATTGAGTCACCCACCATCCCTGGAGGTATTTGAAAGACATGTAGATGTGGTGCTTAGGGACTTGGTTTAGTGGTGGACTTGGTATCTGTGCAAGGATAATAACTGATGACTGTTTTTAACCCAGTTGCTGGCTGGGTTTAAACCATGACACCATCACATTGCCTTTTCCCACTGAAACCAGGCTTGCGCAGCTCCTCTGTTAAACACACGCATTGGCTGTGTTTATATGGGATACTTCAGCCCTAGGGTCAATCTTTTACACCTCATATGACTTGAACCTTTCTGAGAGCTATTTGCCTAGCTCACTTTGTGGTAAGATGTTTAGATATTATAAAAAACACTGGTATCTTTTAATATTTTGCTATTTTGAATACTGAAAGAATAAGGAAGATACTGTTATTTTTATATGTTTGTGCTAAAATTCATATGTGCATTCAGACTACGTAAGTAAGGGCCTTTATACCATATACATTCATTTGGTTGGGAGGATGCCAAAGGTGAAATAAAGGGGTTTGGTTCCATCTGCATGAACTTTGTAGGGACATAGGGTGACATTTGTTACTACACTGCTTACAGTGAAGTCTTCTTCTTGGAAAGAAGTACTGAATTGTGTGTTCTTGACTATATTTTTCCTTGCGTTTCAGGAGCTCTTTTCCTTCTTCATCCTTCACCAATGATATCTTTCTTGAAAGTGATGGCAGCCCTCTCAGCCTTTGTCTTGCTCCTTCTAGTTCTCTTCTTCTATAGGCCCTTCATGCCCCTAATCTACTGCTCAGTCATTGCCTTCATGCTAGGTGGAATTTATCTTACTTAAGCCTGAATGATGAGAAATGTCCCTAGTGGTACAGGTGAGTTCCCAGCAGGGCTTTGCACAGTGCAGTCCTTTCCTATGGAAATATCTTGCTTGACACACATGAATGCATTTCTGTATCATATCTGTGGCTCATAGTGACTAACGTGATCTAATCTTGCCTCCAGGTACATTTGCCTCCTCAGATGTTTCCAGTCTGTAGCAGAAACTCATGGTGTTCCACCTCTCGTTGTGTTACGTATTTCTACAGAGCAGTTCTTCACCGAGAGTTTATTGGGGCTGTCTTTTCTGCTAGAGTTTCAGCTGGTGTGCAGAAATACCTCACGAGATACAGCTTTTTCTGGTTCATGAATACCCGGAGTCATAGAATCCCAGACTGGTTTGTGTTGGAAGGGACCTTAAAGCTCATCGAGTTCCAGCCCCCTGCCATGGGCAGGGACACCTCGCACTAGACCAGGTTGCTCCAAGCCCCGTCCAACCTGGTCTTGAACGCTGCCAGGGATGGGGCAGCCACAGCTTCTCTGGGCACCCTGTGCCAGCGCCTCTGCACCCTGACAGGGAAGAATTTTTTCCTAATATCTAATCCAAATCTACAATGAATGCATCCTTTGGAGAAGGCAGGAAGCCTGCTTATCTTGAATGAATGGTTTTTGCAATCTGACTTCAGAATGCCTGACCATGAACTCAATTATTTCATGTACTTGATAACATCAAAGCATGAAGGGTGGAGGCTCAGGGATGTGTCAATGAGGCTTTCGCCCACCAGTAGCCTGCTAGAGTCCAGCTCCGTGCAGTCACGACCTGCACATCCAGCCCTCCACCATCTGGATGAGTAATGGACTCATGAGACAGCAGCCTGTGTGTGTGGGCTCTGAACACTCAAGCACTGAAGGTCTCTTACCTCAAAACTTGCTGGAGAGAGTGGGAGGCCAAGTTTGTGTCCCATCATAAATCCAAATCACTTAAAATTAGAGTAGGAAATAAAGAAAAACCTTGATCCTTTCACTGTCTGCCAGAAAACAGAAAAGACAATGGACTTTCTTTCGGAAGTGCCCCTGAAAGTAGTATCAATTTATTTTGTGCATTTTCTCTCTTCTTTAAATGCTATTCATACAGAGAAATCTGGATTCCCATTTCCTCTTTAGCACTTTAAAAAGTCGTCATAGGTGTTTAGAGTTTAATAGTGTCACTCATGTAGCTCAAGAACAAATGTAAATATCATGTCTTTATAGTCTGTTATGCAATACCCAGCTTTAGGGGTAGTGCAGCTTTGCCACACTGAATACCTTCAGGAAAAGGTCTTAAATTTAGCCCCACTGAAAGTCTTCTGTAGTTTTCTAGGGATGTTAGATTTTTTCACATACTCTAATACATCCTCATTTGCTTTTCTAAGAAGCCAGAATGTGCGAGTTCTCTCAGAGTGCCCTAAACCATCTGGCAGCACTAGTATGTTTGACATTCCTTTGCGGAGCAAGTTTCTCCTCCTCAGCACTTCATTTTGTATTTTGCTGCAATAGGAATTTGAAATAATAAGCACAGTCATAAAAATACACATTACATTGAATTTAGAAGGATCAAATTTACAAAGAATAGTTCTTTTTAAATCTATGCCGTGCTTTTCTCTGGTTAGAAATGCAAGCTTTGTTTTCCCTGAATGCTTTAACGAGTTTTGCTCAGTCTCTTCTTTGTCAGAGAAGCCACTTTTATTTTTAAGCAGACATCCAAATTGGAGTCTGAAATAAAAAATGCAAGCAGTACAGATGCATGCAACTGCTAATCTGTGTGTTTGTGCCTTGTAAATAATGCCAGGCAAGCTCTCTTCAGGGACAGAGTGCGCACTGAGGCAAGCTGTTCTTTCTCATCTGCTGTGGTATTCACATTTGTTTTACTGCGCTTCCTGAGGGAGCAACAGGCTGTTCAGTATAAAGACATCAGAGGAAAAAAAAAGGACCCTTTGCACAAGGTGGCCACGTTCACAAAGGTTTTCAGGTATCTGTTGGGATTTAAACTATATAAACTAGGTAGCAAACTCCAGTGACATCAGTTGTGCTTTAGACACGCTGAGCTCAAATGTTGGTACTCTGAAGTGCAGTATCTAACTTCCCAAACATGAAGATTCCTCCAATCTGCACCCATGGGACTAAGCTTCCAGTTCAGCCCTTAACATTTTCCCTAGGCAGACATTGTAGTTAGCAAATCTATTCAATATCAGTAGTCAGCTAGAGCATGAATAATGCTGATTACATGGGGAGCCTCAGACTGCCCCGCTTGTCTGTCACTGCTCTGAATGGAATCATTTGATGTCAGCCCAACAAATGCCACCTTCAGGCTCCCTGGCCATAATTTAGAGAATGTATCCACAGTGTTTCACTGCTCCATCAAATATATATGCTCAGGCACCACAAGAGCACAGAATTGAATCGTTAAGGCTACTTGGGAGCCAGCTCCTGTGTGGTGGTGTAACCATTTAAAGAGGAACTTGGTAAACATCTGCATACCTCTCTGTGGGCCTTTTGTAAATGGCAGACAGCACATACTATGGCATGTATGTAACTGAGCTGCAAACTTCTCTATGGAATTGGAAAACTCTGGTGCCACTTTAAGTAAAGAGGAATGATGTTTAGCTTACTAGTGCCTTTATGAAAAATACACAAACTATTGCTTGTTTTTGACAAATGAGATTTCCACCTCCTCTTAATCTGAGCTGGATGTTAAAGTGTCCGCTTCTATGTAACAACCCAAGGCAAGAGCTCCTCTGTGAAGTTCTGACGTCTGTTCAAACCCCAAGCAGTGATAAATGCAGATCACATTAGCTATTTGTGTCACTGCTTATAGTAGACTTCATGGTGCAGTCTCTCATGATCTGTGGGGCTTTTTATGGTCTATGGTACAATTCCTGTCCTCCACTAGGCTGTTTTCCTCACTACAATTGCTGTGGCTAGTTACACGTGTAAATCCAGTGATGGCAACTGAAATGCAGTCTTGCTTTCGTGGGACATAATCTGTGAAAGAAAACTCTCTCCTTAGTGATGCATGAGATTGAATGAACACAACTTTGGCTCTTGACTTCAGGCTGGATTTACAAGGCTTGGTGCTGGGAAGAACAGTTCTTCAGTTGCAAGCTGTGCATATGCAGGATAAAGTCACCATTCCAGTCACAAACACGAAATCCCACTGCCTTTTTAGTTACTTTTCGAAGTTCCACTGTGCTTTTCAGGAGTCTCAAATTGCAGTGGGCACCATGGCTCTAAGGTAGCTTCCTGAGGCCTTTGTGCCCTTCTGTTTCAGGAACTAGCATTTTGCTTTGGTGCAGCTCTTATCCCCTGGGTGGTTTATTCATCCACTGTCTTAGCTTCCACTTAGTTTTGGGGCAAAATCATAACTTACATGTAGTAATTGCAAGTACTTACTTGTACTATACTATTATAAATACATATATTGGATGTGGCACTCAGATTGCAGGTACCTACATGGCTGCTTCCCATTGGGTTTTGTGCTAAGGTTGATGTGTTATCTGAAATTGAACAATTTCTTCTGAAGTTAGGCTAATGGGGATAATTCTTACCTTGCTGTGATGCCTTATTAAAGCCATGAAAAGAAGTCAGCAGGAGGCATGACTTATTTCAAGCAAGCCATTTTATAAAGCCATAAATTGGTAAGTCGTTGAAAGTGCAGGTTTTCCAGCTGCAACTAAAGAGATTTTAATGCTGGGTCCCTCTTTGCAAAAGTCCCTCAGAGTAGTGTTTTTATAATAGGCCTTACATGCAACTTGAGTACCAAACTGGCTTAGCATGGCTTCCACAGCAGAACTTCAGTTTTCCTGTCTAATTACAGCTGCTTGCATGTTAATAAAAATAATATGAACAGTAAAATGATAACTGGGAACTGCCAGATGTTCAAAAAGGAGAATTTTGTTACCATTAAGACAACTGATACTGTCATCCACATAAAGTTTCAGGTGGAAACCTGTTCTCTCTTAATATCTTGGTGTAAATACAAATAGTGATCCTTTCTTATCATTGCACCCACTGTTAGCTAAAATCTGTCCTATTTCCATTAGTTCACAGAGATGAAGTTATTCACAGAAGTTAGGTTTTTCATGACCCTGCTCTTTTGACTGTGATTTTTGATTGATCCCATCATGTTAATACCATGATTGCTAGTGATTCTCTTAAACTCTTGGTAGGATTTAGGTGAACCTTTTGCTAACTCTGAAAAACAAGTGTGTTTGTGTTCTGTAGGGCTGTAGGAAAAATCCTGAGGAACTTGGAAAAAGCAGATTGAAAAATCCAGCTTTTTTGGTATAAAGTGATGGGAAGCCTGTGGTTTGATATTTTGTGGGAGCGTCCTTTGGGGTTTTTGTGTGGTTTTTGGTTAACTTTAAGATGGTACCACTTAAGGTAATACCATTTGCCCATATTGACTATCCCTGTTTTCCAACCCAGATTAATGCTACATCACTTTCATTCAGAGTTCCCTTCTTCTGTCGTGTCTTGGTAATAAAGGAGGATTTCATGTCCCCCTTTGCTCAGTTAAAGCACAGTAGCAGGATGTTCTGCACTACTTCATGGAAGATACAGCAAGATTAAGTGAGAATCACCAGGAAAACTGTAAAAATGGGTGCTCTGAAACTGGACAAAACCCCAGCTTTTGGAGACCAGTGCCCACCATTCTATGCACTAACACAGCAGTTTCTCTTCAGTCTCTGTGCCATCTGCTCTGTACGACAGAGGCGTTTATGTTCTGAACAGGAGCAGAACCAAGGTCACACCCCTCTGGTTCTGGAAAGCAAAGATGATCAGAAGTGCTACAGAAAGTCTCACTGTTTTTGCTTATGCGTTTTACTGTACAGCATTAGCTGGCACAGCTAAATGTGGAATGACTGATCAGCTGCTTTTCCACACAGAGAACCCTCTGCCAGTGAAATGCTAGGAGACGGAGCAGAGAAGCATAGTTAGTTCAATTTAGCCCAAGTTAATTGTCTCTCCTAGTCCGAAACCTTGACTTTTCCCCTGGTGTAAGTTCCAAGTCTTTCTTTGTGCAGTCTCAAGGCTGTGGAGCTCTGTCCACATCCCCCTGCCCACTAGCACATGTGAGATTGCAGGCCTCAAAGATCAAATTCCAGGGCACAGGAAAGCAAACTGTGGGTCTGCTAAGCACTGCAGTGGACTGGAGGAAGTCCTTGTCTTTCTCCCTTCTCAGTTCTCATTTCAAATCCTTTTTTTGTCACAATAAAGTAGTCAATCACTGGCAAAATTTTAGTTATAATATTTAAATTTTTTGCAAAATGGATGGATTTCTCCATCTTTGCATTGAAAAGAGATCTGTGCCAGGCCCCTGTGTGTCCTGAGATTTGTTCTGAAGTATGCTACAGACGAATGACTTTGCCAGCCAGGAGCCTCCAGTGACTGCATGGACATAGGAGCTTCCCTCAGCCAGCTGGCATGAGAAAGAGAAAAATTCCAGAAGAGCTTCTTGCCTCCAAACCCCCACTTCAGCAAACAAATAACTTTTGCAGCACGCCTGGAAGTACATCAAATTGAGGCTATTTTGAACCAAGGGAAAGGAATACATTCCAGACTCTGGGGCCTCGACTGTGAAGAAGCAGCTGCCAGCACCCTTTCTGTTTGTAACGGAAGGATCCAGACCAAACTCTGCCACTGGCCACAGCTGTAGCATTGTTGTGTTTTGCAGGTTTCTCTGCAGTATTTGCTGTGAGGAGTTTGTTGGGCATTCGCTGTTCAGAGGGTGGTACCCAGGCAGAATGAACTGGTCCCTTTTTCCTTTTCTACGATAAAATTTATGCTTTGGCTGCAGCTATAGAGCCCAGTTTTAGAGGGAACTGGGATGAATCCTACTGATGATGAGTTGCAAATTAGCTCAAGAAATTCTGAACTGGAGTAGGTGTTGGTGTTTGCTTTCCTGTTGTCTAGTTAAGTGAAGGAAATCAGCCTGCATGTGAATAATTCCATGCTTTGCTGAGCTGTGGAGGCTGCCTGTAGGCCCGTGTTCACTTAATCACACGGGCTGAGGTCAGGGTGAAAGTCTGGCTCCTGCAATTAGCAGCAAACGTCCAATTCATTTTGAAAGGGGTAACCTCAGAGTTTGAACAAAGGTCACATTTACTCTGGCAGGGGAGGTAGGAGGACTCAAACTCCTGTGATTCTGCCTGCCTGGTGGTGATGTTGTGTGGTTCGGTTGATACACTGGAGGGAAGGGATGCCATTCAGAGAGACTGTGACATGCTTGAGAGGTGGCCAGTGACAACCTCGTGTTGTTCAACAATGTGAAGTGCAAGGTCCTACACTTGGGTCAGGCAATCCAAGGCACAGCTACAGGTAGGGCAGAGAAGAGATTCAGAGCAGCCCTGCAAAGAAGGACTTGGGGGTGTTGGTTGATGAGAAACTGAGCATGAGTGGCTTCAGTGTGTGCTTGAGCACAGAAACCCCCCATGTGCTGGGCTGCATCAAAAGCAACGTGAGCAGAAGGTCGAAGGAGGTGATCCTGCCCCTCTGCTCTGCTCTCATGAGACCCCACTTGCAGCACTGTGTGCAGCTCTGGTAGGACGTGGAGCTGTTGGAGCAAGTCCAGAGGAGGCCACGAGGATGATCAGGGGCTGGAGCACCTCCCATACAAAGACAGGCTGAGAACATTGGGGCTGTTCAGCCTGGAGAAGAGAAGCTGCGAGGAGACCTCAGAGCAGCTCCCAGTGTCTGAAGGGGGCTGCAAGGGTGCTGGAGAGGTACTCTTCATCAGGGACTGTAGTGATAGGACAAGGGGTGATGGGTTCAAACTGAAACAGGGGAAGTTCAGGTTAGATATAAGGAAGAAGTTCTTCCCTGTGAGGGTGGTGAGGCACTGGCACAGGGTGCCCAGAGAAGCTGTGGCTGCCCCATCGCCGTCAGTGTTCAAGGCCAGGTTGGACAGGACTTGTAGCAGCCTCGTCCAGTGAATAGCATCCCTGCCCACAGCATGGGGTTGGAACTGGATGATCTTCAGGTCCTTTCTACCTCGAACAATTCTATGATTCTGTGTTGTGGCTGCATCTGATCTATGCATTGCACTCCAAGACTAGGGTTATATTCAAAAAACACCAACTAGTCGCTCATGCATAGCCCTGTTCTCCATATGAACACATTTAGTGCACGATCTCACTTGATCTCCATTTTCTATGCCTATTTCCTACAGCTGTTCTTCCAGTTCTTTAGAACCACTCACATCAGCAGGCCAGATTTCCAGAAACAGACCTGGCTTCATTTGGATGTCTCGCTAAAGTGTTGGTTGAGATGAGTGTTGGCAGCAAAGGTTAAGGTCAGATACTCAAAATATAATAAAAGTCTTCACATCCTTCTAATATTTGAACATTTTGCTATACAGAGATGAGCATTTAAGAAACCTAAGTAATTTTTTAGGTCATTGGTATACTGGTTTGTTTGTGGTTTCAGCACTGCACCAGCTACTAAGGAGAAAAATGACTGCTACAGCTGAACCCAGCACGTGGTTTTAGTTCTGTATATATATACCGTCACTTTCAAAAGCAGAATGTTGGTCTTTTACTCCAAATGGGTTTTCTTGAAGATAAAATCTAGAGAAAGAGGTAAATGTCTTTGTGCAAGGCCCTCTCACCCTTCCTCAGTGCCTGTAATGAAACATTTGTGTGCTGCATTCTGGCGCCGATTTGTTGAGATAGCCAGGTTGAGCTGCGGGATGATGCTTTGCCCTGGTCATTACAGATACTGTCTATCTTTCGTAGTTCACATTTTCCCTTCCTTTTGGGGGACAGTGAGATTCTAATTAAAAGGGATTGGAAAAAACAGTGCTTCAAAAAATACAGGTGTACACTCAGGTGTTTTTTTCTTTCAGGGCATTAACGATCTAGTTTTCAAGTACAGCTTGTAAAGTACAGCTTGTGAGCCTCTCTCCCTCCCTTTGATCCCACCATCCAGCTGAATCACAGCCTCACCTTCTTGCTTCTTGAAGGGGAACCCACACTGATTTCAGCAGGCAAGAGAGTCACTCCACTGTAGAGTTCAGCCAGGAGCATCCTTTTGAGGTTTCATGTTGTACACAGTGCGCAACGATACGGTATGGTAGGCATTAGTATGTTGGGTCACATGTGAAGAGATACAAGTGTACACAGAAATCTGTTTGTGTAAACGTTTCCTTAGGAGATGGAATTCTCTCGGTTCTAACTGCTCCTTGATTTTCATTATAAAGGCATGTCTCTAATTCCTTGTTTCTTGTCAGAGGCACTGCAGCTAGCATTACATACAACTGGCTTGGTGTATATCTGTAGATGCCTTAGTGCCTGTACATCTCCCTTTACTATTCCAAATGGGATTTACACATCCCTGTGGATGCTCAAAATGTCTTCACAACCCCATGATGACTGCCAGGGACCCAGTGTATTGGAGATCTACTGCAGAAGGATCCTAAGGCATGAAGAAATGCCACTCTGTTCAGTAAATAGATGCATTTAATAGAGCGCTTTAGGGAGGTGCTGCATCTCATGTGTTAGCACCACCCTAGCCAGAATAATTGCAGCACTGCCATAGGGAGGGTTGGGTGGCTGGAAGAGTGAAAGCTACAGAGCTCAGACTGGGAGTGAGGGAGCCACATCTGGGGTGAAGGGAGGAAGGATGAAGAGTCTGGTTTGCTCTAATAGTATTTTGTCAGTGATTATTCCTAAGTGGATGTTGGAGTGCTGCTTTAGGTATGAAGCTGCAAGTGTTAAGGGTCAGATTCCAGTTGTACTGAGTTCTTCTATTGTTTGACTTGAGCTATAGGCAGAAATTCGGACCTGCAGAATGAAACTCCAACACAGAGTGTCCTAAATTTAGCCCTTTCATTGCATATGACAAGAATGTACTTCCAGCTCTTGACTCTTGCATATCAGTCTCTTCTGGCAGTATGTATTCAGATGGACAGGATGAAACTGCATTAGACTTTAAACTGATTTGAAGAACTTTTCGAGGTTTAATAGTAACATGGCTGTAGCATCAGCTCTTGCACTGGTTGCACAGTCATTACAGGGTATTTCTACAGAAATGAAGTAAGCCTTGTTTAACAAACCCAGGAACAGCATTTCAGTTATACTTATGGTCATCCATAAAAGTGTCTTTTTTCCACTCAGTCCCCTTGTTCTGACAGCCTCACTTTTTATCTTTGTGCTTTACTTCAGAAGTGTTTCTCCTTCCACCCTGTTCCTTGCAGTGGTTTTATAGTTCAGCTTCTTGTTTTTACCACTGTGATTCCCCTGAAACTTTGTGGGTTTTTTATTACTGTGTCATCATGCCTAAACTGGATAAATAGATGGGGTTTTCCTCACTCACATGTTGTTCTTATATAGAGGCTTTTTTTGGTGGTTTCAATTTGGGCCGTGGATCCCACTCAGGTACCTTCCATTAGGACAGCATAAAGATGTCACTGGAGATGTTCAGTACACCTCATTTGAATGTGCTTTGCGTTTTATTTATCACATGTCTGTTAAATCTGTGTCTGATGTGTGGCTTTGAACTGCTGCCTGTTTGTTTATTGTGGCCTGAAAGAGGGTCCTGAATGAAATTCGTGGACTACACGAGGCTTTACCAAGAAAAGGAGCTACCTCCTGCACCTCCTCACCCCTCCTGGCAGCCCGACTCTATTCACTGTGTCTCTGATGTTATCCACAACTTCCTCTCTATGTCTCTTTCCAAAATTACCTCCATAATCCTCTTTTCTTGTTGCTTTTTTCTTTCCCAGAAGATTGATACTCTGCTACAGGCTTCTGTGTGTAAAGCAGAGGGATTGCTGTCAGTCTGTACTCTCAGTTGTGTAGAGCACAGTTTGTAATCTTCAGTTAAGCCATCATTGATTTCAGTATTTTCCCATATGTGTAACACTAACCAATCGTGGTTACATGGCTGATGCCCATTAAAAACTTCCATAAATTCTTTGATTAATATTTTCCAACCATAGTAAAATGGGAGTAGAATGAAAAAGCTCGGTTCTCAGTCGCATCAGTTGTACATTTTTCTGTGATTTTATTTCTTTTTCACTCTTTGTGATTAGGATGTTATTGAACCCAGCACAACAAAGGCAAAATATAGATTGAGCCTTTTCCGAATGGATTCTGAGAGGTCTTGGAAGGCCTTGATCCAGAATATATGAAAAAAGCCTCAACAAAGTAAGTGATAGAACCAGTAGGGCTTTATGAACTAAAGCATGAAGCCTGTGTGTTTTGTGTTGGGATTTTTGAAGCAGCCTATTGAATTTGAGAGCAGGGATCAGATTATGTATTAAATTCTACACATGGTGAATAAAACTCTATAAAAAGATATCACTTTCTATTAAATTCTGAGGGTTTTAGAGAAAGGAAAATGAGGAACAGTTATCACAAGATTGATACCAAAAGCAAAGTGAAAAATGAAGCTAAAGTCTTGAGAAATGTTTCTGTAGAAGTCAGGAAAATATTTTTATGCTGAGTTAATGGCAACGTAACCTCTTTTTTTTTTTGCTTATGGAATGAAACACCATTAATCATTCCTTGTTTGGTGGCTGCTTGATTAAACAGAATGCTGACACAATTTCTTTTCAATGTGACTGGTGGAAAATGTCTGCAACACAGCAGAAAACAGCATCTGTAATCCATCTCATTCCGTACCTGTCCTTCCAGTAATCTTGTTTGTGCCACTCATTGTGTTGGCTTTTTTAAAGTCTCCTTAGTCTGTATGTTGCAAAGAGTGAAGTCTGGTTTTCATTTGTGGACGTACAGTGAGTAGCTCATTGGTTCCCTAGAAAATTTAAGATGCTATTTGTCGTGGTTTAAGCCACTATAACTCACCCAGTTTGCTCACTCACTCCCCCTCTTTCTTTCCCCCAGCTCCCCGGGGGGATGGGGAGGAGAATCAAATGAATGCAACTCCCACAGGTTGAGATAAGAACAGTTTAGTAACTAAGGTATAACACCAACCCACTGCTGCTACCACCAATAATAATAATGACAACGGAAATACAAGGAAAGAGAATACAACTGCTCACCACCCGATACCAAGCCCGACCATGCAGTGCACCCCACTCTTCCAGGTCCCTGCCCTCTGTTTTTCACATCCTGGACATGACGTGCTGTGGTATGGAATACCTCTTTGGTCAGTTTGGGTCAGGTGTCCTGTCTCTGCTTCCTCCCGGCTTCCCCTCCTCCCTGGCAGAGCATGAGGCTCAGAAAGTCCTTGGTCAGAGTAAACATTTGAGCAGTAACTAAAAACATCGGTGTTATCAGCACAGTTCCGAGGCCCAAAGTCAAAAACACAGTGCTGCACCAGCTACTAAGAAGGAGAAAAATGACTGCTGCTGCTGAACCCAGGACACTATTTTAATAATAAGTGACAGTAATAATGTTTTGAAGTTCATTTTACTTCTTTTCTCCTTACAGATACATCTGGTATAGAATCATGGAGTCGTAAAATGGTTTAAGTTCATCCAGTTCCAACCCCCTGCCATGGACGGGGACACCTTCCACTAGGCCAGGTTGCTCCAAGCCCCATCCAGCCTGGCCTTGAACACTGCCAGGGTTGGAGCATCTCTGGATGGAGCATCCCTGGCAGTGTTTAAGGCCAGGTTGGATGGGGCTTGGAGCAACCTGGTCTAGTGGCTGGGGGTTGGAACTGGATGAGCTTAAGGTTCTTTCCAACCGAAGCCATTCTGTGATTCTCCTAATTAATTTTCCTATTTAAGATAGCAATTAGAGTTCAGACCATAGTTGCTCCCTTACTGTTTACCTGTATCTTCTATTTGATCCAGTCAGGCTAAAGGACTAAATTTTTCTCTCTCAAATTTAACTGTCCTTGAGTCACCTTAGTGAACGCTTTGCCCAGGAATTAAAACACAATGTCTGTATTATAATTCAGGGGTTTGATTCCAGGGCAGGATGATTAAAGTAAAATAGGACTGGAAAGAGGAAAGTAAAGCAAAAATACCTTTTATCATTAGAAAGAGCATTTCAAATTCAATTTGTTGTGTGCTTCCTGTACTACAAGGGGCTCTTTTCTTCCAGATTTTGTTATGTGCTAAAATTTCCAAAGGTAAGGGAGAAACAGTGGAAGAAGCAATGCAGAGACACTGGGAGAATGTCAGCTTTTCAGCTGGCTGCTATTATAAAGAGGTATAGTTTATGCATTGGAGTTCCCCAAAGGTCACATGTAATGAGTGGCCCGAAGACATAAATTAGAAACCTCAGCTAATAGGGAGACTGTTTGGTTAAGGCAGAGGTCCAGTTTTCAGGCTTGAAAAATGCTTCCGGTTTCATTTAGCATGAAAGAAATCTGGAGAGGACAGGGAAGGGCAGTTGATGATGGATAATGATACAGATACGTGGAGGACAAGGCAGAAGATGTTTACATTGTAATAGGAGAATGGATTAAAAGAACAAGTTGTTGTTCTTCCTCTGCTTATGCCAATGTAAGAGGAAGATACAGATTTTATTAGATGAAGGAGTTCTGATCTAATTTTCCTTGCTTAGAAATCGAATTCAGGAATATAGTGCTGAAAATTGCATGGAGCATGAATATTGGAGGAAGAGTGAGGAGGACTTGCTGTTGTACAGTCAGGTTATTCTGTAGATGGAAATCTTGCCATAGAAGTCTCTCTGACTGTATATACTAATACAACTGCCCCCCCCGCACCCTGAAGCTGTGCAATGTAGCATTGCTGGTATCTGTAATTTGTTGATTGGATGTTTTCACTGGCTGTTGTCACATGAAAGAAATATAGAAGTTAAAACACATGCTTATATATTAAAATCCTGTCCCTTGATCATTCTATACAGCACCTGGGAGGAGGGAAGAGACACTTTGCTTTCAATGACTTCCTTTTCAGGGCTTAATGAATGTTGAGCTTAAACAAACCAAATAGGCAGTCTGGAAAGTATTACGTTTCAGGAAGTTCTGGAAGTGTTACCAAGCCATGAGGCACTGCAGTGCTATTTAAATGCTTCTCATGGGTAGCCTGTTGTAGAGATGAGTCAGCACAGGCAGAAGTTAAAATAGAAAACAAAAAAACCCCAACAAAAGTCAAACCACCCCAAAACCAACTCCCTTCCCCCCAAAACCCCAACCAAGCTGAAGAGATATGGCAACATGAAGCAGCATTATAATAAATCATGGGCTTTGAAGTAATCAAACATCTTCTTTAAAGCCTTGCAGGCCTATAACCGTGAGCTTGAGATGCTTTTACCATTTAATTATATGAGGAAGGGACACATAGGCACGGACTTACCATAGATACTGCGAGTACATTGAAAGAGGGATGATCCAGCTTCTATTGGAGGACTTTATGAAAATATAATTGTGAAAAGAATAATAGAAATTAAATCCTAATGCACCAGAGGAAGGATAACACATTTTATCAAATCTGATTTTTAAGCTGAATAAGCTGAATGCCATTTTTGCTTCGTTGCATAATATGTGAGCAGCATCTTTCCATCAGACCAAACACATCCTTTTAGAGTGCCAAGATCTGATGTAGGATCATCATTCTGAGTTGTTTTGAAGCAGGACACCCCTTCCCCACGCATGCACATTCATGCACCTGCTGCCTTCCAAGGAAAAACTGCTTCTGCTTTGACATACCAGCCAGGATGAGGTATTCTGTATGCATATTTGTAAGGAAATGGAAAGATCTGCTTGCTTGTATTTTCTGAACAGGTTTATCACAGCTCCAGGTAGTCAGGACTACAGATGTGTTGGGTTTTTTTCCAGAGACCTCTCTGTGAGTGTGTTTGAAACATCTGCTAGAGAGTTGTGCAAGCCAGGCACAAAATGGCTTTAAGGCAATTCAGTGAAATTCAGTAACACCTCAGTTTAAGTAACACTTTACAGAGCAAGTGCAGAATCAGTTGTCTTGGAGATGTGTACATGTTCCCTTCGAGGAAGGTCTGCCTTGTCCAAAACTGTGTATTACCTCAGGAAAAAGAAGACATACAGCTTATAGCTGCAGGGGTTTCAGCTTTCTCAGTTTGCTTCCCATGATTTAAATATCTACTTAAGCAGATACCTTACAGGGCCTTATGTGAATACATGGCTAAAAGAAGACACAGATTTCTCTGGCATTCAGAATGGTGGTATAGATGTAGGGTAATATTTTAAAAAACTGTTGTTTTAAGCCTTATAACTCTGAGGTCTTATAAACCCTTCAGCAACAAGACTAGAGAACTTACCACAGCTCTAAAAGAGAGCTAATGGAAGAAAGTCAGTGTACTGCTATTAGCAAAGCTCAGTAGCCATGAGAAAATGGATCTTTTCTCTCTGTTTTAACTTTGATAGATATAAAATTGTCTAAGAAGTGAGTATTCATAAAGCAGTCAAAGGTTTGGAAGCTGAAATGGAAAGAAAATATTTTACAACATGAAATAATCAGGTTGTGTGGTGTGAGGTGGGCCCGCCCATGGCAGGGGGTTGGAACTAGATGATCTTAAGGTCCTTTCCAACTCTAACTATTCTGTGATTCTAATTAAGAAAAAATGGAAAGTAAGGGATTAATGAATCTTGACCATTCTGATTAGGGTCTCTAGTCAGTGTTTCCAGGCCTTCCACAATCCTGGAAGACAAATAAGACATCAGGTTAGTTTCAGACTTGCCCTTCTTGCTGCCGGTGCTAGCGAAGGCTTCCCCAGGCAGTACTTTCCTGCACATAAATAGCAGTATTGGGAAACATAGAACTACAAATATAGAGTTCCCAGTCTTCTGCTGCTCCCAAATCGTACTCTTGCTAGTTGACCTGTACTTCACTGTGCATTCTTGCCCTTTCTCTGTCCAGCAGGTTTGATTAATCTTGCCACTTATTAGATCCTACCGTTTTATCTCACAGAGTAGGATAATCCCCATCAGAATTAGCTGCTCCAGTGTCTTGCCCTAAAGGATCCCCTGCAGTGTTTTATCATCATTAATTGGCAAAATGCTTTAGATCTTCCTTAGATGAAAAGGAAACTGCTTCATGGAGTCGTAATCTGTCAGCAGAAGGCCAGCCAGGGCAATCTTCTGCTCTGCATGATAGGGCCCTGAAGCATTTTTCCTGGGAGCCTGGCTCCATGTTGAGAGGAGTCTTCTGAACATATTTGCCCTGGTGTTTTTTTCTGGATCCTCTTAGCTCAGTAAAGTCAAGCTTATAAAATACAAGTGTATACTTGTAAAGTAAAACTTGTAAGTAAAATAGTCAAATAGTCAAGGGGCTGGACATGTGGTACTTTACCAGGCAGGGGTACACTAGCAGTGTTCATTGTGGTGCAGCCAGTATTGCAAAGCTGTATTTGCAAGCAGAGAGGCCCAGCCCTGTTTGAGCAGTAAAGCCTCTTGCCAGTACTGGAGATGGTGTGATACTGTTCATGAAGACCCCAGGGACAGCATCTCTGTATCCCAGAGCCAGGTTTCTGCTCAGTTGTTCCTTTTCCGCAATTGACCCTTTTCTCTACTGTATGTCACCATTAAATCATTTCTTGTTTCTGATTTGGTTAAATACCACTTTGTTTCTATAAACTGGTGTTGTCAAAATGGCACATGCAATTTTTCATCCAACAAACCCAGTTTCCCCCCCCTTAGCCTTCATATTGTTCCCTGATCTTTTCTCTGCACTCTTCCCTGAATATTGGAAGTTGTGAATGCTCCATCCCTGGCAGTGTTCAAGGCCAGGCTGGATAGAGTCTTGGGTGACATGGTTTAGTGTGATGTGTCCCTGCCCATGGCAGGGGGTTGGAACTGGATGATCTTAAGGTCCTTTCTGACCCTAACTATTCTATGATTCTATGATTCAAATTTCTGTTGCTTGCTGTAGGCTTTAATTTCCAGTCGTGCTTCAACCCTTGGATTTGGAAGAGTTCCTTGTTTCTTACTGCCAAACAACATCTTCATGGTTCTCTTTTAGAAAGTTTAATACAAATCAATAAAATCCGATTTGCTGCTATGAAAAACTGAATTTTTATCTTTACAAACTCCCTTTTCTTCCTGTACTCAGTGATAGTATGTTTGGGATCAGGAGTATGTGTAAGATGCCTTTATGTACAACTAAAGTATGCAACTGGGTCTTGCTGAGCTATACATGACATTTCTACATAATCTAGCCTTTCATCATAGTGTATATGAAAAACACTTGCAGATCAGGCACCCGGTCAGAGATTTCTGGAGGAAATGCCGCTAAACACCTTGAAAGAAGTAAATGATTCCTAACTTAAAATGCACGAAAAGAAAGATGTTAGTGTCTGGAGGAAATGAAGAAATCTTTGAAAACCAACTGACCCACGTAAATGAGTAGAGGGGGTTTTATTTGTGGAAGCATAGAAAACCAAACCACAACCCCCAAAGATATTTTATAAGACATTTAATGAGGAAGAAAACCCTTTTTTTTCCCTCTCAATATTTCCACATTTCTCTCTTTCCATAGTGTTAGCACTTAATGAAAATGCCATTAAGATATTTTCTTTACTAAAAACTACACTACAAGTCTGGTCACAAAAATATTTAACATTTGACAAAACTGATACTTTTAATTTATTTGAATTTGAACAAATTCTTTCACAGAGAAGCCCTCTCCACCTCGTGAAAGTGTTTTAAATGCAGGCTCTTCTTGTAGGAAAAATAAGTATTTTTTTCTGGTGAAGAATGAGTTCTTTTGTCTACCATAGGCCTGAACCTGAGGCAAAGCCTGACCATGGGCAGTTATATCAGTCTGGTGCCTGCCATAAAACTGTTCAGATTTATGACGAAGGAACAGAAATTCAAACCATGTTGTTGTATTCAAGTTTATGGCTTAACTGGGGTGTATGTAATAGAAACAGCTGAAGTCTTGGAAGTAAAGATTCCTCGGTGATGAAGAATGAGCCTGTGGTTCAAGTACTGGGAATTACACACTGGGATTGTACTCTGGCTCCGTGAGAGACTTCCTGTGTCTTCTTGAAGAAGGTTCTCATCCATGTTGGGCTTTAGATCATCTTCTCTTGAATGGGATAATGAGTATTCTTTGCATCCTTTCTTCTACTGAATTAAATTATTTTGTGATCCATGCATGTAATTTGCTTCATCCGCGCCCACATTCACATCTGCAGTTCACATTCACAACCCTGCTCACATCACTCTCTCATTTAAAGAGTAGTGTGGATAGAAACTACAACACTTTCATGTCATAGTCGCTGATGTGACTAAAGATTTCATGTCTTATTTTGCTTTCCTTAACAAATCCATTTTGAGAATATCTGCATGAAGAGGTCTGGTTGTATCCCATTATATTTCACTCCTGTTGGTTTTGGTCTGGTGCATACATGTCACAAACTCTTAATGAGAGCTTTTAATTATTATTTCACATGATATCATGATATCCCAGAGTTCTGTACTTTACCAGGGTGGAAGACTATGCTTGGCAGCCTTACAGAAGGTTGGGGCAGCAGTAAAGCTCTTTTCTGTGCTCTTGGAGAGCATTTCTGAGAGGGTTTAGTGAGAAACGGCCCTAATTCCTACTTGATGCCAGGGAGGACAAGGGGGCCTTTTCTGAGCTTCCTTTGCAGCACTGGAAACTTTTATCTCTTACCCAGGTCATCTCCTTCGTATGTTTGGCATTAAAATAATGAAATCATTAAAACAAGGCAGTATTTGGTGGGCTGGCAGGTCATTTCAAATGCTTATTTAATCACAGCCCTAGGCAGGCTCTTTAAGTGAGTCTCTTAAACAGAGGCCTTGCCAGAGCATGGACTTCCAGTGTGTCTGCCCTCCAAGCCAGCATCTGCAACCACACATAGCAGTGAGTATTTGCTGAGTGGCTGCACTACCCACACTGGTGACTACCTAAAACTGAGACCTTCCGTCAGGGAAGCAGCAGGAGTAGCAGCGTGACTGTGTGAGTTGTCATCAGAGCTCCTCAAGATAGATAAGCACCATGTTTGATTGCAATGGGTATTGAAAGTCCAGCCCCAGTCATACATACTTTGCTTAATGCACAGCTCTAAGATTTTGCTTTGTAGCTAAAATGCACTTCAACTTTTTAGTTCATCTATATGTAAAGATGGCTGGGAAGTAAAATTACATTTGGGGTGTCAATGTTTTGACTTCTCAAGTTGCTCTTCAACATTTCCTATTCTGTTCTGAAGTATTTACAGACAGCTTTTGGACAGATCATTGCAAGTTTAGTCTGTTGAAAGAGTGGCTTATCTGTGAAAACAGAGAGACAGGGAGCAGATATTTTTGGGAGGGCAGTAGTAGGGCGATTTATTGGAGGTATTTAAAAGCAAAAGGAAAAAAACCCCTAATACCTGCCTCTTTTCAAAGTTCCTTAAGCCCAAAGAAAAGCTGATAAAAATGTAAAGTTTCACTTGAATAAAACCCTGGGTTCAAACAGGATTGTGCCTTTCAGTGGTTTACAAAGCCTTCTGTTTCAATTTTTCTTTTATGGTTCAACTTCAAGTAGTTTTTGCTACATAATCTTCTTTAGAAGAACTGAATAATAGTAACTCTCCTTACATGTTAGTAATATTTAGATTCAAATAGTGTGGAATTTTCACAACTTTTAAAACCAGGGAAAATATAATCTGTTGTAATATGCAAGTGATACAATGACATAGGATCCTTTAATGTGCATATGGAAGGCAATAGCTCTCCAGAAGAGACCTGCCATATTTCATCTGTTGCTTTAAAACACGTACGGTACAGGATGCGGAATTGTGCCTTGGTCTGCTTTATGACACAGTTCTTAATGGCAAGTTCCTTTTGTCCTTCTTAGGCATGAGATACACAGAAAAGCCCAAGGGATTACTCTGAACCCAGCTCTTTGACGTCTCAGGCTGTTCTGCAGAATATTCAGCCCTCTCTTTAGCCTACAAATCTGACTGTCTCCAGTGGAATTTATAAACAGTTTGGTCAGAAGATTTATTCTTCCAGATCATTTCTAAGTGGATAGACATGAGCTCTAGCAATGGTACCTTGTATGGCATACAACCCTCTCCCCAAATGAATATTTAACACTGATGACTAATAAATGGCATTTCATAGCCTGAAATAGCCATGCTGGAGGCAAACCGGCCCATTTATAAAATGCAATGGCTTTCAGCTCTTTCTAATCTTTAGACACAGATTCTTAAAAATTAATAGCTTATTTTTGTAACAGCTGAGTAGTCAAAAGTATTCCTTGTTGGCATAACTCTGCTGTTGCAAAATCAGTAGTAAAATCTCCTATTGACTTCCTGAGGATCAGAGATAGAGCAGTACTAAATGCTTGTGGAAAAAATTGGCTTGAAAATATTGTTAATGAAAAATAGATGAAAGCTGATAAGTTTCGTTGCACATTTTCTTTTTTTACAAGAAGTTTATTAGCTTTGCTGCACCATAAACTCTAGTTTATGAAAACCGGGGAAACCCCCCTAAAAGTTCACTGGTTTAAAGAGAAAGTACATTTGTGATCTTGACTTCTCAACTGGTTTTGTAGAATGCATTTCCAACCACAAAATCTCAGTGCAGAATTTTGGACAAGACCGACAAGTTGGAGATGACCTTAGAAAAACCCAAGCAGTAAACTGTTCTGGATGGGAGTGAACCTACGGCTGATGTCTTGCAGCTCATAGGGGATTCTTCCTGGACACCAGTGCCTGTGCCAAGAGAGGACTGAAGCAGTCGGCAGCTGAAGTGTACAAGGCATTACTGTAAAGTAATGCCGTTTGACACCGAAATAGCATGAAGTAAAATGGTTATCAGTCAGCAATATTTCACTTTAGGCCAAATCAGTCTAAGGTAAAATACTTTATTCCAAGCTACATAATGCTGCCTAAAATCAGCAAAGTTGCATGCACTTTTCCTATCAGGAAATAATCTGGTAGAGAATTTCAGATCTCACACCTCCCTTGTATCAGTATTCCTACCCTATATAAAACCTGTTCTTAATGTGTTAGGATACTTAGAACTCACAGGAAAGATTTGTAACCACTTGGGAGGAGACTTCGGAATGTTTTAAAGCTCAGCACTGTGCTTAGAAGAAGTTAAAGAAATCCTGTTCACATCACATTTCTTGTCCAGCAGCAGCTGTGTTAGAGCAAGTCAGTTCACCCCAGCTGTGATTTCCCAGCCATGCATGAGGTGACCCTGGCAATCCTCAAGGCAGGCGAGGGCACATGGCACTGAAGGGCATTTTCTTCCAGCAAGAGACAGATGGCACCACTCCCGGGTTTACCCTGTTTTTCCATAGGCCATTGTTTGTTAAGCAAACGTAGGAAACAGGATGTGAAAGCTTAGATTCATCTGACTCCATACAGGTTGGAGTCTTAGCCTCTATGTGACATGTTTTTACAAGTTTCTCAAAAGCTTCATAGTTCGCAGTGCAAGAAAAATAAAAACCAGGTAAATCCCATGAAATATGTAACTGGAAGTGGACTTTGTTTCCAATTAACATGCAGGAAGGGGAAGCAGGAGATTAAGAGTTCTGATCAGATTTCTGCTTTATCACTGGCATTAGTAGAAGCAATTAAATGGGAAAATTGTGCAAGATTCTGTTTTCAGTGCAGTCACTCTTGGTTTTATCAACCAGTTGTTTGGAAAAGCTTCTTGGCCCTCAGCCCTTTCAGTATTGTTGTATAGGAGCTTAGACCTGCTTTTAATCATTAAACTATCCTTCTCTGAATTAACTTTCATGTTCTTCCTATTTATTTGTACTAACGAAACTGCAACTGTTCTTTCAAGTGCTTAAGTGCTGCCTGGATGGGTGGTCTTGTTCTTCTTAAAAGACCAAAGTGTTGAGGAAAACCATCAAGTCCTGACATTAATTAGCTATTTATGGCTTCTTATTAAATGTCAGATTGACTTTTAAGTGTAGTCTGTATAGCTTAAAAAACTACAGGTTGTGTTATAAAGTAGACCCTGATTATATAGGACTTACCTTATCCTCCTTGAAGTGATTTCTTTCTGTAGACAACTGGATGAAAGACTTTTAGTTGGTTCTTTTGGGGCGTTTTTTCAGTATTTCTACACTTGTGCAGGTAAAAGAAGCCAAATAATACCAGGCAGAAAACCAAATTACTGAAAAGATCATGGCCTACTGCATAGGCCTTCCATTAGAAGAGAAATACCCTGTTTCAGAAGGCTATAGTTAGTAACTGATTAGATAAAGTCAATAAATAATTTAACATAAATAGAAACATTTCTATTCAGAATATTGAACTTGGAAAAAGTAAGGGTGAGATTCAGCTGCCATCAATGGCAATCCAGAATGCACTAAAGCTAGTGGAAATAGTTCAACTTCACACTTGTGCAAAATCAGTATTATACCCAAGGACCCCATTGCAAATCAGAGAATCACAGAATCAACTAGGTTGGGAAAGTCCTTTAAGATCATCAAGCCTAACCTTTATCCCAGGACTGCCAAGTCCACCACTAACCCGTGTCACAAAGGGCCTTATGTACATGTAATACATAAACTGGAGTAATTTGTAATAGTATCTATTCACTTCTTTTGTACTCTCAGATCCTAAAAAGACTTAAAGGTTCCAGTGAAAGGTGACTGTGCTTTGCAGTTTGTTTATACATAAGGAAATGACAGTCTTTCTGATAAACATTAGATTCTAAGTACATATATACATACAAATAAGTAGAATCTTTTAAACTAGATTTTAGTTTGGTACTTAAATTGAACGATGCATTTGTTAAGTAAATCAGAATGTGAAAAAGTTTCAGAGCAGTGGACTATAACCTGCAGGAACTGCCCTCTTTGTGAAATGACGTGGAAAACGGGGTACAGTCCAGCTGCACAGTGGGCCTTAAGGGCTGATATGGAACTGTGACAGCTTCTAGGGAAGCAGTTCATATGCCTATCTAGCTAAGATGCTCTCCTCCCCAAAACCAAAAGCTTACATTTCATTTGAAATGGGAGATGGATATGCCCCTTACCCTTTCCCTTCTTCTGGTAAAAAGAGAAGGGCTAGCTCACACCTCCATGGTGCGGAGATGGAGTTCAGTTCCCTCAGTGGGGCACACAAATTCCAGGACACACACAATCACATTGGAGGCTCCAGCACAGATGTATTTTGTGCTGGTTTTCCAGTGGTCTTTGCTGGTGCCTGCCAGAATTCTTAATGCTGGCACTGAGGCATAACATAAGATCCTATTTACATCCTTCTTCTATGGGTATTTGTATATATTTCCTGCTCCAAACCTATCTTGATTGATCTGGTTCCTCTGCTAATAATCCCTGCCCAGTTTTGTTAGCCATGGGTGAAGAGAAAACTGGATCTCACAGTCCTTTGATTACTTGGCTGGCTCCCAGGCTTGGAACTTGTTCTGAAGACTTCAGGAGCAATCTGTTTGTTCTTCACATAAGAAACTCTAGGATAGGATGCATTGCCTGGCAGCCTTTGTTGTCCAGGTCAAGCCCATACTGCCAACTACACATTTACTTATTCCTGAGACATACAATGACAATATGTTGGTTGTACCAAAGCATTGCCTTTTGACTGGGCTGGGATAACTGACTTTGCATGCTTTTTGATCAATGACAAGTGCAAAGCAAACACATTAACCTGAGACTTAGTGTTTAGAGGGCTAAAAGCTGGGACACAGGTGCAGATTCTGCCAGTAGTAAATCATTAAACTGGATATAATATTAATAAACATTTAAAACCCAAAGTGCTTAACTGAAAG
Organism: Myiopsitta monachus; assembly: GCA_017639245.1. NCBI lineage: Eukaryota > Metazoa > Chordata > Aves > Psittaciformes > Psittacidae > Myiopsitta > Myiopsitta monachus. Next base: position 5,909,168 of record CM029928.1, read on the forward strand.
CAAGAAAAAGGGGCTGATTCATAAAGGTAAATAAGGTAACAAAAACATCTCTATTTTTGAGATGGGATTTTGCTGGATAAAAACTGGCTGAATGCCTGGGTCCAAAGAGCGCATGGGGTTAAATCCAGTTCCCCAGGGCTCAGTATTGAAGCCAGTTCTGTTTAATATCAGTGGTCTGCATGAGGGGATCAAGTGCACCCTCAGTAAGCTTGCAGATGTTATCAGGTAGGGTGGGAGAGTTGACCTGCTTGAGGTACAGGCTGGATGGATGGATGAGCCCAATTCTATGTGCCTGGTGGTTTTCTCATCAGAGGATTCAAAGGGAATCTCATTTTAAATGCAGGTTTGTCTTACCCCCCAAAAAAAACCCCAAAAAGCACCCAAACTAAACTTCTGGATGTACAGAAGTTTGTTTTTCCATTGTGACAGGGTTGGGTTTGCTGTGCCAAATTTTGATAGGGTGTTTTATTTAAAATGCTCTTGAAATAATGTTCTGCAACAACTTGGGATGTATTTATTCAAGTATAAAAAAGAAATGTGGATGGAGAAATGTTGGTGGTTAATTAAGTTAGGTTGGAGAGTGGGAAAACATATTGTCTTTTATGCAGTTATTTTGATTGAACTTTAATCTACTAAATCCTTCTTAAATAACCACTAAAATAAAACACAAGTTTTGCTGCCATAATCATGTTTTTATCCCATCCTTTACCCTGTGCCTCCTCTCTTTGTTGATCTGTATTGTAAGATTTTGAGGGCTAGCTCCTTTGCAGGGTTTGTCCAGTGCCTTGCATTATCAGCCTTTAATTCTGACTTGTTGCTTGGACATCATTTTGCTGCACAGGATTAATAATGTGTGGTTAAGGAGAGTGTCTCTTGAGCACATTTTGCTATATTTAGATTTGTTGTAATTCTGTTTAGGTTCTCATATATGCCTTGCATTACCTGTAGCTTAACACTAATAAAGGGATGGATTCCGCCTTCATGTTCTTCATGTTAACCTGATAACATGACTTTTTCAGGCATCAGTAGTATCCTATAAACTGAGTTTTTTGCAGCAAGCAGCTATGCCATAGTTAACTTCATTTTCTATTCATCTGTGCTAGCAAAAGCATGGCAGGTAGCATCAGCTCCTGATATTCCTTGTGGAAACATTGTGAAAGTCTAAATTCCAATTTCATCTTCAGGGGAAAAATGTGCGTAACAAAAGTCAAGGTAAGCTGTCTACGGCTGGTGCTGAATGCAGCTCTGTATAGTTGGTATGTTAAATGAATGCTCAGGAAGGAGTTCTGGATATTGCCATAAGATATATAACCTATGGGGACTTTTGTTTCTTTTCTCCTTACCATATAGAAGAATAAAGCCTCTTTTAGCTATTCCCTATGACCACAGCCCCTTGACTTCCATTCAAGCCATAGGATGCTGTATTTTTCCATCTTTAACTTCTGTATGGTGAAGTAGGGGAATTATGTGTTCTTGCCTGCTCCCTGTTTGCTTCTATCTAACTTCCAGATCTAATCCCACCTTAGACTGCAGGGAATTCCCAGAAGGACGTTCAAGTCTGCCGTTCAGTGGCACAGCTTAGTGATCTTATTCTTCCCGCCAGAGAATCCCAGGGAGCTTTCACTTAGGACAGAAAAGGTTGATGGCTTCACTTAGAAAAATAATACCTAAATGTGAGGAGAAAGGCAAGAACGAACACTGATGTGAGTACTTTAACCCTCACTGTTTCTTGTTTTGCTGAGGACATTAAAAACTGTTTAGAGCTTCTTGCAGATTAAGAACAGATGCTTTAAAGTGTTAAGAGTCTGTCCTGGTCTTAACTCCCCCCCCTCCAAGTTATTTAAAAGCCAGCAATGGATTTTCACAGTTTGATGACCGTTGTTCTTATACACTGTGTTTTTATTATAGTACATACTCTTTACTTGCTTCCTTTGAGATTTGACTTTACAAAGCATTTACACAGATGAACACAAGTATGTCATTTATTATTAAAACTTTCTATGGTTAACATGCAGGCCTTTGTTTTTGTGTACTAAAAAGGCAAAAGTGACAGCCTTAGTTATGCCTGAAGAATCCAACACAATAATAACACTGATTCTTTCATTGGGCTCCAAGGTATTCTTGCAAAAGTGCATCATTCTGTTGTGAATTGTTATAATCTTGTGTATTTTTTCCTCTCTGCAATCACTGCCATGTTTCACCACATGAATCTTTTATAACTTGTTTTTGCTCATTCTGGTTCTGGGAGCAAGGAGAGGAATCTCCTTGGTGGTACTGCACGTGTGTGGTCCAGAACATAAGCCATACATCTTAGCTCTTTGGAAAGAACAAAAGGTTTGCAAGTAGATTTTGTTGATGATAGTATTGCAGTATAGATCCAGTACATCCATGCTTCTACTGCATGAGATTCTCCCTTTGGCCTGCTGGGAACTGCATTCCAGCAGAAGACCAGATGATGTGGTCATTTTTATAAACCAGAAGGTCTCACATTTTGTGTAGGTGCATCTTGAGTGTTGGCAGATGGGTTCTTCAAGCCTCTGCTCTCTGCTTTATTTCCTTCACACTGGAATGGATTTAACCTCAGCTGAAGACACAGCAGGAGAGGGCTTATTGTGATGTGTGTCACAGTACAGGCAACAGCCAAAATTGCTATCATGAGGGTTCCAAAATAACCTTTATTATTGCACAGATACGGTGGTGGCTTTCCACTGGTGGCCAAATGCCCCCCTTGCTTCTCCAGCACTAACTACAAGTCCCTAAGGACAAAAAGGAAAGGAAGGAAAGAAAATCACACAGGTTATTTTCTCTTCCTTTGAGTTGTTCTCTTCCTGCACCCTTTGGTTGCATTTACGATCCTCTGGGGTGCTGTATCATAGTTGCCCCCAAATTCTCATGGGTTGTTCAATCCTACTGTATTTACATACATTCTGTGCTGATGTGCCAAAAATCTCTTCTCTGATTCAAAAGCCACCAAGAGAAAATTGCACAGTGAATGTTAAAGGCTATTTAGAACAGCTTGTAGGACAGGAACTTAGATGAAAATACCAGCAGTAATATATTACTTACCCAGTGGGGAAAAATCTAAGTGTGGCGTGCTCTAATAGGAGTGTATTTTTGTAGCAGGACATTCACCCTCTGCTTTTTGGTTCAGTAGTTTAGAGTGTGGATTAGGTGGAATGCTCAGCCAAATTACCCCATAAACAATAATGAATGATGCCCAGTCTCTCCTGTGATGGCTGTACTAATGAATGTTCATAGTCTAACTGCATGTCTCATGCTTGTATTTTATGCAGAACAAACTCTGTCCTTTTATGTGGGAGAACTGAATTATGTTACCTTTACAAAGACAAGGATGGGAGGGAATGCTTCATATATCCCGTTTTTCTAGTACTCCCTGAAAGAGCTTTTAGTGCAACCTTCAGTAGGAAATAATGTGACTGAGCTCCTCTCTGTAGGTCAGCTTCTGCCTCCAAGCAGGAATAGCTGGGCCATGCTTCTGGCAGATGTTGATCTGATGTGTTTCTACAGACTTCCAGTATTTACCTTATTCCCTGACAATCTAGTCCGGTCCATGATATCTTTATCAATAGAGAATTTATCCTAACAACTAATTTACGTTGCTCGTGCTTAATCCCATTTATTCCTTGTTGTCACCCACTAGGGACATGGAAAATGTCCTCCTTTGTCAGCAGCTGTGTATGTACTTAAAAATGCTTGTGCCCCCTCCCCTAAACTGTAAGTGCACACATCATAGAAAATAGCAGAAGCTACACTGAAGGCGTGTAGCCATGTGAGCTAGATTGCTCTTTGCGCAAAGAACTGTACACTAGCTAGCATCCTCTTCTCATGTGTTCACAGAGGCTTTAGTTCATGATGTTTACACACACTAATGATAGGAGGACTGGGGACTTAGGGAATCAGAAACTAGCAAAAAGATAAACCCTTTGAACCTACTTCCCCTCATCTTCTCTCCTCTGCACATGGGCCACACAGGTCTAAAAACTACATTCAGATCCATAGGGATGCATCTGAAGAATAACTAATAACTTGCAAGAATAACTAATTCTTAGTTTGACAGAGTATTTTTTTCATTTGGAATTGTAAAGTGCTGTAAAAACTCTGATAAATTCAACTTTACTATATTTCCTGTGTGAAAGATGCCAGCTTCACAAAACAGGAAACGAGACTAGACGGGTTCAACACAAAATGGGGGATGATTAAAACTAGACGTCAAGTGGTCCAGTTTTCAGAAGGTCTCAGCCCTCCTTAGTGGTAGACGTTTTACAAGTATTACTTATGGCCACTAATAAAGCTGAATTGGCCAACTCTTGAAAAGGAAACCAACTACTTAAATACTTTCTTCTCATCTTCTGCAATTAATCTTTTTGATTGCTAGAATTATTTTGCTACTTTCCAAACACATTTCCAGAAGATACTGTAAGAAGAGATGCAGCAAGGCTATTTGCTGCAGACTTAGTGGCTTTATTACCTTCTTGAAGTCTTTTTACTTTGTGTAAATACAGGCATGCAGGAAAAACATAGTCTGTATTAACCATCGGAATGAGCATAAGTCTTAGGTGGTTGACCCCAATCTATCTTTGATGACAACTGAACAAAGAAATACAAACTCACTTCCATATGTTGCTCACTATTTGCACTCAAGCAGATATCTAAACATTCTGAGAATCTGGTCATTCAGCATTGCAGGGAAACTTCAATGAGCTTTGGGGGCACAAGGGATGCAGGATGTGACCCCCTAATGTGAAGCTTGCCAGGCTAAAATTAGATGCATTAAGGAATTTGTAGGGCCACTTGCAACTATATTTCTCCTTGGATCCCAGTGACATTCAACAAAATTAGTCTGTCTTAGACCAGCTGGGGAAAAAATCCTTTAAATCTTTCAAAATCGTTATTGTTTGTTTCAGAGCTAGACACAGGCTTGCTGCAAAAACTTCGTTTCTCTGTAATTGATGGGTTTTAATCAGTCTTTTTACCCTTAACATTTTAAGACAACCACATATCCTGACCAAGTTAGGAGGTAAAACTGACAGAGCCCTGCTGTGTGAGGACACGTGGTTACATTTTAAATTAAATGCTTCATAAAAGGAGGTAATTTTCTTTGGAATTTTTACAGTTCTGACTTGGGACTTGTTTTAGTTCCGCATTTTAACTTCTTAGTTTTGGAGAGACTTTTCATTTTCATTGACTTCATCACTGGGTATTGAAAAAATCAAACCCAATAGACAGTGTTTGTTTCTGCTCTAAACCCCCCATACTCTGAGACTCATCCCCAAGATGTATATATTAAAATATAGCTTTTTTTTTTTAATGGAGATTTTTGAGCATGGCAGGCTGGGGTTTTTATTTGATGAATTCAGGCAGATTCAGGAATAGGCTAGGATACGCTGCAGGAAATTGAAAACTCCTTGACATAGGCTGGTTGGTTATTCGTATAATGTGAACATGTGCAAAACCCCTAAACTTTTGGCTATTTCATAGTGTCCAGGTCGAGGAAAATAATCATAGAATCATAGAATAGTTAGGGCTGGAAAGGACCTTAAGATCATCCAGTTCCAAACCCCCTGCCATGGGTAGGGACACCTCCCACTAAACCATGCCATCCAAGTCTCTGTCCATCCCAGCCTTGAACACCGCCAGCGATGAAGTTGAATTAATGAGTTTGAATATGAATTGCAATGGAATAGTTGGGGGAAAGAGGTAACTAAATAAATGTTGGCATTGCTGTTATAGCAGTGGTGAGTAAATGCCTCAGGCTGCAGTTAGAGAGTCAGACCAGTTCTGAGATTTTTGCAGTCCTGGGTTTATGGGGGTACTTGTTTGTATGACTTTGAAGCATATTCCCATTTGGTTTCCTAGCATATTAAGAAATACGTTTTCTAACATATTGACTCTCTACCATATTAGCTGCACTAGGAATTAATAAAGTTGAAGCAGCTAGAAGACTGCTTTTATCTTTGTACACCCATCTTAACCTAGCGTTCCATAGTCTTTCTTGATACCCTTAGTCAACTGCCTTTGAGGGATTTTGTCTGCAATGAAAGCTTTTTACATTGGATTTAGCAGGGAAGATTTCTGGGAGAAGTTGGGAGCATATGGATTATAGGAACAAACAGTACAACCACATTGGATTGCATAAGCCAAAGGGGACTTGGGTGCAAAACTACGAAGATGGAAAAAACAAAGGTAAAATAGGACAAGGGGTGATGGGTTCAATCTGCAACAGGGGAAGTTCAGACTAGATATAAGAAAGTTCTTCCCTGTGAGGGTGCTGAGGTGCTGGCACAGAGTGCCCAGAGAAGCTGTGGCTGCCCCACCCCTGGCAGTATTCAAGGCAAGGCTGGATGGGGCTTGGAGCAACCTGGTCTAGTGGAAGATGTCCCTGCCTGTGGCAGGGCATTGGAACTGGATGATCTTACAATCCTTTCCCACCCAAACCATTCTATGATTCTATGAAAATTTGAGTGGTTGAACTTGATGATCTTACAGTCTTTTCCAACCTCGTTGATTCTGTGATTCTGTGAGTGAGCAGGAATGTTATCCCTTGAGCGTGCACATGTGCCTTCACGTCAAAACTAGACAGCTGGCACAGGTAGTATTGTGTGGCTCAAGGCCACAGAACCAGCTGGTGAAGGTGATGAGTGTGCACCCATTGGCCTGGCATAGATGAGGCTCTCTTTCCTCCATCTGTTTTTCTGGGGAAATGAAAGAGTTAAAGACTTAACATCAAGCTGGGATTCAGCTGAAGATGGCAAAGTGTAGAGAGCGCAACAGCTCTCATAGCCTCTTCAGTTGTCACTCTTGAGAGGGGGTTAGTGGCAAGGAAGGGTAACAAAAACTTGCTGCTGTACTCCAGGGTGACTGAAAGCAGAGGAATAGTGACTTTCAGAGATGCAGGCTGCAGCCTCCACAGTTGATCAGACCCCATTGTTTGTGGCTTTTCAGCTGTCCACATCGAGGAGCCTGCTTTGTGAAAGAGACACACAAATATACACACAAATTAAATTGCTCACACTGGAACCTATGTGAAGAGTAGTATTAGTCACATGTGTAAGTGCTTGGAGCTTGGGCCCTGCAGTGTAATGTGTATACTTGGTCCATTAAAAGCTACTTTGTTCTCCTTTGAAATCTCACTTTTCTCCCTTTCCTCCTCTTGTGTATTTATTCTCATACATTTGCAAGACCTCATTAGTGGTGCTGCTCTGGACCTGCATATCTTGCCACCTGTAACAACCCATGGGACACCATCAAAGCTAAAGTTCTTTGTGCAGAACCAGCTTATTTTTTCTTTCAAAATAACAGGATAAACATATCAAACACAGCTTTGCTTTTTTTCTTTGGTGAAAGCAAGGAAATGTCTTTGGAAAGGGTGTTTTTGATCATATGCTGAGGAGAAAGAGTGGCTTTGATGATCTGTTTAGGAGTGAGGAGACAGCCTGGAAAGGGGAAGGTTTATTGGGTACTTGGAGGGAGCAACATGTATAAACTGTCCCCAGTTCTGCAGTGCAACTGTTTGCATGTGTTGGTTTGGTATTTTGGGGGGCTTTGGGGGTTTGTTTTACTTTTTTTTCAGAAGGCAGCCTCAAGAGCCAAGTTTGGCTGGAGAGAGCAAGCCCAAGTCACCTGCCTGCTCCTGGAATGCCAAAAGCACCAGAAGGCTGGGGCAGAGGGGCTGGGGAACAGTTCAAACGCTGGGACACAGCACAAATGAAAACATGACTGCAGCTGAGGACCATTTCCTGATATTTCACTGCTGGTTTTTAGCGGGTCTGGAAAATATTAAATTGGCCCCAGAGGGCATTTGAAAAAAAAGCCTCTGGAATTCTGCAGACATTGGCTGTGTGTTTTTCTTGGAAATCCAGCACGGTTATGTAACGTGTTTGGGCTTTTGAAACTTTCATTTCTTTTCAAGGTACCACCAAAGCTTTTGGCTAATGTTTTCATCATTATCATAAAGTAAGTTTTAAGTCTGCATCCTTACTTCTTGTGAATAGCTGAGCTGTTTGGAGAGCAAACACCAAACCTAAACTATTCTCATTCACATCTGTATCTATGCAGAGGTTTGCCTTTCTTCTGTGTGAATCCCACTGCAAAGCAGCTTTAGACGAAAGACAATGCTTTTCAGCTTATTTACTTTCAGGGTGAGGCTTTCTTTGGGGTGGGAGAGTTAAGGACATAACTATACAGGGAGCAGTTTAAATGGTTTAGCATAACCCCCTTTTCTTTCTAATCTTTCCAGGCACATACACTGGGATTATAACACACATGTCTTTCCATTATGTTTCCCAGACATAGTGAAGTTGTAAAGTCTGCCACATCTGTCTGTCCTTTCTCGACCTCCCACATTTTTGGCTTGGGGTGAAAGAGCAGTGTTTCCCCCATAATGGATGGCAGAGCAGGAAAGGGGGTGTTCCTGCAGCTCAGAGTAGCAGAGTACAATAAATGACATCTTTTCTGAAACCTTTCAAACACTGGTCCCTGTAGGGGAAAAATTCTTTTGGTTAGGTTTTATTTTTGGGGTATCAAAAGGAGAGGTTAATGGAAGTAGTGCATAGAGATAAGAGAATGGACAGGGTGTTTCTTTGTGACATATGAAGGTTGTTCAGTTCTTTCTTCAAAACAATCTGCAGGAATAGGTTTATGTGTGTATGCTGGTCTCAGGGACGTTACAGGTCTTGGATAAGTGCTGGGTTATGGAGTTCAGTTCACAGTTCTTGATGGGAATTATGTTCACACAGGTTTTTTCTAAACAAAGCTTAGAACAACATTTAAAAGTATCTCAATAATAATGTTACTTATTAGAGGAACAGAGCAATTAGAGGAATTTTGACAATGTAAGGAGGCTCTGCTTGTCTTGGGGCGCTTTTCATTTCTGTCTCTAATATCCAGTTCTGACACATAGGCGTGTTGAAATGAGATTCAGGTTTATTTTATTGCACCTTCCTCATACACATGTTGTAGTCAGATCTGGAATCTGATTAGGATATTAGTTAGGATATCTGATTAGGATATTAGTTAGGATATCTGATTAGAATATCTGGAACCTGATTAGGATGAGGGTATTAGCCCCACCATGGCAAAGCTCTTATTGCATATTGGCATAAAATGCTGCTGGTACCAGAGCCAACCAGTGTAATGTATAGCATCTTTTGCTGAGATTAAAGCCATGGGCCCTGATGGGAAGCACCCACAAGTGCTGAGGGAGCTGGCAGATGTCATTGCAAGGCTGCTCTCAATAATCTTTGCTCAGCCATGAGAAATACTTCTCATGTGAGAAGGGCCGAAGACTGGAGGAAAGGAAATGTCATTTCTGTCTTGAAGACAGGCAAGAAGAAGGAGCCAGAGAACTAGAAGCCGGTCACCCTCATCTGAATCCCTAGGACGGTGATGGAGCAGCTCATCCTGGAAACCATTTCCAGGCACATGAAGGACAAGAAACTCGTCAGGAGTAGTCAGCATGGCTTCACCAAGAGGAAGTCATGCTTGACCAACCTGGTGATGAACTGATGTGTATGGTAGGGGAGGGAGAACAGTGGTTAGTGTCTACTGGGCCTTCAGTGGGGCCTCTGACACCATCTCCCATAACAGTCTCAGCCCCTCAGGCTGTTGCTGTAGGGGCTGGATGAGCAGACATGAGGTAGGTTGAAAACTGCCTGAATAGTCGGGCCCCAAGGGTGGTGATTGGTGACATGAAGGCTAGTTGGAGGCTGGTAAGTAGTGGTGGACCTCAGAAGTCCACCACTAGTCCAGTCCTGTTTAACATATTTGTTAGTGATCTGCACGATGAGGCAGCAGGTTTGCCAATGACACAAAGCTGGAAGGAGAGGCTCATTGGCCACCTTGACCAGCTGGAGAAATGGGCTGATAGAAGCCTCGGGAAGTTCAACAGGGAGAAGTGCAAAGTCCTACAGCTGGTGAGGAACAACCCCACACATCAGTATATGCTGGGGCACCAAGCTGGAAGCAGCTTTGCAGAATAGGACCTGGGGGTTCTGCTGGACACCAAGTTGGACATGAACCAGCAATGTGTATTTGTGGCAAATGTGGCTATCAGTATCCTGGTCTGCATTAGGCAAAGTATTGCCAGCAGGCTGAGGGAGGTGATCCTTCCCCTCTACCCAGCACTGGTGAGTCTACACCTGGAGTACTGGGTCCAGTTCTGGGCTCCCCAGTACAAGAGAGACATGGACATACTGGAGAGAGTCCAGTGTGGCACCGTGAAGATAATGAAGGGACTGGAGCATGTCTCCTATGAGGAAAGGCTGAGAGAGCCGAGACTCTTCAGCCTGGAGAAGGCTTAGAGGGATCTCATCAATGTCTGTAAATACCTGAAGGGAGGGTGCAAAGAAGAGAGAGCCAGGCTCTTTCCAGTGATGCTCAGTAACAGGACCAGAGGCAATGGGCACAACTGAAACATGGGAGGTTCCCTCTGAGCGTAAGGAAACACTGTTTTACTGTGAGGGTGACCGAGCACTGGCACAGGTTCCCCGGGGAGGCTGTGGAGTCTGCCTCCTTGGAGAGACTCAAAAGCTGTCTGGACATGGTCCTGGGAAACTGGTTCTAGGTGGCTGTGGTTGATCAGGGAGGTTGGACCAGATGGCCTCCAGAGGTTCTTTCCAATCTCAATCATTCTGTGATAAGTTATTAATTATTATACTGTCTGGAATTCACTCTGGAAATATTAGACCTGATAAACCTGTTTCCTCCCCTTCTCCCCCTAACTCCGTATACTTACGTTCCTTCTGAGGAGAAAAAACACAGTATTTTGGAAAAGCTATTAGCAGCAGTGCTGTTCTAGTTACCAGACTTAGGGCTTGTGGCTGATACCAATGCATCACTATCACTCCCCTGGTGTCACCGGGTGTAGGTACTGCCCTGTGTAGCTGAGGTACCATTTCACCTCCTCCAAAAGAGAGTACTTATTTTCTTCAGTCTTTAGAACTGGGTGCTCCCTCTAACCTCCTTACCAAAAAGCAGCACTCTTTGTGCAGACTTGGAAAAATGTGAAGTGATACAGAAGAGCACATTCCTTCTCATTTTTCCTTGGCTCTTGGACTGTGCCATTTAAAAGCACTCTGCATAAAATGCAATGTGTTACTGCTCTCCCAAAACACTGTTGATTGAGCTCTGTTCAAAACTGGCATAGGTTGATCTATCCTATTTCATACTTAGGTTTTTTTTTTGGCAGGCCAAGCAGAATGAGCTGGCTGCCCATTTTTCTTCTAAAAACATCATTTTTGTTATGTCCAGATAATCTGAATAATAAGAAACAGCCAGTTAACACATGCTGCTAAGGCTAATGGGAGTCTTTTTGGCACTCACACATTGGAATAACAAAACTGGTCAGTACAGAGGGAAGCAAAGTATTTGAAGACCAGAAGGCTGAGAATTGCACAACCCAGACAATATGTGCAGCGTTTAGGAGCTCCTCCTGTTCCCACTGCAACAATGCTAAAAATTCCCTGAGCTTTTGAAAGAATTTCTAATAACTTCTGTGCAATCCATTTTTACCTCTGTAGATGTTCCAACACAGAAGCGGGGTCATGAAATGAATACAGCTTCTGTGCTGCTAAGTAAAAATAATGGCACCACAAGGAAAATGTTCCTTTTCCCTGACTAATCCCTCTCCCACCAAATAACTGGCTATAATTTCATTAACAACTTCAGACTGCTGCATTTCCTGGAGAGCTAATGGCAGGCCTGATGCTGAGACAGCTTTGCCTTGGGCTGTGGTCATTATCCTCTAGGAAGTGATCTATGTCTTAGCCACAGTTAGTTAATTTGAACTTACTACACATCTGTGCATTTGTTATTACTTCTTGCCTCACACTTCTTGGTCTTCCCCAACCTCTCTCTGGTTTTGGTCACAACAAGGCTGAAGCCCACCTTTTCCAACTGCTGACAATGGTGGAGGAAGTAGGAGCAGGGCTCAATAGTTAAGGAAAGTCTTTCTTCTGTTCCTGTTTACTTAAATAATGATGGGTCATTAATGCTTGACAGCCTCTCCAATAAATACAGACACATTTACTAGTTTCTTTTAAAGGGTACCCTTTGCATTGCAAATATTGCACTGGATTGGGTTTGGGGGAATAAGTTCCCTGAATTACCCAGGAATGGAATTTGAGAGCATTTGACATGTCAAGGATGGAGTCACCACCTTGTGGAACCCACCGATAAAAAACCCTGTGTTTTTGCATACAGGTGCCAGAGTCGAGTACTAATCCAGAGGGGAAACTTGGCATTTGAGTCCCAAATGCTCTTGGTTACCTCTATTAAAGAAAGTTATAATGAAGTTCCATGGTCTCTTTCGCAAGTTTACTTCAAAAGCTGCCCAGTTGCATTTGAAGAGTCTATATGCAAGGGGAAGTGATAGCTTTAACCAAGAAAGCTATAACCTGGGTCATCTGCCAGCAACATGACTTTGCCCCTTCTAATTCTTGGTTCTGCTTTGGTGTTGAGAAAACAAATGCTGTTGTTGTTTGGGTTTGGGTGCTTTAATACTAGAACGAGCAGCAGAGCCATGTGAAACATTGGCTTGATTAGTTCAGCTTCGCAAACCTTTTAACACATACCAAGCCATATTTAGAAGATGGCAGTAGATAATTGCAGGGTCAAAACACTGAAGCAATGTAAGTGATCATTCCAGTGAGGTAGAACAACGAAAAGGCCTTCAGAAAGGGTTGACATTTTCACATTTATGCCATTTCATTCCTTTCTGCAGACGTGTTTCAAACCTGTCAATGGCCATTCCTGTACTGTCAAAGTAACAACGGTACAAACAAGCTGGAATAGTGTTAAAACCAGTTTAATTACTTTTCCTTTTTAGCTGTATGGAAGTAATTGTTTTGACGTAAGTCATAGCATGCCGGGTGTTATTGCAACAGTAATGTTCAGAAATTATTTTTCACCTCTTCTGTTGCTTGAGGAAAACCAAACCCCATTGACCCAGTGCCTCCAAATCTATTTTAAGATGGTAGAACACTGCAATTCAGATGTTTGGAAATGGATAATAAACTCTCTCTGCTGTTCAGTTACAGACATCTTTTACAGCATGACAGTCAAGTAAATGTGTCTTGAATTCCTCAGGACACGTCAGGGTCTGGGAAACTGATTTATTCCATGTCCATTTTAGCAGAGGAGGAAACTTGGAAATCCAAAGAGAAGAGAACTGAAACTTTTTGCCCATGATCCCTTCATTATATAGTAACAAGAGTTACCCAGTGTTACACCCTTAGCTTGTGGTGGGAGCTACAGATTCTCGGCGCTGTTTTGTAAAGCAGCTGTACCTTCCATAGAGATGGAGATTGAAGAATTAAACCAGGCAAAATCACAGCACATTTCTGCAAACTTGAATTGCATGGAATAGCAAATGTCTTTGGCAGAAAGGGAAGCAGAGCCCCCATCTCTAAGGTTACAGTGCTGTGCTTTCATTACATGGTTATCCTTCCTCCCCTTAGCACTATGCATCCTTTTGCAGGCAGGGAAAATAAGTTCTGTTACAAACTAAAGGGAATGAATTCATGGACACATGCAGGCAGATTACACAAAGAAGCAGGAAATTCCTGTAGGTTCCCCCGTTCTGAAACTGTTTTCAAAGTCATTCTTGGTGTCAACTTTAAATACCTATTTTTCTCTCTCAAGTTACTCGGGTACTATCGGCTTACTTTAGTGACAGATCGCTGGAAAGCTCTCTTTCCTTCTGCACAAAAGCAGAGAAGACTGTTTTGCGTGTTCCTAATTTCGCCGTTACTGTATCCGCGCCGCTCAGTGATCCAAAAACCCTCCCACCAGCATAAGGGAAGGCTGTATTTCCCCAGCTGGAACACAGAGCTTTCGGCACCGGCTCTCTGATTTGTCGTCCGGGCTCCGGAGGGGGCACGGTGTGGTCAGCTCGGGAGCACGGTAACAAAAGGCGAAAGCGGAGCGGGAAGGAGCTGGGAGAACGGGAGCGCGGGTGGCAGCCGAGGGGGGGCTCATGAGCTCCGGCGGCGGGTGAGCCCCGGGGAGCCCATGGGCGGCAGGGCGAGCCTGGCGAGCCGCGGCACCGAGACCCGGTCCCGGCCCCGGCCCCGCCGCCGCTCGGCGCAAGGAGGAGCCGAGACCATGATCCAGGTACGCGGGATGCGCTGCCCCGGCCCCGGCGCGGAGGGGGGAGGCGGGGCGGGTGTCGGCTACCTCCGAATAGGCGCCTAAATCGCTTATTTTGGGGGTAGTTATGGAAGTGGAGTGGCCAAAAATAGGGACAGGTTTACAGTCCTGAGGTACACATGTTAACTTTTCATGGGTAGGAAAGTTTTGGATCAACTTACGGTTTTAAACCCATTCAGTCCCAGTGATGGGTTCCCTTTGAGTTCATGACTGTGGACTGCTATGAAAGGTTTTGATTAGCTTATGGGTTTAAACACATTTGGTCTCAGTGATTTGGTCTGGCTTGGAGTTTATGGCTGTGGACAAAACCAGAGGAACTGCCAAAATAGCAGCCTCTCAGCAGAGCTGCAAACAGGAGGTACCAGAAACCTTTCCAGAGCATTGTCAGACTCTCTCAGCTCCATGCAACTCATTCCAGAGGCTCATTCAAGCATCTCTGTTTCTGGTTTGCTAAGCAAACCTCTGGACCTTTGAAGTTTCATGCACTTCCTTCTGGGTTACCTCTGAAAGTTTGGTTCAACACTGGATTAAATTCATTTTAAGCATATGTAGTAAATGTTTTTGCTGTCTCGGGTTCAGTACACTCTAGCAGTCTCCCTCTCCTTTTGCATACTTAACTGAGCAACCGCTTTCATTTCAAATCCCTTCTGAACACATACCAGTTCTGATGAAACCTTTTAGGATTACTTTCCCAGAAGTTCATATAGAATATACCACACAAGTGGTAAACATGCACTAAATAATCTGTTCTGCTTTCAAGCTCCCCTTGAGCATCTCACTTGGCACTCTGTGGAACGATCTCCATCACCCTTGTGTCTAGCATTTCAAACCGAAAAGCTGCCAAGGAAATAGCAGAGTGTATATGTTGGTGCCAGAATCGCTTTCTTCTGAGGTGTAAGATGGCCAGCTTTCAGTTGTAGACAAGTGGCTCATTTAAAGGGCTGAAATATTTTGCCTTCTCTCAGAATTAAAAGAAGGAGCTTTATTCCATTTGAAAGCATATACAATGATCTCCAGTGATCTCTTGCCAAAGAAACATTAGCCTGTGACCTTATGCACCGTGTTAAACCTGAAAATCGTAATGTTACATTGGAAAGAAAAATTACTGTAGCAAACTCCTTCCCCCCTGTCCCCCCGGATTGATAAGTACGAGTTTTCTACTAACTCTTAGATCAAGGACCAGGAGTCTGATTTTAGACTGTTAATGGGACACGTTTTACTAGAGGAAAGATTACGAACTAGTTGCCGCACACTGACTCAGTTGGCACCTGGTAACCCCAATTTTACTGGATGCTCTTGAAACACATTAAGGACATATTCCAAGAGCCATGCTTGTTCTCTTTTTCATGCTAGTTGTTATATTACAAGGACTTAGTTAGGATGCATAACCCTATTGCTCCGAAACAGCGTCCCACTGCTGTGTTACACTTCGGTTCCTGCTGTTCTTTGGGGCTGCTAATTTAGAGTCTGTTGCTCAGAAGGCTCTCCAGCTAGCTGATGCTGCTAATATTGCTTAGAAGTAACTCTTTTAAGCTAGATTTTACGACCATGTTTCTTCTTGATTCTTCCTTTCCTTGTTAAGATATCCTGAAGGGTCAAGAAAACCTGAGCATTAAATCCAGGGGCAAGAGAACAAACTAAATGATGTTAACCTCCTCTCTCTGTGACACTTAAAAGAACTGGGAGAGGCTAACAACAAGCAACACAATAAAGAAATCTGGTGGTTTCCTTAGTAGCAGTCCATATTGATTTAGCAGGGACCACTGTGGCTAAGCAGAGCTTCACCACCCTCATACTGAGTTCCATGAAATGGATAGTTTGCATTCTTCTATTATTATATATTAGTATAAATCAAGAGTTTCTGCTCTGAAACCAATTGCATTTAATCAGTTTTAAATTAGTATGAGTGATGGGGGAAGCTGGGCCAATAATTCTCAAAATATTGGTTATAAAATGAGTTCAAATGATGGGGTAGTCTACAAAAGCTGGCATAGGCTCCAATTTATGCTGCTATTAGGGAACAAAAAACATGTGGGCAGGATGTATTAACATCAGTGCCTTTATTTTACATCTGGAACATGAAAAAGGAGGCAACTGGCAATGGCTTTAAATATGAGCTTTCTCTATTGTTGAATTTCTATTGATCTTTCTCCTCCAGCAGGAAGATACATAATTATACAATACGCCATCTGAATTGCTACCACTGGGGGGTTGAAATAGTTGTAATATTAGACATTCTGCCTCAGAATATGCCAAAAGGTCTTAATACGAAGTTGAGGGTAAAATAACATAAAAGTGACCCTAGGAAGGTGTTTTAAAGAGTGAGGGGATTTGTTTGTTTTGCATTTTCAAGGGAGGGGTATGTTTTTCTGGTAGGGTTACACTAGACAAGTAAGTATTTTTCTCTTGGAATCAATGGAATTAGGCTAACTTAAAACTGGCACATAGTTGACATTATGGTTTTTGGTTAGGCCTCATCCTTGGGTGGTTTATCAGCTTTCTGTGAGGAGCTGCTGTGGCAGTGACTAATGAATTCCCTGTTCAGAGTAGACTGGAGTCAGGACTGAACGCAAGCACCAGCTCTGGCTCAGTTGCTGTAGGTGAACCTTCCTGAGCAGATCCCAGCGTTACCTGAAAACCCATTGTCTGAGTCTTTACTTTTTACCCACTTCTTTAAATTCCCTTTTTCTCTTTGTATAATATTGTAAGGGAGAAGGAAAAACATTTGTACCAGTCCTGCTGTCTTAGATCAGCAGGAACAAATAGTGGAAACTGAAGTGCAAAGTAAAGTAAATCAAGTAACTTTTTCAGACTTGCTCAGGGAATACATAGCAGACTTCAGTTCTGAGCCTCACTGAAATGCTTTTCCACTGAAACGTATTACTTTTGGAGTAATGAGTTGTCACTTGTGCAAAGCAAGGAAAAGGGACAGTTCAATGAATCTCTGTACTGTCTTCTCCGTACAGTAGGCTTCTATGTTATATCTTGGTATCTCTGACTGGGTGAGTGTGCAAATGTGAGGATGCTATGCTACATCAGAGGGTAATCACCAGTATCACTCAGTCCATAATCTCCCTGCAGGAATATTCTGGCTTCTGCTACTGATGATTTATTTGTACAGATGGAAAGAATTGGAAGCAAAATATTTCTTCCAGGAAGAAAGATTTTAAAGGGGGTTTGGATTGAATACTGAGAAAATAGCAGCATTGGCCCAAAATGCCCTCAAGTTCAGAAGTCTTTAGCATCATTTCCTTGTATTGTATTATAAAACAGAGAAGTCAGAATAAACCAACAAGAATCTTTAATAATTTAATATATTTTTTTGCCATTGCAGGCCAAGGTGATGGCAACCATAGAAGACCCAGGTTGGGGCATTGTTAGTCAAACTGTGTGCAAGAAGCTGATGAATGCTCCATCCCTAGCAGTGTTCAAGGCCAGGTTGGGGCATTTTTAGTCAAACTGTGTGCAAGAAGCTGATGAATGCTCCATCCCTGGCAGTGTTCAAGGCCCGGCTGGACAGAGCCTTGGGCAACATGGTCTAGTGTAAGGCATCCCTGCCCATGGCAGGGGGTTGGAACTGGATGATCTTAAGGTCCTTTCCAACCCAAATCATTCTATGATTCTGTATGATTCTATGAATCCTGTAGGCCAATCACCCTTTTGTTAACAAACGTGTCCTTTCATCTAACAAATACAGTCTGGGTGAAAGCCGCATAATGTTCATTATTGTATGTAGATGGGAAATCCCTTCGACTATGCATCTTGTTCCCACTCCATTACTGTTACTTAACCAATCACGTTAATTCATGTAATGATAGCCCTGTTGCTAAGGTTATTTAGTATATGAGAATCCTGGGGAAGCCAATTTACTTAAGACTGCACAGTATGCAACTGGGGTTCTTATTTAGGTCTTCAGTACAATGTCTGGTTCCTTCAGTGCAAGTTGTCATGCTTTTAATAACCAAGGAAAGGAAAAAGCCTTTCAAAAACCTCATGCAATTGAAGCTACTGTGTCAGTTAGGTTTCCAAGGGGTCTCAGACAGGTGAAGCACACTGGGACATAATGGCTGTTACTGGAAAGAATTACATTTTCACCTCAGTATCCTGCCTTCTGTCTGACAGCTGTGACATGTCCTGTGGAAAAGAGGCTGGATTAAAGTGGTTTTCAGCAAGAGGGAAGCAAAGACATTTTTTTTTTCTCGGAAAGATAAAGGCAGCTTCAAGTTATAACAAAAATAATTCCTGAGAGGAACCTGAGAAGCAAGAAAGGATTTAAAACTCTTTTTTTCCTTCCAGAAGAATATTAAGGGTATAGGAGGAATGTGAAAGGTTCCCAAATGGCTCAGTTACAGCCCTCAAGTGATGTCCGGAAAGATGAACAACTTTCCCATGAAACTTAAAATAGAAAACATCTTCTTTTTTTTCTTTTTATAGTTTGTGGGTTACTTTGAGCATTGCTTTTGCTTTACAATTTCAGAATTGTTTCTTCCTACTGACTATGAATGGTAAATTGTGTCATTACAAAGAAAAAATCGTTGTTGGTTCTGGTTTTTAATCTAAATAGGAAAGTTTCTTGGATCTTGGATGGTCTTTGGTTGTCCAGAAAACTGACAGAATAAACGTCTCGGAGAAATGAAGGTGTTGACTGTAAGTAGGTACAATCTGCTTCAAATCTAGCTGGTTGCAGGCAAAAAGGTTGAATAGTTTTAGTCACCCCACCATTCCATAAAGCCATTTCTTTGCACAGATGGTTCAGATCACAATTCCATCCCCGATACACATTGTTTAACTATCCAAACCAATGATTAAATTGTCAAAATTGTTATTTAAAACATGTGAGTTCTTTTATGATACGTGGAATGAGAGGCACACTCCCTTTCCTACATCTCCTTCATTCTAGCTGGTCCTTCCTCCTGACCTTGGGGCTTGATGCATGTCCCACGGCTTTCCAACAGCAGAGAGAGCTCCTGCAGATTGTAACACATGCTCAAGTAACACTGATGCCTCAGCAATCCTGGCCTCCCTCATGGGCAAGTAAAATGCCAGCAGCATTTCCCTTCCTCCTCCACTCTGCTTTACTTCTGGAGGAGGTTGAGGAGTCATGCCATGGTTGAATATGTACTAAGCTCCATCAGCAGGGTTCTTTATTCAACAAAGCACTTGAACATCAGCAGTTTCTTAAGCCTGTTCCTGTACAATAAAATACTTACAGACTCATGTGGTCTTGACATCTCTAGAAATTGAAAATGAATTTTAGGGGTGACTTAAGATATTTTACTGAATTAAAGTTTAGGAATGTTTCATCCCCTAGTGACTCACGTATGGTGCTGGTCATAATGAATTTCCCTCTCCTCCACAGATACAACAGCACTTAGCATTATACTCTCTCCTCTTTTCCTCTGAAGAGATAACTACTTGATATTTCCTTTTGCTTTGTTGCTTCCTAAGGTACCCTCACAAAACCAACTTTCTTGCCCTTTGTCCTCCTTTTCGCCCTAGTGTGGATCACGGAATGCTTGGGTGTAAAACTCTGTGATCCTTGCCCATGGCAGGGGGGTTGGAACTAGGATGATCTTAAGGTCCTTTCCAACCCTAACTATTCTATGATTCTGTGTATCCCGGTATAGATTTTCACTTGTTTAACCCTGTTATTTTATACTTCAACATGCTTAGTTGTTATGTTATAATATAGGCCCTGGTTTACGCAGCTGCAGTAACTGAGGTGGGGTCTGATTCTATGGCTCTTACAGGCGTAAAACTTTCAGTGCTGTACCCAGCTCTTCATGTATCACTAACAGCATTGTAAGAGACTACTGGTGTGACTAAACCACATTAGTAACGTTTAAGAATCCTGATTAAGTCTCATACAAAGCTGATAATGACTGCTTAAAAACTCCAGGTGAGTGAAGATACCTCTTACCCTGGAAATAATTTATAAAGGATATAGGGTCCTGGCAGTTCAAATACAAATACCCTATAGGAAATTCAACTCAGATTTTAGGGGGCTTTTTCATCTTTAGCATGGGTAGTAGTTAACTGTATTCTTCATGTTAGCCTTCTTGTGTATGGGCTGGGTTGGGAGGACATATGAGAGAGGGACCAAGGGAGAAAAAGGAGATTGAAGTTAGAAGCCAGCTAAACAGCTTGCAAGAAACTCTGTAAGCTCATATGCTGTACTTAGGTGAATTCCTACTATCTCGGTTTGGACAGTAGAAAAGAGGCTGTGGTACATGGTACATGGTACATGGTACACGATACCACTGGGTCCCAGTGGCTGGGTGTTGCAGCTGTCTTCATGTTGTGACTTCATTTTATGTGACCTTCCACTTTCTAGAATTGATCACTTCTGGGAAAACCCTTTCCCTTCCACATGAGACCCCCCCCCCCCCCTCAGGATGTGAAGTGGCCTTCTCTTGAAAGCAGGTGGAGAGAAAACAGCACTTTTCTTTCTTTCCCCCTTCCAGCGTCCTCTGGTTTTAATACATAAAGAGCCAAAGTGGGATTAGATTTTCCAGCTAGGCATGGTTTTGCCATGCCAACTCAAGTGCACACAGTGGGAATGTAAAAAGTGAGCATGTGCCCGATGCTGAGTGTGCGCTAGGTGCTTCTCAGCATGTGTGAGGGTTGAGCTTATTCTTGTCATAGTTTATGCCCTCTCCAGTCCCTTGCAAGATGGGGAGAGGAGTTTGGTGCTGCTTTGTGACTGCTGAAGGCATTTACAACTTGCTGTTTGACAGTGCACCCATTTAGGACTTGTATAATGGTTTTGTCTTTAGAAAAACCATTAAACCAGTCCAGGATTTCTTGCATTTGCTGTCTAGCAGTCTATGCAGTCTCTGCCCTACTGTCTCACCACTTTCTGGGTCAGAAATTACTATTCTGATTAAGTGGTAGCTCATTTTTCTTGGAGAATTACTGTGAGGCGTGTTTATGAAACTGTTTTCTCATTCAATGACCCGCCTGTTGTAAGATTGAATGCGAAAGGAAGTTTCACCTAGAAGGCAAAGGGCAAATTTTATCACCATAGAAGGACAGCAGGGATGAGAATCACCTGAAGTGAACATGTATATCTTGGTGCTTTATGTCTGAACAGTTACTTTAATTAAAAGCTCTGTTTGAAATCTGTTCAGATGATCACAGAGAATACCTCTACCTTCAAAATGAGTAGCGTACCCAAAGTAAAACTTGTATGTGAAGTCCTAGAGGTTGTTTTTCAAGTAAAACAAATGACAACCTCGGATGTTACTTGTGTGGAAATTTTAAAGTCATCATTTTGAAGATTTTCCGTTGTCTCTCTCACAATGCAGCACTTTTCCATCTTGGCTCTAATGAAATTAATGGAATGATGAAAAGACAACCAAAAAAAACTTGGTAGGACAGCCTGTAAAAGATCTTTTCACTTCAGTTTGTCTGTGCTTTAGCCATCAGTCAGTACTGCTTTCGGTAGTAATAGGTTCCTGGCTATGTGTTTTATTCTTATAAGGTCTTTCCAATTAAAGCCAAATACCACTGCCTTGTGGATCTCCCCTTTTGGGTTAAGTGCACAAATATCTGTTTCAGCTGTCACAAATAACAGAGATGTGAAATGTTTTAGAGAGTCAAATGCCACAGTTGTTTATCAGAGCTGTTCTTCTATAGCAGGAGAGAAAAAGCTAAAGGAAGCCAGAGCTAACTGAAGTGAATAGGTGCTGTCATTCATTCCTGGCCTGTTTCAGTTTATAACACGCATAAAGCTAAATGAAGAAGTCTTTAGGGTGATAGGGTAAAGTGAAGTTGTTGGGGTATTAATTTTAAGTAATGCAGCATAAAGCAGTAAGTCATGATCATAATGGATCTAGGACACAGCCCAGAGCTGTTCCTTTCCTTAAGTCACAATTTTTAATAGTTGAATTATGCTTTTTTATTTGCTGCCTTACACATGGTGTGAAGTCAGGAGCTGTGACACATAGAGCAAGACTGATCTTTTTGGTTCCCATGTAGATTTCAGGATGGAAGGACTAGGTTGGTTATGTTTTGATTGTTGGACTTGCAAGAGCTCTATAAACTGCTGCTTCAAGCTCTCAGAGCTAGCTGGCTTTGCCCCTTTCTTACTTTCTGCCCTGAGAGGACTCTCATACACAAACGGGTTGCTCAGCCTGGAGAAGAGAAGATTCTAGTGAGACCTTGTTGCAGCCTGTTAGTTCTTAAAAGAGGCCTATAAGAAAGATGGGAGACTTTCTAGTCCTGTTGCGACAGGACGAGGGGTGATGGTTTTAAACTAAAAGGGAGATTCAGGCTGTATGTGAGGAAAAAATTTTGTACAATGAGGGTGGTAAAACACTGGCACAGGTTTCCCGGAGAGGTGGTGGATGAACCATCCCTGGAGACATTCAGGACCAGGCTGGATGTGGTTCTGGGCAACCTGATCTGGTTGAAGATGGCCCTGCTCATTGCAGGTGGGGTTGGACTGGATGAGCTTTGAAGGTCTCTTCCAACCCAAACCGTTCTGTGATTCTACAAACCCAGCCCTGTCCTACGCCAGTGCATGTAATGCTGGAAGCATTAGCTCTCCGTTGCATCTCTGGCAGGAATCTGGAGCACAGCTGATGGAAAGTTGCTTTTGGATCTCCATTGTTATCCATATTTGTCATATGGTTTGGCTGTGCCACCAGGGTATCAGGCAAATGCTGTGTGTGCTATTAAGGGACAAAACACATGAAGAGAGTTGGGGCAGTATGAGAAAATACTACATGTCCTTTCCTTTCTGTTAACTGGTGGAGAGCTGCCAGTGATGAATCAGAGCTTGATGTCATAAGCCACTTCTTATTTATCAAAAGCAGTTGTAAGGGGGACAGAGAGGGAATGTGCTGTTCAGCATCTTGTTTCTGTTGCTCCTTGATCTCTGTCATCCAGCTACAGAGCACTAAAAAAGAGCCTATTCCTAATGCTTTTTTGTTGGCTATCCAAGCAATCAGAGCCAACAAATGCTTTTTTTCGAAGTAATAGACTCTCAGAAACTAATGCAAGTTTGGGACTTGAAAGAGCAAAAGGTTTTCATTATGTTTTTAAAGCAAATGTCAAACATAAACTCTTTTTCATGTCCGTATAAGCCCAGTGGGCATGGAATGCCTGCTTCCTGCCAAATCTGGTATTAACTATGGCTATCACTTAGAGGGAAATTAAAACCATTTGGGTCTTTGTCCTTGAAGGCTCCCCATAGGATTTACGAAGGCTCTCTCTAGATTTATTGCAATGGCAGTTCATGGGGTTTCAGTGATAGGCTGATAGTGTTGTGGTCTTGAATGCAGTAGATGCATTTGAGCCTATGCACAGTGGCAACAGGACTAGATGTGGGTTTGTGTGTGCACTCATGTCTGCCTGAGAGAGAAAGATCCATCAGACAGAAGATGAGTGAGTTCAACCTGAAGATTCTGACCTGGATTTGACACAGCTGTAATTTTGGTGTGTGGCTAAACAAATGGTTGTAATTTTAGCCTGTCTTTAAGGTATTTGGAACAGTTTCTTCTTCCCTTTGTGCTTGTGCAGGAGAAAGTGGTACTTTGTGCATGAATGTTGTTGATGGGCACTGTAAGAAGAGCTATATTCACATGCAAATCGTTGTGAGTGTAGCACTTCCCTCAGCTCTGCCAGTGCCAAGTCACCAGTGGCAGTGGCAACTTGAGGACAGCTGAAGTCATGATGGGTCATGGTGGATCATCAGGGGGATGTCCGGTGGACAGTCTCTTGCCCTGTGGTTGGAACTTGCCTAAGTAGAAGGATACTGAGGTTTGCAGTTACTCTGACACAAAAGTGTGTCTTCTGTTAACTGCTATGAGACATTTGACCCATAACTTTTCCATGGGTCAGTTGTAACTTATTTGCCGCTGAGATCTGGGTAGTTGTAGTTGCATCAAGTGTGTCCTCACCTGGGAAAATAAGAGAATCTGTTGGCTCAAACTGAACAAAACTTGAAGGATTTTAGGGCTCCTGGATTGCGGTGTTTTAAAACCAGTGATCTGAAGGCAAAAGCCATAGTGTTCTTCGCTGTGGAACCATGTCAAAACAGCATGGGGATGGCTTTTCTTTCCTCAGCCTTCATTTGGAAAGAATTCCTGTTTAGGAATGCATTTACCCATGTAGCATGAAGGCTTTAAGATGTGAGGGTCTAGACAAAAGGAACACTGTCAGAACTCTCAAAAGAGTGATGGGATAGCCTCTGTGTCACCAAACCATGACACTTGGCTGTTTTCCTCACAGAAAAAGGAGAATGTTTTTAATGTATCAGCTGAGATCAATGACTGCACTAAACACTCATAAAAGGAGAAATGGATGAACACTTGAGAGTAAAAAGCTATTTTCCTTATTCATCTTATTTCTCCCTTGCAATCCCTCCTGAAAGGCCATTGATATTCATTAAAATGTAGAACTAATTGACCAGAACCAAGTGCTTGGTTTCACTGTGGATGGCCCCTGTCTTCAGAGGCAGAGCCTCTTCTGGAAGCATGGAAGCCGAGCCTTAGGCAGCTCTGGCTGAGATTCCAGCCATGCTTGCTTCTTCTTGAGCTTTGCAGCTCTATTGAAGTTGTCAGTGTAACAGCATTGGAATGTCATTCAAAAACTCAGCAAACCTGAACAGGTTTCAGCAATGTTGGAGGGCATTAGATGGAAAAATGAATTAGGTGGAACTCACCACAGTTTGAATTGTTTTAAACTCCTTTTCATTCCGACTCAGACAACTTCGGTTGCAAAGGACTGGCTCACAGGGTTTAAAAATACAACCTGAACTCTCTTAGAATGAGAAAACAGGATGAGAATGATTAACATTGTTCCAGGATTGCACATGGAATAAAGTAGGAGTTGTGCTGAAATTCATTGCGGATTTAATAATTTCCTTTTAAATAATCAGTTTCTCTCTGCTGCTTCCACACACTGGGGAAATTTTCATTAAGAAATTTATGTATTGTACCTTGTCACAGAAAAATCAAAGCAAGGAATAAATAACTAGCCAGAATCCTTGTTAATTCTCCCTCAGTTGTATTTCAGTGCTATCTGCAGTCTTTTGATCAGTCATCACCATAAATTTTTACAGCCAAAGATCTTAACTGAATTATGGCCTTCATCACTTCTGTATCTTGGATGTGACTGCAAAATAAAAGCTGGCTTATACCTGTCAAACACTGAGAGGGCGAATATGAAAAGTGCATTTTCACTCTATGTTTACTGAGAAGGAAGATTGGAGTTGGGAGTTTGTGCTATGAAGCTGGGATCCTGACTTGAATAAGCATCAATTCACAGGGATTTGACACAGATGAATGGACTGCTGGCTGCTGGATTCCTGAAGATTCTTTGAACCTCCATTTTTGGCTAACGGGGGGGGGAGAATCACATTTTGCCCTTCCTGTAATAAGTCAGGAAAACTTGCCACAAGGCATTCCTTCTCTAAACCCCTGTTGGCAGCTTGGGCCATTAGACAGAAACTGGGAGCCAGGGTTAGAGAGGAAGCCTTGCCAAGAAATCCTAAAAATAGAAAGCTGAAAAATATTGCTGGTGTCACTGGAACAATTCTCATTACTTTTATACCATGGCCTTAAACTCTATGGAAATCAGGATGTGTCAAAAGCATTCTTGCAGATTTAAACCTCCCCTAAACTTGCAGGCTGGGCACTGAGCTGTGGATCATGGTCTTGTAGATGGTAAGAAACCTGACTGCCCTCACTATATAAGGTAAAATTTGGAAATCCTATTACACAAGTGATTTCCCACTCCCACTTCACCCCTTGTACTGTCCTTCGAGCTGAGGGGATGATGGGATTCTGGAACGCAGGGCAATTTATAGTTAAATTGCCCTTGATCCAAACATTAATACTGTTCTCGTATTTTAAGGGAGATAACTTTGCTGTAAGCTACATTTTAAAAAGAAAATACAAACCTCCCCTATTTAATAGATAAATAATTCTAATACTTTTTAAAGGCTGTGCATTTTTGTCCTCCACATGACTTCTGCCTACTCTTTGTAAGCTATTTTTCATGTACGCTCTTTCTTGTAGACTAAGAACAGTTCTAACAGAGTGTAAGAACTGCAGTGTGTTCAGCAAGACACAGAGTGACTATTTACTTCATCATGCTTCCACTGAAGATAAGTTCTTAATGGCTATGAAATGGCTATAAAAATCAAATGACTTAGGAAAGAAGGGCCAGT
The DNA here is from genome assembly GCA_017639245.1 of Myiopsitta monachus. NCBI lineage: Eukaryota > Metazoa > Chordata > Aves > Psittaciformes > Psittacidae > Myiopsitta > Myiopsitta monachus. The sequence goes on from CM029928.1 coordinate 5,935,512, forward strand.
AAAGTGTTACTGCTTTGTTAGTAAGATGGGTTACTGGCTTTTATCCTGAGGTTTTTTCCCCTGGATACTCTAAATAAATGAAAACACTGTGATGGTTCAGAGAGTATAGAGAAGAGCAACTGAAGAATAATAGAATCCTTATAGGGACCAGGGTGAGCCCCATATTGTGGCTTTTTTCTGTGCTGTCTTTTGAATGAGCAAAGGCAGAGGTTGACTGCAGTCATGATTGTATGTTTTGGAGGTGGCAAAAAAGGGACGTATCACTCAGTGGTGAAGGAAGGTCTTTGCATCGAGCTCATATGCTTTCTTACATGTGTCCTAGATTTAGCTTAGCTATTTGTTTTCTAGAGTATATGCTAAGTAGTATGGTTTATGATATCTATAGAGAATATCAGATTTACTAATCAGAAACCTCAGCATCAACCTCCAGCATCAGAATGTTGGATTTTCTATTTTATTTTAAATGAAATGACAGGAGAACCCTATTCTGACTCTCTCAGAGTGTATGTGTTGGTATTGGGGATGCAATGGATTAGAAATCCAAGTACCTTTTACATGGTGAGTTCTTGTTACTATTGTTGTTGCTGTTGCTGATAATTACAATCATTTTGAAACCCATCTATCCATCTTCTGGACCCACCAGGTGAGAAAAAGGTTTTGTATGTGTGTGACCTGCAGATTAAGATGATACCTGCAGCATCACTTAATACTTCCTCTGTCCGCCTTGCTTACTCTTTGGGAGAGACTTCTCAACTGATTTTTCAGGTATTAAGCTTCAGGAGCTGTGATGCCAGCATCCAACCATGTATCCAAAATCCTACTAAAAGGCTTCATTGCTGCTGGAGAGGGCTGGGCTCACTGAGAGCTTCCTTCACAGTTTTTGCAGTATGTCCAGTCTTAGCAGTGTCCAGATCAAATAGATCTGGCAGTGTCTGAATCACTACTGGAATGTCTCTGGGTACAGTCTTTGCTTACATGGGTTAGGAGTTCTTACATTCTTTTGCCTAAGAAGGAGCTTCCTTCCTTTGGCTGAACTCATGCTGTACCTCAGAGGAACACAGAAGTTGGGGGATTGAGGAAAAATACGGTATCCAGTGTAACTGTGTGTACTGGCCATGATATTATGGTGATTGGAAGAGCACCTCAAAGTACTGATTATAATACAGTCTAATGGGCTGCTGGACTATGACTATTTTGAGGCACACATTCTGACTTGCATTGACTGACCTCTTTTTATTGACTGGAAAGATGTCATGCAAAAAGCCTCTGCAGGAGAAGCAAATGACATTAGGACAAGGTAGAAATCTACATAAGGGATTATAACCTGTTTTGGTTTTCTTTTAAATCTTGTATGAAAATGTTTAACTGGGACATAACATTGTGAGCAGTGGAATATGTATGAGCTTAGTTCTCACAGTTGAATACCATTCAGAGTGTGGGAAAAAATGGGAACCTTGTTGTAGAGAGGCATCTTCTGAGCCAAAAGGATGACATCTGAGACCTCAGATTAAAGTGTAAGAGGAGGAAAGAGTTGATAATTACAGCATTGGATACATACAACTCTCAGGACATAGCAGAAATCATAGGTTCCAAACATAGCTGGCAGAGTGCACCCAGAAGTTCAATAGGGACATATTTTCCTTCTTTACAGACAGCATGAGGCTAACTGGGTTTAGCTGCAATGCTAACCAGGAAGAGTTCAGGCTTTTGGGATGATCTGGTACTGTCCATTGCAAAACAGTGCAAAAGGCAACATAATGTCTCACTTTCTGTCACATTTAAGAAAAAAAATCCATGGAGCAGATTGATGTTATTTGCTGCATTTATTCTGTGTTCTGGAAACACTGTCCTGGGGAGCTGAATAATCAGGGTCAGCAACCAAGTGCTCTGGGTTTTGCCCTTTGGCTTTTTCTGTCTCAGTGTGTTACACACATAGAATCATAGAATCCCAGACTGGTTTGGGTTGGAATGGACCTTAAGCTCATCCAGTCCCAGCCCCCTGTCACGGGCAGGGACACCTCACACTAGACCAGCGTGCTCCAAGCCCCTGTGTCCAACCTGGCCTTGAACACTTCCAGGGATAGGGCAGCCACAGCTTCTCTGGGCACCCTGTGCCAGCGCCTCAGCACCCTCACAGGGAGGAACTTCTTCCTTATATCCAACCTGAACTTCCCCTGTTTCAGTTTGAACCCATCGCCCCTTGTCCTATCACTACAGTCCCTGATGAAGAGTCCCTCTCCAGCATCCTTGTAGCCCCCTTCAAACTCTGAGGTTCGGTGTTAAAACCATCTGAAGGGGCAGGTGTTTGTAAAGGGGCAAAAATACTTTCCAAGGATATGATAATTATTTTATTTTTTAGCCTCTGTCTAAAAGAAGAAAGTACGAAGATGAAGGGATGGAAATACTGCCTCCCCTGGAACAGCAAATCTCTGGTTGGGTTGCTAGAGCCAGAACATCATTCCCAGACCTTTCATTAGGAAAGGCCTCTCTATAATTGGTCCTTGCCCTTCTGATTTGTTACCACTGCTGCTGATCTGGGTATCCCTGAATAGCTGCGGCATCTGTTTGCAACATGCATTGCTGGTGGTGAAAGCTTTCTAGTGCTGGGAGGGAGATGCGGGTTTCCTTATGAAGACAGGAGGTAGTAGCAGCAGCCGGCAGTTCTGACCAGCATGGATGCAGCACTAGGACAGAGGAGGAAGCCTCACGAGCAAACATGGGGCCATTTGGAATTACCATGCATACTTGCACCTAGGACACTCATAATGCTGTGGCCTCTCACTACGTGCTACAGGAATCATGTTTTATTTCTTTGCTCCCCTTAACCCCTCAAATTCCAGATGGATGTAACAGGGGGGGCTGATGGGTTGAGAGCTAGGTCAATGGCCGTCTCTTTGGTTGTACTAGAAGGGGTCAGGTGAAAATGGAGTAAATGAACTCTGAGAAAGACTGGCTTCTGGACAAATTGGTGAAGGCAAATGAATCCTAAGAAGGGTTCCACAATGTGTTGTCCAACACTTCAGCTCAGGATTAATCTATCATCATTAAGTCTAATTACCAAAACAAGAGAAGGGAACATCAGGGTTACACTGGTATAGTGCCACTGAAGACTGTATTAGGGAAGAAGTACAAAGGTCTTCTGTATGATTTAATTCAGTCTAATACCCGGCCAGGACAGTTTTATCAGAGAAAAGCGAAGGAAAACAAGTTTCATTGCCACCTTCTTCCTTCTGTTCAGCTTTTCTCTTCCTCCCTGCAATGCACACACTGTTCACTATGGGATTGCTAGTTGTGATGCACAGATGAGTTGCTATATGGGAAGTTAGAAGGTATCTCTCTGAAGCTAGTTCTGGAGATGCTGAGAAAAGCTTCACTGAAACTGTGACCATTAAAGATCGGCTGTTCCTGTGTTAAGAATTTCATTTGTATTGAGGGAGGAAGAAAGAAACCTGTTCTTTTTCTAACTAATGGTTATGAATTTATTTTCTTTAAACTTACATCTCTCTCCAGCAGACTTGAGTTTTTACTGAAAGAAAAATATCTAACAATTTCCTTCCTTTTCAGCTGTTGTAACTGTACTCTGTGAGTTACTACAGGAAGAGTATCTTATTCCTGACTTCCTGATCTGCCTGCAAGCTGATATCTGGTGCCCTCCTGAAACACAGTTTGGATTGCTGGTCCACCCAGCCATACATAAGTAAACAGGGTTTATACATCTATAGATGCCAGAGGAACAGATGTTTTCTATTTGCTCAGGGTCTTTTGGCATCAGGAATTAGACAACAAATTTAACACATCCAAAGCCACATGCCTTCTTTAATTGCACCTCTGTTAGATTTGGTGAAGGATTCTGTTTTGTCAAGCAAGAGGTTTTACTGATTAAATTACTGATTGGTAGCTCTGCAAGCAGGCTCAGTCCTCTGAGCTCTTTTTGGCTCTCAGCAGAGGGAGAAACATCTTTCACAGATCCTACTGTTCCTTCTGCTTTCTTCCTACCCCATCTGTATAACAAAGCAGCTGCTTGATCACTCTCTTGACCTTAAACCTTCAGGGACTGGGAGAGAGGAATAAAGGGAGAGGTGAAAGTAGGGGCGACTCTGAAGTAGGAGGCAGGGAGTGAATTATTTGTATGTGGAGACTCAAAAAGGAAGCAAGAGAGGAGAGGAGATCGTGAGCAGGAAGGACCAGACACTGGCTACAAAAGCAAGAGCTGCAAAGAGAAGTGGATAAGAAATGAAACAAAAATAGCTGAGGAAATCAGAGATGGGCTGGGAAAGAGAAGGAGGGAGGAAAAGATGAAAATCCAAGGAGAGATAACTTACCAGAAGCTGCATAAATTCCTGTAATATGTATGTACTGGCTTACAGGAATGTTTATCTAAAAGTTATGCATCTAGGCCACTGAGAATCTAGTCTTCCTCATTAAGTATCCCAGAGGATGATTTATTCAACCCATGCTAAGAGTGCCTACTGCTGTTGGCTGACTGCAGGGGGAGCTCAGACAGTTCAAACTTGAAGGACTGCTTTTAGCTGGCTAAAGATTGGTAAAATGCTTTCTAGTTGCTGCATTAGATATTGTTGGTTTAAAAACTGTAAAAGATGTGACTTTCTGGAGAGATCTTGGTGTTATTGTAGGACAGGGGTGGAACTGTAGGTCAGCACCCTTATTGCTGGGAAGGAAAGGTTGTTTAGGTCAAAATAATCTGGCTTGATGCTTACACTTGCATTTCACCTTTGTGTGAAGAATATGAATGTTTGGTTTCTGTGTTTTATATCACTAAAGAATCAACTGTAATAGCTCTTTAGAGATCTTGCCCAATTGTGAGGGTGTGACTATAAGTATAGGGAAAGTGCCTGAGCACAGCACCTTAGAATGGAGATGGCAGCAACAAAAGTTGGGATTTACATAAGAAACTTAAATCTTATTAATTAAGGTTTATTATTAGGCTGTCACAGTCTCCACACTTTCAGCTATGATCTCCCAAACTTCAATTCCCATGACTCAGAATATAAATCTTCGTCGCTGTTCTTCAGTGTGAATTAAGGGGGTTTAGTATGTCTCCTTGCCGTCTGACTTCTAGTCACTTACCTAGCAGCACTGAAAGCTATGGGCTTGTCTTCAGTTCAGAAGGGGCAAGCACTGCTTTGGATTCAGTTGTGTTAATCTGGGATGCTTAGGGAAAAAATATTGCTTTTTGGGGGGAGAAACGAAGACTTTCACACACACATGAGCTCCTGTCACATTTAAATGTGTGTCTATATAGGTGTTTCTCTGTGTTGTTTCAAAGCAAAGTATTAGGAACTTTTGCTTCCCTGAATAAGTCTTGTGCCTCTGAGTAGGGACCCACTAGACAATGTCTGAGCATAAACAGTTCTGTTAAAATGCTTGGGCAGGGTTTAGGTTCAATTGGCTCTGTTCGTGCACCTTCTCACTTGGAAAGCCAGAAGTATATGGTGATGTTTGCCTTGGCTGTGCTAAGGCGAAAAGGCGATGTGGTTACTGTGTGCATGTGAAAGATTAAGACACCAAAAAAGTAGAAGGATATAGAGTATTTCCATGGGAAATGAAAGGATTTAGTAGACAAACAAAATTTTGCCTAGGAAAGCAAAATTACTTACTGGAATATACGGCCTCAGGATTAAATGTTTCATATTCCTCTCCACATCTCTGAACACTGAGCCACACAAATGAAATTAGCGCAGTACAGCCTAGCAGACATCCTGACACAGAGGAGCCAAAAGCCTTTTCTGTGTTTCCTGTAGGATTCCAGGCCTGGTTTTGTTAGGAAGTCTGTAAAAACTTAAATGCATTTGTGTGTGCTGGATGCTCCATGCTGAACCATTTCTCAGGGCACTCCTGCAGCATGCTCTCATGCCCCTTGCTCTGTGTGTCCCATCTCCACAGCCAGCCCCTCATGCTGACCAAAGCTGTGGCGGGATATGTTGCTCAGAACAGTGTCACCTTGTTGTACTGGCCTGATGATGGAGGGAGGAAAAATCACTCAATTAACGTCCGGCCCCTGGGTCGGGGCGATCCCAGGCACAAGCACAGGCTGGGAGGGGACTGGAATGAGAACAGCCCTGAGGAGAAGGCCTTGGGGGTGTTGGGAGAGGAGAAGCTCCCCATGACCCGGCATCAGTGTGCGCTGGAGCCCGAACCCCCCCCCCCCCCCCCCCCCGTGTGGATATGGCAGGAGAGGCTCTGTCAGAGCCCCCAGCCTGCCGCCGCGGGAGGGCACTGCGATCCTCCTCTCCACAGGCAATTCCCAGCACGGCCTTGCTTCTGGAAGGAGTTGTGAAGTGTCAGGAGGAAGCATGTGTTATTGACCCTAATTAACTATCACTGCCCCTTGTTTGCCTCTGTATGCTTTTATGTTCCTTTCCATCACTCCTTTCCAAGGTGACTGTGTATGATTTTATTTATTGTAACCAAAAGAATAACCATAGCAGAAGCCTATACAAACCACCTATATTTAAGAGAGTGTAAATCAGAATATGTAAACGCAGAATCAGAATAGGTAAAATCAGATATGTAAATCAGAAAATGGCACTAGTAAGGATGCTTGTGCAAAGAAGCCAAAGGAAAGCAAAACAACCCCCCAAGCTCATCATCAACAAATGCAAATATATGCCCTTTAGGCCTATAAGTAGCTTCTCTGAGGCCTGTAGCTATCCTAAATAAGTTTGTTACCTGAAAAGTGTATACCTGTTTAACCCGGTAATTTCTCTGCTGGAAATGGAAGTGCTTAAAGAGAAAGTCAGGGATCTATGAGACTGCAGCCTGAGGAGAAACCTTACAAATGTTTCCAGAAACAGAGACATCTGTGGTAATTCCAGCTCTGGTAACAAACCCTGCTTTCAGTTATACTAAGCGCTCTGTTCTTCACTTGTACTGAAAGCTGCTGCCCTGGGCCAGGTGCCCCATGCCAAAGAGCCTGGCTTTCGTTTGTGTCAAAGCTGGAGCCATTTCGAGCCATACTGCAGCTCTGCTGAAAGGCAGGGCAGTGACTCTGAATGCCTTGTGAGCACAGAGGTATTCAGGATGACATGCCTGCTTTATTACTCCTTCCAGCTTCTTTCCTGCTGTTTTTAACTTATAGGCAAGCTATCTCCATCAAATAAGCTGTGTCAGCTGTCAACTCTGTTGCACAGGCAGTGTGACATTGTCCAAGCCTTTGTTCTGCAGTCTGAAGGAGCTGTTGCACACTGCCATTAACCTCAGGGCTCTTTCCATCCCCTCCCTTGGGCTGCCATGGACATCACTTGATCCCGAACAGGTTAGTCCCCAGCTGCTGCTTTCTGTACATCCCTGCTGTGGTTCATTTTGTGACTCCGAGTTTGACTGGTCCTTCATCCCTTGACACTAGAAAAGGAGCAGCAGCACATTAGAGATGGCATATTCACCACTGACAGAGAGAATCCTGTCTCAAATGTTGTCGTGTTTTCATAATCCAGAGGAAAAGAATGAAAGGCAGAAAAGCTTCTCTTCCCTGAGGCGTGCTTGTAAGTTGATGTGGGTCTTGGTCAATGCAGCACACAAACATAGGAGGTGAAGATTCCCTTCAAAGGTCTCCCTTAACATGCTTAGAACATGAAGAAAATGAGAATGGGAGAATTTTCCCTAGCACGGAGTTCAATCAGAGGACTTCAGCTGTCTTAAAAACACTGTCCCACATTGTCACCCAGTACCTTCATGCCTCTGAAGGGAGAGGTGGCAAGGGGGAAGGAGCAAGGGTGATTACTAGAGCCTAGTGTAATGAATAGGTACAGGGCAAGTAGCAGGAGGGAGGGGGAAGACAGAGGCCATGTTTTTGGCAGGTTTGTGAAAGGCAGAACTGTTCTGTTGACATGTGTCACTCTTATCACTGAAGAACAATGTTAAGTTTGAATCCAGCTCTGGCAAACCCTTTTTCTCTTTGGTGCTCTAGACGCTGAAGCTAGTGTTTCTGTATCGTACTTTGGGTTGTGGAGAGGCAATGAAGTGAATGCCATTTGGTTTGTTTTTGGTGCATTCAAACCAAAGATTTCTATAAGCAGCGAAGTTAATTAAATCTGTTTTCCTGTGCTTTATTGTCTTGAGGTCATTCATTCTCCTGAGTGGGCTCTTTGGTGAGCAGGGATGTGCTCTCATGGTGGTATTCTTTTGATGGAGGCATTAGTATAGTTTGCATCCTCCAGCTGACTTCTGTTTTCAGGAAACCTGAAGGAACTGGCCAGGATTTAAGTTGCTGAGTTTAAAACCTGCTAGGGAAGGCGCTAAAGGCAGAGATCTAAAACCAGGTCATATTTTTTTACTCTCAAATAATAGTTATGAAAGTGAGCTAAAACAAAAAAGCCAACCCAATGTATTGTACGAGGCCACCACGGTGTGCTTTCTTCCAGTTAGATGTTTGGGATCTGCTGCCTCTCGCACTGCAGCTTGCTGTGAACTCTCAGCTTGTCGCAAGCCTGAAAGAAGCACATGTTTTATAGTAAGCTGGAAGGCTTCTTGGAATGAATTAACAGCTCCAGCCAAAGCTGAGTCAGAAAAATCTGGCACACTTGCATGAGGATGCTCTGTAATAGGCATGTTTAAAAACCTCAGGCAGTTCTGATGCCACTGAGAGGTACTTCTTAAGAGGAGTATATATGAATTCAATACATTTACATCCTCTTTCATGATAATGAAACCTTTATTACTGTTAAACATCTTCTAGAAAGGATATCTGGGTTAGAGGAATCTTTATCTCATATAAAACTGTAATTAATTTTACTCTGATTTTAATTGTTATAAATAATTACTAGAGACAGTAAAAGACTCACTTGCTGAGGCAGGGAGTGTTGGACCTTAGGAAGAAGAAAGCTGTTGGCAAGCTTGAGACAGGAGTTGAGAAGTTCTCACATCAGAATGCTCAGTACAGCCTCAAAAATGGGGATTGGATTAAATGGGGACTGGGTTAAACATCTGACTGACCTTACTGGAAGAGAAGGGCCAGAGTCACTGCAAGCAATCTTTTCAAGGAGATTCTTTACTCATGTGTCTGCCATCATTATGCATCTTTCCACTGTACTAAGAAAGTGAGCACTCTGACACAATACACTGTTGGTTGTGTCCTTCATCTTACAGTCACTGGTAATTCATCTTACAGCCAATGGTTTCCCATGTAGTCATCTGAGACAGAACAAGTCAGGCTCGTGGTATGTTCCAGATGTCAGTGGCTACATCCGTGTTGCAAGTATCTTTTTTTATTACTAGTTGGTATTTGTTTCTTTATTTTGTTATTTGTATCTCCAGGCTTCCGGGGTGAGAAAGATATTTGAGTGAATTGAGTAAGAAAATGATTGATGTTTTATCTTTCTGGGTAACTTTAAATTCTTTTCCTTCCTCTCAGTCTTTATTCACAATGATTTTGTTGCCCTGTAGCACAGGGAAGCAGTAGGCACATTTGTCTGGAGGATGTTTTTGCCTGATGACTAAAGGGGAGTATGGTGTATGTGAGGGTATAGCATGAGCTGAATGGAAATAGGTGGTTTAAGATATGCAGAGGTGTATCTTAAGATACACAAATCGCATAAATTTAATAGGTGCTTACGGAACTCCAGAAGGTGTCACAAAGTATCCCTGGGACACCCAGATCTGCTGGCAGTGTCTGCAGACTATGGAGGCTGAAGTCTGAAGAGAGTTGGCATAAATGCTTCAAGACCAAAATATCATCAAAATGTGATCAAATTACTTAAACCATTGTAAAGACTTGCACTGAAGAAATATGTTAGTGCTCAGGGAAGTTTCTAACCCGTGACTTTGCTACTTTTGCGAGATTCTTTCGTCTAAACACTGGCAATATATTTTAGTTATGTATCAATTAATAATAAATAAATTAACTGGCATTAAGTATTAATTTAAATAAATCTGAATTAAATATGAAATCTGATAATCTGAAAACAATGCTAAAAATAGAACAAAGCGAAGAAGATGACAAACTTAGGAAAGGGGGGTGATGTAAATGTGCACGTTACAGGCATTTATGGAAATACGAAGCCTTGAGCAAGTAAAAGGGCAGAAAATAGATAGAAACTCTGCTTTATGTCCTATCCAGAGTTAATGTGCAAATACTCTGGTGGCAGAAAGGTTCTGTGGGCTCCTGGCCTTGCAGGGCAGGAGGGAGCTAGGAGTGGATCCCAGTTAGGATGAACTGTGCTGGTCAAATAAAGGATGGCACATCCATAACTGACAGAAAGGTGGACACCAGCACGCACCATATGCATCAGCTCTAAAGCAGCTACATACATGGTTATGAAAGCTGAAGATAATAAAAAGGTGCCTTAAAGAAAGGAAACATAGTAAATACGGAAGAAATAAGGGTTGGTATTGATCTCAAAGAGTGTTCATACTTGAAAAGACGAAAACTGTAATTCCACTGGAAATGAGTCACTGTTGGGTAAACCTTATTTCAAACCACAGCACTCTTCAAAATCAATCAGTTAGTCACTCTGTAGCAGTTATTTACATGATTTGACAATCATGTAAATAACATAGTAACATAGCATTCATAAATCATGTAAATAACATGAGCCAGAGGCTTAGAGCAACCTGGTCTAGTGGAAGGTGTCCCTGCCCATGACAGGGGTTTGGAACTGGATGAGCTTGAAGGTCCCTTCCAACCCAGACCAGTCTGATTCCCTGATTTGTCTATCCATATCAAGCCTGTTCTGAAAAAGGGACAAAAAAAATCCAGTCTCCAAAATTTTAGGAAGTATTTCAATCCTAAAATGAATATGTAGAGAAGCTGCTCTTACCCTTTGTACAGACAAGGCAGTGGCTGACAGGATGGAGTTTACAGAGCCTGGGCATGGTTATTACACTAGTTGTAAAGTCAGGCTACTTCACTGTATATCAGTTCCAGTGATAATTCACTGAAAAAAGGCAAGATGCTTTGGATTTAAGAATAAAGATTCAATTCTTAACATGGATTTAAGTCTGCCTCTGGTCACTGGTATTGTCATAAACTGATAAACTGTTAGACACCCTTCTAATGCAGCTTGAAGAAAATGCTGTTATCTGATTAGTGCTGTTCTGTGATCTATGCAAAATAAACTATGATCTTAGTAGAGCTCTTACTGAAGAGAGGTTTGGTTTCAGTGATTATTGAAAACTCAAACGGAAGTGGTGCTTATTCAGCATTTTTGGCATTTCAGCTACTTCATCAAAATGCTGAAATTTCACCAAAATGGTCAAATAAGGTTGAACAGGCTGAGTCTCCTTTCAGTAACCTCTGCTGCTGGAAGTACCTGGGCAGAACAGCAGTGGAGTACTTCCACTGCTGATTAAACCTGGCACTGGGATCTAAACCAAGAAAGTAGTCTTCCTTTGGACAAAGGCATTCCCTTTCTTTGCTTCAGTTTAGTTTCAGTTTAGTATCACTACCAAATGTTGAACATGAGCTCTCCCCTCCATTCTGTTAACCTATAAATTACAGAGCAGTAGTTTGTATAATTTCTCAGGGCACCAGAGATAAGGCTGGATGGTGTGCACACTTGAGGTTTCTGTAACCTCAAACAATAAATGTTGTCTTTTTATCTTGTTTCCCTTGGGGAACATTTTTGTGCATAATCTGTTAAATGGTACAAGGATTACAAGTGTGTGTCTGTGTGCGTGTGTATAAAAATATACCAAGATTTAACCCCAGGCAGAAAGATGAATACCCCTCTAAAGGCCAACAGTTGCCTTGTTGCTGAGCCAGTAGTAAGAGTCTCTCTTCTGAGGAGCCAAAGAATTATGCTTTCTTAGTTATGTCCACCCAGGTAAGTGTGACTGCAAAGTCCTCTTGAAGTTTGTTAAGGTGCTCACTACCGTATCTTAAGATATGTTTGCTGCTCCTATTGTAACTTACTGCTAGCATGCCTCATAACTTGGCCTGATAACTTGGCTTCAGATGTTCTGTGATCTCAAAACACAGTCTCTGGTGTTTCAAGTTGGATGATTTTTGTACCTTTTTATGAGAGCTGTTTAAAATACAACCTTAGACACCTACCAAGTTTCCTTTTCTAGGCCCTCTCTCCTCCACTAAATGCATCGCTATGGTGAGTGTTAAGAGCGAAGGGGGAAAATCTTGGAAAGAGCAATCACCAAAATTTGAGTCATGCAGTTTAAGTTACCACCGTACATTTATCATAGAATCATAGAATCATAGAATAGTTAGGGTTGGAAAGGACCTTAAGATCATCCAACCCTGCTGCCATGGGCAGGGACACCTCTCACTAAACAACCTTAGAAATTTATCTGCTACTGCAGTGGACATAGGAATGATCTCAAATAGCCATGAGCTTGATAGAGCTTGAAAGAGGAATTCTCTGGTTGCACAAGAAGTTGGAGTGTGAGATAATGCCCCTTATTTTAGGCTTAGCTCTGTTCTCCATACTGAGGAGGGAAAAGCACTGTACCTTGCTCATTTCAGTGATGCTGCTTTGGGAATAATGAGATCAGGAGGATCTGTCAGTCTGTAAATTTGACATCCATCAGCTATTTTATATGAATTTCGCTGAGATAGGCAAGCAAGTAGATATGACTCGCCCATAGCAACTTTCTGTGATTCTAGGCAACATCTTGTTCTGCTTGTGGCTTTCAGAAAGTGGACGTGCTTAGCTGTACAGTTCCTTTTATCAGTCTTGCCATAGGTCAGTGTTTTTATAAAGTCCATGCTCTGAAGATAAATAATATATTAATCTGTTAACTTTATTACAAGGAAAGTTTCTGGCTTGAAAATGCAAACTCTACAGGTTTACAAAACAGATGGCAAAGAAAAGGAACTAAAATGGAGGTTATTGTGGGTGAAGGGGGAGTTAGTCTCAGAACCTAGCTTTGCTCTATGTTGGAAAGCTGAGCTGGCACACCTCCAGCATATTTAGAAGCTGGGAGCCCTTTTAGGAAAAATCCCATTTCCTAAACTGGTGGAGCACTGCTGGCAAAGCCTCAGTGGGACGGAGGCCACCTGGCAGAAGAGTAATTCTCTTTGTATGACTCAGGTTGTCTGAACAGGTGAGGTGGCTGCAGTGGCAGAACAGATCCTTTGAAACAGGGCAGCACAAATAAGTCTGTGCTAGGAAGCTGTGTCAGCCCAAGTAGGCTGAAAGTGTGGGGTAGCACCAGTTAGTGGTTCCCAAGCTCTGCCCAAGAAGTTACTGTCTTTCCCAGGTGTCTGAATGGCCCTAGGAGCAGATCATGCTGGTGCTTCCTGCCACTTACTGTAAACAGCATCTTTGTCTTTACCTGTGTTAGAGTGGGATAATCTAACAGGTAGGCAGAAAGCAGCTTTGCAGGAACTTCTGCTGGGAATGCTGAACTGTAAGAAGGTGGGGGTTTCTGTCTCTGTTGAGTACAGTGAGACAATATGAGTACCAAAGTTATCATAAAATCGTTAAAATATTCTATCCCTATGACAGATTTCAATGAGAGAATTGTTGGATTTCTATCCTTATTTTTTAATGGCTGGTACTACACTGAGATTTGGTATTAGAATCATAGAATCAGATAGGTTGAAAAAGACTTTAAAGATCATCAAGTCCAACCGTAACTTGTGTATTGCACAAGTAACTGATGTGCTTTGTAATTGCTACTGCGCTAAACCTTTTCATCCTCCTCATTCTACTCTTATAGTTCTGGTTTGTTTTTCAGTGGAAGTCCTTGAAGAGCCAACAGGCCTTTTTGTGTCTCTTGTTGCCACAGAGTAATGCTGTTCCTCTGCTCTATTTTGTTACAGCTAATTGGAGTTATTTTCCTAATTGTGATTACAGTTCTGTTAGTGCAACTCTCCTGAAGTCATTGGAACGACATAAGCCCACACCAGACTTGAAATTGGTGTCTTCCCCTGTTGCCATATGATTCAAAGTGAGAAGGAAAGGACTATTTTGATGTATAAACCGTAGAGTGTGGAGGGAAAAAGAGTTGGGAACAGTATTTTGTGCTTGGACCCTAGAGGCAGACATTTGTCAACTCACAGGGAATTGTTTTATAAAAAGATTGGCCTTGTTGCATCTCCCTTTCATAGCATACATTTACAAGTGAGGTTCCACTCCCTGGGACCTCTTCTTTGAATCATGTCATTGTGAATTAGAAAGAAGACATCAGTACTCCCTGAGGGAAGTAACTACCAGCCCTATAATCTGAGTGACGGATGAGCCATTCACATCCCTCATGCTTTCGTACAGCTGACATTCTAACGAAAGCTGAGGAAACTTCCTGCAAGTGAAGATGGTACGTAGGGCTGTAAAAAGAACCCAGGCAATAGTGGAGTCACTGGACAAAGATTTAGGCTTCTTAGGGCACAGCCATTGCTATTAATGTATTTTGAGGCATAATATACTATGATTAAGAGGGGATAATTACAAAGAAAACCTTGTTTAAATGAATTTCCTGTTTATAGTATTTAAAGAGTGTGGCTCTAGCTATGCTTACTTAAGGAATCTTATTTTAGTGCCTGAAACCCCAGTTCTCTGGCTCTGTATTGTGTAAAACTGTGGTTGCTAACCTGCAGCCTGTGAAGGGTCTAAAGGGACATGTAAACTTGTGGCTACTCTTCTACAGGATATTGTATGGCTTTGTGATAGCTGTTAACTGATACTACTGGACCATGCTGGGAGGTAGGATGCTACTCACAGGCTTGGGAAAAGCTTGCTTTCTTGTTTGGTTTATGAAAATCCACCCATCTCTACTAACAATTAGTGCATATACACAGAAAAGTTGTTGTCCTGGGTTCAGCAGCAGCAGGCATTTTTCTCCTTGGTAGCTGGAGCAGCGCTGATAACACCAGTGTTTTCAGTTGCTGCTTGGTAATGTTTTGGTCTGACCAAGGACTTTCTGAGTCTCATGCTCTGCCGGGGAGGAGGGGGGGCCGGGAGGAAGCAGGGACGGGGCGCCTGATACAAACTGACCAAAGAGCTATTCCATGCCACAGCACTTCATGCCCAGGATGTAAAATTCTGGGGGCAGGAACCCAGAAGTGTCTCTCTCTCTCTCTCGGCTCGGGCGGGTGGTGAGCGGTTGTATCCTTTTCCCTTGTATTTGCCTTGTCATTATTATTATTATTGGTGGTAGCAGTAGTGATTTGTATTATATCTCAGTTACTGGACTGTTCTTATCTCAACCCGTGGGAGTTACATTCTTTCGGTTCTTCTCCCCATTTCCCCCCCATCGGAGGGGGGGGGGGGGAGAAGGGAGGGAGAAGTGAAATTTACAGCTTAAACCATGACAGTTGTTCATAGGCACATAAGGGTACAGCAGGTTCTGTCTCCGAGCTCCTATCTCAAGAAGTCCTCTCCACATTGTTCTGAGTTGGGCCCTGTTTCACTGTGTAAAGAAGGGAGGAGAAGGAATATATCATTTTGAAGCTTCTATGGCGCCAAAACAGAAGGCAGTTGCCAGTGCTTTGAGTGCACCCGGAGCAATGCACTGAGGTTTGATAAGGTGTGTTACAACATCATGCTCTTGGTTCTCTGTTTTCCTGAACTTTGTGTAGCCAGTTGCAGCAATTTTTGTGTGCCCTGCACTAAATTTTCAGTCACGTTGCACTGAGTGTATGACACGGGGAACTTGATTCATCGTTGCCTCCCATCACAAGAGCTGACAAATTGTGCAACTGGTCCCTGTGTGTGGAACTTCTGTCCGAGTCCTGTGACAGGAACTCATTGAGTTCTGAGAAGAGGAAAAAGCAGCAACTGTTTTACTTTTCATTTAGTTCTCTTTCCTACCAGTTTTCTCTGTATCAAGTAACACTTCCCTCGTTCAGTACCACCAGACTTGTGTTGAAAGCATCTTCTGGAGTTGGGAGTGTTTTCTGGCCTATAGCAGTGCTATATAAAGCATCAGTTATACAATGCATTAGAGGCTTTTCTGCAGCCTTCACAATTTCGCTTTTAAACTTGACAATTGCAGTGTTCTCACGAGTTTCTTCTTAAAGCTTTTTTGTTCTTTCAAGAAAAGCAGAAAGGAGGAACAGTTCTAGGAAACTGGAGAAGAGCAAAATGTTTATTGGATAACATTAAGTACCAGGCACTTTTTGTTGTATCACAGGGGCATTAAGTATTGGATGACATGCATAATTACACATAAATGCTCATTGTATCATCATATAAATGAGCCTACCTTAAAACTGCATGGTCCTACTTCTAATTTTCATGGTTATTTTCAGCATGCCTATACTACCCTGTAGTGGGCCATGTAGGTAGGCCCTTCCTTCTGCCCTGCGAGCTGATAGCCTACAGGAGTGTAATAATTTCTTAGGAGAATGTGGTAAATTAGTGCAAGGAGAGAATGTTGTAAACACTGTGCAAAGTTCTTGTCCTTGTCCATTCTTCCTAAAGAATCAGAGTACCAAATGGAAATCAGATTAATGATAGATTTTTCTGCAGCACACTGTAGCTATGCACTGAAGTTATTCATATGGTTTAAAGAGATTTTGTGTTTCTTTTTTGGTTTTGTACCAATTGAATGTTTCAGAGGGTAACTGAATGTTTCAGAGGGTTAAAGTAGATTGATGTTTCATTGCCACACGTGTAACACAACCACTGGTGTGGTTGATCAGTCAGCAGAACATGAGCTTTTCCATCTGGAGGGTTTTCAATATTGCTCTTTCAATAAAGTATTTATTTTACAACTCTTCCATTACAAAATACTCTAGCAGAAAGGTAGAACTTTACTGCCTGCCTTTGTTATCTTGGGAAGGGGCCTTACCAATGAAAGATAAAATCATATTGCAGCCAAATAAGTACTGCATGAAGAATAGTGAGCCTGTAGTACAAACTGGGATTTAGTGGTGGATGTTCATGCCAGAATACAGAGCTGCTGGGGAGACATTAAAGAAACACTGTAAATCCTTATCGCTGCTGTTTATGTTACCTGGCTTTAAGTAGCTCCAAAGAAACTATTATTTTGTGGTCTCTGACTCTGAACTCAGATGACAGACTTGTATTAAGTGGCCTGCTCTGAAAGAGAGTACCAAGTTTTAGGAGTTTTGTTTGAAGGAGCCTTGGTATCTGTCGAGTCCTCTTGACACAAATGTGAGGTTTATCTGCATGCTTTATGTGTGGTTATAAACATAGCATATGTCATCGCTATATATATATTGATTAAAATATATATGAAAGAATACTGTTTTGATTTGGATTTGCGTTGTTTAAGCAAAATAGCAACAGGTAGGTAGGACTGAAACCTTTTTCTCTGTGCCCTGATTTCTGCATAGCCCCCTCTCCAAGTTCCTGCTTGCCGACAAGTATGGATGCTTCCTTTCCGCTCAGTGACCAAGGAATAAGCAGTCCTTCATTCTGATTTAAAAGCTTTATTTGTTTACTTGATACAGTACTCAAATTTGGGTGCTTCTGTAGAAAGCAGTAGGAGTAAAGCACCATGCAAACCCAGGGGCAAGTGACCCCTGGCATGTAAGAGGTATGAGTCACGACCATCACTCCTCTTACTCCATTCTTTGGAATTTTGAACAGTGTTTGTGGTGTCATTAAGGTAGAAAGAAAGGCTATTTTGATTAGCAGGTTAGCTTAGCAACTCCCTTCACACAGCAGATCCCTTGATTCAGCAAGTGTGTATCTGAGATGAATGTTTAACTTGGCCATTGACTACACCTCTAGGCAGGTTCAAATACATTTAAAGCTCTTTAAAACACTGACATAGATTTTTCTCTCTCGCTTCCTGTTCTTTCCCATTCCTAGAAAAAGAGAGGAGGGGAGGAATTCAGAATATAGAGGTGGTAAATAGGGATGTAAGCATCATAAGATGTTGTTTGCCAAAGCCATGTATTATAAAATGGAAAGAATATAGTGTTACACTGTGGTAGTAACCCTACATACTGAACTTCGTAACAGTGAGACTTCATGTTGTACTGCAAGTGGCATACAGAAATTAATAGTGTCATTTATGCACAGAAATATGTGCATCTATGAGCTGGTATCTGTATAAAGATGAAGTATTGCCAAAGTGCAAGCATTGCAAAATCATGTGTCTGAGTGCTACATCACATAATAGTGTAATTTAAAAACCCCACCATAATTTCTGCCTTCTTCCCTTGGGGTTCAGGTTTTGAAACGTTTGTTTGAGAGCTAGAAGCTGATTTCTTTTTTTGTTTTGTGGGTGAAATTTTCACGTGTGATCCATGTGATGCTGGCTTTGAGAAAAACATGGCACATTATGAGGCTTTGAGGGTGTTGGTTGTGAGCTTGGTCCCGTTCCCAGAGTTGCTTGGCTTGATTTAGGGACACATGAAGTATTATTTAAGTATGAGCCGTACAGATGGGGTCATGCAGGAAGTTTAAGTGAAACTGTGTCCCAGAGAACAGAGAGATGCACATATCTGAAAGGTTTGTAACACATGTTCTCTTTCTGTGCTTGGCACAAAGGAAGAGAAGAGATTTAAGATGTGATGATGAATACAGGGTTTTGATTATGTCTGGCTTCTAAATATGCTGGAGCTTTCCTAGCAACACAATGTAGTCTTGTCCAAGTGAGACATTAAGCATGTCTGGGACCTAGTTTGTCTCCTGTTCTCTATGTTCTTTATATTGCTATCAGAAAGTACCCTTATCTATCTTCGAATGTCATTGTTACCCTTCTACCTGTTCCCATACAATGAAGCGTTGCAAAGAACAGCCTTAGATTTGAACTTCCAGCTCTGGGAACTCTGGAGATCTGTTTCTTGGGGGATCCTTCCTCCTCAGTGCAAAGGATTTGCAAACATTGACCACTGTATTGTCTAAATCAGCCAGGGGGAAATGCTTAGTGCTAGAAAGGGCTGGCTGTAAATCTTGCCTCTCAGAGTAATAGAATAAGGTATACATTCTGCTTAGGATTCACTTTGTGAGCTTGTTTCCAGATCAAGCTACAAAGAGGTCACGTCAGTATGGACAACCCATTTACATGGGGTCCTGGTCATAAGAGGGATGCTCAAATCCTTTCCTTTGTCTCCAGTGATAAGCATCATGTGAGGCCCCGGCTATCAGCTGATAGCGTGATCTGGGTTAGCCATCTCAATCCTATTAATGAAATTCCACTTTGCTTCAGTGAATATTTGATTTCATTATTTTTTTAATGCAAGGAATGAGCCTTAGGTTCTGCCTGTTTCAGCTAAGTTTCAGGGTAACTTTGGTGATGAAAGTCTTCACCATAGGAAGAAGATGAACTCTCATTTCTTGCATCTGGGGTGACAACTCTGCTTTCAACAAGCAGTGCCTCCATTTCCTCCCTGCTGTGCTCTTTGGCTGTGTTTTATGTCACACAAGTTACCCCATTCTGCAAGCAGTAGCTGCTGTGACCAGGCAGGTACAGATACAGTGCCTGGTTTGTGGATCCTGCAGGAACTCCATGTGTGGAGCTGCTCTTTCTTAAGCTACCTCAAAGGAAAGGTAATTCTCGGTGTGTGAATAGCATAAATGTCAGAGCAGTAACAAACAGCACTTGCACAAACATGTACACAGGGAATAACAAGTGTATGTCACCGAGCTGTGTGGTGTGCTTGACTCTCTAGAGGGAAGGGATGGGATCCAGAGGGACTTGGACAGGCTGGACAGGTGGGACTATGAGAAACTCATTAAGTTCGACAGCGCCAAGTGCGAGGTCCTGCCCCTGGGTCAAGGCAATCCCAGGCACAAACACAGGCTAAGCAGAGACTGGATGGAGCAGCCCTGGGGAGGGGGACTTGGGGGGGCTGGTCAATGAGAAGGTCCCCGTGACCCGGCTTCAGAGTGCGTTTGAGCCCAGACCCCCCCTGTGTGCTGGGCTGCACCCCCAGGGTGTGAGCTGCAGTGGTCAAAGGAGGGGATTCTTCCCCTCTGCTGTGCTGTGGGGAGAACCCCCCTGCAGTCCTGATCCAGTTCTGGGGCAGCAGCACAAGAGGGATGTGGAGCTGCTGGAGCGAGTGCACAGGAGGCCAAGGAGCTGCTGCGAGGGCTGGAGCAGCTCTGCTCTGGAGCCAGGCTGAGAGAGCTGGGCTGGGGCAGCCTGAAGGAGAGAAGGCTCCTGAATGGGAGACCTCAGAGCAGCTCCAGCGCCTAAAGGGGCTACAGGAAACCTGGAGAGGGGCTTTGGCCAAGGGCTGTAGGGACAGGACAAGGGAATGGCTTTGAACTGCCAGAGGGGAGACTGAGATGAGCTCTTAGGGCAGAAGCTCTTCCCTGTGAGGGATGCTGAGGCGCTGGCACAGGGTGCCCAGAGAAGCTGTGGCTGCCCCATCCCTGGCAGTGTTCAAGGCCAGGTTGTACACAGGGGCTTGGAGCAATCTCCTCTAGTGTGAGGTGTCCCTGCCCGTGGCAGGGGTTGGTACTGGGTGAGCTTTGAGGTCCCTTCCTCCAATCCGCCGAGGCACAGGCTGGAACGCTCAGCCTCGCGGGGCCCTACGGGGCGGCGACAGAGAAACCCCCCACCCTCCCCGGCCCCAGGTGGAGGGGCCAGGCCTGCCCCGAGGCCGCGGGAGGATCGCGCCCGGTACCGGGGCCGAGGCGGGGCTGGTGCGGCCGCCGCACCGTGAGCGCAGCGGGTCACGTCCCGCCCCACGCCGGGAAGGAACGGTGTGTGCGCTTCTTCCCCGCCTCCTCGCCAGCCCCGATCGAGGCGGTGGAGGGTTCTCCCCGGCGGGAGGGACCGTAGGAAATATCAACAAGTGTGCGCGGCGCTGGGGGAGGGCGAGCGTGAGCGCTGCTCGGCTCTGCCTGGAGCCGGGGAACTGAGGTAAACTTGGGCGGCCGAGGGAAGCACGGGCGTGGAAGAGCGCCCGGTGCTTTGTTCCCGGTGGGGCGGAGGAGGTCTGATGGGGGGAGGCCCTGCGGCGGGCCGTGCTGCCTCCGCGGCGGGTGCTGAGGGGAGCAGGCGGCTACGGGGACAGCCGACACTGCCCCGGGCCCTGTCCCCGTGCCAGATCCCGCCCCGGGGCCTTGCTGCCTGCCCTCGGCGGAGGGATCGGGACCGCGTTCGTGATACAGGGAGGGCAAAGGTAGAGGGATGGCGGCAGCGGGCCGGAGGCCGCCCCGTCCGGAGGCACGGCTGAGGGGCCGGGAAGGCGCTCCCGTAGCCCGGCTGGGTCTCTCCGTGCCGGGAAAGGCACGAGTTTCTCTCCGGGAAAGTTCAGTCAAACCCGTGGGGTTGTCAGGCAGCGGGACCCCGCAGGGCTGCGATGAACCGCTGCGGCGCTGCGCGGTGCCGGTGGTAAACGGTGTTCTTTGGTGCACGGCCAGATGTCTCCCGGTGCCCAACTGTTGGCCGTGTTCTGCCACCACTGGCTCACGCTGCCAGCTGCCTTAGGGAAAGGTCACGATCTCCAGGTGTCTCCTGGTGCTCTTCTCAGATAAATGATCCTTATGACAGCTCTCGGCATGGGCCCTCTGCAGAAGTGCAGGCTGGGCTGTTTAGGGTTTGAACGTGCATGATCTGGAAGTCCTTTCCAGCCCAAACCATTCCATGATCCTGTGACTTCGGCTCCATGACCAGGGTCCTCCAGGTCGGGATGGTCTCGAGTGGTGAAGAGTTGTGCCTCAACCAGGTGTCTCGTTTCCGAGCATAGGACTAGGTGATAATTACAGCATTTTGTGCAGTTTGAAATGCTCTTTTTTTTTTTTTAAGTTTTATTTTGTTTTTGACTGCTGTTTACATGTTAAACAGTGCATTTATTTTGTGTGTTGAGGAGTGCCTGGTGATAGTCATTCCATTTGTAATAGCACCGTTTACATTTTGCTAGCTATGAAATGAAGCAGTGGCAAGAGCCGTGAGGGCTGGAACTGTATCAGTGAGACTTTAGGTCTTTCTTACGTGACGTTTGATAGGAAACTTCTGGATACTGCTCGACACCGTGACTGATTACAGATGTCTTAAGCTGGCTAACTTTTAAAAGGAACTGCTGCAGTTACTTAGGCAAGTTTATTTTATGGAAGGCCAAGTGGGGCTTTTGCTGAGCCTAATGAGATTGCTGGTGGCTTTGAAGCTGTGAGATAGAAGCTCTGAAGTAGTGGGGTTTTCATCCCATATAGCCAAAAGGGGGGTTTTCTTGTTTGTTTGTTGTAATTAAATTGATTGCTCCTAAAAACTAATGTTTATTAGAAAGCTTAATTAGGCTTTTAATTTGTTGGAAGCACAGGTGCTCCCAAATCAGTGCTGCATTGCCAAGGGTTTTCCGAGTTAAACTGAAACAATCCATTTCATGTCAGCATAGATGTATATGTGCCACAGGGAAGTGGTTATTTAGAGAACACAGTGGCCACAAGTGGTTTAATAAGTGCTCTTTGCAATCTCTGACTTAATCCAAAGTACTTTTGTAGTTAGTGTTGGCATTACCTGCTCTTCTTCCCTGGTCAGGCAGCAAATGTTTATAGATGGAACACAGGAAAAAATCCCTGTTGTGGGTTTTTTCTCTGGCAGTGCTACTTGTAGAGTGGCGTGCGAGTCTGTTGCTCAGCCTTATCTCTCTCTGTGACAAGAAGCTCTATGGCTGGCAGAAGATGTCGTATCACTGAGATAGTGATACAGTAGTGCAGAAGATCGAAAGGATGCAGCAATTTCTTTTGCATCTGACAAAGCTGATGGAGAGTTTCTTCATCTCTTTTGTGTCTGACTGTCCCTTCTCTGGAAGTGACCAAAATGACAAAGGATGAGGTGGTATTTGGAGAGATGGGTAAGGCTTATTTGAGCAAAACATTATGCGTATAATTACTTGTGTGTCTCCTAAACATCCTCTTTAACAGAAACAAAAACAGAGGCAGTAACCAAAATAGCAAGCCGTACTAGAATTGCAGAGCAGGTGTAATGAAGGAAAACCAAATGTGGTCAAATATTTGCAATGTAAGGAAATGAATCTGGAAATCACTAAACATACTGCAAGAAGTGTAATGGTTGGTTAGGCATTAATTTTAGGGCTTAGAGTCCTGTTTTATTCCTAGTGAGACTTTCTAGTGGTGTGTTTCAGCTGCCAGTTGAAGAATCACATTGTTAACTCATTCACGCACTGGAAGGATCTCATCCTTGCATGAGTACCTACTGTCTGTGTGTAATTCCTACCATTGTAACAAGTCCTGAATGTGCCTAATCCATCAGCCTCACAAAACTTGTCAGAAATATACAGCTTTATTTTTTTGGGTGGAGAAAAGGAAGTACAGAAAGAGCTTGAATATTACTGTTTGTCACTGTGTTTTTGTGATATGAAAAATGCCGTGTATTGCGGTAAGTAACAGCTTTGCCACACATTTGTCCTCTGAGTGCAGCCTAAAACATTGTGTGGGTATTTTGATTCCTAGTTGTGACACCACGTCATTGAGTAAAGTTGGGAAGATTGCAGTGGAAGTGTTTATGCAGATGTGAAGGTACTCGTTTAGCTCATGTCCACAGTTTAAGAATTAGAATGTATTGCTTGAGTGAAATAGTGCTGTGGAGTAATTCCTGTTGTTTACCATTACAAGTGTCAGACCTTTGTAGCAGTGCAGTGCAATGAGGAGGTGAAGGCTAAAAGAGAAGCACCTTTGCAGGTCAGCTTAAGCTCAGCTCGTGTACCTTTCATCCGGAGTGCTCAAATACAGGACTGAGAGCAACCAGAAGTTACCAAATCTCTATGGATCAGCTACAGACCTGAGCTATTGTATAGAATCTTTTCTTGGGAAATCCTTCTTGATGGAGCCTCTCCAGCCATGAAGGAAGATGTATGATAGGAGAAGTGGGGGACAGGGAGTGATGGTGTGCTTCAGGCTTTTTTTATCTTCTTTCCCCAAATTCTTGTTTAGTTTGGTTTCTTGTTTCATGTGAGCTTTTGTGCCTCTGTGGCTGGAAGGTGAGATGCCAGCCAGGTGACTCTGCAACCTCTCTGAAAGTCGCTTTGGTCCCTGCTTAATTGTTTCTTACACAGCAGGCCTGTAGCAGGGATTTACATGTAAGTGCTTGCAGGTGTTGAGTAGCACATGATTTTTGTGCTGGGTAAAGGATAAGGGGAAGCAAACAGCCTGGCAATGTCAGAGCTCTGAAAGTTTTGGCAGGCCAGTGTCCTCAGATGAGGCCTGCCATTTGATGATGAATGAAAACCTGAGTTTCAGAAGAACAGCCTGGAAGGTGATATTTCACTCCTGAGGATAGAGCAGCCTTGCTACCCTGCTCCTTGCAACACCCCTGGCACTCTGGCAGGAGTGTACTTCATTGTGTTCCTTTGGGAATTTCAAATGAATCTTTTAGTGCAGTGCTTGAGATGGCAGAATAAACATAATAAGCCACCACTGATAAATGAGAGAGGAGGTTTTCTTATGTTTAAATTGACTTTATGGCAGTATGGGAGAGTCTGCCGTGATAACGGTAATGCATTTCATGCATCTAAGTGCCCCCTCTCCCCTTTTCCCCACTTGATTTGGTAGTCTGCTGTATTGATCTATTTCACCGTGTAACTATGCTTTTAAACTTGCCTTTTTTGTTTTATTTAATAGCTCAAGAATATAATTGGAATTGCACACTCGGGGCTGAAGTTCAGGAAGGGGGTAGAGCTGTTCTGTGCTTGATGTATTGAGGCAGAATTTCCATAGCCTGCAGGGTGAGTTGTAGTGATCTGCCAGTGATAGGAAATTAACACTGCCTTGCTTCACAGGGACAAGGTGTTCACCTCTCGTTTTTCTTCTTCTTTTCTTTTCCTGCCCATGCTACTATCTAATTACCCTGCGGGTACAGACCTGTGTGATAACAGAATGGAGATAATGAATTGCTTGAGGCATAAGGTGACAGATTGATTTGCAGTGATCTAATGGGCAGGTGTGTTGATGCAGCCTGCTTCCAGTGCACCTCCACTGGGAAAGATCTGAGGAAATGAACCAGCCTTGGAGACAGAGGAAGGAAAGATGCTGGTAGGCCTTTGTAGTTCCTTAAGCTGTATAGACACTCCCTTAGCTTTGGGGATGACAGAAGGAGGATGTTAATCCATTTAGGAATGTATTTATTTGTGATTTTTGGGAATGAGAAAGAGAATGTGGTGGTTGGAGAGCAGTCCATTAGGTTTACATATTCAGGAGACACTTCTAGAGCTTATCTTTTTTATTTAATCTCTCAATCTTGCATTGATTTACTGCAAGACAAAAGGTGGTGCTGGTTGTCTTTCAAGCCTTAACCACAGAAATGAACAAAAGATGGAGAGTTGGTGTCATATATTTTCTTCCCAGTTTGTTGGAAGCTGTGTGCTTGTGGACAGAGGGAAAAAGTGAGTGACTATGTCTTTAACCTGCAGACATATGTTTTTAGTTTCAATTAAAATGCTGTATTTTTTTGGAAGGGGGATAACTTTAATGGTTAAACTGTGGAATCCTGCAATGTAGGGGACTTTTTAGGTCTTCCTTATGTTGAAAAAACCACATATAAGACTTTTAATGTACCATCCTGCCCTCTTGTCCCTTGCCTACCATTTCTAAGACTGTATCTTTTGTAAGCTCATTACCACTGATGAATAGAAGAAGTATAGTTACAGCTGCCTTCTTAGTTGAAGTAAAATGGGTTCCTTCTCGCACTGGTCTTTTTACACTTGTCCCTTTTTCTGCAGGTAGTGTTACTAAAATTCACTTGAGAAGGTGAGGTGAAAAAGGAAGCCGCCAGTGTGTACTTGGAGGGGAGCTATTTGCATTTACAGGATACTCTCTTGTTGGATGTGAGGCTCTTTGCAGAAATGTTTCTCTAGCAGCATTTCTTTGCACCGATAAAAATGAACAGCACATTGCACCTTCTGTCTTTAAGCGTGAAAACACCTTGGACACAAACTTGAGGGTTTTACAAGGCTTCTTGATTGCCAAATTAGTAGCTTCTGTGTCCTAATCACCCATATGCATCCCAAATAATAAATTTGGAGGCTTTTTATTTTCCTGCCCTCAGGTTTTTGTATCTCTGTTCCAGTGATTCAGCTGATGGCTGCAGTTGGAAGTGGCACTGGGATGCTTCCATCTGGCTTGCCACCTTTTCTCTAGAGGGGATGAGGAGAGCCCAGAAGCTGTGTGCTATGTTCTGCACCTCCTTGTAGCCTGCTGCTGGCCTGTGTCAGATTGCTGCTGTGGCTTGGCCTTGCAAAAGTGGCTTCCTCTACTTGCTTTTCCTCCTGTTCCCTGGTGCTGCAGTGTCAGTAGCTCAGTCCTCTGCTGGCTGGCATCAGTTCTGTTCCAGGGCGGCAGCTGGGTTTGTAGTGGCCAGTGGAGATGACTTGTTGCTATCGGGCAGAAAAGTTGGGAGAGTGGGGAAATTGAGGGCATCCCATTTGGAAGGAGGGAGGGGAAGAAATTTGACTTTGTGATCTGAGACTAGACCATCATAGTGAATAATCCGGTGCTCACAGAGCCAGGAGGAGGCAGGTACAATAGCACTGTGTTTGGGGTGCTCATCTGCAATGTGGAAATAAAGGAGAGCAGGAGCTTGATCCTGAGCTGTTTGCATCACAGGGGAGGGTACTGGAGTGGAGGTCCTGTGGTCTTCCCTCTTTGTGTGCTGTGCAGCTCTTCCCTTCCTGCTTCAGTGCCTTAGGATGAAGTGGAATTGCTGTACCAGGAGAGACTGAGAGGTCCTCTGGCCAGGCACAGCTCAAGCATTCCTGGCTCTTTGCAAGCTGATGGATTACTCCATTTGAGGTTTCTTCTGGAGGTGGGGAGGTGGGGTGGTTTGTAGCATGTAGCTCTAGCAGTGTTAGGCTCTGCACCACATCGTGGGTATCCTTGTTTCCTGCCCTTCCTGGGGCTGGTGAAGTGAGATTATCCTTATTCCATGGCCTTACATGAGTTTTCCCCACATTGTAAAGGAATTAGTCATGGAAACACAACTGGTGTGCATCCAGGCTTTTGTTTTGTCTGGCTTTAATGATTACTAGGTGATAATGGCTTGTCACAGGATCCTTTGCTAGCAGGCACTATCCTGCAAATAGTAACTGTGAGAGCAAAAAATATCTTTGTGGGTTTTGTGTGCCTGTAGGTCTGGGAACATGTGATTTCCTGAGCGTATGTGGCAGGGATTGTTTACCTGGGCTGTCTGAGCCTTTCTGTAGTGTTTGCAATCCAAATGTGATTTTTAATGAATTGTTGATGTTGTGCTTTTGCCAGGTTATGGGAAACTTGCCTTTTTTTTAATTGTATATACATGAAGCACCTTCAGCTGCCTGGATTTCAGTAGCAAACTTCCCTTTGCATTTGATGAGTGAGTTGTTATCTGGTTGCAGTTCGTAAACACACAGCCTGTTGCTGTGGTCAAGGAGGGAGAGCTTGGAATCTGACGAGGTCTATGGTTAAACTCATTGCTGTTGATTTTAGTGTGTAATCAATTTAATTTGTGTTTGCGAAACCTCTGAAAACACTTCCTTATGACCACAAGGTATCTCACTAATTAAAAAACAAACCTTTCCTAAGGCGTGCTGTCTTTTTTCTCAGCCATTTACTTATTCTTGCAGCTATCAGCAGCTCTCAGCCTTCAGAATTACTTTTGTTTCCAGTTAAGATGGATTTGATTTGGAAGATGAAAAGTCAAGTGCAATTTATGCCCTATCGCTGCAGCTTCTGGAAAACCTGGCATAGTGACAGTTTGAATGGGGTGTTTAAGATGATCCTCTGGGAGAGGAAGGATGTGTTGAGTAGTAGACTGGATTTTAAGTAGTAAATTTTTAGTAGTAGATTTCAGCAGAGAATGTTGTTACCCATTTCTTAAAGTTCCTCTCTGCTTTGCCTGTCTAGTACAAATACTGGTGGGTTTTTTTTGACCTTTAAAGCTATTCTGTCTTAGCTTCTCTTGTTCTTCTACTATAGTTCAGCCAATAAGCCAGCATCCTGGGTCCCAACTGAAATGCCTCTACGCCAATGCCTGTAGCATGGGGAGCAAGCAAGAGGAGTTAGAGGCTGTGCATGCCTGAAGGGCTGCGACCTTATTGACATCATGGAGATATGGTAGGACTCCTCCTATGGCTGGAGTGCTGGAATGGAAGGACACAGGCTCTTCATTAAGAACAGGTTGGGGAGAAGAGGAGGGGATGTCACCTCTATGTCAGTGACCAGCTGGAGTGCACAGAACTCTGCCTGGGGATGGATGAGGAGCTGACTGAGAGGTTATGGGTCAGATTAAAGGGAAGGCAGGGACAGGGGCCATTACAGTGGGGGTGTGCTGCAGGCCACCTGGCCAGGATGACCAAGTGCATGAGACAAATAGGTGCAGCCTCATGTTCACAAGCCCTGGTCCTTATGGTGGGGCTTCAACCATCTCGATATCTGTTGAAGGGACAACACACCAGTGCACAGGCAATCCAGGAGGTTCCTGGAATGTGTTGACAGTAACTTCCTTCTCCAAGTGATAGAGGAACCAATAAGGAGTTGGGCTCTGCTGGACCTTGCCCTCACCAACAGGGAGGGGCTGGTAGGGAGTGTGAAGCTTGAGGGCAGCCTTTGCTGCAGTGACCACAAAATGATGGAGTTTGAGATCCTTAGGGTGGCAGGGAGGGTGTGCAGAGAGCTTGCTGCCCTGGACTTCAGGAGAGCAGGCTTTGGCCTCTTGAGGGACCTGCTTGGTGGAGTATCACGGGATAAAGCCATGGAGGGAAGAAGGGACCAAGTAAGCTGGTTAATATTCAAGGATCACCGCCTCCAGGCTCAGAAGCAGTGCATTCTGACAAAGAGGAAGTGAGGCAAGAAATCTGGGAGGCCTGTGTGGATGAACAAGGAGCTCCTGAGCAAACTCCAGTATAGAAAGGAGGCCTACAGAGGGCAGAAACAAGGGCAGGTAGCTTGGGAAGAATATAGAGAAGTCAGGGGATCAGGTTGGGAAAGCTAAAGCCCTGACAGAACTCAAGTCTGGCCAGGGACATTAAGGGCAACAAGGAAAACTTCTGTAGGTACACTGGGGATAAAAGGAAGACAAGGAAGAATATGGGCCCCATCCAGAAAGAAGTGTTAGACGTGGTCACCTGGAACATGGAGAAAGCCACTTTCTCAGTGGCTTTTCTGCCTCAGTCTTCACTGGCAGGAGCGCCAGCCACTCTACCCAGGTCACAGGAGGCAATGGTAGGGACTGTCTTTGGGACTGGGAGAATGAGGAACCTGCTGCAGGAGAAGATCAAGATCATGTAAGGAACCTGAAGGTGCACAAGCCTGCAGGACCTGATGGGATGCATACGTGGGTCCTGAAGGAACTGGCAGGCGAAATGGCTGATGCACTATCCATCATATTTGAGCCATTATCCATCATATTTGAGAAGTTGTGTCAGTCTGGTGAATTCCGTCTGGGATTCTGGGTGATTTCTGGGACTGGAAAAAGGGAAATACGATGCCCATTTTTATAAAGGGAAATGAGGGAGACCCAGGGAGCTACAGGCCGGTCAGTCTCACCTCAATGCCCAGCAAGAGCATGGAGCAGATCCTCCTGGAAACTCTGCTAAGGCACATGTGCAATATGGGGGTGATTGCTGCCAGCCAACGTGGCTTCGCTAAGGGAAGATCATGTCTGACAAATCTGGTGGCCTTCTATGATGTATCTGCAGCATTGGTGGATAAGGGAAGAGCAACTGACACGCGTCAAGTCTGTGCTTGTGCAAAGCATTTGACACTCCCAAATGACATCTCTGTCTCTAAACTGGAGAGGCATGGATTTGATGGATAGACCACTTGGTGGATAAGGATTTGGCTGGATGGTTGCCCTCAGGATTGTGGTCAACAGCTCAGTGTCCAAGTGGAGATCAGTGATGAGTGGTGTTCCTCAGGGGTTGGTATTGGGACTAGCCCTGTTTAACATAAATGTCAGTGACATGGACAGTGGGATCGAGGACCTTCAGCAGCTGCTGATGACACCGAGCTGTGTGGTGTGGTTGACTCTCTAGAGGGAAGGGATGGGATCCAGAGGGACTTGGACAGGCTGGACAGGTGGAACAGTGCAAACCTCATGAATTTCAATAGTGCCAAGTGCGAGGTCCTGCCCCTGGGTCAGGGCAATCCCAGGCACAAACACAGGCTAAGCAGAGACTGGATGGAGCAGCCCTGGGGAGGGGGACTTGGGGGGGCTGGTCAATGAGAAGGTCCCCGTGACCCGGCTTCAGAGTGCGTTTGAGCCCAGACCCCCCCGTGTGCTGGGCTGCACCCCCAGGGTGTGAGCTGCAGTGGTCAAAGGAGGGGATTCTTCCCCTCTGCTGCTGTCTGGGTACACCCACCCCTGCAGTCCTGATCCAGCTCTGGAGCAACAGCTCGAGAGGGACGTGGAGCTGCTGGAGCGAGTGCAGAGGAGGCCAAGGAGCTGCTGCGAGGGCTGGAGCAGCTCTGCTCTGGAGCCAGGCTGGGAGAGCTGGGCTGGGGCAGCCTGAGGAAGAGAAGGCTCCTGAAGGGGAGACCTCAGAGCAGCTCCAGTGCCTAAAGGGGCTGCAGGAAACCTGGAGAGGGGCTTTGGCCAAGGGCTGTAGGGACAGGACAAGGGAATGGCTTTGAACTGTCAGAGGGGAGACTGAGATGAGCTCTTAGGCAGAAGCTCTTCCCTGTGAGGATGCTGAGGCGCTGGCACAGGGTGCCCAGAGAAGCTGTGGCTGCCCCATCCCTGGCAGTGTTCAAGGCCCTAGGGGAGTTGATTTAGGTGATCTTTAAGATCCCTTCCAACCCAAACTATTCTAGGTTTTTATGGAAGCAGTGTAGTGTATTTCAAACACCAGCAATACACCTGGTTTAGAAGTGCATCCATAACTAAAATATAAATAACTTGTATGAGACTTGCCAATGTTTACTTGTCATAAGGGAAGACTCTGGAAAGAAGTGACTGACAGTAACTGTAGTTCTTTTCAAAGAAAGAGTTCCATGTTCTGTGCTTTTGTAACCTTGCAGGTGTTCCCTTTTGGCAGATACTCAGCTGTGGTCTCGCTGCAGCTTAGATCCAGGCTGTTCTGCAATATCTGGAGAGCTTTTCATGATCTTCAGTGTTTTCATGGATGTCAGTGTTCCTTTACTTATTTCTTTCTGTTTCATATTCCATGGTTACTGAAAATATTTTGGAGCTATTCTGCCGCTCCTTTTGTTGTCTGCATTCTTAAGTGTATAGACTTGAGTCTTCGTTTAAGATTTGTCTGCCCTTATTAAATTACTTATGTTTCAAGATGCTTTATTATGGGGCAGGAGAAGAAATAGATTAAGTTCTGGCTTGAAATGAATTTTCTTCCATATTGTTGTTACCTTTTGAGGCTTAAAATGTTTGCAGTTTCAGTCTAATTCCTTGTTTTTACTTCTGTGCTTCTTCATGGGGATTTATCTGTTGGATATTTTGTGGTAGTTGTTTCTTCCCCCCTCCCAACCCCCCCCCAAATAAATACTGGACTTCTGTCCTCCAGGTAGTGGATTTCCTGAAGTACAAAGTTTTATCATTAATGTTGATGAAGTGTATTGTGGGATTTGTAGTACTCCCTAATAAAGCTAATCTCTAGAGGAGCTGTTCCAGAAGCCAGCTAGAGCTCCAGCCCCCAGGAAGCCCAAGGGTAGCATGCCAAAAATAGTTTGGCTTTTGCTGTGAGTATTCCTTTATATAATCCCAGACTGGTTTGGGTTGGAATGGACCTTAAGCTCATCCAGTCCCAGCCCTCTGTCATGGGCAGGGACACCTCACACTAGACCAGCGTGCTCCAAGCCCTGTTCAAGCTGGCCTCAAACGCTGCAAGGGATGGGGCAGCCACAGCTTCTCTGGGCACCCTGTGCCAGCGCCTCAGCACCCTCACAGAGAAGAACTTCTTCCTTGTATCCAACCTGAACTTCCCCTGTTTCAGTTTGACCCCATCACCCCTTGTCCTATCACTACAGTCCCTGATGAAGAGTCCCTCTCCAGCATCCTTGTAGCCCCCTTCAGGCACTGGGAGCTGCTGAGGTCTCCACGCAACTTCTCCAGGCTGAACAGCCCCAGTGTTCTCAGCCTGTCTTTGTATGGGAGGTGCTCCAGCCCCTGAGCATCCTTGTGGTGTCTTCTGGACTTGCTCCAGCAGCTCCATGCCCTCCTAATGTTGAAGACATCAGAGCTGCACACAGTGCTGCAAGTGGGGTCTCACAAGAGCAGAACACACCTGCTTTCACTGCTGTGCAAAACTATGTTGAAGAGAACAGTAATTCTTAAAAATCCCAGACTGGTTTGGGTTGGAAAGGACCTTTGCGATCATCCAGTTCCACCCCGCTGCCATGGGGGTTTTATGACTTTTTCTTTCTATGTCACTGGAACACTTTGGCTGTTTCCTGTGTATGTGCATGCTGTTACTCACAGTTTTATTTTGCAGTGTAGCTGCTTATTCTGTCCTGACGAGGTAATAGATGTTCTTTCTGTACTTTAGGAGCATCAAGTGTGTCAACAAGCTGACCTTTCCTGAAGGCTAGAGACTAGGTCATGAGGCTCCCCAGCTTTGGTCATGGCTTGCAGGAGAGGGTGTGCTGAGGAAGATAATGTGTGAGCTCACTGGGAAAGAGTGGCTGTGTTCAGCTGTGACATCTTGAATCTGCAAGTATGGAGCAGCACTCATGGGGAAAACCAGAGACATTGGTTCAAAGTCACGTAGAAGATATAACAGTATCAAAATAGTCAGTGATCATGTGGTTAAAGAAATGTGTTGCCAGAGGCAACTGATAAATAATCAGAAGCACCTTTGAGAATTGTTTATTCATGGCTTGTGCTCCTGTGAGGAGGGGAAAGTGCCTTTGTCAGCCCTAGTTTAATGCATTAACACTTTATACAAACTCCCGATTGAGCTGGTTAGTGCCTTATCTGTATGCTTTCAAGTGAAACTGTGTTCCCTGCAGGTGTGAGATTTTATGACAATACAGTTATTCTGCTCTAGAAAACATGGGTAGGCTGAATGGGTATGGAATGTAATGGCTTTTCCTCCTTTTATTAGGTTCTTGGATTGGGTTTTATTTTGTTTTTGAAGAAATGCTTGGAGCAAAGGACTAAAATTCAAGCAAAACAGATGTCACTGTTACAGCATTCTCTGTGTCACTGGCTTGTGCTGATACTGTCGTCAGTAATACAGCTTGAACCGTGAAGTGATACACATACAGGGAGAGGGTTTGACATTTAGCCTCACTTTCCATCTTTTGGAGGCAATAATTGTTCCTACCTCTTGCAAACCAGCTTCAGGTTCTCAGGTATCATGTGCATGATGACGCCTGTTGTTGCTTAACCAGGTGGAATTGTGCATCCTGTGCATAGAGCAGGGCAGTGGTGTTGCTGCTGTGGGAGAAGAGGGAAGAGAAGGGAAGGGCTCTGCCTGCTGGGAGGCAATTCTGCTAATGGGGTGAGCAAGCTCCAAGCGGTGAGGAAGCCCTCATGGTTGCTTTTAAGCTTGGAGTTCAGGAAGAGCTGAGAACTGGATGGCCTTGACAACCAAACCTTTGCCAATGAGAAGATGGTTTCTTATTCCCGATGGCAGTTCTGAGTTGTGTTCCTCTGCTTTCATTCTGAGTATGGTGAGTGTCATTCCTTTCCTGAGCGTCCTGAAACAACTTCTTTCTCCTTCAAGTCTTTTAAGGAAATAGATATTTCTGTCAGTGTTCGTTTGGTGAGGAAGCATTGCCTGTCTTAAGGGGTTTGGGTGGTCCAGTTTACTTGCTTTGGCTTACCCATGTGAGTGCTCTTACAGCTGTTTGTAGTTGTAACCTAATGAATATGTGCTCTGGAGACTGTAGAGAAGGGAAAACCGTTTCAAAATAGAGTAGGAGTGTTCAAGCAGACAGAATTTTCCACTTTGTTGTACTTGAAGCGGCGAAGGAAATGAAGCATGTGTGCAGGGAAAAGGAAGGTTTTCCCATGAGTCACTAACCATCTTTTGAGAGCTCTCAGAAGAGCGGGGAGGTTGCTCCCTTTATTTCTTGCTGCCAGTGACACCAAAACAGGTACTATTTTTTTTCACCAAGGCTGTGAAATTTGTTGTATGTGCTGATAGATTTGGGAGTTCCTGTTCAAACAGCTCTTGATTTACTGTATTCAGAACTGAGGTTCTTGTTTCTTCCAGAAAGTGCAGATGTTATGCTTGTGTGAAGATTGAGTGTAACTTCAGTGTGGTATGGGTGATATAATGGAAGTATTTCAGGTGTAGCTGGACCTATTGATTGATGAAGAAATGTTATGATTGTGAATAATGTGAATTCATATGACTGAGGTTGCAGGAACACATCCTGAGGGTTTCACCGGTTTAGGCATGTTGCCTAGAGGCACAGAAGGTTTCCTGGCTGTCAACATGATGACTGAGCAGCATTCAGCAAGAATTCAGCAGCATTCAGCAAGGTATTCATGAAAGATGGTCAATGAGAAAGCAAAGGGAAAATGAAAATACTTCTCCTTAGAAGCAGAAGGACAGGGCCTAGAGAAGAAAAGGAAGAGCATTTCTGGGGTAATATTTGCAGCCTGCATTGATCTTTGAATTTAGTTACTGGGAGATGCAACAGTGGAGATGGCTTTGGGGCCACAGTCTACATGTGCTGTTATGCCTATGTGTTGTTAGAGATTAAGAATCAATCCTGAGTTATGTGTAGTGTAACACAGACAGTTCTGTACTTCAGGAGTAAAAAGAGTGTTTCTTGATTATGCTTTGGCTCTTTTAGTTATTTATCTCTTGTTAGAAATTAAGATGTAATTTTTAGGGTGAGGTATTTGTAATGAATAAATTAGGGGGGGAGGAAGGGAGCAATGACAGGTGAACTTTACACATACAGACTTCAGCAAGATGCTCTGAAGAATAGTAACGCTATTTGGCTACAAGGTCTGTACCAAGTGGTAAAGTACTTGAAGATGCTTTTTGTCTTTCTTTTCATTCTCCGTTAATGAGTAAATTGTTTTAGGGTGTGCTGTATTCCGTTAGGTACCTGTGATGTAGCATCAAGATTATTGATTAATCATGAATAGTTGTATGCAAAGTTACTTCCTAACAAATGACTTTCTAAAGGGGGAAGAGGAATGTTTGAGCTCACTGAAGAAAACCCCAGACCTTTACCTCAGTTAATTCTGGTGTTTGTATATACAACAGTGCTTCTAAAAAACATGATAAAGCTTTAGAAACCAGTCCTCTAAGTACCTCTTCCTTTATTCTTGGCTTTTATAACTGTGATGAAACTGGGTTACTACTGGCATATCATAGAATCATAGAATAGTTAGGGTTGGAAAGGACCTCAAGATCATCCAGTTCCAACCCCGCTGCCATGGGTAGGGACACTTCCCACTAAACCATGCCCCCCAAGGCTCTGTCCAACCTGGCCTTGAACACTGCCAGGCATGGAGCATTTACAACTTCCCTAGGCAATACAGGGATATTTTGATATATTCCAAAAATGATATATATCATTCCCATGCTTCAAATGAGCCTGTTAGAGCATTCCTGAAACCAACATTCCTCTGCTGTACCTTATATCAAGTATGTTGATGCACAAGTACATTAGATTTCCTTCCCCTCTGTTACCTTATATATTACTGTGGTATCTGGATGGCTACTCAGCTGCGTGTTCTTAGCTGCATGTCACCCCAATCTTGCAAACCTTGTATCTCCATTTTAGAGATGGTGCACAGCTGCATGGAAAAACTAACCCGTTTGCTAATGTTCACCAGAGGTCTGTGGTGAGGCAGGGAGCTTTTGACGTTTCCAGATGCAAATGTAGCTGAAATGGTTTGTGTCTTAGCTCCCTTCTATCAGATTTTGTGTATATCCTCACTACAAAGGAGACAGTGGCAAACTTGTGAGTGGTAATGAAATGAGAGAACTTCATAATGAAATGAGAGAACTTCAAAGCCCATGGATGGATTTAGCAGGTGGAATTTGAAAGTAAAGCCCCTGTTCCCAGTCTATCACTTCCTTACTGTTAACACTGCCTGGCACAACTTGTGTTGCTTCACGAGTTGTTGGTGCAACTGCTGTTGCAGCCTCATCATTCTGTATGTGGCATTTCCTCAAGTTACGCACTTTTCAGTTTAGTGGAGCTGATGCATGTTATGTGGGTGATAACAGGATAGATTTGCTTGTGAGCTCCCACTAGCATTGCCTCCTTAATGTGGCCAGTGTTCTGATGTGGTGAGAACTTGCTGGATTCATGTTACTCCTGTAGCTTCTGCTAACCCCATCAGCTACCAGGTACCTGTTTCTAACACTTGTGAAAAATGGGGATTTTGATGCTTCTGCAGGAATGAAGCTGGGTCATTTATGCTAATATTGAGCTGCTTTAGACTTTTTTTGGGAAGAATGTAGCTTTTTTCTGTCCCTAGTTTAGCAGAACAGGAATCTTTTTCCAGGCCCTCTCCAAATTGTTATAGTTTTCAGACTACCTAAGAGAAGCTCTGAAGAGTTTGGCATTACAGATGCCCTGTTGTCACCTAACTAAGGTATTGTGTAAAATGCAGTTGAGTAGTACCAGCTCAAATGTGAATAGTATGCTGAAAATACTTGAAGAACTACTTGACATAACGCATTTATTGGCTTCTCCTAATAACTTTAGCTTCCCACATTTACTTCTTCCTCTGTAGAGTGAATTATTCTTCAAAGAATGTGTATTGCAGATGATAAGTATTACTGTTGCTGGATTAGCATTTGGAAAGGACACTCGTGTCTCTGTGCAATGCAGGTGCTGTTTCCATCCTGAACCTGCAGAATGTTTTCATGAACCATAGTGTAATGTTTGATGGACAATGGGGACAAAATCATCTCTCAGCTGTCTGAATGTGCATGTCTGAGGGGGAAGGGAGGAGAACATAGTGTTTCAAAGAGAAAAAGGGAGGGTGTGTGTATTCTGGGGAGTATCATATTAATCTGAAAGAGCAAGATGCATTCTTTGAGCTTGACTTTTTGCTCTGGGAGGGACTGGGGGGACACAGTGTGTGTGTGGTGGGGGGGGAGGTGGTGAGCATTCCTGGAGGGGATTAATTTTGAGGTGACTCAGACAGACACTTTGATCCTTTCCATCTGCAGGTTGGCTTGTTTTAGCTTGTTAATATATGGATAGCAAATTCCCTTCTTCCTTTTATGTTTGGAAAATTGCTCATAGCCCACACATGGCTCTGTAATTGGGGAGAGATTGTTCATTCTTGCCTGCAGGAAGATATTTCTCTGTCTGCTGAGCTGGAGTTCCAGACTAGATAGAGGGAATGCAAGAAAAACATAGATGGGAAGCAGGGCCGCACAGCTCTTCTTTGAGCTATGATTCCTGAAGAAATCGCCACTGATCTGTGTTTGCATCCAGAACACCATGTATTCTTCAGGATGGGGAAGTAAAATTGCTCAGTAGTGCTCTCAGCCCTCCCTGTGCCTCAAGACATAACAGGGTGGATGCCTGTAGGACGCGGATACCATGGGGAAGCTTCAGTGATTTTAGGAATGAAGTTTTCTTCATCAGTAACCTGTAAGAGTTAAATGCTCTCCTCATCAGATTTTCTTCTTTATTTCAACTTCAGGCATCTTAAATACAAGTAGCAATGATTAATGTGTATCTAAGTGACTTGAAATTAGACCAGGGTTTGGTGGTAACAAATATGCTCTGTTTCTCAACCAAACTTCTTCAGGATTGTTAAAGTTGTGTTCTGTTGAGCTCGCATTGCCCTGCCTCCTCCCGAATTTTAAGTCAAGACCTTCCAAAAGTAGCAGGGTTTTCTTCATGCTGGATTTTATCAGGATTCTGCCTGGGTGCTTATCCTTCAGGTAAGATAGCACTGGTCAGGTTGCAGAGAGGTTTGATCTCCTGCCTCTTCCCCCACCCCACAAGATGCTTTGGAAAGGTTTGTGTGTGTGCATGTGTCTTTTGGAACTTTTTCATTTCTGTGACCACAAGTGAAGATTTTATTCCTTGTTGAAGATAGAAAATAGCAGCATGTAACAGCCATTGAGTCCTGGCATAGGCATACAGTATTTATTTAGTGGGATTTTTCCCTGTGTTGCTTTTATGTCTCTATTTAAGGATTTCAGGGGCTTGCTTTGGCTCGGAGTGTTGCAGTTCTCTGTCATTATTTTAAGGTTTCACAGAATTTTGTTCATAAATGTGATTGACCAGGGGGTCTGGATGAATAACTGCTCTCTGTCCTCAGTTTTTATTAGATGCAGCACTTCACTGTGACTATGATTTTCCCTGCACATGGCAGAGGGTTGGAACTAGATGATCTGATGTTCTTTTCCAACCCAAACCATTCTGTGATTCCATTATTCTCTTATCTTTGTGCTTTTGTAGTTGGTGGCTCACTCTGGCTGCTTTGGGATCCTAAAGAAAATGTACAAGGACTCTTCTCATCCACCTCACAAAGGCCTTCTTAAAAGAAACTCCAGGGGATGATTGCGTGTTGCTGTCTTTGCAGGAATATTTGCTTCTAGATTTAGATAGATCAGTCAACAGTGAAGAGGAAGTCATAGCACAGGTCATGATGTAAGCAAGCACTACTGTGGGTTATAAGCTGTGCAAGCTCATGTTGGCAGTAATGCTTGGAAATCATGGCTGCTATAAATAATGGTGTGAGCTAAATTAAAAGGTGTAAATGTAAAGGTGTAAGCCTCAATTCCTGGTAGTCTGGTTCTGCTAGAAATGTTCATTTGGATGGCCTTTCAGGATCACATTTCCTGCCTGGGACCGGGGTCACTGGAACACCAGGTTGCACAAATGAAATCTTAAATCTCACGTAAACCAGTAAGTCTAGAAGCAGTTCTCTTCCTGGAGGCTGCTCCTGTGACCACATGCAGTCACAGAGTGACAGTTAAACACCACCCTCCTCGGAAGAGGCAGAAGAATAGAAAGTTCTTACATTTTCTGCAAAATGTTAGTATGACAGAAGGTTTCATGTCGTCTGGAGGCATCTGTCTGTACATGCAGCACATGCAAGCAGCTATAACAGAAGGGGCATCTGTATGGTGTTGTACAGCTATTGTACAGTTAATATCTTGTGTATGTGTGCGTGCTTTGCACAGAAAAGATTCCTTTGTCATGCTTGAGTGCATAGAGTACAATGATTCAGGTTCCTAAATGCCAGGGTTTGGTTTGCTTTAACTTTAATGGATTTCATCACTTTTCCTATGGAAAATAAAAATATTAAG
Source organism: Myiopsitta monachus (assembly GCA_017639245.1). Taxonomy (NCBI): domain Eukaryota; kingdom Metazoa; phylum Chordata; class Aves; order Psittaciformes; family Psittacidae; genus Myiopsitta; species Myiopsitta monachus. The sequence goes on from CM029928.1 coordinate 5,974,495, forward strand.
CTTCGCCCTGTATTTGCTTGCAAATGGTTTCTCTTTGCTTAAAAAGGTCTGCACTGGTGTTGATGTCTTACTCCCTGTTCTGTCAGCAGTAGGTTTTGATTTGGATTTCCACAGTTCAAGTTGCTATCACGTGTAAACACAACATGCTGGCGGCTGTGTGGGGACCGTCGGGACAGGCTGGAGTGCCGTGGGTGTGTGGTGAACCATGGCCTGTTGGATTGCTCAAGGTGGTGAAAGAGCAGCTGAGTGTCTAGAAAGTGAAAAGATGGGAAAGTGAATTACAGCTGGGGAAGGTGACAGCTACAGTCACCATAGTAATAAGCTGTGGATTGAACTTCACCTGAACTGAAAACTGGTTTGAACAGTTGTTTGGCATTTTGCTCTCCTTTATGTGTTCTGTGCCTCCCCTCCCCCTGTTAAACTCAGTGCAGAGCTGGACTGGAAGAGCTTCAGTCCCAGTGGAATCTGAAACAGAAATGAAATCTTGCCTTGATCCTCTGCTAATAACATTTGGGAAGCTTTTTCAAATGCTTTGCAACCGTTTTTATTGCTTATTTAACTGTTTGATGTACAGAAGAGAAATAGATATACTTAGAGCACACCCATGTGGCCATGGAGGGGTTAAATGCTATTTAAGAATTGTTTGGGGGGGGGGGGAAGGTTTCTAATTGTAGTGAAGTATTTTTGGAATTTGCCCTGTCAGTTAGTAATATTTCACTAATTAAAGCAACCCTTTGTTTAAACCAGGCTGACAACAGCTCGTCTGGAGAGTTGGCTGGTGGACAAACCAAGGTATGTTCATTCCTCAGCAATTCAACCCGTTTTATATGCTGATGTTCCTTAAGTAATGCTTTTAACTTGGAAGAAGGTAATCGCATCTGTGAATTCCTTGCGGTTTCTCTGCTGCTGAGGGTTGCATCCTATAAACAGTTTTATTGCCTTAAAGCCTTACGTGTAATGAAAATTAACAAATAAAACAAGCACACAGGCACTGGGCTCTTCATTGGCTGGATGCAGCAGGGTTATTCGGACGGCAAAATTAAGGGATTATAAGTTGTTGCTGGAAAAATGTTAGCAAGAGGCAGCGTTTTTCCCCTTACTCTTGCCTATGCTCTTGCTTGGGAGAGCAATACATTCAGGCTGTGGTTTGGTCAGTAAGGTTTTATGTGTTTGCGGAAAAATGGGTTCTCATTTGGGAATCGTACATTTGCCGTAAAGGAGAGGGAAGGGCCTACATTGACACATACTGTCAGGCTGAGCAGTAAAAACAGGTTGAAAATTTTACAGGTTTTCCTGCCCTGAACAGCATTATGAGAAGAAACTCCCATAATACTGAAAAGCCAATGTACAAATCTTGAATAGCTTGCTGTATGCTTACGGGTTGGATTTGCCCAATGGTGTGATATCACTGACTGCTCTTAGTTGCTTGGTTCTGCCAAATGGCTTGCTGCTTGTAGAGAAGCCTGCTTTGCCCTATGAAAGATCCTGAAAGAGTGAAACCTCTGACTGTCCTGGCATTGAGTGAAATCTGTTGAGTGATGACTAACTGCTGGCTTATACTTTTGGCTTCACTTAAGACTTCGTCGCTTCCTTTTGAAAGGTAACATCTTCATTAATAGGTGTTCAGAGATAAACCTCAAGTCTTGAAAAACAATATTTGTCTTTACATAATTTATGAAAATACCAGCCAACAGATCTGCCTTGTCAACAGGTCTGCCAATGAACATGTCTGGGCAGTGAAGATAACTTGGAAGTTTGATTTGATTTGGGTAGCAATATTGGTGTACTACATGATGTACTCTGTAATAATGAAGGACATACTGGAACAATTGATGTCGGAACCAGGATGAGCCTTTGAAATGAGCATTCTCTAGTCTTGCTTGTATTTTGTTGTACTTTCTTGTGAAATTATTTCAGCTTTTGGCAAGAGTATCATGGAACAACAGTTCTGTGAATTGCTGTGATCTGGAAATTCGTTTTATTTGAATAATCTGTTCTAGGAATGTTTTCTGCTATTCTGAGGGGCAGAGGGAGCAGTAACTGTTGTAAGAATGGATTAAATCCTCTAAAAGCGCAAGAAAAGAAATCAGACTACATTAGAATGAACATGAAGGATTTAAGGGAAACTGTTGTTGCCCAAAAGAAGGGGGGGAGAACAGAGTACTTCTGCAGCTTGCTAATATGAAAGTACCCTTGTTGGAACAGAGGAATGGAAACTGAAGAACCCTGATGAGATCTGAGAGTATTTGGTAAGAAGAGCAAGGGCTTGCAGAGCTTCCTGGTTGTTAAAAGGAAGACAGGAAGAACTTGGGGTTTTGAATGGATTCTTTGGGCCTTTAAAAAGGGTCATGCAGGTCAAGTTCAAAGTTTTTCTTTATTCACTGTGGTAAGAGATCCTGATTTTAGTGCCAGGGAAGAAACTGGGGTAGTTATTGGGAAATTTGAAGTGAATAGTTATTTTGAGCTACAAGGAAGGTCAGTTAAGTAACAGTTGCGTTTCATGTAATTGTTTTTCTCCACATAATAGTTTAACTATTTGTCCTTGGGTGAGTGAGCAAGTTAATCAGCTACAGAGCAGGCATTGTATAATAACTTTATAAATGCCTGTTGTGTTTTATTTCCATTTCCACAAGAGCTTTGGATCATGTAGCTGAGCGTGATCCTTGTGCTTAGGCCGTTTTACATCATCCTGACTCATTCACATGGCAGAGGAGAGGAGCTGTAGTTCACTCCTCAGTCCAGTAGCAACAGATCTTCTCTTGACTACGTGGGAGCACACAAAGCTCCCAGTTAGTAGCAGACTGCACTAATCAGTGACCAGAATTGATGGCATTTATCAAGATGGATATTTTATTGTGTTCCTGGTAGAGGTTAACTTTAGGATGAAAACAGCTAATCGGGAAGGTGGAGGCTGTTCAGGCAGGCAGGCAAGGGTGTTACCCTGTCTCTAGGTTGTAACTGATGTGACTCTGAAAGTGGTTACAATAATAAGGTGGAGGTGCAAGGAACTTAATTCAGGGATTTTTAGGTGTAAAATCTATGGTTCAGCTGAAGTGGGTATAATTCTAATGATGAGCTTACTATAGAAGCATTCTTTTACCACAGCATGGGACACTTTGCTGTTGAATTATTCTCATTGCTGCAAGAAATGTTCACACCAGAATGTGAACTGAGCATTATATAATTTAACACATTTACCGTGAGATCCTCTCTCAAATAAAGACAATGCTTAGATCTAACATGGCAGGGGCTTTCTCTTTGTGTAGGGCAAAGTGTGTCTGCATCTTGGGTTAGGCATGTCTGCCACAGCTGGACAGCCTCTTTTCCATAGTACTGATTCTGGTACCAAAGAGGAAAGGAGCTGGAAGCAGTGTAGGGTTCAGAATAGGAGCCTTATTTTGCCATTTGCCAATAGGCATATATCTGTTACTATCAGGCTAACCTTGATTCCTCCTTTTATAGTTGTGCATCATGAAGTAGTGGTGTAGTATGAATGCTAATTTTAACCAGGAAGTTTTGACACTGTTTCTTTTGTGGTGTGGTTTTCTTTGTGTGGTGGTTTTGTGTGTGTGTCTCATGTTCTTCTGTAAAACATACAAACCTATCTAGTACTACCCTTTGCTCTCTCAAAGTCGCTGACTTGCCTGTTAGGTGAGCACAGACTCTACAATATTGCTTGTGGTTACTTGCAGTAAGAGAATATGATTGAGACTTTCTGATTTAGTATGTTGTTATCACATGATAAACACTCTGAGGTGTGTTCAGAGTGATCAAAACAACTAATCTTGTAATAGCAGAGGGAAATCAACAGAAGGGATGCAAAATCCACAGTTGCAAGTAGAGTGTTTTTCATCAGATTGTATTCCCATTGACTCATACGACAAGACCACAGAGGAACATGAAGAAGAATACAAACCAAATGTCTAAGCACAAGTTGTCTGCTGTCTGATGAAATTAATGCAATTACATCCTGGAGCAGAACTGTTGAGTAAACATTTCTGAGTTTTGGAGTGGCATTTACATTATCCTATGCATTACTTTTTGTAGAAGTCTGTGTAATATTACTTTTGTTTGTTTCCTGAAAAATAGTTGATTGTAACTTGATGGAAAAAATGGCAAAGCTTAACTAAAATAGCAACAAAAAAGTGAAACTACATGTTATGAAAGAAACCAAGTTCTGCCCAAAAGTACACAATGAAGATCTTCATGTTCTTGATTGGGTTCTGCCCAACTTCTTAAATTACTGAATACGAATTTTGTAAGCCAAAAGCTTGGGGTCCTCAGGTTTAATGAAGTGCAGAAAATGTGCCTATTTTGTTGTATAAAAGATATTGCTTTAGATTACTGATTGGAACAGTCTTCACCATATGATGAAAGATAACTTTATAAAATGAGGAAATACTCACACAGAATACTGTTTTCTGTATGAGTTGCCGTCATTAGTGCAGATGGTAACCTGTGTGGGACAGCATGTTTAACTAGAGCTGTTCGCATACTGAGCCAGCAGTGTTTGAAATACCATTACTTCTGGCCTAGGGGAATAAATGGAAGGATGTCCTTTGATTGGGGAGCTTAGGTGTTGAGTGAAGGTGTTCTGGCCACACATGCTGGTCTGCACTCTGTTCTCTGCTTAGTGTAACTCTAGACTCTCAAAGTATGCTGGCTGGCTGTGTCAGTAGGTCCCAAGAGCCACTGATAGCCTGGATCAAAATAAAGTAATTAAATAAGGATATGTGTAGGGAGAGGAGGAAACTGAACTGAAGTTGCCATTTTTCCATCCTACTGAATCACCTTTAATGAGATTTTCATGCAGGCTTGTAAAGCACGTTATTTTCTGCATCTTGAAGATTCAACATAGTGATGTTACAGAAGGCAGATCCTGACACATGGCTGATATTTCTCTGAGAAACTTTCATTGTGTATGCTTGCCTTAGTACAGCAGCTGCTAAATGCACATGTGTATGAAGTGTGCAACTATCACCTTGCTTACCACTAGTTTCTTCTGGCTAGGATGATGAGGATTTCTGTGGAGGATGAGGGTAGGGGAAAGATGTCCATGTGAAAGGTGACAGTGCTGGCAACAGTACTTGAATGAATTTAGAGTGCCAAATTGAGTATCTGTTAATGTAGCACACTTGCCTCAAGCAAGATTGTGAGGGTAGGAGGGAATACTGAAGCTGTGTAGCAGAAATAAGCCTGTATGAAATTGCTAAATTTGTTCACTGCATTATTGTTAATAATGTATCTTCCATTTCTCAGTGACTGGCTTACTGACATGCATCTTCAACCTTCTCAGCTGGATTTCCTAGGCAGTGTTCTGACTGTTGTCTGTCCATGTTCTAGCATGGCTCTGGGCTCTTCTCCTTTTCCTCTTTCAGAGGAGGCCATGAAGATGGTCTGAGGGCTGGAGGACCTCTTCTGTGAATATAGGCTGAGTAGAGCTGGGCTTGTTCAGCCTAAAGAAGGCTTCAGGAAGACCTGAAGGGGGCTACAAGAAATCTGGAGAGGGACTTTTTACAAGGGCGTATAGTGACAGGACAAGGGAGAATGGCTTTAAGTTGACAAGAGGGTAGATTTAGATGAGATCTTGGGCAGAAGTTCTTCCCCTGTGAGGGTGCTGAGGCGCTGGCACAGGGTGCCTAGAGAAGCTGTGGCTGCCCTATCCCTAGCAGCATTCAAGGGCAGGTTGGATGGGGCTTGGAGCAACCTGGTCTAGTGGAAGATGTCCCTGCCCGTGGCAAGAGGTTGGAACTGGTTGATTTTAAGGTTCTTTCCAGCACAGACCTTTCCATGATTTTGCTGTCCTTTTCTTGACTCACTTTGTAGACTCTTGGTAGCTTTCCTAGTTGCATGGTATGGTTGGGGTATCTAGTTTGTTCTTATCCAAGCAGAAATAGTTTACTACAAGACATAGGTCTTTGGTATTTGGCCATATAACTAACTTCAGCAAGTCATAGGAGGGTTAGGTTGTTCGTTGCTGCAGTTCTTTGTGCATTTGCTCCTTTTGTGAACAGGTTTGTTTGGGACTATCGAGACAGAGGAATATTCATGGAAGCATGTACTTTGCTTAATGTTTCTGTGTACCCACAAGAATTCACCTGCAGCAGGAAGAGATTTGGTTAAAGAATCTTGGTGAAGATCATTAAAAAACCAATAAACCTGTCAGCATTTCAAGGGGAGATACCTGATCTCTCTGAATTTTTACTTTTGTTGTGCCCTTCAACATTTCCTATTCTGTGAACCGAAGATAAACCAGGTATATTCAGAAGTAGACTTTTTGCCCCTGCTATTTCAATGCATGGATTCTAGTCTTCAGGTGTCTAGCTCTGAATATTTGGGAGTTCCAGTCTTTGTGTACTAAAAGCAGTGTTGTAGCCTCAGAAATGCCAAGGCCGGTTCATGTAACAAAAAAAGAAGGAAAACAAAAAGCCACTGACAAACACTGAGCTTTCATGATCACACAGTCCTCTTACTGCTTTCAGGCGTTTCCTTTGTACAGTTTTCTTCCCACACAGAACAAAGTGTCTGTTTGCCAATGAGATGAGCATAGAAAAGACAAGTTTTCCAGTGTCTGTAGTAACTATTGTCTTAATGAATTTTCCATCTGTCTCCTAATTGGTTTTTCCACCATTACGGATTAATGCAGTGGAGAGATAAAGGTGTTGAAACAAAATCATAAAGAACTGATGAAATGGAAAAATGTGTGAGCTGCTGCTACTTTACATTATGAGTGAGGAGTGACCACAGGCTCCCCTGTTCCTGCTAGGAGGAGACTAGTTCCTAGGGATATTTGGATAAAGGAGAACAGTGAGGATTTGGTAGGAGAAGGGCATCCTTCTTGCCTTTCTCCAGCAGGTGTGCTGACATGCTGGGGTTCAGATCCCCTTGGGTGCTGTTGTTCTTCAGCGGGTGTCAGCCATCTCTAGGCAGACCTGGACCTGTTGTTTTCTGGACTGAAATCTCAGCCAGATCATCAAGGGAAGGATTTGAAACAGCAAATATGAAAAAGTTCCTGGATGTTGTCTAAAGCTGGAGGTGGTCAACCTCAAACTTTAAAGTAGGGAGAGAGATATATCTGATAATTGGTAATTTCCAAACACTTTACTCTCTTATATTACCTCTCTGTGCTGTGGCTTTGTCTCAAGAATTTAAGGCTTTGAGAAGAGCACATGCAACTGATGCTCTGGATGAGGAACCTCCTCCAAGGTGAGCTGTCTACAAATGAGGATGTGTTTGTGGCATGAATGAATAATCCGTTCAGCCTAGGTCCTGTCTCTTGTTGGAGAGCAGTGAATTTGCTGCATGTCTCTGACCTCTTTATTTAAATTTACGTAAGGGCATTTGGATAGAAACTTCTTTTTAGTTTTGTTTTGGAAACCCTGGTACTTGGGCAGAGTTTCTGACTAAAGCAACAGACTCCTTATTTCTTTTGTCTGAGAAACTGCAAAGGCTTCTGCTGCTTAAAATTACAGTGTCAAATATTTGAAAGGGGGATGGGGAGTACTCTTTTTCTGTCATTTTCTATTATTCTTTGCCCCCTTATATCCAGGCATTTTGTACTACAAAATCACAGGATTTTTTTCCTCTCGACATGAACTTTACTCATCTGGCTCAATGAGGCATTTTTTCCTCACCAGCATCTCCATGTGGTTTCACTTGAGTCACAAGTCAGGAGCAGACTCCACTGGGAGGGATATCGCCAGCTCAGGCTGCATGATCCTAAGTCAGATCTCACTTCTCCTGCCTGGGTTGCTTTGACTGTCTTGCTGTGAAATGACTTGAATGAATGGGCAGTAAATGGGGTGTGTAAATACTTTCTTGTCTTTGCAATCCCTCTGAAGTTACTTGGTAATATTAAATGGTAGTGATAGGAGTATAATTGCCTATTTGTGTACACTTCAGTGTGAGTGTGTGTAAATATATATATGTGCTATGGCTGTCACTGTAGAAATAATCTCTGTGTGTGAAACAGCCAGAAATGTCTTAATTTCAGTCTGCGTAAAAAATGCTTTGGTGTTTCGCAGTTTTTGCCACCATCCCATATTCTTGTCGTGTAGCATGGGCTCTGCAAAATGTATGTATTCACTGGTGGTAGTTGGGTATGTACTTAAAACGTGTGATATACTCAGGTAATGCCACTTGGTTAAAGTACTGTGCTACTTTTGAGGCGTTGGTATGTTTTCCAAGACATGATTCTCATAGGGAATTGCTGCAGAGAAATCGTATGTTACGGCGTTTGCTATTCCATTGTATATTCATCTTGTCGAGCTGTGAACAAGACCTTTAACATGGTCACTTACTACAGTTACCGTAAAGCTGTGGTCAGACCTGTTGTTCTAAAGGTGTTTTAGAGAGTATGTGGGTAATATTGGGAGAGCTGGGCTTGTGTTGGAGAAGAGAAGGCTCCGGGGAGATCTTAGGAGCAGCTCCCAGTGCTTAAAGGGGCTACAAGAAACCTGGAGATGGGTGGCCATGAGGGGTGAGGGGAGATAACGAGGGGAGAGGAGCAGTGGTCGTGAGGGGAGATCATGAGGGAAGATGAGGGGCAGCCATGATGGGAGAGAAGGAGCAGTTGTGAGGGGGAGATCATGAGGGGCAGCCATGATGGGAAAGGAGCAGTCGTGAGGGGGAGATCATGAGGGGCAGCTATGAGGGGAGGGAAGGAGCAGTTGTGAGGGGGAGATCATGAGGGAAGATGAGGGGCAGCCATGATGGGAAAGGAGCAGTCGTGAGGGAGAGATCATGAGGGGCAGCCATGAGGGTAGGGAAGGAGCAGTTGTGAGGGGGAGATCATGAGGGAAGATGAGGGGCAGCCATGAGGGGAGGGAAGAAGCAGTCGTGAGGGGGAGATCATGAGGGGCAGCCATGAGGGGAGGGAAGGAGCAGTTGTGAGGGGGAGATCATGAGGGAAGATGAGGGGCAGCCATGAGGGGAGGGAAGGAGCAGTTGTGAGGGGGGGGAGATCATGAGGGGCAGCCATGAGGGTAGGGAAGGAGCAGTTGTGAGGGGGAGATCATGAGGGAAGATGAGGGGCAGCCATGATGGGAAAGGAGCAGTCGTGAGGGAGAGATCATGAGGGGCAGCCATGAGGGGAGGGAAGGAGCAGTTGTGAGGGGGAGATCATGAGGGAAGATGAGGGGCAGCCATGAGGGGAGGGAAGGAGCAGTTGTGAGGGGGGGAGATCATGAGGGGCAGCCGTGAGGGGAGGGAAGGAGCAGTTGTGAGGGGGAGATCATGAGGGAAGATGAGGGGCAGCCATGATGGGTGACAAGGAGCAGTCGTGAGGTGAGATCATGAAGGAAGATGAGGGGCAGCCATGATGGGTGACAAGGAGCAGTCGTGAGGTGAGATCATGAAGGAAGATGAGGGGCAGCCATGATGGGTGACAAGGAGCAGTTGTGAGGTGAGATCATGAAGGAAGATGAGGGGCAGCCATGATGGGTGACAAGGAGCAGTCGTGAGGTGAGATCATGAAGGAAGATGAGGGGCAGCCATGATGGGTGACAAGGAGCAGTTGTGAGGTGAGATCATGAGGGAAGATGAGGGGTGATGAGGGGCAGCCATGATGAGTGAGGCGATATCATGAAGGGAGAAGAGGGGTGGCCTTGAGGGTGAGAGGATATTATGAGGGGAAAAGAGGGGCAGCCATGAGGGGAGATCATGAGGGGAGATCTTCGGGGGGAGAGGGGCTGCTATGGTGCCTGAGGGGTGGCCATGAAGGGAGATCTTATGGGGAGATTAGAGGTGGCCATGGGGGGTAGGAGTGGCGACTATACAGCTTGGGCCACTGTGTGGGAGGAATGAGGGCGTCTCTGTGAGTGGAGATCATGATGGGAAATCTTGAGGGAAGATCTGTTTGCCCTTAGTGATGTGTTTTAATGGTGGACTTGGCAGTCCTGGGGTAAGAGATGAACTTGATCTTAAAGGTCTTTGCCAGCCTAGTTGATTCTGTGATTCTGTGACTTTTTACAAGGGCCTGTAGGGACAGGACAAGGGAGAATGGCTTTAACCTGATAGAGGAAAGATTTAGATGAGCTTTTAGGCAGAAGTTCTTCCCTGTGAGGGTGCTGAGGCGCTGGCACAGGGTGCCCAGAGAAGCTGTGGCTGCCCCATATCTGGCAGTGTTCAAGGGCAGGTTGGATGGGAGTTGGAGCAACCTGGTCTAGCGGAAGATGTCCCTGCCCATGGCAGGGGGCTGGAACTGAATGAGCTTTAAGGTTCTTCCCAACCCAAACCATTGTATGTATATCCTGCTGCTTGTTCTGTATGCATGGTAAGCTTTCTTAAGTCTTTTTCTGTGAATTAAATCTGCAGCAAACATGGACGCTGGTTCAGGATTAGAAATGTTAATGGGTTTTTGGTAGTCATCTGATCTGCTTTTGGAGCCATCTCACAGCAGTAGTCACATGCCTTACTTTTGCAAAGGTTTTTGAACTGGGCCTCAGCCTTTTAATGAATTCTGCTTTCAGTCACCCCTTATTTGAACTTTCTTGTGGGCATCCCCTGTGGACATTCCCCTAGCCATAAAAGGTGGTGAGATACCCATTCTGCTAATACACTTCTACCCTGTCCCTCCAAGTATTTAAAATAATACTCGTAAGCATTATGTCAGCCAATGGATTTAAAGCTACCTTGGAGAGCAAAAGAATGCACAAGGAGTGTCCTGGGAAATGGCAGTATTGGTTGGTAAGTTGTTTAGAGAGAGGATAGGGAATAGGGATCGTATTTGCATGCCCGGGGCGAGAAGTAAACAAAGCATATCTTTGCTTTATATGATTCTGTTGCTGCGCTAAGAGGGGCTTTATGGCTGTGTAAAATTCAGCAGGAGTAGAGTCTAACATGGGGAAAGTTTATGGGTCTTTTTATGTTTATAATTTTCTCTTAGCTGGAATGTATTACATGGATTGTTGCAAGTTTTGGAGATAACATGCAGACAGTTTTCGACATTTTTTTCCCTCTGCACAGAATAATGTCTGATTTAACAGTTTAATTTTAAAAGTCTAATTTTTGTTGAGACACTTATTTCCTCATAATTTAGTCGCTCTCTGGATGACTTTGGAGGGAACTGATTCTTTGACAAAAAATAGAAGCCCTTTGACTTTCCTTTTAACGAATGAACTGTTACCACAATTGAAGTTTAGACGTTGGAAACATGAGGTTGCAATAAACAGATGTTACTTGGTTCTGTTCTTCATTGAATATTTAACTGTAATGATGTAGCATGGTATTTGGGAATAATGTGAATGCTGCTTCCATAGGTGTAAAGAGCCAGTGTAAGTCTCTGCCAGGGAGGAAACACTGTATCAGTATTGTGAAGAAACAAGCTGTTTATCTTGAGTGCTTTAATCTGTATTGGCCGAATTTAAATCAGAAGAGTGTTTTTTGTGTAAACTGCTTTTTCCTCCTCCAAATATTATGTGTCTCAAAAGCCTTTGACAGAGTTGCTGGGAGTTTTTTATCTGAGGATGACCAGCATGTTGCTGCATAATGACAATGCTCAGTGATAAGGAGTGTTCGAAATTAATCATAGCTGACAATGCCCTATGAATCCTTACCGAGTCTGCTGTGTTACATTGATGCAAGTCTTGGGATAAACTTTCAGCTTCGTTAGATTTGTGTGCCATAAAGAGCAGAACATGGTGAAAAATATTTCCTTGTGTGGTAAACAAAGAAGAGTTTCATAATGCTGGCAATTGAGACCAGATGTAATTACAGCCTCTTTCTTGGGCAAAAACTCAGTCTGTAACCTGTGGTTCTGCACCATTTTCCCGTTTCATTTGCTTTTAACAATTGCATAAATTTAGAGTGCAGGCTTGAGCCTCATGGAAGTAGCATTGTTTGCTGCCTGCCATGGTTGCTTTCCTTTTCTCCTTTAATCTCTTGGTGAAGTTTATCCACGAATTTCTTCAGAACTGCCCTTTTCAGAGAGTCACAGGCATCTCCTGTAAACTTCAGCTCAAAGTAGAACTCTGCATGAAAGAAGAGTGGATTAAATCTAAAATGATGATTCGGGTTTTGTCTATGGTTCTACAAAGCAGGGAAACTGTAGCAAAAGGCTGTGGAGACGAGGGACTCAGCTTTTTTCAGCACAATGGCTGAACCCATAATGGTGTGGAACCTCCTTGCATCAGATTAGTGAAGTTTCCTGGATGTAGTGATACTTTCCCTTCCTCCTAGACCTCTGTCTCTTCAAAAACATCTCCCATATTTTCAAACACAAAAAAACACAATCTTGACAGAGATTTTTCAATAATAGTAGATCTGGTCTGTTTGCTGTCAAGTACGTTCCTATGTAGTGCTGAAGTTCAGCTGTTCTTTTCCTTTATGGCTTACTTTTAATACGAATCATAATTCTGGTACAGAATCTCAGAATGGTTTGGGCTGGAAGGGGCCTTAAAGCTCATCCAGTTCCAAACCCCTGCCATGGGCAGGGACACCTCACTCTAGACCAGGTTGCTTTAAGCCCCGTCCAAGCTGGCCTTGAACATTGCCAGGGATGGGGCAGCCACAGCTTCTCTGGGTACCCTGTGCCAGTGCCTCAGCACCCTCACAGTAAAGAATTTCTGCCAAAGAGCTCATCTCAATATGAGCTATTCTGTTAATTCTCTCTCCAATTTCTGCTAATCAATGCACTTCACTGCTGGAATGGTTTTCCTGAGAGTCCAGCCTGGCTTTTATTCCTTCAGTATCAGTAATTGCTACTCTGCTGTTTATGGAAGCATGTTAATTATGTTGGCTTTACACTGTGACCAGCATTTCCTGAAGCTGTTCTTAAGATCGGGCTGACTGCATCCCCACTGGTGAACATGGCCTCCAAGCACCCAGGCCTGCTCGGGGTGGTCAGTTGCTGCCCTTTGTGTTCCTTTGGGCTCCTCTGGAGTTTTGGATAGGCCCATGTGGAGGGAGTACTTGAAGGAGACACTGATTTGCGTCTGTTCTTGTGCCTGATGGCTATTCTTGTGCCTGCTGAGTAGCTGTGTTGTAGATGCTTTTGGAGGCAGTCATATTTTGCCTTGAGCCATGTGTTGAATTGCTGGAAGTCACAAATATGTCCCATGCTACCTTATTGCAGTAGATGTGTGTGTTGCCCCGCACTGGGAAGGTTTCTCATGCAGTGTATGGATGAAAGCCTGGTGCTGTGGTGGACCAGCCTGACTGCGTGCAGAGGCACAGCTTTCTGCTTCTGGGCATGTGCTGCCAAAGCTCAGCGCAGGTGTTGAAGTGTCAAAGGTGAGCCCATTTGCAGGGCTGAGTATAAGGACAGTGAGGTGCAAATGTGAAATCAGTATGAGGAATGTGAAGAGTCACTTGTGGATTTTATGGTCTGGCAAAGATATTTTTGTTTCTGTATAGGTAACTGAGTATTTCCAAAAAGCCTGGTGGTAAAAGTAGAGGTTGTTATATCCTACCAGAGGAAATACTGACTCTGTCATAAGCTTTTGGTAGCCCCTCTGTTACGTTACCTAAGCATTTCCTAAGTTATAGAAGCCATATAATACCCTTTGCACATATAGCATTGACTTTTTATTGTTCTTTTCGCAGTTTGCCATTATTGTGTTATTTTAACATGATGTTCCTTTGACACACCTCTGAAACAATGTTACTTTAAACCTACTGTACCTTTATTACACAGGGAAGAAGGAATAGTGATTTTAAAGTCAGCAATCTGTGCCAGGGTCAGCTTGCATGGATGCTTTTCATTTGTTGAATGAAAAGTCCAAGCTGTCTTTTGCACCAGATGAGTTAAATTGGTGACTGTGACAGAGCATTACTTACGTTATATTTAACCAGTTTAAGCTGAACAAGTGCAAGATAAGACATAAGGTCAAAATGTTGTTGGCTCATATCATAGAGAGTATTCTGTATTTCCTCTTAAAAGATAAGTCATGGAGTGAATTCTGAAATTATGATATAAAAATGTCTTACAGTGTCTGTGTACTGATATGCAAGTTTATTCACACTATTGCTTCCCACATTTGAGAGTGGAAAGCTCATGTTACTGAGTAAGAGGGTGAGAGAGCAAGTGAAAGTGCTTTGACATGCTGCTATTATACTGCTGACACACTACTACCCTTTTTAATTTTAAATCATCTCTATTTCACTTTAAAGTATGACTCAAAAGCTGAGGGAAGGTCTGATGTTATTCCCTTTGCTTCCAGCCTCAAGACACAGCTTCAAGGTCTCACACCTTCAAAACCAAGTCTTTTAAGAAATCCAAAATCTGTGGAATCTGCAAACAAGTAATTGATAGCCAGGGCATTTCCTGCAGAGGTGAGTAACATATGATGTGCTGTTTACTTTCTTGCTGTGTAAAGGAAATTATATTAATGTTAAAGTGTCTGGGAATCCATATTTCTGGAATTCGCCCTGGACTAAGTATAAATGTTACCTTGGTTTATTTCCTTCCTTTGTACAGTAATGTTCCCAGCTTTTGTGGGGGAGTGGGGTGCTTCACTAGGTAATTGGGCTTGTTTAATGATGTGCTTTTATTACTGTGCTATTCAGGCAGGTTCCAGAATAAGGCAATGCCTGTGGAGGCTCTCTGAGGAGCATGAGTGATGTGTGCACAGTGGGTGATAGATGCCTCTGGCATTCAGCCTCCAAATGTGCGTGACCCTCACTCACTGAGGCATGAAGGTTTTCTCTGCATTAATTTGCAAAAATTCACAAGAGCAACCATCTATTTATTTTCTTTAATTTTTCCAGTTGCGTTATGCTCTGTCTAATCCTTAGTCCTTCGTCTAATCGCTCGAGAAACAATAGAGAGATTGTCCTCCTGGGTGCACAGACTGCAGAGACTCAGCTGCCTCTGACATTGCTGCCTGCTCCTTATTACTGTTTTCCCTCACTCTTCCCCCTTACTGTGTAGAATTGAGCATACTTGCCTCTTCTCCATGGGATACCTGTGGTGGAATTAAATCTTGTGAGAGCTCAATAGTTTTCTTTCTGTAGGTTGTCCTGGGATAGGGGTTTTAATCCCTTGTACTGGTTTAGGCTGGTTAATGTTCAACTCCTGTGAATCCATGTTAATAAACCAGTCTTTTCTTCCTGCATGCATGGTTCACCTCCTAGTAAGAGAATGCCATTATTTTTTCATCTGAAGCATAGTCACTGTTTTCACTTAGAGGTGTTTGCACCACTTCCTAGTTTTAGATGGCTCTCTTTCTCCCACCTTCTCCCTCCTATATTCTCCAGACACATTAGGATACCCCTGAGGCTTTGAGAGAGAGGTGAGAGATTTGGATGTGGAAGGCATGTGGCCATTTCCTGAGCTAAACTGCAGACTTTGCCAATGGACAGCTAAATGAAAATGCTTCACTTGTTCAGCATTACAGTTATCATTGTAAGAGTGGTAGTTACATATATATTTCTTTAACTTACTTCTGCCTGTCCTTCTGGATGTTAGTTCTGAAGTTCTTTGGTTTTAGTTGTTTTCAACTTAGCAGAAATAGTATTATTGGAAGAAAGCCTGCTTGGTGAAGGAGCTGCCCAAAGACCTTGTCGATCACGTTAAGTTTAAAAAGCACTGTACTGGGAGAGAATCAGTACTTTGAAGGGAAAGGCCTGTGGGGGTGGGAGTAGAAAAAAATGGTTGTCAATTAGCAGTGGATTTGAGCTCTTGCAGCCTGGAGCTGGAAGTCTCAGATTCACAAAAGCTGTGTCAGTGTGCTTACCTGCCAGAGGTGCCAAGAGCTTTACCATATGGCTTGTAAACAGGTGAGAGGCTGGGATGAGTCTGAACAAGTTTTCCTTTTGTTCCAATGTGTAATAGCTTTGCTTCAAATACAGAAGCTAACAGTACATGCCAATGAAATTCACCACCTCTGGCTAGTGTTTATATGTGATTCCAAATATCAGGAAGAAAGCAAAAATCGCATGTATTCAAATAATGATGGAAAAAAAGCTTTCAGGTAAAACAAAAAACCTGAGGAAATAAAATTCTACAAGCAATCCTACTGGGATCCCTCCAATGCACTCCGCAAAACAAGTAAATCCTTGGCTATACTACATCTGTATCCACATCTAAGTCTGGGATAATCTTCTCTTTGAGTGTAATCTTCAGAAGGAGCCCCTTGGTAGTATCACATGTTCTGTTGATGTGAGTCCCAGGCAGACCTACCACCCTTCTTTGCTGCTGGTACGTTTTGGTTGATACTTACCTGTGGGATGGGAGCAACAGGAGTTGCAGAGGGTGAAGTGTTGACTCCAGGTATTTTCAATTTAAGAAGAACCCATTTGTATTTGAACTTACAGCACTGGCTTTATAAAGCAGAGTTTTGGAAAAGCTATAACTAAAAGTTGTCTGTTCCATTGCCAGCACTGCAGTGCTTGAAATGTACCCTAGTACTGTGCAACTCTATTAATATGAAGCAAAATAAACTGGCTGTTTCAGAGCCAAGTCATGCTGCTGCTGCTTCTGGTGAATTCTCCCTCATGTTGCTGAATGAAAGTGAGTGAATTGGCACTGGGGGAAGGGGAGGGAGAAGAAAAGCCTTTAGTTAAAAAGAAATAAAGTTCCTTTGTGTATTAATGAGAAAATCTTGCTTTTTAACAGTTTCTCCTCAGAAAATAATAGCTCTTTGTACAGACTGCAGGTTCCTTGCAGACTATAATATCTTATCAGTTAAAGGAAAGTTACATGTCAAGAGAAATGAGGGGAGGGGAAGGCTCCAGATTGGTCAGTATGTAGTGGCTGCTGTTTATCTAGCAATGAATCATTTACTTGTTGTAAGAAAAAAAGCGCCATAACTGGGTGTTGTGTTGGTTAGATAAGCTTTCATTAGTGTGTGACAGTCATTTTGGGAGTGTTGTTTATCCCTGTCTTGCATAATGTGTCTTTGCTAATAACCAGGTCTGAATGTGGTACCTAAGAGCTTTCTATGAAAAATGAACCATTAACTGAAAGGTGACAGGAATGAGGATAGCTCTTCGTCCGTGTATACTTCAGTCCACCTTAGTGAAGCATACTGAGTTACAGTGATTTTGGTTTTAACAAGCTCTACAAAAACACAGCAGCAAAAATGAAAGGCAGCTTTGAACGAAGGCGAAGCTTCTGTCTCCCTGCCTGGTAAGCACATTTGTAGCTGGGCTGTGTCCTTGATGCAGCTTCTTGTAGTGAAGAAGAGGACAGACAGCTGTTGATTGATCTCTGCACTACCTGCATGTTCTGCAGTAAACTGAGGGCCACATGGCTCCCCAGGTCTCACCAGCATTACCTCAAACTCAAATCTGTTTTTGCTCTGGTTTGACCTTCCCTGCGGTACAGTTCAGTTTCCTTTAGGGCTAAGCAGATGCACATCCTAATCATGCACATGTACATAGTTAGCCAAAGGGCTGTGGTGTTACAAAAGACTTTTCATTTTTTTTAAGCTACTTACCCTACCTATTGAATATTCAGTATTTTGCTTTATTTGTAAACAAGCTGTCATGATGAGGTAGTTTCCATGTATTTCCCTGTGAATTTCTACTTTATTTCCTTTATATTTTATATATGTATAAAATATATGCGAAATATGTTTCCTTTTTTATTTTACATTACTTTTCTCTGCTCTTTAAAATTATCATTTATCTTTGTGGTGCTCTGATCGAATAACTGTAGTGTAGTGTAGAACAGAGAGCTTTTTAGATGCCCTGAGTCTTCCCAACCTCTAGAAAGTGCTTTTCTGGCAATTTAAAAATCAGAGGCCAGATTTGGAAAATTAATGCAGTATTATTTGCTAGCTGTTAGAGCACTGGTGAGTGAAGTACGTATGAAGAATTGAAACACTTTACACCCTTCTGCTGATTACACACACACACACACACACACACACACACACCACCCCAGTTGTCCTGTTTAGGTGCTGTTAATGAGGCCTTACATGCAGCACAAGGGTTTCCTGGAACTCAGTTCTGAACTCAAAGCAATTAATGGTAGTTTGAATGAACTGAGTATCTTTTTGTTAATCTAACCTGATGAATGAATGAACCCTCTAATGAATGTGCTGGTTTTGGGAATATGTGTTGGAGTGATCCCTGTAGGAGTGCTGTTAGAATTTTAGTTCCTTGCCTGGTTATTTTTCCTGAAAGCTTTTTTTTTTTCCTTGCTGGTTTGACTGCATGAGAGCTTTGCTTTCTTCTTGGTATTTGGAACCATATAAATGCTAGGCAAAGAAGTGTTAAATTACACTGGCATGTACTGTGACCTATATTGTGAGCAGAGGAGTGTTTACCATGGTATTGTGTGCAAACTGAGTTTATTAAAGAGTACAGTTCACCTTCTTTACTTAGAATTAATCTGTGTAATAACTTCTGTCTTGTCGGTCGTGTTATCATATGGTCTCATACTAGTTTTGGCTGGCTAACAGTAAGGAAGGCCTGGACCATTTGCTTGAGCATAGCGTGAAGTGATAGTAGAAAGTATATTTTCTCCTCAAATTACAATGTATATGTTTAATCAAGAGCTTTCAGCTGCTTACAGATCAGATCAGGATTTGCAGGCAATTTGAGCTGTGTTTCTTCTTAAAGAGATTTAAAATTCACCTGCTTGTTTGTGATTGTGGTCATGGCTAGCAATCCACTTAAAATCTCATTTTGGGCTAGTTAGTGCTGCCCAACATACAAAGGGTTAATCTGTAACCAAATGTTCATTCCTCTTGGCAAGACAAAACACATTTTTATATTAAGACTTACTTGATCTGACAAACTGTTCTTAAGGCTTGTTTGTGCATACTGTGAATGTAAATATATGCATATTTAATCATATAGGTGGTTTTATATATACTCTATGTTTCAGTAGTAAGTTAGTTCAGTAATAACATTAGTATCTTAATAATGTGCAGAGCATGTCTGTGATACGGTTCTGGAGACAAAATAGAGAGCTAGAAATGCCAAAGGAATTTGTATCCTGCTTGAGCCAGTGGCATTATGTTGACTCTAAATGCTGAAGCATGTAGTGCGTATTTGTGGGGTAGGCGTGTTTTGTGTCACGCTTGTATCCATGGAAGGATACAAGATCCATGGATGAAATGAAGTCCAGTGTTACTAGGCACTTGTATAGGTATATTGATATCTATCCATCTATTGATCTTACAATGCATTATAAATAAAGATAAATATTAATTTCAATTTCAGCATAAGTGTAACCTAGACATCTTACGGTTAACTATTGCAATAGTTATTGGTTAATTAACCATGAGATGGTTAATTATGGCAATAGGCATACCCATATAATTATGTTAGTATTACAAACGTGGAAGACCTTTGAGAGAATGAAAAGAAGTGGTAAATGCCCCATCCCTGGCAGTGTTCAAGGTCAGCTTGGACAGAGCCTTGGGTGACATGGTCTAATGTCAGGTGTCCCTGCCCACGGCAGGGGGGTGGAACTAGATGAACTTAAGGTCCTTGCCAACCCAAATCATTCTATGATTCTCTGATTCTATGACTATCATAAAGTTAAAAGAGTTTTTCATCATATCGCTCTTGCTTTCTTCATGATGTTTGTATGCACACGTTTTCTTGAGCAGTGACCCAGCAAGTTGTGTTGTGTTCCATGGGACTGTTTTAAAATGGTTTTAAGATTAACTGCTTTAGTTGATCCATTTAAGATTTGTAATGATGGATCTCTAGTATGTATGGCTAGGACTGATCAAGAAACAGCAGAAAACACACCAGAAAACCTTACTGTTTCCTTGAGCAGTTAACTGTTAATTACCTCCAAACTTACAAGTTATATGAACTTGAGAAAAAATGAGACCTGGAATTTCTTTCTGCTACCACAGTATGTTTTCAGTTATAACCAACATTTGATGATCAATAGACAGACAACTGCATGTGAACCAGGATATGCAGGCTGTAGGGCCAAGGACTGTGGTCTCTGATGGTCCTTTGAGCAGATTAATAATTTATAGCTGCTGTGAATTCCAAGGAGGGAGGGATTATGGAATGCCCAAGCAAGGTTGGGTTAGGAAGGGACCCAGGCTCTTGCTATAAAACCTCATTTGACTGTCAGCCCTGTTGTGAAGGGCATCTGGAGGACGTCCAGGGGAGACTGCATGAATTGATCTAGTGGCAGCAGGAAAGTCTTTTTAGGAACCCCTTAGATACAGGTGGATGTTGACCTGGATGTGAGTGACACAGAGCGTACTGTGCTTGGGAGGAGGCAACTGTAAAGAGGAAGGTGGACTGCAGCCCATCTGTGACACCAGAAGCCTGGGAAGGTCAGTCCCTCTTCTCTAGACAAAAGGGGCACGCAGTAAATAGCAACTTCCACTAGATTAGTAAAATGTGCTCTAATTAACACAGCTGTACAAGCTATGCATTCAGACGTCAGTGCAAAGCTCAGATAGTGAAACATGGAAGCTATGTGCATAACAACAGCAAAGACATGAAAGGGAAGGGTGAAAAAGACTTACTGGAGCACAGAGAGGTAAAAAAGAAGCCACTGTAATTAGTAGGCATTACACAAGTGGTACATAAGCATCCTGGCTGAACACAGCCCTCTCTGGATCTGAGAGAAGCTGTAAAATTGACATCCTTTGATGGCATGTTGTTATCCTGGTGGGAACTGGGAGAGTGAGGGAGGAATCTTGGCAGGAATCTCTAGGGTATGTTCCTCCTAATTTAAAAAATACACAAGGCAAAATCCTCTAGTGGAATGTTTAATGTTCATCATAGCCAAGCTGCATCACAGATATTAGAGGATGTTTTAGAAGGTTAACTGTAGGGAAAACAGGAGTTCCGTATTTATTTACCTCATCAGGATCAACTTAATCATACGAGAACATAATCTGTGGCGATAAAATTAATTTTTAAGTTCAAACCACTAAGGTTTATAAAAAGCTGCAGCTTCTGTTCATTACAGGTAGTAAATTTAATAAGAAAAAAGAAAAAAGCATGAAATCAATGTGATCCTGTGTTCTCTCTTCCCCCCGACATTTTTTTTTCCCAGGAAAACCAGTGAATGCTCTGTGATTTGGTGTACCGGGAGTTTTTTAAACTTAGCCCACTTGAAGAGAACCCAAAATTCTTAAGGGTAAATTAAAATTTAAAATAAAATAAAATAAAAAAAAATAAAGCGAGAATTATCTGCTCTAGCCCCAAAATCTGAATCATTCCAGTGTATAATTTGAGTGTGATGAACTTGATATGCCAACTGGGGAAAGGAATTTCAAAGTAAATTGTGATGTATTTGGCTGAAACCTCACACTCCTAATTGGCTTCAAAGCCAGGCTGAGGGGGGGAACTAGCATGGGAGACACAAGTAATGTACAGAGAGATGTAATATCAATAAAAGCAAGATGGGTGAAGAAATCTGTGGTTAGTAATGCTGAAAAGTTTTCGTTCTGGTACATGAAGAAAGGTTCAAGAAACTAAGCCAGGCTACGGACATGACTCCAGTTAGGCACATCCAGGAACTGAACCCTCTAAATAGGTAAGAGCAGAAGTTGTTGGCTGATTTTATGCAGAGTCCCCATCTGTTGTCATTAAAGATGTTTTAAAAATACCCTTGGAAAACATGCCTACAACTGTTAAAGTACTTGAAGGATGATGTTGATGACCTTCTCTGCATAGCCTGTGTTGTTTTTTCTTCTGGTGAAGGTCTCTGTCACTTGTGTGTTCTGTAGGAGATTAAGAACAGCTGTGAATCAAAACTTCCAGGACCATGAAGTCTTATCCACATAATAAATAACATCAAATTCCTTATTTTGAAGATCACCCATTTTAAGCCAATCTCTTCTTTTTTCTCTGATCCTTGCTCTTAGCCTAATTTATGCAGGATATGTTTTCAAGATCCATCACAGGCATGCAAGCTTTTGAGATCTTACAGTTCTTGTGCTGTCTGCAGCTGTGAGAAGAGCCTGGATACAGTCCAGCCCTTTTTTTGGTTCCATGTGGATTGCTGGCTACGGGAAACTATAGTCTGGTTGAAATGGTTTTGTAGGTGAAATGATGCAACATGGGGTTATCTGTTTAGCTGGAGGGAGGAGGTCTAAAAATAACCTTTGGTTCCAAACTGGATTAAGGTTTAATCATTTCCTACCTGATTTGTAAGTGAAGCTTAAAAAAGATGAAGAAACAAAAGTTGCTTTGTGAGTACTTGATTTTTAAAACTGCAGAACCGTTTTCACTGTGCAAATGTTCTGCCTTTGGAACAGCATCTGTGGGAAATTAAACTCAAACCAACCAACCAACCAACCAAAAAAACCACCCAAGAGTTTTCAGGATGCAGTTAAAATGGTAAAGTTAGACTATGAATCCCACAGGAGGGGAAAAAATCCAAACCATCCAAACCCAAAACCCAACCAGTCAAAAAAAACCCCATACAAAATCCCCCCTTGGTGGTCAAGATGCTTCCTAAAGAGAGGAAGAAGGTGGGAGTAAAGGAAAAAAATAGACATACTTTTGCTGCAGAAGGCCCAACATATTTTTCTCTTAATAAAGATTTAGCACTGCTGTTGTCAGCAGCAGCAAGTGGAATGTTTAATCTGTGGGAAAGCTCATTCACAGCACTCTACTGTACAGTCACCCCAAGTGAAAAATGCTGAAGTTCTGCACACATTTCCCATAACTGCCTTTAAGACTTCATCTTCAAAACCAATGTCTGCAGTCCCTGTCATGAAGTGCTGGGAGCAATATTGAGATGAAGAGACAATGGTTGGCTGAATAGGAGAAAAAGAACAAAGGAAAATCTAGGAAAATGTTGGAGCACAGGAAGTGCAGCAGCAGATGTGGCTGCAGTGTGGCTGTTTGATTGCAACATCTTTGGCATGGGACTCTGATAACTTCTTAAAAATAGAAGTGTTTACTTTTGCAGCTAAAGCCTGATATTTCCAGCTGGAGGCCTCTTCCCCCGCTCAAAGGTATCTGTGTGTCTCTGCCCTACGCAGAACTGCGTGCCATCTTATTTTTAATGCTGCAGTTAATAATTTCCCTGTGTCTTATTTTTCATCCTGCTTTTATTTTTGGAACTTTATCTGGAGCTGTAGCAGAGCTGATAGGAGCAGCTCAGCTGGGAAGCGTGTGTGTGTTGGTGGGAGTTTTCTCAAGTAATCTGATCACAGTGTTATTAAACACCAGTCAAAATATAATACAGCCAGCAAGCTGCAAAGTTCTCTCCATTTGGGACATTTTGGTCACGGATGTCTTTCTGTACCAAGCTCTGTCTGCAGAAGACCCTGTTGTGGTGGCCTTGACATGCAGAGCCAGTGACAGAGCTGGGGTTTTGTGCAAAACATTCCCTGAGATGTTACTCAGTAGTGGTATCACCAGGCTTGCTACTAAAACAGCTGGGCTTTACCAGCTTCTGTGACACTCTTGACACCCACCTTCCAAGAAAAGACTGGAACTGGGAACCACAAAAGTGAAGTTTGATTAGACAAAATGAATTTGATTACACACACGCACCCCCTCATATCTTAATTATGCAAATCTTCATATGCTTTGTTTAGATCAGTTTTTGTGGTGGATTATCAAGGACTCTTCTGTTACTGTAACAAAATAGCTGTAATAGTATGTATCTGTTTTGGGGAAGCTGAGTTGGAGATGCTGAGGGAGGGAAATGATCTTTCAAGCCGTTAGTACCTGTATTGTATAAATTACAATTTGGTATGATAATTTATCATAGGAAGTTAAAAATTAACACCAAGAGCTGTATGATACACACTTTTGGGGCAAGTGATATTTCTTAAGGATTAGTGAGCTGTTAAACTGAGGTACATCCCATAGATTCTGTATTTTACGCAGTTTCTGCCCCAAGAGGATTTCTGAATTATCTTGTTTCTACCCGTGCCTTACACAGAGCTGTTTAAAACAAACACTGAACACTCCACCATGGAAAATCACTTGCTAAAAGCCATAGTTAAGTGTGAGGTTAGCCTTATAAACTAGTCATGTTTTAATATTCACTGCAGGATGTTTGTCTAGAATATATACAATATATTGTTATACCATACATCCATTAAATGCTAAAATGTGACAAGGTGAGTACCTGTTATCACACAGAGGAGAACGTAACCTTTTTGTCCTGGTAAACCAGAAATCATTCCGTGGTTGGTTTACAGTAGTATCTTTACTTTGTAAATACATTGCTACTGGTTTTCAAAGAGCATGAATGTAAAAAGTAGAACTTTCCTTACATAAGAAGTTTTTGGAGCTTAAGTCTGAAACATATTCTGCTGTGCTTATCCTTCTGTCTGTGCACTGGCAGCAGTATTGTTAACTTGCAGGAGTTAATACCCCTGCCTATTTATGCAAAGCAATCTTTTATTTTTATTTTCCCTCCTCCCATCTTTCTCCCACTTTTAACAAACTGGATTCTCAGAGCTATTGTTTAGGAACTGTTTTGATGTGTAGTAAATTGACTAAATATGGCTTGGGCTCCATTTCATTACCAGCCAGCTTGGGACAGTTGTTCTTGGAAGTGATGCCAGAATCCTTAAACACAAATTTGGAAAGTCTGGTATTTGACGAGAGCTGATGTGTGGGACGCAGACATTCAGCTGTTCACTTGAAGAACTGAAGTAGCCTTGCTGAGTGTGACATTGATTAAGTCCTCTGGACTGTTTCAGGCGCATTTTTAAATTCAAATCCACTTGGGCTGTAGTCCTGAAAAGAGCTGAGTGCTATTTCCCTTGTAAGCTTTGCCTGAAGAATGCCAACATTTGGTAGAAGCTGCTTGTTGAGATCTTTTAACTGTAAGTTGCATGTATTTCCCTTTGTAATTGATATGCCGTATGTTCAGTTGTTTCTATGTTTTTTTTGTTACGTTTGTTGCACTGAAAAGGCACAGGCTGCTTGATTTTGGTATAATACCGCTTTATTGGCATTAGAAACTTTCTGATATCTCTACTACTTAAGGCTTTCCATAGAAGGAGCAGGCATATTGGAAAGTGATTCCGTTTCTGACAATCAAATGATAGAGGTAATCTATCTCTTTGCAAGTACTGCGAATGGTTAGGCAGAGACAAAACCAGCCTTGGACTGAGGGGGTGCGACTGTCCAAGCAGGATAGTTCTGTGAAGTAGTAGCATTAGCTACTTCACTAGTGGTAAGATGAATTCAAATTAATGAAATATGAAAGAAATAGACTTTTCTCTGTGGGTGAGTGGTTAATTTGCTGGTGTTGGTGAAGGGATCTCTCACTGTTCATAGTGTTAGTGGCTGTAGTGGAGAAAACCATATGAATTGCATTGGAAAAGGGATGTGCCTGGAAAGGCAGTGGTGCTTCTCTCCTCTAACTCCTCTGTGCGTGGATACTTGGAGAGTTGTAGCTGCTGCAGCATGGCCCTTATTCTGTTCACTCTTCCTCTATGTGCCTGAATGCTTCCTCACACTCAATTCATGGTATTTTTTGGATACCTCTGTTTCTTTCAGTTGCTGCTGATAATCCCCCCCCCCATGTGTGTATGCATAAAGATTTTACTTTTTTGCCTCCCTTCTGGGGAATGGATGATGGGCGTGGGAAATAGAGGGCAAATTAGTTGAAAAGTACTCTTGACTTATCTCTGTCTGTACTTTAAAAACAAC